>CANTUQ010000049.1:0-1200000 GCA_947683425.1 Excoecaria cochinchinensis | reverse complement strand
TTTCTGTTTCAATACTTTGCTCTCCACCAGCTTGTGTCATACACTTCTTTAGTTTGATCAAAATTTCAATGCAATGCTATTTAAATCTTCATCGCCAATTTCCATGATCATGATAGTTTTATTAGGCTACATTAGTAGTAATTGCATTTGCTTTAGCATGATAGTTTTTAAAAATTCAATCATAAATAATTAGCCTAAGGCAGCAAGGACCGTTTTCGAAAGAAATTCTGATGTAGCTGTACAGTAACTAGCTAGTCAATTAGCAATATGACAATAACAAGTCAAGTCAAGTCAAGCCTTTTTTTTTCTGCTTTTAATCTTTCAAATTAATTTTGTCTCTAGTGCCTCCAATTTGGTGCCGTAAAAATTAAGTTATTTTTGTATCACAAAATAGTTTATTATTACTAATATATTATTTTAGTAATGTTTATTTTTTTTTTTTTTTCTAATCATACAGACTAGACATTATTTAAAAAAATTGAATAATAAGAAATCGTGTAAATATTGATGTCCCACGTCCATATTCGCGGAGAAGATGAGGGGAAAGAGCCAATCCTACCGTTCCATTTTGCTTGGAATCAATGGAAAATTATGGAGTTTTGAATTTTCTAAACTTACATCTACATCAAAATAATTAATGCCTCTGAGTTTTTATTTCAAAAATGAAATTACAAACTGCTTTCAAAATTATATGATATTATATATAACAGAATTTAATCATAATGAAATTGATGTATTAATATAATTATTTTTTTGATGTAATACTATAGTTATACATATATATAGACTTTCATATAATATCTTGCAGCTTTAACGTAATTATAGCTTTATTACCTTTTCAATTATAAAAGAAAACGAACAATAACAAAACAAACTAACTCTTCTTAATCCTCTCTATGTTAATGCAGAAAATCAAACTAACACGTACTCTGGATTGTTAACCACGTGGCTGATAGAGTTGGTGTAGAATCTGATGACTTGGAGAAAGAAGAGTGGCATAAAAATAATTTTGTATGACTAAACACCGATGACCACAATGAGATGGGCGGCTAGGAGATAGAGAATTGTGAATTGATGGAAGAGACTCACAAAAGACTTTGAAGCTGAAGGAATGACTGATAGTATTTTCAAAGTTTGACTTTTTTATAAATTTCTTGGACTCGGTGGGCTTCCACACCTATAAATTTCATATTTTTATAAATTTTAGCTTTTTTTATATGAAGTAAATATAAAAATAGTTTTTTTTTTTTTTTTTATCGATTATATGTACCTTTTAGAGTGAGCAAGTAAGGTTAATCCGGTGTCCACGAGAAGACCAATTTTGCCTTCAGCAGTACCATTTTGTTCATGGAGACAGGGGCAGGTAATACGATGTTGGATGCCAATTTGAGCAAAATATTTATGAAGTTTCTGATACTTCCCACCCCAATTAGAGTGAAAAGTTTGGATTTTAGTTTGAAATTGATGTTTACATAAGCTTGAAAATTAAGAAACATACTCAATTTTATTCTTAAGAAGATAAATCCAAGTAAAACAGCTGAAATCATCAATAAATAAATAAATAAATAGGGGTTAGTTTTACCATGATCACCGAACTATTGGCCGTATTACACAAAATTAATATATAATTTTTTTTTTAAAAAAAAATTACCGAACTTAGCACATATATATAGAAAAATTATTTTAACCGTAGTAAATGACCAGTTGAAAAATTCAAATGTTATATCCAATTAACATGTCTTGTAGACAAGCATATATATATATATATATATTAAGCCATCACTTTATGATCCAACACAAGCATTGAAGCATATGCGATTCACCAGCAGTAGCAAATTAAAAATTGATTTTTAATGGAGATTGAATGACTTTTATTTTAATTTTAAGAAATTACATTGATTTTTTTATTTTTTTATTTTTATAGTATAGAAATATAGAGACGAGGGCTGTCAAATAATGAGTGATTTGGAATTAATATCAGTGTCACAGTACAACACGAAGTCAACAGATTAGGTAAGGGGTTTGGTGTTTAGGATTTGGGGATTATTATTATTAAATTAAAATCTTGGTCCTCAATTTGCTCATTTTTCTAGCTGAGAATGCCACGATTTCCCACAGCAAATCCAGCTTAAGTCCATCATTATGCCTCACTTTTCTTTATTTATTTAAATTTAATTTTTTTATTTCCGCCCCACTAATTAATGATGGATTATATTATAAGCCACACTCTAAGTTTTAATTTAGTAATTTTAATCTTATTTCATTACTATGCTTTCTTATTTTATAACCAAAAAAAGTTTTTGTATTTTTTAGTCTATGATTATTCCTCCTTTTTTTTAAACCTACGAAACAACTAATTTAAAATTAAATATTAGTAAATATGCAATTGGATACGAAGTTCTCTTTATTTTGGGGTTGATTTCACTCATGATCACTCAACTTATCACTTATCGCGCAAAAGTAACCGACTTTTTTTTTCTTACTTAAATGTCACTGAACTTTTAACATTATTACACAAAAGTCATGTTAACCGGAATCCGGCGACGACTCTTGCCGGATTGATAAGTTCAACAAATGCTACATTTAAATTAATTTCACTCACGGTCACTAGACTTATCATTTATCTCGCAAAAGTAATTAACTTTTTTTTTCAACTTAAATGTTACTGAACTTTTAACATTTTTGCAAAAAAGTCATCAATCCGGCAAGGGTCGTCGCCGGATTCCGGTTAACATGACTTTTGTGCAATAATGTTAAAAGTTCAGTGACATTTAAGTAAGAAAAAAAAAAGTCGGTTACTTTTGCGCGATAAGTGATAAGTTGAGTGACCATAAGTGAAATTGACCCCTTTATTTTGTTATCATTGCAAAATGACACCGTCTTTCACCCCAAAAACGGCAGCTGTATGTGATGTATTTTGTTAGACCGGGGTCCACTCAACCAGCCCCAAATCAAGGGTTAATTTTATCAGTGGTAACTAAATTTTCGCAATTGTAACGTTATGGCCACTAAACTTTGATTTGTAACGAAAAAATAACACATCTTTTATTTTGTAATAAGAAGGTCATAATGACCGAAATTTGCTTAGTCCGGCCAACGGCAATATATTTACATTTTTTAACTCACCAACAATCTAAATAATTTTACTGTAGTACCACAATCCTAAATAAATTTCAAAATCATCCCAAATTTAAAAAACTCCAACAAAATAGATTCAAGAGTTAGTCGTGATTTAAAAGATTGAAATATCCTAATGCTCTCTTATAATAGGAAATATCTTTTAAGAAAATATAGGAAATAAATTATTAAAATTTCCAATTTTCAATTAACTAATGAGGATGGGATAATTGATGATTTAATTATCAAGCTCTCAATCCCCCCCCCCCCCCCCCCCCCCCCCCCCCCTCTTTTTTTTCCAATTGATATGCGTATATAAAGGTTTGAAAATGGACTTTGGAATGATGAGAGAAACAAGTTGCCATAAAACAATGACATATTTCTAATTAATCCACAAATTTCAATCGACTTGTTCAATCATGCTTTAGTGGTTACAAACTATAATATATAAGCAATAAATAAAATCATATTAAACCGTAATACATGATGGTATAAATATCAAATACATCAGTCTTTTCCTTTCTGAAGAGACATTGGTCAATTTTGTTCAGCACGTGGCATTGTAAGCCAGTTCATGAATTATTAATATCTAAAGCCTCTCCTATCAAAATTTTGAATTTAAGTTTTATATATATAATTATTGATAACACAGCAAATGTCATCTGCTCTCATGCCCATGAAGTCGGCCCAAACACTGGCAAGGTCCAAGGTCCACAAGGCGAAGCAAACAGGCGCGAGCCCCAAGGAGGACCGATCGGACGACGTGGCATCCTGTCCCATCAGCCGCCTGACACAAGACAGTGCTCACCTCAATCTTCTGCTTGCTGTCGTCTCGCCGGATAGCTACTCTGACAGCCAAAGATCTCTCCCCTAGGCACTCAAGTGCCCCTCAACATCTCTTATAAATAGCCCAGCCAGCGATGGCCTCAGGTATTGAACTCTAAGCACTCTCTCTCTAAGCTTTCTCTCTCTAAAATCACTGACTTAAGATTCGGAGTGTTTACGCCCGGTCCGACCGGGCACTTTTCTTCTCAGGTCGCTCTCACCCGATCAGTCGTTCCCTCCCTCTCCAGATAAAGACAGTTCAAGGTCTTATTATTTGGTGCTTTCGTTGAGAGGCATGGCGAGCTCCGGATCAAATGAAAACGCGACCCCTATGAATTTTGACCATGACGGTGACGACCGTGCCAACCCAGGCACCTCTCAAGGCGGAGAAAGGCCCATTGGCTTCCCAATGGAGACCACCCCCCTTCCCGAAGCAAGCGACGCCGCCTTCGAGTATTCAGAGGACTCGCTTGTTACAGTTCGCGACATGCGCGCGATACTTGATGACTTCACCAAGAATATAGTTCAAAAACTTCAAAAAGGCGAAATGACTGAGGTGTCCGAAAGAGTCCACGGGGATTACCCCCTGGACGAAGACTTCGGACAAAGAAGAAGTAAGGGAATCACTATCGGCGAGCCAAGAGCCCCAAGCGGAGAAAAACGTCGCATGGAGATCATAGGGCGTCACGACAAAGGTAAAGGAGTGGCGTCCTCGGGAAAAGATTCCTCCCACCACCCCTCAGAGTCCTCCGTCTCCAGCGACGAGGACGATTTGTCTTTCTTACGAACATCTGGTCGCTCTGCTTCCAAGAGTTCCCGCCAGGACCTTAGCTCAGCCCTCCTAAACAAGGGAGACAAGTGGTTGAAATGGAAACTGGAGCAGTTTGGGTTTACAAGTCCCAAAAGGAGCGAGCCCGAAGGAGAGGTCCCCAAAAGCAAGGCCTCCCCATTCTGCGAAGAAATCATGAAATTCGAAATGCCCCCCAAATGGAGAAAGTTCCGCATGGGTAAGTACACAGGTAATACCGACCCTGCCGTCCACATAGCTAGATTTTTGCTAAAGGCACAAACATGCAGCCGCGATGAGAGGGCTATGTGCCGAATTTTCCCCAACACACTTGGGGGGAGTGTAGCGAGATGGTTCTGGCAGCTCCCAGAGGGGTCGGTCACCTCTATATGGCAGATTAAAGAGCTCATGGTTTCGCAATTCGGGACCGACGCGCGCGTCTGAGTCGGACGTCGGTAGGGGTGGCTCTCACAGACGAGCGGATAAGAGCTTGCAAGGCTATATGGATCGGCTCCAGGCCGCTGTTACGGAAATGAGGAGTTTAAGCGAGCGCGTGGCGATGACCGCCCCGTGAGAAATGGTCCCCTGAGCGCCCCTCGCCTCGACGTGCGCCAACACCAACCCCATTGGATTTCTTTGACCTGATGGATTGGACCGAGCGGAACGCCCGAAGGGAGGAAGCCAGGAGAGCAGGCAGAGCCAGACCAGTCAGTATAATGAGCAGGCTCCAACATCTGGATGGATGTCCGTTTACAAGAGGGAGAGCGGTTGATCGGCTCGGAGGTCCGCGACGCGAAACCGAGGGAAGAGAGCAGAAAGCGGATCTTCGGGAAAGACGAGGGATCAAACGCCCCAAGGCTTTACCCCGCTAAACACAAAACCCTCCAAAGTGCTAGCGTGGATGGAAAAGAACCACCACACAATTAACTGGCCCAGGAGGATGTCAAACCGGAGCAGGCACAGGAGAAACGAAAGTCTGTATTGTGAATTCCACAAAGACGTCGGTCATTTGACCGACGAGTGTAATTCGCTCCTTAAGGAAATTGAGCAATTGATACAAGGAGGCGCTCTTCAAATATTCGTCCGATCAGTAAGAGGGGTGAGTCCCTGTAGACGACCATACCCCGAGCCCCACTACAGCTCAGATGAGGACAAAGAGCGACGGAACCCCCGGAACACCGACCCAAGTAGGTCAAACACAGGTACGATATTTGTCATCTCAGGTGGATCGGCCTACGCGGAGGAGCTCCATAAAAAGAAGAAAGGAAAGGGAGTATACCTCTCCCAGGTAGCCGAGCAGTCCATGCCTATTACGGTGTCCAGCGAAGACGCTAAGGACGTCGTGCTCCCTCCTTGTCATCAGGGCACGCATCAATAATTTTGATGTTAGGCGAATCCTGGTAGACAACGGCAGTGCAGTGAATGTGCTGACTATGCAAGCATATAGGGCGATGGGATTGCCCATCGAAGGGCTGAAGCCGAATGCCATGCCGCCGATCGGCCTAGGCAACACCACCGTCCCTGTAGCTGGATCGATTGAGTTCTTCGTTGAGCTCGGACAGGAGGCAACGATCTACACTTGCAAGGTAAATTTTATGGTAATTGATTTAATATTTGCCTATAATGCCATCTTTGGCAGGCCCTTGCTCGTGCAAACAGGAGCCGTCACCAGTGTTCGATTCATGGTGATGAAGATTCCCATAGGGAACGGTGTTGCCATCATGAGAGGGGACCAAAAAGCGTCCCGAGAGGCCTACGTCACAATGATCAGGCAACAAAAAGAAGCTTGTTAATCAAGCCCTATGGGTTAGAGGGCCGATGCGCCCCTAGACGACCCAAAAGAGGATAAGCGCCATATAAGCGCATACCCCCGCATAGGCACGGCCCAAAGGCGCGGGAGCCCTCTCAGTCTTTGTAATTTTGTACTGACCTCTCTTGATCAATAAAAGAAGGCTTTCATGAACGATCCACATATATTATATGGTAAATATCAGTTAGCTGTTTAAGTCTGAACTAAGATTTTCTTGTAAATTAGAGTTGTCTTAGGATAAAAGAACAGATTTATAGTAGCTAAAATTGTAAATGACTCTTTACTATACCGGTTATGGAATAGGCATTGAAATCTTTTTTTTTTTTCCCTGAAACAGTTAAATTGTAAATGATCTTTTTGATATCTTGTATTTTTGAAGGCTGAATTTTTTGGAATTTGAAAATGTATACTCACAACTTGTGCAACAACTAATTAATTTAACGAAATATAAAATCACTATTTTGAATTTTTAGAAGTGTTAATTTAAATCTAAAAAGTTCTTTAATTAAATAAGTATGATATAATTTGATGAGAAATAAAATTACTATTTTGAATTTTTAAAAGTATATAATTTAAAAGGAAAAAAGTTATTAAAATAAAATTAAACAATGAAATATAAAAAACATTTAATTCACCATAATATTTAACGAGCAACCAAAATCGTGATAGTAATAATATTCTAAAAATAAATGGATGGCTAAATTTCCACATTGTTTTTACATGAATATAGTCGAGTCCTTAAGATTTTAAGATCCAACAGTGATGGTTGGGGACTAAAGATAAGATTGAACATCTAAGACTGACTTCGTCTTTAAAATGAATACTTCTAAATAAAAGAAATGAAATGACTACCAAGTCAATTCTTGTTTTAATTGCTATTTTAAGATCCAACTACCTATAGGATGGAGACTGAAGGATTTCATTTTCTGCTTCAATCAAAGCAGTAGCTGATGAGAGGTTCATTTGTGAACCAAAGATGCCAAAAGAATTTTCAAAGTACATCTAATATATTAATTATATCTTCCTAGCCAATTAATAATAACTGACAGTTGCTGCGAAATATTGAAAGAGAGTGGATAAAAATATTCTTAAATAAACAATATTAATTAAAAACCTATTTTATTTACTTAAACAGCCACTCAAAATAATAGCCAAAAGAGTAAAAAAAAAAGACTAAAGGTGTATTTTTTGTTACTATCGTTTGATAAAATGGATAAATTTGTTCCTAATATTTGTAAAATCGAAAATTTTTGTCCCTGCCGTCAATTTTTACTAACTTTAACCGTTAATACGTTAGTTGACCGCTAGTGTGACACGTGTTATGCATTTATTGGACATATGAATAAAATGTTTGGATGTCAAATATTGTATTTTTGCTCCTAACATTTTTACAAACGTGCAAATTTGCCCGTAAAATTTATAAAATGAGATATTTTTGCTCCTACCGTCAATTACCGGTAATTTTGACTATTAATACGTTAGTTGACCGCTGATGCCAGGAGCAAAAATCTCTCATTTTACAAACATTAAGGGTAATTTTGCTCCAAAATAAATATTGAGGATAAATTTGCCCATTTTAGCAAATGATAGGGCAAAACTACACTTTTGGCCAAAAAAAAATATTGCAACTCAAACCAAATTATATAATAAGAAAAGGACACAAAATAAACAAATTACAAGGAAAAAAAAAAGAGTATAGCTAAAGCAAATGATAAAACAAAAATCAATAACCAATTAATAAAACCAGATTAAAAAAAAACTAGTTTTAAATTTGTTAAAAGTAAAGCATAGCAAGTGAACCACAGAAGATAAATAATTTTTGTAATTAATATTAATTATATAGGAAATAAGTGGAGTATTTATCATTCATCAAGGAATTGGATTGAAATAAATAAATTTTCTAAAATTAGCAGTGCCATGAATGTAAGATGTTGAACATAAGAATTCCACTGACTTAGATTATTAGAGATTGTTAAGGTCAACTGCAAGTCTATGAAAGATTCATTTGTGAACCAAAGATGCCAATTGATTTTTCAAAAGATAAGAAAATCGACAGTGGATTTTTTAGAACTTATATTAATTTCATTGATTTTAACATTTGTGGACCCTATATATATATATATATATATATATATAGGGAGATTAAAGGTGGGATTGCACATCTAGAGTGATTCAATCGTCCATGCCGTGTGACGATGTTTTGTCTTGAAATGGACAACATTTACTATAAAAATATTTCATATCTCTTCTATAAAATTATAATGACTGTCCAAACTAATAAAAATAAATTCCTATTATTGACTAAAATTAACTTGTAAATAGTGATGAATAGAATAGATTAATCAGGAATTAGTAGAAGCTGTTTTCTACCTCTAATCTTATTTCAAATCAATTCTGTCTGCAATAGAATTGGGAGAAATTTATGTTTAAGTGTCTCTAGCTAGCTAATTAATTCGCTGAGAAAAATATGTTTGATGTCTTGATTTAAGTTTTCGTGTTGCATAATATATTGTGTTCTCTGCCCTGAGTTAGATTGCTTCCCGCTTTTCATCATTCAGCAATTCGACACCCATTGGCTGGTTTGTTGTATAGAAATTTGTACGACTTTCAACCTCAGGTCGTTTCGTTATTGTAAGGGCTTGAAATGTAGGGGTGAGCAAAAAAAACCGATGGACTTGGTTAACCGAAAAAAAAATTCGAAACCGAACCGATGGACTGGTTAACCGATTGTAATGGACTGGTTAATGGTTAGTGTTTTGAAAAAATCGATATTAATGGACTGATTAATGGTTTTTGACTCATGTGACTGGTTAACCGAACCGAAACCGAATTTTTAGTTAATTTATTAATTTTTTAATAATTTATAACAATTTATATAATAATTTATCCTAATTAAAGATGATCATTTACTTTTTTTTTTCATTATACTAATTATTTTAAAGTTTTTAAGTTTTTTTAATTGGTTATTAGTAAGTATAACAATTTATCTAATTAAATGTGATTATTGACCGGTTAATATATTTACTTATTAAATATTAATTTTTAAAAACAAATTTTCTTATATCCACCAAATATTTTTATTTTAACAACAATAATATTATATTATAGTGAAAAAATTTTAATTTTTAAGTATCTTGAATATTTTAATTTTATTTATGAATATATTTATAATTATAGTGGTTAACCGAAAAATATTGGGTAACCGATCCGAAAATCCGAAACCGATGTACTGGTTAACCGATGGTAATGAACTGTTTAATGGACTGAAATTTCAAAAAATCGGTATTAATGGACTGGAGCTCATGAACTGGTTAACCGACCATGCTCACCCCTATTTTTGAAATCGGTATTAATGGACTGGTTAACCGACCATGCTCACCCCTATTTTAATTTTAGTGAAAACAAATTATTATTGATTCACTAAATATATAATTAAACAATGAAATATAAGAAACATTTAATTCACCATAATATTTAACAAACAACCAAAATCGTGATAGAAATAATATTCTAAAAATAAATGGATGGCTAAATGATTGAAATATGTGGTATTTAATATTTATTTCCTAAGCCACCCAGCTTGAATTCCCACCATCGTCCATCCCCTATGTAAAAACACATAAGAAAAACAAATTAATTTAATAAAATTTTATACTAATTTTTCTCACATATATTTTGATTGAATATATTTACTACGTGAAGGGGAGCACTCTGGAAGACATGGGAGGGCCCCAACCTCAACCATGGGCGGAGAGAGCTACATACAAGTGAGTGTAGGCAAATGCCCCCACTTGTTTGGTCTTGAAATGGACAATATTTTCTAAAGTGGACAAAAATATTTCATATTTCTTTATTATCGTTAGCTTAAAAAAATATGATTAAAACGGATTTTTCATAACTTGTAATTAATTCATTTTTTAAGCCAATCAAAATTCTAGGATGCAGGTTTGTTGGATGGAGGCCGAAGGATTTTATTTTCGACTTCAACTAAAGTAGTAGTTGGCAACCTTCTATATAATGGATTTTATAAGTAGCTTTGTAATTTCAACTCAAAGATTTCATAAACATAATTCCCCTTGATTCCCAAGTAATATATTTATTTCTTGAGAAACCAGTTCCCATGTTGTCCCTTTTCTTCTTTATCCTTATTATTATTCTATTTCCTCATCTGTTTGTTGTTTCTTTTGCTGTTCACAAAACTTCTTTCTCTGCTGTTCAAAATGAGCAAAGTGCTCTTCTGTGGTGGAGAGCTTCTCTTGACAATCGAAGTCAATCTATCTTATCTTCATGGGAAGAAACCACTACTCCTTGCAATTGGCATGGCATTTCCTGCAACAAAGCTGGCAGTGTCACCAATATAAACCTTGGAAGTTCTTCTTTGAAAGGTACGCTTCAGAGTCTAAGCTTCTCTCTTTTTCCAAATCTAGGGGAGCTTAACCTTTGGAACAACTCATTCCATGGGATTATTCCTTCACATATTTCTAATCTTTCAAAACTTGGTATTCTTGACTTGTCAAATAACAATCTCAGTGGTGTCATTCCGTGTTCTATAGGAAACTTGACAAACCTATCCATTCTTCATCTTCAAAACAACAAACTCTCTGGTTCAATACCTCTAGAAATTGGAATGTTGATATCTATCACGATCGTTGGCTTACAAAATAATAGTCTCAGTGGTGCAATTCCAAGGTCTCTAAGCAACTTGA
Organism: Excoecaria cochinchinensis; assembly: GCA_947683425.1. Lineage (NCBI taxonomy): Eukaryota > Viridiplantae > Streptophyta > Magnoliopsida > Malpighiales > Euphorbiaceae > Excoecaria > Excoecaria cochinchinensis. Next base: position 1,188,755 of record CANTUQ010000049.1, on the reverse strand, counting down.
CAAACGTATCCCATCTTAATTTTGATCACAACCAACTTTCTGGTTCAATACCTCCAGAAATTGGAATATTAAGATCTCTCAGAAAGCTTGAGTTTCCGAATAACAATCTCATTGGTACAATTCCAAGATCTCTGGTCAATTTGACAAACTTAGCCGTTCTTTGGCTTCATAACAACCAACTCTCCGGTTTGATTCCTAAAAAAATTGGAATGTTGGGATCTGTCACAAACATTGACTTGTCAGATAATAATTTAAGTGGTGCAATTCCAAGTTCTCTAGGTAACTTGACAAACTTAGTATATCTTTATCTTTATGACAACCAACTTTCTGGTTCAATACCTCCAGAAATTGGAATGTTGAGATCTGTCATACATCTTCAGTTGATGAGTAACAATCTCAGTGGTGCCATTCCTCAAGAAATTGGTATGCTGAGATATGTCACAAATCTTTTCTTGTCACGTAATACCCTCAGTGGTGCCATTCCGTGTTCTATAGATAACTTGACAAACATATCTATTTTTTCTCTTAGTGACAACCAACTTTCAGGTTCAATACCTCAAGAAATAAAAAATATGACTCACTTGGAGAGCTTTCAAATCAGTTCAAACAAGTTCAATGGCCATTTGCCACAAGACATATGCCTTGGTGGAGAACTTCGACATTTTGCTACGCATGATAATTATTTTAGTGGTCCTGTGCCAAAAAGCTTGAGAAATTGTAGCAGCTTGTTGAGACTTCGTCTTGAGAACAACCAACTCATAGGAAATATATCCAAAGCATTTGACATGCATCCACACTTGGAATATATGGATTTAAGTGATAACAAATTTTCCGGCGAGCTTTCTTTGAAATGGGAAAATTTTGGCAATTTGTCAACATTTCGAATCTCCAACAATAATATCTCTGGCACAATCCCGGCTGAAATTGGAAAGGCACCAAAGTTGCGACGGATAGGTCTCTCATCCAATAAGCTTGTAGGGGTCATTCCAGAGGAATTAGGGAAGCTAAGTTTGGTTGAACTCTACCTTGATGGTAACAAGCTCTCAAGTGGCATTCCTAACAAAGTAGTAATGGTCTCTACTCTTCAACGTCTTAACCTCGCAGCAAACAGTCTAAGTGGAGCAATTCCAGAGCAGATTGGGGAGTGCTTGGGACTATTGTTCTTGAATTTTAGCAGGAACAAATTGGCAAAGAGCATTCCATCACAATTATGCAACCTTCACTCTCTAGAAGATATTGATCTTAGTCAAAATTTCCTGGTTGCAATCCCACAACAGTTTGGAGAGTTGCAAAGACTAGAGAGATTGAATCTTTCCCACAACAGATTGTCAGGCTCAATTCCAGCAAGTTTTGATAATTTGTTAAGCTTGACAAAAGTGGACATATCATATAATGAATTGGAGGGTCAAATTCCCAACATTAAAGCTTTTCGTGAGGCTCCATTTGAAGCGCTTGGAAACAATAAGGACCTATGTGGCAATAATAAAATGCTTAAGGCGTGCATTTCTCGTAGAAATGGAAACAAAGGCAATAAGATAATTGTTCTTCCTCTATTGGGTGGGTTGTTTCTATTGTTCATCTTGGTTGGAGGTTTCTTCATTCTCTGTCGAAGAATAAGAAATCAGAAAGTTCGAGCTAAAGAGGTCAGTCGTGAAGCTAATTATGCGATTTGGGGCCATGATCCTAATTTGCAGTATGAAAGCATCATTGAGGCAACAGAAGAATTCAATTCAAAGTATTGCATTGGGGAAGGAGGGTATGGGATTGTTTACAAAGCTATGGTATCACCAGGTCGAGTGGTTGCTGTGAAAAAGCTTCACCAATCTTGCACTAATTTGAAAGCATTTACAAGTGAGATTGTTGCATTGACAAACATCCGTCATCGAAATATTGTGAAATTACATGGGTTTTGTTCACATCCCAAACACACATTTTTGATTTATGACTTCATTGAAAGAGGAAGTTTGAAAAAGATATTAAGTGACGGAGAAGAAGCAATGGAGTTTGATTGGATCAAAAGGTTAAATGTAATAGAAGGAATAGCTAATGCATTATCATATATGCACCATGATTGCTCTCCTCCAATAATTCATCGAGACATTACCAGTAACAATGTCATGTTAGATTCAGAATATGAAGCCCATGTTTCTGACTTCGGCACAGCTAGGCTACTGGTTCCTGACTCGTCAAATTGGACGTCATTTGCAGGCACATTTGGATACACTGCTCCAGGTGCAATACCTTGATTTCACCTATATATGAATTACATTAGTCATAAAAATTTTATATCTCATAATTCACTATTTAATTCTATCCCTGACTGAGTTTTTTATTTATGTTTTTAAGTAATCTAATGATTTCACCTAATTAATATTGATAAAACACGTTATTAACATTTTTCATTTTTTGTAGAGCTAGCATATACAATGAAAGTGAATGAAAAGTGTGATGTGTATAGTTTTGGAGTTGTGACACTTGAAATTATAATGGGAATGCATCCTGGAGATCTCATCTCATCTTTTACATCATCATCTTCATCTTCATCTTCTCCACCAATTGGCCTACAGACATTGCTGAAGGATGTGATTGATCAACGACTCCAACTTCCTTGTAATAAAATAGCAGGAGGAGTAATAAATGCAATAAAACTGGCATTTGCTTGTTTGAGTGACAATCCTCAATTTCGGCCAACTATGAGACAGATTTGTTCTCAGTTGGTAGTAACCAAATGGCTTCCTTTGACAAAACCATTCTCAGAAGTTAAATTGGAAGAAATTTCTATTTATTAAACTGTCACTGTCTATAATTTTGTGAAAACGTTGTTGTATTATTTGGTTTCACTTTTTATGTTTCAATACTTTGCTCTCCACCATGTATCATACACTTCTTTAGTTTGATCAAAATTTCAATGCAATGCTATTTAAATATTCATTGCCAATTTCCTACTAAGCTTAGTTTTATTAGGCTCAGCCTTTGATTTTCTAGATATGATCTAACATATTTGAGAAGCTACATTAGTAGAATTGATTATAAATGTTGATGTCCCATATCCATATTCGTGGAGAAGATGAGGGGAAAGAGCCAATTCTATATATATATATATATATATATATATATATATATATATATTTTCCAATAACATAAAACAACCAACATTCTAATTAATTACATCACAATTTCAACAGTTTACATTATTCAAATAAATATACTTGCATATAAATACAAAATATCCATCACTTGTATATTGTTAAGCGTTTAATTTTACATATTTTTACTTGATTTTTTTCTTTTTTTATGCATTAACTTTTAGCCAATTCGGTATTTTCACTTGTTTTTATAATTTTGACTATTAGGGAGTTTAATCGATGGAATGAAGCAATTTGAAAACAATTAGATTAATTTGGGATGACTGAAGAAGTCTGGAGAATTGGCCCTTGGCCTTAGGAAAAACGGGATAGCTTGGATAAGTTAGCAAATTTGTTTTGTGCATCCGAAGCCTGCCCAAAGGATTTTCAGTGACATTTTAGGAATATGATCTTTTATTTTAGGATTAGGAAAGCGGTACTTTTAGGATTTTAATTTGTTTTAAATATTTTATTTTTATCTTTATTTTTCAAGTTTTAGATAAGGTAAAAAACTACTATTTTTCTAAATTTTTTTAGGTTTTTCTTTTAAGAAGGACGAAACAAAAACGTAAATAGAACCTTTGTAGCCGCCACTTCTGTTCTTCCATCTTTGTAACAGGATTTTGTTTTCGTTAATTCGACCTTTACTTGTTATATTTACAATTTATTTGGATGGAAAAATTGATTAGAAATTAGACACTATATTCTAACCTCTCCAAAGCTGGGGGCAAATGTAAACTGAATCCTGAGCCGGTTTTTGTCAAGGTTATATAATGAGATAATATTTGGTCATAAATAAACAAGAGAACAGAAGCACTAAGTTACGGGAGTGACTGGATTTTATTTTCCTATTTTTCAGTTACTCTAAACTGCGAAACTGGGATGAAAATGGTTTGGATTTTTATTATGCTTTTTCGGATATTTTTACTGCTTTTTGAGATTTTTTTTCTTCAACTCTATCTTGAACAATTAATGTTCATGATGGATTTATTTAAAATGGATGACTCACCTGGACACGGGGAGCTCTCGGAACAGACCCAAAAAGAATTAGAGAGAAAAAGAAAGAAAAGAGCAGAGGGGGGGACAGAGAGCTAAGAAAACGGAAAGAAAAAAAACCCAAACCAAAATCGAGACGAACTTAGATGCTAGATTATCTTGATCCGGAGCACACAAAAAGCTGAAGGTAACATAAAAGGCCAAGATCTCTAAGACAGTGTTTAAATTTGTAAACATTCAAGTTTTAGTTTAAGTTTTTGATTGCATTTATCTTGAGTTTTTGATTTATAATATTGTGTTATATTTGTTTATTTTATCTTTCGCTTGGTTTACTTGAAGTTTGTGATAATTTAAATGAATTAAAAGAGCCAAAAACCATAAAAGTTAAAATCAATGTTCATCGTCATTTGTATGCTCTGTTTTTCCGTCTAAAATATGTTTGTGTTTTTTCTTCGTTTATCATTTAAATCTAGTTTATTTTGCATATATACGAGTTTGTACTGATTTTAGACATGAAATATGCATAACAGTGTGATTTGGAGGTGAAATGACCTAAATCAGAGCAAGAGGGTTGGTTGGTGGCGCCGTTCATGGCGCCTGGAACGATCCACGGCCTGACCAGGCCGAGTCACGGGTCACGCCTGATGGCGTCGTTCCAGGGATGGAACGTATGCCTTTTTCTTTTCTCAGTTTTCTTTTGGCTTTTATTTGTTTTGTTGCATGGTTTCTGTCCGGTCATCTTTCGTCCTTTACTATCTTTTAATTTATTCATTTCTTCATTTATGCATTCAATTGCCCATTTGATTGGCTTATTATTATTAATGTTGTTATTATTATTATTACCTTTATTATCACATATTATTATTATTATTGTTATTAATTTTATTTATTTATTTATTTCATCCTTTTATTATTTATTACCTTTATTTACCGTTTTAACATATGCATGCCAATTGCATGCTCCGTGAATTTTGGGTTGCATCATTCATTTTATCTATTTGGTTTATTTTATTATTTTTATTATATTAAATCAATTATTTATTTAATTCAATTGATTCTATTAATTGTTATTATTCAATTCATCACTAACCGTTTGTCCTTTATTTTTCACTGTCACACACATTCCTGAGCTGAAAGGTGACAAATGTGTCACAGTTTACTGTTCTTTATTTATAATTATTTTGTATTTATTCTTTTATTCTTTGCAATTGTCTGTAATAATAAAAGTTTTCTACATGCTTAACATAAAAATCAAACCAAAACTATTTCTATTAATTAATTGAAATTTTTTCACTAAACCAGAACCAATGTCCTATTTATGTATCATAAAGTTACATACAAGTTATAATTCTTTTTCTTAAATTGTCAATGATTTTTTATATATAAATTAACATGTATTTTTCTAAATAAATGGGATCGTCCATCCCAATTCTCTTTCAATATGAATATAGTAAAATTTGTTTTGTACGATAATGGCACGAAGGAACTAATATTCCCACCTAAAATGATATTCAATAAATATTCCGATATATGTATGATTTTTATCCTTAAAAATTCTTTACACACCATTATCGATTACTATGCCATGCTTTACTGCTTTCAATATATACATGTTTACAACTCTTCAAAGTGCTTGAGTGCGCCTTATTTTTTCTAGCATGACAACTCGTGTAAGAAGAGAGAAAATAATTCATCAAAAAAAATTCATTTAAATAACGCTAACCAAAGGTATGAATAAAAATGATGTTTTAAATTTATCTCAAGTTTTGGCTTCATAAGATTAGAACTCATTTCTCAATATTTTATTGGATGTCGACTCTATGATACCTATCTTGTGTTGATTACCAACAATAAAATAGGGGTAAATTTTTGGCCATTGTGAAGCAATCAGCTTTCACAAGATAAGTGAATCTTCAATCGGCCTCGGCTCCTAAAAGTGAGCTTTTGAGAACAATCCAGATACCTATTGAGGATTCGGCGCGCGTTGCAAACACTTCAATCACATAATGGGCCCACATCAATAAATGGGATTGAAGTGGCCAGATTCGGAGCATGGACACTTCAATCTTGTAGTGAGGGATCCGGTTCAAGATGCCCTTAGACTTAATTCAATATATTGTCCTTGACTCAAAATACTAATATGGTACCATTATATCTATGCCTAGCCAACTGTAACCTGTACCTTCATTTCCTACTGGCTTACTAAGGACAAAATAACATTTGATATGTACAAGTATTTATTTCCATATTTCCACAATCATACAAGAACACACACTCCCATTATAGTTCAATCACCTAACCATATAATAGGGGTGTATAAACGGTCGGTTTGATTTGTTTTTTTACTGAACCGAATAAACCGAAAATTAAACTTTAATAAAAAAATCGAACTGTAAACGGAACTATTTAGGACCGAAACCAAGTAAAATGAATTAATTTCTGTCCAATCGGTTCTTGCTTTCTCGGCTTCCTATCCCAAGGCTAGTGGAACTTAACTTTCTTTTCCAGCCTTTTTACTCTCACTTTCACACACTCTCTCTCTCTCTCCCCCCCCCCCTCTATCTGTCTCTGCAGATCTGGTACTCATCACCCCCTTCCAGCTTACGCTTGCCCCCCACACTGCCTCCCTCCCTCTCACGCGGTCTCCCTCTTTCGCCGCTCGCTCTTCGCCGTCATTGGCCTCCCTTCTCTCTTTCTCTCTCTCTCTCTCGGCAGATCTAGTCGCTTCTCCTCCCCCCCCCCCCCACACACACACACACGCTGCCTCCCTCCCTCGCGCGCAGTCTCCCTTCAAGGCTAATGGAACTTAGCTTTCTTTTCCAGCCTTTCTACTCTCACTTTTACACACACACTCTCTCTCCCCCTCCATCTCTCTCTACAAATCTGGTACTCGTCCCCCCTTCCAGCCTGCGCTTGCCCCCACATCGCCTCCCTCCCTCTCACACGGTCTCCCTCTTCCGCCGCACGCTCTTCGCCGTCGTTGGCCTCCCTTCTGTCTTTCTCTCTCTCGGGGCAAATCTGGTCGCTGCCTCACTCCCTCGCGCACGGTCTCCCTCCAACCCCCGACCCTACCACCTTCGGTCGCCCTTCTTTCCCTCCCTCCCTCCCTCTCTCTCTCGGCATATCTATCCCCCTTCCCCCCCACCTACCCAAGTGCTTGCCCCCACACTGCCTTCCTCCCTCACTCCTAGGTCAATCCTCATTTTTTGCATTTTGTTTCATTAATTTATTTTTTGATGATGATAATTTATTTCTTGAAGTTGCATGTTGATATATATATATATATATATATGAAAAATAGGTAGTTTTGTGTAGTGCGGTCAGTTTAGTTTTTTCAATTTTATAATTTTAAAAATCGAACTATTCGAAATTTAATTTTGGTTCTATCATAGCTGAATATGACTGGAAGTCGAATGATGCTTGAAAAATTAAATTAATTTCATATGTCTTGCTATGTTCTCTATACAATATATAGAATATATACAACATGATGAATGCCCTAATTCCCTCAATTACATCCCTAAAATACAGCTGAAATATTAATCTAAAAAGGTAAGAATCACAATATTAGTTACAACAATGAATTACAAAATTATTTAACCACAAATGCCAGCTGCCGTTGACATCCCCCCTCAAATTGATGCTGGTGAATCAAACAACATCAATTTGTTAACAAAGAGCCGATACTGAGTAGGAGGAAGAGCTTTAGTAAAAATATCTGCAAGTTGTTGGTGTGTAAAAACATGGGGAATAGAGATAGTTGCGTTGTCAAAAGATTGATGGATGTAATGGCAATCTACTTCGATGTGTTTGGTTAGCTCATGGTAGACAGGATTGGTGATAATTTGAATAGCACTTGTATTGTCAGCATGCAAAGGAGTAGGAACAGACTGAGAGTATCCCAACTCAGAGAGCAAACCACGTAACCACTAAATTTCTGAATAAGTGGAAGACATAGCCCGATATTTGGCCTCTGTGGAAGACTTAGAGACTCTGTCTTATTTCTTACATTTCCAGGAAATCAAAGCATCACCCGAGTACACACACTAACCAGTTGTAGAACGTCTTGTATCAGGATAGCCCGCCTTATCAGAATCACTGTAGGCAACAAGATTAAGTGGTGAAGTTGAAGGAAAGAAAATTCCACGCTCAGGAGTGCCAAAAAGATAACGAATAATTCGTTTAACAGCTGCTATATGTAAGTGACGTGGTGAAGTCATAAATTGGCTCACCAAATTGACTGCAAAAGAGATATTCGGCCGAGTCAAGTAAACTAAACTCCCGATAAAGGGCCTGTATAGAGTTGGATTTGGAACGAGATCACCTTCATTTTTTCTCAATTTGACATTCCATGGAAGTATGAACAGGATCAGAATTTTGTAGACCAGCCAACTCAATAATGTCATTAATATGCTGATGTTAATTAACAAATTTACCTTTGTTGCTGCGATGAATTTCTAGACCCAAAAAATAAGCAAGAGAGCTAAGATCTTTCATGTGAAATATAGCATGAGGTGAGTCTTTTAGAGTTTGAATTTCACCAATATCAGTACCAGTAATTAAGATATCATCTACATAGACAAGTAAAGTGACAATACCCATAGATGTCTTCCGTAAAAACAATGAGGGATCATATTGACTTTGCACAAAGGACAAGCAAAGAAGAGTTTGGCGAAATTCTCAAACCAAGCACGAGGTGCTTGTTTCAGCCGTATAAAGAGCACTTCAAGAGACAGACATCAGTGGCAGCAGTAGCCAAACCTGGAGGAGGTCTCATATAAATAGCTTCTTTGAAGAAATGCATTTTTGATATTCATTTGATGGATCACCCAATCTTGAGAAGCTGTAATAGCCAAAATTATTCGCACAGTTGTCATCTTTGTAACTGGGGCAAAAGTTTCATCATAATCAATTCCATATTCCTGGCGATTTCCAAAAGCCACCAAGAGAGCCTTACATCTATCAAATGACCCATCAGATTTAAATTTTACAGAAAATATCCATTTTCAACCAATTGGAGTTATAGAAGCTGGACATGGTACAATATCCCAAGTATCATTAATCTTAAAGCATTAAGTTCCTCTTGAACAGCTTGTTGCCAACAATCATATTTCAGTGCTTCAGAATAAGATTTAGGAAGAACAATAGAGGAGATGGTTGAAGATAAAGATTTATGAATTCCAAACCGTTCTCGGGAGTAGGTATATCTGTCAGGGGGTTTAAAAGTGTGAGTGGATCTCCTCCATGGTAGCGGTTCTAAGGCAGCAAGGGATGGAGGAGATAGCACTGGAGCAGGGTACAGTAAATTAATGGCTAGAGCAGGTGGAGGAGTTAAAGTTGGTGGAGGATCCTTTGGGCAGATCTTGTCCCTATTCTTTCTTGTGTAAACCATACCAGGTCGAAACCGAGTTAGGGGAGCTGAAGAACTAGAAGAAGAAGAGGTGGACCCATTTGAAAAAGCGGGCAAAAAAGAGTGGGTAGGAAGATCAAAGCCAGTGATACAAGAAGGGAAGAAATACTGGTTATTTAAAAAAATGATAGTACGAGAGACTCTAATTCTACTAGTGGAGGGATCAAAACACATGAAACCTTTTTGTTGAGGAGCATAGCCTAGAAAGGAGCATTTTACAAATTATAGAGAGAGTTTATTGTTAGTGGTTATGCCCTAGGCCAAACATTTGGACCTTGATGTAATCATTACTTTTTCATTTATATAATGGTTTTCTTCGCATTGATATTATTGGCATGTTACATTATTGTAATGTTTATGAATAACAATGTTATTCATGTTGTCCCTAATCATTTATCAATAAAGGGCATAAAGATAAATTAAGACTAGTATAGATTTGCATTGATAATCATGGGATGATTATATATGTTGATATAAATCAAATCTATATGTACTTGCTAGAGAACAAAGTACTGGATAGACCCACTATAAGATCACTCCATGGGTTAATGTCATAAGTGATCTTATAATAGATATATTATTGAATCATTTGACCTGAGGTTATCATAGTTTCCTACATAAGGATCATTATGTTTTGACATAATCAAACGTTATCTTTAATCGGATAATTATAAAGTTTATGATCGGACATAATGAGAATTATGCGGAGGAAAGTGAATAATCAAGATGGAATTTGTCCCTCTCTTATGAGAGAGATATCTATTGGGCCCCTCGATAAGTAGGACTGTAAAATGCATGGCCGTGTTCAAATGAATTGATAGTGTGATCAATGTAATTTGAATTTATCAGTCTACTTGGTGATCGAGAAATTATATGTTTGAACAATTTAAGTTTGACATGGACCATGACTTATGTTCGAACAAGATATCGTGTGACAAAAAGATAATAACATGTTCTATTGCAAGGTTAAAATCGGACTAACGATATTTATATTATTTGGGTAGTCATAATGTCTTGCTAGAGACCAATTATGACTTGTGGGCTTTTATGGGATTAGGCCCACTGCCAACATAATATAAACCTATTGGGTCACACACCAAGAGCAAAATGAACAGAATGGATTTTATTGGGTTATTTCGGAATAAAATATAAATATAGGTATTTATATTTAATTTCGAAATTACATATTTATATATATATATATATATATTTATACATATAAATATCTCTTATTTTGAATATGAGATAATAATATGTATTAATATATTATTTCTTATTATTTAGAATAATAAATAAATAAATATATATATATAAATATATGTATATATATATATATATTATATCTTAATTTTGAATTAAGAGATAATATCCTCATTTATCTTTTCCTAAGAGGAAAAGGATTTGAAATATATATACAGTTATATATGGGATATATGTTAATAAAAAGAGTTTAACCCTAATAAAAACACTAATCACGTTATTCTAAATAACAAGGATTAGAGTGGCTGTATTGATCTTCATCCTTGAGAAAGAAAGAAAAGAAAACAGAGCTAACGTTTTCACCTTTGAAAAGAAAGAAAAGAAAACCAGCCACCATTGTTCTTTGAGAAAGACAGAAAATAAAATCCATTCGCACAAAAGGGAGCTAGCACCCCTGCGACATCTGTTCGTTTTGATCGTGCGTGTGGATACCGATAGAGGACGTTCGTGTTAAAGGCAGCGTCTTCAGTCCGGATTAAAGGAGTTAATATCATTCTAAAGGTTAGTAATTTTAATCTCTTCCTTTTGAATCAATCGAAAATACTTGGATCCTGTTTCGGGTTTCGATTTTATTCCGCTGCGTTGATGTTGATTTAATCCGTTGAAACCCAACATTTATATCGTTCATGAGAAGAGAGAAAAATAAAGCAGATACAACCAAATGGGTGTAGATGAGTATAATCAGGTTGTTTACCATGTAGCAAAAAATATGGCGTTTGGTGATCAATTGTGGGTGAAGGAAGGCGATTGATGAGATGAACAGTAGTAGTCAAAGCTTCAACCCAAAATTTTGAAGGAACTGAAGAATGAATAAGTAAGGAACACACCATATCAAGAAGATGACGATTTTTTCTCTCAGTCACGCCATTTTGTTGAGGGGGCAAGTACATTGAGAAATAATCCCTTTTTCTTGCAAAAATTCTTGGAAAGATTTTGACATTGATGGGTGTCGAAACCAACAAAAATAAAATACCTACTCTGAATTGAAATTAACTTGTAAATAGCGATGAGCAGGGTCGAATCCACAGTGATTGGTCGAGTTTTAATTCTTTTAATTAACCAAAAACAAACAATAAAAATAAAAAGGGGGGGTTTTGTAAATTAAGAATAAAAACACAGAATTAAAATAATAACAAATAAAATACAGAAAAATAAATAAAAATAAAATAAAGGATGAAAAACTCCAGTTAAAGGTATTCGCAGCACAAGATTCAATTTACTGATCATGGACGAAAAGATACTCTAAAATCATGCAATGGATCAGTTATAGCCGTCGGCTTCGCGCTCCCGACCTAATCTTTCCGTATTAATGAATCAATCAAGTAAGACTGTAATTAATTCCTAACCAATAAACAACCCTAAACACGCGCAAGGATTTAATTTATTGACAGCATTAAGAAATAGAAAGACCTGACCTAAGCCAACCGACCTCACGCGAGACCGATTTAGACCAAATCATGCACTTACTCAATGTAACAGCCCTTGTGAGGAAGCTACACTGATTACCACTTGTTATTGATTTTATCAAACAATTACGGATTTGACAATCTCAATTAGCTATATGCTATTTAATTAAATGAACAACTGGCCATTATTGTGCAAATAATAAATAACAATCGAGATATAGTTTCTCTAAGCCACAGTAAATAACATGAACATCATATGAATTAAAGAGAAGATTAAGCAAGAACAATCTCACAGTAATGAAGAATCCTGGCTTTGAATTGAACCTTTAACTAGAATAAAAGTTTAGCCAATCATGGCCAAGAACAAGAATAAAATAAAACTAAACAAATTCCTAACACAGAAAATGGAAGAACAGAGGCTGCGACGGCTGCCAAAGTTCCTCTTAAAAGAAAACCTAAAATATTTAGGTAAGTAGTTTATTCCTATCCAAACTTGGAAAATAAAATAAAAATATTAAAAGCAAATTAATCTTCCTAAAAATACTGCCTATTATCCCCTTAATTACAGCTTAATTATCCCTAAATATCTGATGAAAACCAGCTGGCGGCTAGGTCAATTTTTAAGTTAAAAACCCTAAATTTGCATCTGCTGTCGCGTCTGGCCCCTTAGCCTTGGGCAAGGCAGCTCCTTGCCCTTGCCCCTTAGCCTTGGGCAAGGCTAAGCCCAAGATCAGCTTTTCACTTCAGAATTCTTTACACTTTCATGGTTGTTCCAAATTCACTCCCTTTAGCTTTAATTTGTTTCCTTTTTACCATTTTGACCCTACAAACACCAAAATCATAAAACAAGTAAAAAGTACTAATTTAAGCTAAAATTAAATGCATGAAAGTGATGAAAAACATGTTAAAATATGCAATATTAGGCACTTAACAAATTCCCCCACACTTATCCTATGCTTGTCCTCAAGCATAAATTAAACCTCAATCACAATCTTTTCAAAAGTTCATTCATTCAAAAGTCAAATTCCAATCCCATAAGTTTCAAACAAATCAAAATGCAAAGCAAGATAGAAATAGAACTCCAAAATAATTTAACACAAAGTCATATCAAAATATGAGTTTCTCAACTACCTTTTCAAACTAGAGACATCAAGGTTTATAAGCATTAAGCACACAAGAATTTATATCCCAATTTAAGATTAAATCAATGCATAAAAGAGAACTTATCAAACCAAATTAGACACTTTAATTTTTCATAATTATCAATAGAAAAAGGAACAAGGAAAACCAGGAAATTCATTTCAATTTCTTTTTTTTTCTTTTTTTTTTTCATTTTCTTTTTCTTAGACTGTAGTGGACACAAGGGCACCCGGTTCTGACCCGCATACACCCGGTCTTTCCAGTCAAAAAAAAGATTAAAATGCTTACAAGAAATGCAGAGATCCTTTTTACGCGAGGGTACCCGGTTCTGACCCGCATACACCCGGTTACTCAGATCACACAGTTTCAAGCGGCTACTAGCTCTACTCTCAACCGCTTTTTTTTTTTTTTTTTTTAGCGGACAGCGGAGTAAAATTTATTTTATTTTATTTTATTTTTTTTTTCTTTTCCTGGTAACCAGGTTCCTCAATCTAACAACACACAATATCAAACAAGTGTCCAAAATAGTTTTAACAAATCTCTAATATGCAAAGAATCCAATTTTAATACACGCATAAGTTTTACATTTCACCTTAAAAATTTGAACCTTGATATTTCTAATTCAAAAAAATAATTAAGATCATCATAAATTGTATGTAAAATGGGTAAATAATTGTGGACACTACTCAAACTTGCTTAACAAATTAATGCATAAAAAACTAAATGATTTTGGAACTGATTTAGACAAACACTTTTCTCTAGAATTGTGAATGAAACTTAACAAATATTTAAGAATAAGATGGATGTAACATTGAACAAGGGGACAAGTTATAAAATTCTAATGAGGATGACAGTATTTTTGCATAGAAATCATGGCCAAAACATCAATTAACCAAGCCAGATTAATCCAAGGTAAATGCCACTCAAAACTTATGTGTAATTTTTTCTCAAAATGGTTACCACAAATACTCTATAAGAGCATTTGCATCTAAAGTTTTGCACAAAATTAACTAAATTAACATGATTTCAACCAAAGAATTCATCATTGGAATATTGAATCTGAAGTGCCAAGTGCCATTCATTCAATTCAACCACCAGAATTTTTTTTTTCAAAAATTAGCGCAAATGCATCAATGTAAGCCCATATCCAGGTAAACTCCAAATTAAACTCTAACTCAAAACTCATGCACAATTCTGCTAAAAATGGTCACCAAAAATACTTCATAAAAGTAGATATATCAAAATTTTGCATAGAATCAACCAAATAAACAGAATTACAACACAAGCATCTAACAATTAAGCACTAAAAACGGCAGGGCAACTCAGTTCAGTTCCCATCAAAGTAACAAGCCTACAAATATATGCACAATTTCTTTCAAAATAATTATTTTTCAGCATCTGACCAAAATATGCACATATCTAACCAATTAGATGCAAAAATTCAGCAGCAAAACCAACTTTAAATCACCATCAAAATCAGCAGCAAAACATATCAAAAATTCAATAGAAATTCCTTACTCAAATATCAACCAAACCGACATCAAAACGGCTATTTATGCACCACACCAACAATTAATATTCCAACAAAATAATACTAACAGTAACATTAACAAACCAACACCAACAATCACAAACTCAACACTTCTAAATCAAACTCCTCCCCCACACTTTCTCCTCGCATTGTCCCCAATGCGGAATGACACAATAACGTGGGGCAAAGAGGGACACAAAAATTAAACAAAAAGATGGAGTAAAGATACTGCCCTGTTTGAGCAGGGTTGCTCTGCTTTCGGTTTGCTGCTACTGGAACTCGTTGGCTGAAGGAGCAGCGTGCGTGAAGGGACCTGGATCTGCGGTGGTCGTTGCGGTGGAGATCGACGTCGGTTGTGGGTGTCTTCGCAGTTGGGCTTGGCTGAGCGTTGTGGTGACTCGCGCTGGGAGATCTGATGAGCGACGGGGATCTGTGCGCTGTGGAGATCGTCGTGTGGCGGTGGTTCACGGCAGTGGTCGGTGTGTGGAACTTGGGCGGCGATCGATAGCGGCTGGAGTTGGTGATGCGTCGGGCTGGTGGAATCGCGCGGTGAGGAGATCGGGTGGCTGTTGGACTGGGGGCGGTGATCGCTGGTTGGTTCGGTGAGGGCTGGTGGTTGCGTTGGGGTGATGGTGAGGCGAGGCGAGGGGGGTGCTGGTGATCTGATGAGCGATGGGGATCGGCGACGGTAGGTGGATTTGCGCTGGGAGATCTGATGCGCGGTGGTGGATGGCCACGGAGGAGATCGTGGCCGTTGGTCGTGCGACGACGGACTGACGGAGGGATCGACGGTGACGGTGATCTGAGTGGTCGGAGGCGTCGGGGTTGGTGGATCGGCGCTGATCGGTGGCAATTGGTGGTGGCCGGAGTCTCTGAGCTGTGCAGTGAAAGTAAAAAGAAGAATTAGTTAATCTTTTAGGTGAAACAGGAAAATAGTAATGGGGTTAAAAGGAAATAACTCAATTGAAGTGATTTAACATAACTTAATTAAAAGTTATGAAAATTACAGACCACGGAATAATAGCAAATGGGTGAAAAAATAAATTAACACAATTGAATTAAAATAATACAATTGAATTAAAATTTAAAAAAATTAAAACCCATTAGAGTATAAAAATTCAAGAACTAAAACTCAATAACTCAACAACCTATTAAACCCAGAATAAAATGAAGATAGCCTGCATTTCAAAAGATTAAATCAAAACCCATCAAAAGCTCCATTAAAACCACCCTTTACTACTTATTTCCCATGAAATTGACATTAGATTTCCTCGATGGGTGAATTCTATATGCCCAAAAAGTAACCAACGCGACCAATCTCAAGTTGTCCAATTGCTTTTAACACTACCTGTTTATGCAAGAGTAAACAAAGTCAACCATCAGAAGAAAAAAAATGTGGAAGAAGGCAGTAAAATAAAACTAAATACTAGAATGTAAATCTAAACAGTAACATTTGAAAAAAACTAAATATTGGGTTGCCTCCCAGAAGCGCCTTTTTTTAACGTCTTTGGCTAGACATTTTCAGATTTTAGACCTCTTCAATCTGGTTTCAAATCCCATTTTAATCTCCTTCTATTCTTCACCTCCTGCAGATTGGTATTAATTACCAGATTCTTTTCAAAATTGTTAGTATTTCTAAAAATGAAATCCCTACAAAATGAAAATTTTAAATTATTAGAATTATCATCCAATTTAAAATATCCATCAATAACATTCACTTTAAAAATACTAAACACATCATTGGAATTCTTCTGAGTATCACAAATGTGAAATTTAAGTATTTCTCCATCAAACTCCATGGTCAATGTATCCTCATGCACATCAATTTTTTGCTTTGGCTGTACTTAGAAATGGTCTCCCTAACAAGATATCCAAAAAAAGTGAGCATTTATCATCCTCCATGTCAAACACATAAAAATCAGCAGGAAAAACTAATGCATCAATGTTTACCAAAATATTTTCTAATACTCCTTCAGGGTAAACAAAAGACTTATCAGCAAGTTGAAGCACTACATTTGTCTCTGTTAATGGACCAACATGCAAAGAAAAACAAATAGACAATGGCATAATATTTATTGAAACTTTTGAATCACACACAGCTCTTTTTATCATAACATTGCCTATAGTACAGGGGATAGCAAACATACCTTGGTCTTTACCTTTTGGAGGTAATTTCCTTTGAATTATCACAGAAACATTTTCTCCCATACTTACCATTTCATTACCAACTAACTTTTTCATATTAGCACACAAATTCTTAAGAAATTTAGCATATTGAGGCATTCGATTAATTGTATCAAGTAAATGAATATTTACCTCAATTTTGCGAAAAATCTCAAAAATCTCACTCTCTTCCTTTTTCTTCTTAGATTTTACAAGTCTTTCTGGAAAAGGGGGTTGAATGATAAAATTGGAGAGCTGTTCTGAAATGTCCTCCTTGGGTTGTTCATCTTTCACAATTGTCATCTCTTTTTCAGTTTCTTCCTCATTAATTTGTCCACTTTCACTTGGCAGGGGCTGTTCCAGCTCATTTTCACTTCTCAAGGTGATTGCACTCACATCATTTTGCATTAGATTCTCTATAGTTTGTGATGGCAAATGTCCTTGAGACTCTATTCTACTCAAACATTGTGCTATTTGGCTCATTTGTGTCTCCAAATTCTGAAGCCTTGAATCTGATTTCTTTACATACTCCTGAAGATCTTGAATATTAGTGGTTAAAGAATAAACAATATCCTCAAGACTCCTACCTTGTTTAGGACCTGGTTGAGAGGGCTGTGGTGAATATTGATGCCTTGCTCCATAACTGAAGTCTGATTGGCCCGTCCACCATGAATTTTCAATTTGCGCATATGGATCATAACTCCATTGTGGTGGACCTGGAAATCCTTCAGGTTCGTAATAATCCTCATGGTAATAAGCTTCATCCCGTTGCTTAATTCTTGCAGCCAAAGTCTGAATAATAAAATCAAGAGAATACATTTATTCAGTTATACAAAAAAAAAAATATTAAAACTAACAGACACCAATCCCCGGCAACGGCGCCAAAATTTGATGGGTGTCGAAACCAACAAAAATAAAATACCTACTCTGAATTGAAATTAACTTGTAAATAGCGATGAGCAGGGTCGAATCCACAGGGATTGGTCGAGTTTTAATTCTTTTAATTAACCAAAAACAAACAATAAAAATAAAAAGGGGGGTTTTGTAAATTAAGAATAAAAACACAGAATTAAAATAATAACAAATAAAATACAGAAAAATAAATAAAAATAAAATAAAGGATGAAAAACTCCAGTTAAAGGTATTCGCAGCACAAGATTCAATTTACTGATCATGGACGAAAAGATACTCTAAAATCATGCAATGGATCAGTTATAGCCGTCGGCTTCGCGCTCCCGACCTAATCTTTCCGTATTAATGAATCAATCAAGTAAGACTGTAATTAATTCCTAACCAATAAACAACCCTAAACACGCGCAAGGATTTAATTTATTGACAGCATTAAGAAATAGAAAGACCTGACCTAAGCCAACCGACCTCACGCGAGACCGATTTAGACCAAATCATGCACTTACTCAATGTAACAGTCCTTGTGAGGAAGCTACACTGATTACCACTTGTTATTGATTTTATCAAACAATTACGGATTTGACAATCTCAATTAGCTATATGCTATTTAATTAAATGAACAACTGGCCATTATTGTGCAAGTAATAAATAACAATCGAGATATAGTTTCTCTAAGCCACAGTAAATAACATGAACATCATATGAATTAAAGAGAAGATTAAGCAAGAACAATCTCACAGTAATGAAGAATCCTGGCTTTGAATTGAACCTTTAACTAGAATAAAAGTTTAGCCAATCATGGCCAAGAACAAGAATAAAATAAAACTAAACAAATTCCTAACACAGAAAATGGAAGAACAGAGGCTGCGACGGCTGCCAAAGTTCCTCTTAAAAGAAAACCTAAAATATTTAGGTAAGTAGTTTATTCCTATCCAAACTTGGAAAATAAAATAAAAATATTAAAAGCAAATTAATCTTCCTAAAAATACTGCCTATTATCCCCTTAATTACAGCTTAATTATCCCTAAATATCTGATGAAGACCAGCTGGCGGCTAGGTCAATTTTTAAGTTAAAAACCCTAAATTTGCATCTGCTGTCGCGTCTGGCCCCTTAGCCTTGGGCAAGGCAGCTCCTTGCCCTTGCCCCTTAGCCTTGGGCAAGGCTAAGCCCAAGATCAACTTTTCACTTCAGAATTCTTTACACTTTCATGGCTGTTCCAAATTCACTCCCTTTAGCTTTAATTTGTTTCCTTTTTACCATTTTGACCCTACAAACACCAAAATCATAAAACAAGTAAAAAGTACTAATTTAAGCTAAAATTAAATGCATGAAAGTGATGAAAAACATGTTAAAATATGCAATATTAGGCACTTAACAGACATGTATTCACCTCCAGAATCAGAATGAAAAATTTTAATGCTTTTAGAAAATTGATTTGCAATCAAAGAGAAAATTTTTTGAAAAGCATCAAAAACTTCAGATTTACGACGTAAAAAATATATCTAGGTAAAGCGACTATAATCATCGATAAATGTTACAAAATATTTGTATTGGGCATGAGATATAACAGGAGAGATTCCCTAAACATCACTATGGATTAAGTCAAAACATTGAGAAGAATGAGGTTCATGAGAATGGCAAGGGAGAGTTTTGCTTTTACCTAGTTTACAACTATAACAATCGGAGATAACATCTTGACAAGAAACTTGAGTTTTATTTCCTAACAACCCAGACTTTAACATGTAAGAGAGAATTCTATCATTAGGATGGCCTAACTTAATATGCCATTATTTGAAACCAAGCTTAATATATAGAATTAAAAAGAAAAGAACACTCAAAGATAGGCTTGATTGGTCTCGTGTTTTGAAGAGGAAAGAGTCTGCCCATTTTAGGTCCCTCAGCTATTGTCTTCCCCGACACCAGCTCCTGCACAATACAACCAGAAGGAGAAAAAACCACTTTGCAATTATTCTCAACCATTTGTCCAACAGACAACAAATTAGTAGATAATCTAGGAGCAATAAATGCATGTTTCAAAGATGGGGAAGAAGAGATATCACCAGTTGCTGTGATAGGAATAAGAGTACCATTAGTAGTCTCAATTTGCAAATCTCAATCATATTTTTTGACATTAATAAGATGATCAACAGAAGGAGTCATGTGATTTGAAGCTGCTGAATCAAAAAGCCCAAACCGAGAAAGAGATGAAATTTTACCAGTAAGAACCAAAGCAGAAAGAGCTGATAAAACTATTTGCTGAATATTCTCTTGAGTAATGGAAGGGGCTGGTTTAGTTGAAGATTCAGCTATAGAATTAATGGTTGAAGTATGTAAGGCACTTGGATTACAATTTTGTGGATGCTTCCTGCATTCTGAAATAATATGTCCCTTGGTTTTGCAGTAGTTGCAAAATTTTTTAGACCATTGATTTGCAATATGACCAAACCCCTTGCAACTACAACATTGAATGTTACTCAAATTTTTAACTCGTTTCCCTTGAGCAGCATATGCTACATCAAGGACATTGGATTTCCCTTGTTGTTTTAAAGTGGCATGTGTCAAGTAGCGTTGCTCTTCCCCAAGAAGTTCATTCAAGCAGATGTCCAAGGATGGAGAAGGTGTTCGTAATAGCAGACTAGATCGGACAGATTCAAATTCTGATTGGGGTTTCATAAAGAACTGATCCCGTTGACTTGTTTGATGAAGAAGCTGAACAGTTTCTAAAGAAACAGTTGGAAGAGAAGCATAAACAATATTAGTATATTCAGTCCATAAAGTAATAAAACCTGTATAATAATCCTGAATTGATAGATTCCCTTGACTGTAATTGGAAATCTCATATTCCAATTGAAACCGTCTAGCTGAGCTATTCTGATCATATACTTTCTTGAGATAATCCCACATAGCTTTGGCTGTCTTATAAGGTCGCAAATTAACAACAATGGAGGGGTCCATAGTTTGCAACAACCAGCTCTTTACACGAGCATCCTAGGCTGCCCATTCAACAGCTTTATTCCGATCCTCTAGCATAGTTTCGGTACCATCAATGAAACCCCACAATTCTTTGCCTTGAACATAAATCTGAAATTGGAACTCCCAAGCAAAATAGTTCTTCCCAGTGAATTTAATGCAAGCAATATCTGATTTTTCCATGAGGGCAAAGCAAGAAAATCCAAGAAGCTTTGAACCAAGAAAGAGCAAGAAGAAAGCTCAAAGGAAAAAAATTAGCAAGAAACCCCAAGAGGCTCTGATATCATATCAAAGCTAAATATGACTGGAAGTCGAATGATATTTGTAAAATCAAATTAATTTCATATGTCTTGCTCTGTTCTCTATACAGTATATAGAATATGTACAACATGATGAATGCCCTGATTCCCTCAATTACATCCCCAAAATACAGCTAAAATATTAATATAAAAAGGAAAAAATCACAATATTAGCTACAGTAATGAATTACAAAATTATTTGACCACAAATGCCAGCTGCCGTTGACAGGTTCAAAACCGAACAAACTGAAAATTAAAAAAAAAATCAAACAAAACAGACCAAAATTCATTCGGTTTTCGATCCTGCACAACCCTACAATATACATTAGCATTGCATAAAAGTAATTTATATAATTTCTTAAACTCTATTATCATAAGGCATGGTGACACTAAACTTAGAACATGTATATAGAAAAGTCACTTCAATTGTTTTTCGATGAAAAAACTGCTGAAAAGTATAGTTGGCGCATATACTCAGCATTCATACACACGTGGTTTGACACGTGACATGCCACTTGAAAAAAATGACATATAAGTATGGCACATTTAAAGTTAAATTGTCCAAATGTCCATATGGCATGCTTACATGTAATTGTTTCAAAATGGCATGCCACATGTCAAGATACGTGTGCAAGGAATATTGAGTGTACACGTCAATTGAATTTTCAGGCGGTTTTTTAATCGAAAAACTGTAAAAGTGACTTGTTTATATACATTTTTAAATTCAATGATTCTTAAGAAAACAAAATTTTTTTCATTATATTAGTATTATTTGAGTATAAATTCAGTTAGCATGGGTAAAATTAACTCCACTAAAATATATATATTCCTTTAATTATACTCAATACCTAGCATACTACATATTTGTTTTTTACAAGCACACATATTTTCTAATCTATCGTTTGTTCAAGCAAGTTCCATAATCATGTTGCCAG
Source organism: Excoecaria cochinchinensis (assembly GCA_947683425.1). Lineage (NCBI taxonomy): Eukaryota > Viridiplantae > Streptophyta > Magnoliopsida > Malpighiales > Euphorbiaceae > Excoecaria > Excoecaria cochinchinensis. The sequence continues at coordinate 1,166,610 of CANTUQ010000049.1, read as the reverse complement.
TCTAAAAGCAAATATGGAAAAACACATTCTTGTCACTTTCACACATGTTTCTTCGTAATTTCATAATTGAAACCGAATCACCAAAAATTAATCAAATAAAACTTATCACTGCGTTTACTTCATCATTGTGAAACCAAGCTCTCTTTACACTTCAACATTTAAATTTTTATATTGGCTACAATCTAAACAGACTCACTAAATCTTTAACACTAATCTTAATTAAATATATGGCAACACATATCACAATATCTAAGTTAGGCATAGTTCACATTTACTAAATAATTAGAAAAAAATGTTGTTAGAGGAAACCACTAACACCTCCAAAATGCCAATTTCTTATAACACCCTCAAAAACTTCAAGATTCACAAAAAAAAAAAAAAAAAAAAAAAAAAAATCCTTTGCCTTTATAAACTCTTTCAATCCTTCTCATCGATCAACATAAATATCTCAATCAAGAATAGAAATTTAAGAAATTAAAATAATTTAAGATGGTTAATTACACTAATTTTTAATTTACCCAAAAATAAATCAAATCTCTAAATTTTTCAGATGTAGGGGGTGAGCATGGTCGGTTAACTGGTTCATGAGTACCAGTCCATTAATATTGATTTTTTGAAATTTTAGTTCATTAACCAGTGCATTACCATCGGTTAACCAGTACATCGGTTTCGAATTTTCGGATCAGTTACCCAATATTTTTCGGTTAACCACTATAATTATAAATATATTCATAAATAAAATTAAAATGTTCAAGATATTTAAAAATTAAATTTTTTTCACTATAATATAACATTATTGTTGTTCAAATAAAAATATTTGGTGGATATAAGCAAATTAGTTTTTAAAAATTAATATTTAATAAGTAAATATATTAACCGGTCCATAATAACTTTTAATTAGATAAATTATTATACTTACTAATAGCCAATTAAAAAAACTTAAAAACTTAAAAATAATTAGTATAATGAAAAAAAAAGTACGTGATCACATTTAATTAGGATAAATTGTTATAAATTATTAATAAATTAACTAAACATTTGGTTTCGGTTCGGTTAACCAGTCACATGAGTCAAAAACCATTAACCAGTACATTAATATCGGTTTTTTCAAAACACTAACCATTAACAATCTATTATAATCGGTTAACCAGTCCACCTGTTCAGTTTCGAATTTTTTTTTCGGTTAAAAAGTCCATCGATTTTTTTGCTCACCCTTAGATGTAGCGACTCAATTCAGATTCGAACTCTCTTCACCATAACCCAAGTGAAGTTCCAACATAAAACCAATTGGTTATGGGTGGAGTAGCCCACTTAGTATTATATATTGGAGGGATTTTTTATATTTTAATAATGTGGGATTTAGTTGTCATTCCAATAATTTTAACCGTTTTTCGATAAAGAAACCGCTGGAAAATACAGTTGTCACATACATTTAGCATTCATGCATTCGTGATTTGACACGTGGCATGCCACTCGAAAAAAATGACATATAAGCATGTCACGTTTAAAGCTAAATTGTTCAAATGTCCACATGGCATGCTTAAATGTTATTTTTTTCCAAATAGCATGTCACGTGTCAAGACACGTATGTAGGAAATATTGAGTGTACACACCAATTGAATTTTTCGGCGATTTTTTCGTCGAGAAAAACAGTAAGAGTGAATTTTTTATATACATTTTTAAATTAAATGATTTTTAAGAAAGTGAAAATTTTTTCATTATATTAGTATTATTTGAATATAAATTCAATTATTATACGTGAAATTAATTCCATATATATATATATATATATATATCAAAATGCCAATTTCTTGTAACAACCACAAGAACTTCAAGATTCACCAAAATAAATAAATAAATAAATAAAATCCATTTCTCATCGATCAACATAAATATCTCAATCAAGAATAGAAATTTCAGAAATTAAAATAATTTAAGATGGTTGATTACACTAATTTTTAATTTACCCAAAAATAAATCAAATCTCTAAATTTTTGCCAAACCCGAAATCCCTAAACACAAGTTTTTCCGATTTTCTCCACTAATTTACAGTCATAATTCATCAAAAACTAAATTTACCTCTTGATTACTGTGGAAACGGGCGGCAACAACCAATTGCAGCCGAAGGTGGCGACAATGGCAGAAGACAACGGAAGAACGAAAAAAGAAATAAAGGAAGCACAGTGAGGGGCTGCTGGAACGTCGAAACGAGGAGGAGAAGGAGAATAACTCGCCGGTTATCGGATCATTCTGGGGTCGAATTTGACTAACAATACTATTCCAATATACGGAGTCCGGGGCATTACATACCCCTTAGCCCTAAAAATTGGTGTATTTATTATATTCTCTCTTTATAAACATTATTGTTGATTCTCTGTTCCCTAATATTAAAACTTTGTGTATATTATAATTTTTAATAATATAATGTTGTTAACATGTAAATCTTTTAATTAGTGTAAAATCTTTTAATTTTCTTTTCTTTTCCTGTGCCAGTTGTTTTTCAGATAGAATTTTATATCTTTAAATCAAAATAATAATAAATCAAGCCAAACGTGTAGCATGGCAAAGAAAAAGAAGGGTGCGAAACTTTGTCTAAAGCGTGTATTTGAAATGCTTTCCACGAAATCACTTTGTTAAAGTCAAGCCCAGTTGTTTTCTACTTCTGATCTTTCGAATCAATATTGACTCTTATAATTAATAATTATCTAGGAACTTAGCAGAATATCCATGTGATGATGTTTGGTCTTGAAATGGACAATATTTTCTAGAGTGGACAAAAATATTTCATATTTCTTCTATAAAATTAATAAAATAGCTTAATTTTTGTTTAATTGATATTGATGTTTGACAATATTTTATCTTGAAAATTAATGAAAATGTTCTGCGTTTTGTTCCTTTTATGTAACTATTTATGTGAATTCGAACTACTTGAGCCAATAAATTTCAAATATTAAATAATTCATAACTCAAAAAAAAAAAAAAATTGCGTTAGACAAATATTTGCTACAATTTATTAGTCATAAATTAAAGAGTTCTAGTGTAGCCAATTCTATCATTTCCTTTTCCATGGAAAATTATGGAGCTTTGTTTTTTCTAAACTGACATCTCCATCAACTGATATTCCTGTCTTATTAACTGCTTCCAAATTTTTATAATTTTATAATAAAAATGAAATTAAAGTCCTAATATTATAATTATTTATTTCATGTACCAGTTACACATCTTAACAAAACTATAGTTGATTCACATGCCGTAAGGTTTAAACTCAGTTCATATAATTTCTTACAGCATAAATATTTTAGCATAATTATAAGAAATCGTGTAAATATTGATGTCCCACATCCATATTAGTGAAGAAAATGGGGGAAAGAGCCAATTCTATCTTTCCATTTTGCTTGGACTTAATGGAAAATTATGGAGTTTTGAATTTTCTAAACTTTCATCTACATTAAAATAATGCCTGAAGCTTTTTTATTTTTATTTTTTTTCAATTAAAAAGTAAAAGAAATGACAAACTGCTTTCAAAATTATATGATATTATATATAACAGAATTTCATCATAATGACATTGATGTATTAAAACAAACAAACTCTTCTTAATCCTCACTATGTTAATGCAGAAAATCAAATCAAATATACTAACTTCTTTATATGAAGTAAATATAAAAATAATTTTTATTTTTAATGCAAAAATTTAAAAAGACAGAGGAAGAGTTCTAAAACTGAATTTGTGGGGTTCATAAGGGGGGATGAATTTTAAAAAGCCTAAAGTGGGGACTTTGATTATGTAAAACTGAAGATGGTAAATTGTTCATTAAGATTGCATTCATTTCAAATGCATAATTCCAAAAACGAATCAAAGGGGTAATTTAGAGTGAGAAAGTAAGGTTAAACCGGTGTCAACGAGATGTCCAATTTTGCCTTCAGCAGTACCATTTTGTTCATGGGTATAGGGGCCGGCAATACGATGTTGGATGCCAATTTAATTTGAGCAAAATATTTATGAAGTTTCTGATACTCCCCACTCCAATCAGAGTGAAAAGCTCGGATTTTAGTTTGAAATTGATGTTCTACATACTGTAAACGTCACTTTCTTAAATGCAAGGTGTAATTCTTGTCTGGAAGGTGGTTCGGCAATATTCAATGCTGAGTTTTAAATGACATGAAGCTGAAGCTATTTTGTACGCAACAGCTTATTACACAATCCATTATAACAGAAACGAAATTGGCAAGTAGTTAATTAATCAGAGTCGATTTGCAATCACATTAAGCGGTGGAGTTAGGATAGAATATGCAGCTCCTTGAGTTACTGACAGAGCTTGGAATCATTACAACAGAAATCAAATTATTTTCTTCTTTCCTTTTGTCGTCTGGTTTCTGTTAGTTTATTTGGGCTTTCATTAAACATTGTGTAGTAAATTCCAGAATTTAATTGGGCATTCTCTCGTAACGTAACCAACTTACATAACTCATGATCTTGTTTTTATGGTCTTGCAATTGGGACCATAATATTGTGTAGTATTGTTTCTCCTTGGAACCAAAATAAAAAAAGCTTTAAATGTACGAATCTAGGCAATTGGGAGGTTTATTTTAGCGTGCCACTTTGGGCAGTTGGGGGTAAAATTGTGCTATTTAGAACAAATGAAGGGCAAAATTGTGCTATTTACAAAAGATTATTACTGTAAAATCTTTTAATTTTAGATAAGAAAGTTGTTAAATTGGTATCATTTCTAAATTGTAATTAACTAAAGTAAAACACTTTTTCTTTTCTTTTCCATTTATTTTTGTTTCAAAGAACTTTGGGAAGTTACATGGTATGACTGAAATTGAATTATAACATTTGTTCTTTTCTTTTCTTTAAATTAAAATAATAATAAATCAAGGTAAACGTGTAGCATGGAAAAGAAAAAGAGAAGGGTGCGAAACTTTTTCTGAAGTGTCTGTTTGAAATGCTTTCCACGAAATCACTTTGTTAAAGAATCAAGTCAAGTCAAGCCCAGTTGTTTTCTACTTCTAATCTTTCAAATCAATTCTAAGCCATTCAAAATTCTAGGATCTTCTTTCAAAAAATTCTAGGATCCATGTTTGTTGGATGGAGACCGAAGGATTTCATTTTCTTCTTCAATTAAAGCAGTAGTTGATGACCTTCTATATAAAGAGTTTTATAAGTAGCTTTGTAATTGCAACTCAAAGATTTCATAAACATAACTCCCCCTGATTCCCAAGTAATGTATTTATTTCTTGAAAAACCAGTTCCCATGTTGTCCCTTTTCTTCTTTATCCTTATTATTATTCTGATTCCTCATCTGTTTGTTGTTTCTTTTGTTGTCCGCGAAACTTCTTTCTCTGTTGTTCAAAATGAGCAAAGTGCTCTTCTGTGGTGGAAAGCTTCTCTTGACAATCAAAGCCAATCTATCTTATCTTCATGGGAACCAACCACCACTCCTTGCAATTGGTATGGCATTTCCTGCAACAAAGATGGCAGTGTCACCAATATAAGCCTTGGAAGTTCTTCTTTGAAAGGTACGCTTCAGAGTCTAAGCTTCGCTTTTTTTCCAAATCTAGTGGAGCTTGACCTTAGGAACAACACATTCCATGGGATTATTCCTTCACATATTTCTAACCTTTTAAAACTTGATATTCTTGACTTGTCAAATAATATCCTCAATGGTGCCATTCCATGTTCTATAGGAAGCTTGACAAACCTATCCATTCTTCATCTTTATCGCAACAAACTCTCTAGTTCAATACCCATAGAAATTGGAATGTTAAGATCTGTCACAAACCTTAGCTTGTCATATAATAATCTTAGTGGTGCAATTCCAAGTTCTGTAGGCAACTTGATAAACATATCCATTTTTTATCTTAATGACAATCAACTCTCTGGTTCAATACCTCAAGAAATTGGAATGTTGAGATTTGCCATAGAACTCGAGTTGTCAAATAACAATCTCATTGGTGCAATTCCAAGCTCTCTGGGCAACTTGACAAACTTATCCATTCTTTTCCTTTTTGAAAATCAACTCTCTGGTTCAATACCCAATGAAATTGGAATGTTGAGATCTGTCACAAATCTTGACCTGTCAAATAACAATCTTAGTGGTGCCATTCCGTGTTCTATAGGAAACTTGACAAACCTATCCATTCTTTATCTTCATCACAACAAACTCTCTGGTTCAATACCCAAAGAAATTGGAATGTTGAGATCTGTCACAAACCTTAGCTTGTCGTATAATAATCTCAGTGGTGCAATTCCAAGTTCTATAGGCAACTTGACTAACCTATCCATTCTTTATCTTGGAAATAACCAACTTTCTAATTCAATACCACTAGAAATTGGAATGTTGAAATTCGTCATAGATCTTGAGTTGGGATATAACAATCTCGTTGGTGCAATTCCAAGCTCTTTGGGCAACTTGACAAACTTATCCATTCTTTTCCTTTTTGAAAATCAACTCTCTGGTTCAATAACTCAAGAAATTGGAATGTTGAGATCTGTCACAAACCTTGACTTATCGAATAACAATCTTAGTGGTGCCATTCCGTGTTCTATAGGAAACTTGACAAACCTATCCATTCTTTATCTTCATCACAACAAACTCTCTGGTTCAATACCCAAAGAAATTGGAATGTTGAGATCTGTCACAAACCTTAGCTTGTCATATAATAATCTCAGTGGTGCAATTCCAAGTTCTATAGGCAACTTGACTAACCTATCCATTCTTTATCTTGGAAATAACCAACTTTCTAATTCAATACCACTAGAAATTGGAATGTTGAAATTCGTCATAGATCTTGAGTTGGGATATAACAATCTCGTTGGTGCAATTCCAAGCTCTTTGGGCAACTTGACAAACTTATCCATTCTTTTCCTTTTTGAAAATCAACTCTCTGGTTCAATAACCCAAGAAATTGGAATGTTGAGATCTGTCACAAACCTTGACTTATCGAATAACAATATCAGTGGTGTCATTCCGTGTTCTATAGGAAACTTGACAAACCTATCCATTCTTTATCTTTCTCACAACAAACTCTCTGGTTCAATACCCAAAGAAATTGGAATGTTGAGATCTGTCACAAAACTTGGCTTGTCATATAATAATCTCAGTGGTGCCATTCCGTGTTCTATAGGAAATTTGATGAACCTATCCTTTCTTTTCCTTAGTGACAACCAACTTTCAGGTTCAATACCTCAAGATTTCGAAAATATGACATCACTTGTTGAATTGACTTTGAATTTTAATAAATTTACTGGGACACTTGAATCTCAATTGAACAACATAACTCACTTGAAGGGATTGCTATTCTATTCAAACAAGTTCAATGGCCATTTGCCACAAGATATATGCCTTGGTGGGGAACTTCGATATTTTTCTGCCAATGATAATCATTTCAGTGGTCTATTGCCAAAAAGCTTCAGAAATTGTAGTAGCTTGCTGAGACTTCATCTTGAGAACAACCAATTCACAGGAAATATATCTAAAGCATTTGGCGTGCATCCACACTTGGGATTCATGGACTTAAGTGGTAACAAATTTTCTGGTGAGCTTTCTTTAAAATGGGAAAATTTCGGCAATTTGTCAACATTTCGAATTTCCAACAATAATATCTCTGGCACAATACCGGCTGAAATCGGAAAGGCACCAAAGTTGCAGTTGATAGATCTCTCATCCAATAAGCTTGCAGGGGCCATTCCGGAGGAATTAGGGAATCTAAGGTTGGTTGAACTTCACCTTGATGATAACAAGCTCTCGGGTGGCATTCCTAAAAAAATAGTAATGCTATCTACTCTTCAAAGCCTTAACCTCGCAGCAAACAGTCTAAGCGGAGCAATTCCAGAGCAGATTGGGGAGTGCTCGGGACTATTGTTCTTGAATCTCAGTAGGAACAAGTTGGCAAAGAGCATTCCATCACAATTATGCAACCTACAATCTTTAGAAGATCTTGATCTAAGTCAAAATTTGCTAGTAGATGAGATCCCACAAAAATTTCGAGAGTTGTACCGATTAGAGAGCTTGAACCTTTCCCACAATTTGTTGTCGGGATCAATTCCGACAAGTTTTGATAATTTGTTAAGCTTGACAAAAGTGGACATATCATACAACGAGTTGGAGGGCCAAATTCCCAACATTAAAGCTTTTCGTGAGGCTTCATTTGAAGCGCTTAGAAACAATAAGGACCTATGTGGCAACAATACAATGCTTAAGTCATGCATTTCTCGTAGAATAGGAAAGAAAGTCGGTAAGATAATTGTTCTTCCTCTCTTGGGTGGGTTGTTTCTATTGTTTGTCTTAGTTGGAGGTTTCTTCATTCTCTATCGAAGAATAAGAAATCAAAGAGCTCAGGCTGGGGAGGTCACTCGTGAAGCCAATTATGTAATATGGGGCCATTATCCTGATTTCCAGTATGAAAGCATTATAGAGGCGACAGAAGAATTCAATTCCAAGCATTGCATTGGGGAAGGAGGGTATGGGATTGTCTACAAAGCTATGGTATCACCAGGTCGAGTGGTTGCTGTGAAGAAGCTTCACCAATTCTGCACTGATTTGAAAGCATTTACAAGCGAGATTGCTGCATTGACAAACATCCGTCATCGAAACATTGTGAAATTACATGGGTTTTGTTCACATCCCAAACACACATTTTTGATTTTTGACTTCATTGAAAGAGGAAGTTTGAAAAAGACATTAAGTGACAGAGAAGAAGCAATGAAGTTTGATTGGATCAAAAGGCTAAATGTAATAGAAGGAATAGCTAATTAATGCATTATCATATATGCACCATGATTGTTCTCCTCCAATTATTCATCGAGACATTACCAGTAATAATGTCCTGTTGGATTCAGAATATGAGGCCCATGTTTCCGACTTCGGCACAGCTAGACTATTGGTTCCTGACTCATCAAATTGGACGTCATTTGCAGGCACATTTGGATACACTGCTCCAGGTGCAATACCTCGATTTCACCTATATTTGAATTACATTAGTCATAAAATTTTTATATCTCCTAATTCACTATTTAATTCTATCTCTGATTGAGTTTTTTTTTTTTTTGAGTAAACTAATGATTTCACCTAACGATTGATAAAACACGTTATTAGCATTTTTTTCTTTTTTGTAGAGCTAGCATATACGATGAGAGTGAATGAAAAATGTGATGTGTATAGTTTTGGAGTCGTGACACTTGAAATTATAATGGGAATGCATCCTGGAGATCTCATCTCATCTTTTACATCATCATCTTCATCTTCATCTTGTCCACCAATTGGCCAACAGACATTGGTGAAGGACGTGATTGATCAACGACTCCAAATTCCTCATAATAAAATAGCAGAAGGAGTAATGAATGCAGTAAAACTGGCATTTGCATGTTTGAGTGACAATCCTCAATTTCGGCCAACAATGAGACATATTTGTTCGCAGCTGGTAGTAGCCAAATGGCTTCCTTTGACAAAACCATTTTTAGCCGTTAAATTGGAAGAAATGTCTATTAATTAAACTGTCATTGTCTAAAATTTTGTGAAAACATTGTTGTATAATTCGGTTTCACTTTTTATGTTTCAATACTTTGCTCTCCACCTTGTATCATACACTTCTTTAGCTTGATCAAAATTTCAATGCAATACTATTTAAACCTTCATTGCCAATTTCCTACTAAGCTTAGTTTTATTAGGCTCAGCGTTTGATTTTCTAGATAGGGTCTTACATATTTGAGAAGCGACATTAGAAGTAATTGCATTTGCTTTCAAATCAATTCTGTCTCAAGTGCCTCCAATTTGGTGCCATGAACATTGGGGCAGAACAATGATTTGTTGGAGAGAATCCTACATCGAATAATTAAAGGGAATGACAAAGGGCTTATAATTGTGGTGGAACTACTCTTGGAATGGCTTCAATCATTTTGAAGCAATGATAAGCCCGCAATTATCGAGTCACTCTGGACGGATTTTGATTTATGATTTATTTTACTAATTTGCTCCTCCGATTTGAAAGGAGAAAAGTGGAAGAATGGCACATTCTGCAAATCGGCATAATTTGATCAATGGATCATGTGACTATTTCATATTATGAATAATGCAGAGTACCGAGTTCAATTTAATTATTAATTCCTATAATTAATAATTATCCAGGAACTTAGGGGAATATTCATCATTGATCAAGGAATTGGTATAAATATAATAAAAAAATTTTCCACAAATTAGCAACGCCATGAGTGCAAAATGAACATGAGAATTCCTTTGACTATTAGAAATTATTGAGGTTAACTACAAGTCTATGAAAGGTTCATTTGTGAACCTGATGCCAATGGATTTCCCAAATCTAAACTGGATTTTTTATAACTTATATTAATTTCTTGAGTTAATTTTATTCATTGTCATTGGATTTATACCAAAATAGACGGGTAACAATAAAAAAATCTGTAATGCAAAAATATCTAAATTTTAAAAAATTATTCTTAAAAATCATTTTGGCTATAATAAACCATTAAAATCATCAGAAATCACCATATAAATCCATGGTAGAAATCTAGTTCAGCATAGGAGCTCATACATAGACAAACATGTCAAGTGAGTAAAATAAATGTCCCGTTGGACTAACATGTGACATGATAGCAGGAATTTTGATAGTTATTTTTAATGGTTTTCATGGTTAATTTTGACTTAAATGACTAGTTAGTTTTGAATTTTCTAAACTTACATCTGCATCAAAATAATGCCTCTGAGTTTTTTTCTTCTTCTCAAGAAAAAGAAAATGAAATGACAAACTGCTTTCAAAATTTATATGATATTACATATAACAGAATTTAATCATGATGAAATTGATGTATTAATATAATAATTTTTTATTTTTTTTTGATGTACTATAGTTATACATATATATCAACAAAACTATGGCTGATTCACATAATGTTTAGACTGAGTTCATATAAATATCTTGCAGCATAAATATTTTAACGTAATTATAGCTTTACTACCTTTTCAATTATAAAAGAAAAAGAACAATAACAAAACAAACTAACGTGAATTGATGGGGTACAGGTTGGATTGTTAACCACGTGGATGAAGGAGTTGGTGTAGAATAATTTTGTTACTCATTTTCTCTTTCATCTTTCTTTTTTATTTTTATATTTAATTTTTGCGTTTTTCAATTTTTTGTTTTTTTTTTTCCCATTTTTTTTAAAGTCTCTCATAATGTTTAAATTTAAACTTTTGATTTTTATTCCTTATTTTTAATTTGTATTTGAATATTTTTGTACTTTTGTTTCAATAAATTCGAATCTAAATTTTTTTGTTTTAGATTTGATTTTCATGTTTTAGCTAATATTACATGCAATTTAAGTTTTTTTTTATGCAAGTTTCTCTTGCTCAAAAGTTATTTGAACAAAAAAAATCACATTGTGTATCATTTGATTTATTTGCTTGTGAAGTTATTGTTGGAATTGGTTAAAAATCAGTATTTTTTTTTATAGTAATTAAATTAACGAGTTTAATTTTACATGTTTATAATATTTTTTGTTATTTAGTTAATAGTGTTAATGGTGTTAGTATAGTTAGTAGATTAATAGAGTTATGAATTTAGTTGATTAGTGGAATTAGTGGGTCAGTGGCCTAAATTTATGGTTTAAATGTAAACCTATAAATAGACATATATAATTGATTTTTGATGAAAATGAAATTTATATTCTTCATCCTAAAAATTTCCCAACAGTAGCATCAAGATCATTATTGATCACGAGTCTATGAAAAAAAAAAGAGAAAATAAGTGATCAGTATCCATATTAAAATGGCCTCCCATCTTCACAGGAGAAAATTATCAATTATGAGTTGTGAAAATACAAACATATCTACAGTCATTTGATTTATGGGATGTAGCTGAGAATGACAATGAAGTTCAACCATTGCCAGTGCATCCAACTTCAGCTCAAATTAAGAGTTACAATTAATGAAGAAAAAGTCAAGCTGTGCAAAGCGAAAACTTGTTTGTATTCTTCAATTTTGGAAGTGATTTTTACCAATAACATGGCATGTGAGACTCCAAAAAAAGTTTGCAAATGATCAAGCGAATTTGACACAAGAGAAAAAATCTCTTTTTTGAGAGTTAGAGACAAGTGCTCCAAAAGGAAAATTTAATAGCAGAAAGTTATGAGAATGTACGCCAATAATTAAAATTTGATGAGAAGTGTTTCAAAAGATAAATTGAAATGAAATGTGCATGGGAGAAGAGTGCTCTAGCAAAACAATTAAATGTGTATGATTTTTAATCAAGGAAGCATATTGGAATTGATTCAAAATTATGGTATGCATAGAAATGATTACAATGTTGATTTTGAGGCAGTTGTTAGTTCTAATTCAATATTAATTCTCGAAAAGTCTGTATTTATCATTCTGCAGTACTCTGTTTTTGGTTCTCTAATTACAATTGGAGAAGTGATTGGTTCATTAATAAATAGGACTATAGCAGATCTTATTGGCCGAAGATATGTAAGTTGTTTTTGTTACCCTTAATTTAAAGATCTCTTGCTGAAGTTGAAATTTTCAAATATCTAATCATATTTCCTATTATTGTCAGTAAATTTGCTAATCTTGCAATGCAGACAATGCTGGTGTTTAATCATTGGTTGGCTTGCAATAGCAATAGCACAGGTTCTCTTTCTCCACAACTTTGCTTCAATTTTGAAAGAGAAACTTTTGGAACAATGTAGTTTACCAGAATTAATTCTCAATGGTTGTTTAAGGGTGATTGGTTACTGGATCTTGGAAGACTTTTAATGGGTATTGCAGTTGGGATTAGTCTTTATGTGGTAATTATGCTATCTTTGGAATCTAGTTCAAATTAAATCTCTTAATGCTTTTACTCCCATAAATAGGGATTAATTAGGCTGAAAGATATGATATATTGATGGGAGAGTATTTATTAATTTTAAATGCAATGGGTCCGTCTGTAGCGTTAGTACCTTCCATCATTGACCATTGCGATCACTGTTGACAGGTCAATTATGGAGGTATATGAACATGTTATTAACTTATTTTGTACATGGAGAGCTATCTTTTGGGACCATCAGGTTATAAAGTTTTTCTTTTTTTTTTTTTAAAAAAAAAAAAAAAAAGAATAACACATTTGGATCACTTAATTTTAACATTTTTTCACATTAAATTATTGTACTTCTAAAAATTAACATTAGATTTCTTTATTTTTCTGATCATTCACATTATCTAATTTAAATGAATTTGGCGGAATTGAACGGCACACTCCATTGATCTTATGTAAGATCAATTTAAAATAACTATAAAATCATCAAAACATTAAAAAATTGAAAAAATATACAATCATTTAAGATATGCACAATGCAGTGAGTGGATTTTTTCTTCAATTTTTTATGTATTGGCAGGTTCTATGGTCATTTTATAGTGATGATCTCACATGAAATCAACGGAGTGTGCATTTCAATTTCGCTAGTTCCTTCTAAATTAAAGTTAATGTGAGTGATAAAAAAAGTATAAAAATTCAATATTAACTTTTAAAAATATATAAATTTAAAGGCTTAATACATATGGAGACCATGGAACTTGACTACATAATTCATTTTTTTTTTTTAGAAGATACATAATTCATTTAAATGCTAAATTTTAACAATGACATATTAAGCACCTATACTTGTTAATTTTATAAATAATAAATACATATTAACACTATTTTTAAAAATTTTGAGCACGTGACACTCAATTGCGTTGACGTATCATCTGAACAATTGTAATTAAGACATATATCCTACATGTATTGTAAAACTGGCTAAAATTAAAAATAGAATTGTTGTAAATAAATAAGTTGTGAATGTCCTTCCTACTCTCCAACTCTCCAACTCTTCAAGTTTCCAACCCTTCAAATTCCACAACTCTTCAACTTATGTAACTCAAGCATTTAGTTTGTAACTTGTATATTTATGTTTTCTTATGTAATTTATGTCCCTAAGGCCTATAAATAGAGGCATCTTTCATGGACTAATATGATGGTTGAGTTGGGATAGAATACTTACTTTTCTCTCATTTTCTCTAAACTCATTCTATTGCCTTTATTCATATAATTTATTCATATACTACTCTATATAGTTTTTCATATTTTATAACACGTTATCAGCACGATTTCGCTCCACGGTTCGTAGTAAAATATTTTCTTCTTTATTTCTTTCCAATTTGCAATATGTCAAATATTACTAAACTTGAGTTTGAGGCTCTTGACATTACTGGCAAAAATTATTTGCCATGGGTTCTCGATGCTGAAATTCATCTTGATGCTAAAGGGCTTGGGAATACAATTTTAACTGGAAATGAAGCATCCAATCAAGACAAAGCAAGGGCGATGATATTTCTTCGTCATCATCTACATGAAGGTTTAAAAGCTGAATATCTGACAGTGAAAGATCCACTTGAATTGTGGGATAATTTAAAAGAGCGATATGACCACCAACGAACGGTAATATTACCTAAAGCTCGTTATGAATGGATACACTTGCGATTTCAAGATTTTAAAACTGTAAGTGAATATAATTCTGTTGTTTTTAGAATTAGTTCTCAGTTAAAGCTATGTGGAGAAAAGATTACTGATGAGGACTTATTAGAGAAAACTTTTTCAACCTTTCATGCTTCAAATGTGCTCCTGCAGCAGCAATATAGAGAAAAGGGTTTCAAAAAGTATTCTGAATTAATCTCATGCTTACTAGTAGCAGAACAAAATAATGAGCTATTAATGAAAAATCATGAGATTCGTCCTACAGGATACGCTCCAGTCCCTGAAGTGAATGTAGCAAAACATAACCATAGCCATGGCCGCGGTCGTGGTCGCGGTCGTAGTCGTGGTAGAGGAAGAAAACGTGGACGAAATAATTACCGTTATTATAGCGGCAATAATGACAATAATTTTTCCCACCACCTAAAGTGGAACAATAATGGAGAAAAAGGAAAAAATAAGATCGACCATAATAGCTCTTCAAAAACTAAAGAAAATTCATGTTATCGATGTGGAATGAAAGGTCATTGGTCCCGTACCTGTCGTACAGCTGACCATCTTGTTAAACTTTATCAAGCCTCCATTAAAAGAAAAGGGAAAAATGTGGAAATAAATTCAGTTGACCAAAATAATGATGTTGAGGCAAATTTGGCTTATAATGATGATGATGATTTTGGAGATCTTGCGGATATTACTCATTTGGATGCTTCAGATTTTCTCCAAGAGTCATGAAGAATAATGAAGAAAATAAAAGATAAGAAAGTTTAAAATTATTGTCTTATTTCTATATTTCAATAGTGTGTTTACTTTATTTCTATATTTCAATAGTGTGTTTACTTAAGTATTTTATTTTAGTTTTTTTTTTTTTTCTTATTTGAGTGGTTATATATAGATATTTAAGTATTTGCCATATTCTAATTATATGTTATGTTTTTTTTATTTTATTTTTAATGAAGGAATGGATGTTTCAAATTCTTTATTTGGGCCGATACTCAATAATGAAGATGTTTGCCTTGTTGATAGTGCTGCAACACATACCATACTCAAACATAAAAAATATTTCTATCATTTGATATTAAAAGATGCTAATGTTAATACAATATCGGGTAATACAAAGTTAATTCAAGGCTCTGGAAGAGCTACTATATTATTACCTGAAGGAACAAAACTTACTATAAATGATGCATTATTTTCTTCCAAGTCTCGAAGAAATTTGTTAAGTTTTAAAGATATTCGTTCCAATGGATATCATGTTGAGACTGGAAATGAGAATGATATTGAATATTTGTATATTACAAATAATGCATCAGGTAATAAACGTATTTTAGAGAGATTGCCAACATTATCCTCTGGCTTGTATTATACAAAAATTAATACAATTGAGACATATGCTACAGTAAACCAGAAGTTTACTAATCCAAAAATATTTATAATTTGGCATGACCGGTTAGGCCATCCCGGTTCAATAATGATGCGTAAAATTATTGAGAATTCACATGGACATTCATTGAAGAACCAAAAGATTCCTCAATTCAAAGAATTCTCATGTGCTGCTTGTTCTCAAGGAAAATTGATTATTAGACCATCACCAGCTAAAATTGGAATTGAATCCCCCGCATTCTTAGAACGTATTCAGGGTGATATTTGCGGGCCTATTCATCCACCATGTGGACCATTTAAGTATTTTATGGTATTAATTGATGCATCTACAAGATGGTCGCATGTGTGTTTATTATCAACCCGCAACTTGGCATTTGCAAGATTGCTTGCTCAAATAATTCGATTGAGAGCACAGTTTCCAGATTACACAATCAAGTCAATTCGTCTTGATAATGCTGGTGAATTTATGTCTCAGGCTTTTTCTAATTATTGCATGTCAATTGGAATAACAATTGAAAGGCCTGTTGCACATGTTCATACACAAAATGGTTTAGCAGAATCATTTATTAAACGCCTACAGTTAATAGCTAGACCATTACTTATGAGAACAAAACTCCATATTTCTGCTTGGGGGCATGCTATTCTACATGCAGCAGCACTTGTGCGCATTAGGCCAACAAGTTATCATAAATTCTCTCCATTACAATTAGCTTTTGGTCAAGAACCTAATATTGCTCATCTTATAATTTTTGGTTGTGCAGTATATGTGCCAATTGCTCCACCACAACGCACAAAGATGGGTCCTCAAAGGAGGTTAGGAATATATGTTGGGTATGAATCTCCTTCAATAATTAAATATCTTGAACCATTAACTGGAGATTTATTTACGGCAAGATTTGCTTATTGCCATTTTGATGAAACAATTTTCCCAACATTAGGGGGAGAGAATAAACAGCTGGAAAAAGCAGTTACTTGGCATGCATTATCACTATCTCATTTAGATCCTCGAACAAAACAGTGTGAACTGGAAGTTCAAAAGATAGTACATTTGCAAAATATTGCAAATCAACTGCCAGATGCATTCACTGATTTAAGAAGAGTTACTAAATCTCATATACCAGCTGTAAATGCTCCTATTCGAATTGATGTTCCTGTAAGACAATCTAATACTACAAATACTAGCAACCCACGCCTGAAGCGTGGTAGACCGGTCGGTTCCAAAGATAAAAATCCCCGAAAAAGGAAAGGAGCAAATAATCAAGATGATCATATCGTAGAGGCGAACACTCCTGAAGAGACACAAGACATAACTAATCATAAAACCCCAGAAGAGGTCCAGGTACCTGAAAATAATAATGAAGAGATCTCCATAAGTTATGTCCATATAGGAAAAAGATGGAACCGAAAAGATATAGTTGTCGACAACATTTTTGCATATAATGTTGCTAGTGATATTTTAAAAGAAAATGAGGATCTTGAACCTACATCTGTTGAAGAATGTAGACAGAAAAATGATTGGCCAAAATGGAAAGATGCAATTCAAGCAGAATTGAACTCACTTTCAAAACGTGAAGTATTTGGACCTGTAGTCCGAACACCTAAAGGAGTAATGCCAGTGGGGTACAAATGGGTATTTGTGCGAAAAAGAAATGAGAAAAATGAAATTGTAAGATATAAGGCACGATTGGTTGCACAAGGATTTTCGCAAAGACCTGGAATTGATTATGAAGAAACATATTCTCCAGTAATGGATGCAATTACTTTTAGATATCTAATTAACCTGGCAGTTTGTGAAAAGCTTGACATGCGTCTAATGGATGTTGTTACAGCCTATTTATATGGCTCACTTGATAGTGAAATTCATATGAAAATCCCTGAAGGATTTAAAATGCCTGAAGCGTATAAAGATTCTCGAGAAATTTGTTCAATAAAATTACAAAAATCATTATATGGATTAAAGCAATCTGGACGAATGTGGTATAATCGTCTTAGTGAATATTTGTTAAAGGAAGGATATATTAATGATCCAATTTGTCCATGTGTATTTATAAAAAGATCAGGATCAGAATTTGTCATAATTGCTGTATATGTTGATGATTTAAATATCATTGGAACTCCTGAAGAGCTTAGAAAAGCAGTAGGTTATTTAAAGAAAGAATTCGAAATGAAAGATCTTGGAAAAACAAAATATTGTCTTGGCCTGCAAATCGAGCATTTAAAGGATGGAATTTTTATTCACCAATCAACTTATACGAAAAAGATCTTAAAGCGATTTTATATGGACAAAGCACATCCATTGAGTACTCCAATGGTTGTAAGATCATTAGAAGTTAATAAAGATCCATTTCGTCCCCGAGAGAATGAAGAAGAACTTCTTGGTCCTGAAGTACCATATCTAAGTGCTATAGGTGCATTGATGTATCTTGCTAATAATACAAGACCAGATATAGCATTTGCTGTAAATCTACTGGCAAGATTTAGCTCTTCTCCAACAAGAAGACATTGGAATGGAATTAAGCATGTTTTTCGATATCTCCAGGGAACAATTGATATGGGTTTATTTTACTCTAATAAATCCAAATCACATTTAATTGGATATGCAGATGCAGGATATTTATCTGACCCACATAAAGCTCGATCACAAACAGGCTATCTATTCACTTATGGAAGTACGGCCATATCATGGCGATCTACAAAGCAAACTTTAGTTGCTACTTCCTCAAATCATGCAGAAATAATTGCAATTATTGAAGCAAGTCGAGAGTGTGTTTGGCTAAGGTCATTGATTCACCATATCCAAAAGATGTGCGACTTGCATTTTAAAGAAAACATTCCAACAATACTGTATGAAGATAATGCAGCATGCATATCTCAATTAAAAGATGGGTTCATCAAAGGAGATAGAACAAAACACATTTCACCAAAATTTTTCTTCACTCATGATCTTCAAAAGAAAGGTGAAATAGATATTCAGCAAATTCGTTCAAGTGAGAATTTGGCAGATTTATTTACCAAAACATTACCCACTACAACATTCGAAAAGTTGAGATACGGTATTGGAATGCGCAGACTTAAAGATATGTCTGTATGAGGGGGAGTAATATACATTGCGCTGTTCTCTTTTCCTTTAGCAAAAGTTTTATCCCACTGGGTTTTCTTGGCAAGGTTTTTAGTGAGGCAGTTTACTATGTATATTATAAATATTGTGTACTCTTTTTCCTTCACTGGGTTTTTATCCCATTGGGTTTTTCCTAGTAAGGTTTTAACGAAGCACAATTTCTCAATTTTTAGCTTTACGGACATTCAAGGGGGAGTGTTGTAAATAAATAAGTTGTGAATGTCCTTCCTACTCTCCAACTCTCCAACTCTTCAAGTTTCCAACCCTTCAAATTCCACAACTCTTCAACTTATGTAACTCAAGCATTTAGTTTGTAACTTGTATATTTATGTTTTCTTATGTAATTTATGTCCCTAAGGCCTATAAATAGAGGCATCTTTCATGGACTAATATGATGGTTGAGTTGGGATAGAATACTTACTTTTCTCTCATTTTCTCTAAACTCATTCTATTGCCTTTATTCATATAATTTATTCATATACTACTCTATATAGTTTTTCATATTTTATAACAAGAATAGATTTATTTATTTTTTTGGTGTATGTTGATGGATTTTTTTGTTATGTGATGCCAATCAATGTAGTTGAGTGTTACACACTTTAATTTTTCAAATTTAATATGAATTTATATTTGTTATTTATAAAATGGATAATGACGTAGCGAAAATATCCGAAGCGGAATAATTTTATTCAATACTTCAAAAGTCTACTCCAAACTAGGGAAACAAACAATTTATATGAAAAAAATAATAAAGTTATGAAAATGCCACTAATTTTCAAATTGAAAAACGGAAGTCTAAATGTTGTTTTTAAAACCAGAAATATTTAATAGGTCATTGTTAACATTTAGATATTCAAATAAATTATCAAGTTAAGTTCAGGTGTTCGTGTATAAATCAAGCTGAAGTGTATAAATCAAGCTGAAATTTAATGTAGAAAAACGATGCGAATATAATTTAAAAAATATGTTCCTCTCCATTGGAAATCCGATTTAATCAAGCTAGATGACTTTAATATTAGATAGTTTATATCCAAAAAGAAAAAAATGGTGTTGATAAATATTAATTAGCTATAAATTTAAGTGCATGTTTAATTTGCGTCACATGATTGTAATAAAGAGTTTTCGTAGCGATAACTTGTAATTATCAGATAATCTATAGACTACTGCAATATAAATATACAATTTATAGCCAAAACTAAAGATTCACAAAACTATATAAAATCTTGGGTCAATTTCACTCATTATCACTCAACTTATCAATTATCGCGCAAAAATAACCGACTTTTTTTTTCTTACTTAAATGTCACTGAACTTTTAACATTATTGCACAAAAGTCATATTGACCGGAATCCGGCGACGACCCTTGCCGGATTGATGACTTTTTTGCAAAAATGTTAAAAGTTCAGTAACATTTAAGTTGAAAAAAAAAAAGTTAATTACTTTTGCGAGATAAATGATAAGTCTAGTGACCGTGAGTGAAATTAATTTAAATGTAGCATTTGTTGAACTTATCAATCAGGCAAGAGTCGTCGCCGGATTCCGGTCAACATGACTTTTGTGCAATAATGTTAAAAGTTCAGTGACATTTAAGTAAGAAAAAAAAAGTCGGTTACTTTTGTGCGAGAAGTGATAAGTTGAGTGACCATGGGTGAAATCAACCCTAAAATCTTCATTTATATTCCAAGAAAAGTTAAAAATTCTTTCGGATAAATCAGCACATGCCTATGTGAGATTCTTTACTAAATAGCGTCAGTTAAATTATGTACAATGAAAGAAACTCTGAAGTAGCTGTACAATAACTAGCTAGTCATTTAGCATTAAGACAATACCATTGTTGTGCCAAGTCAAGTCAAGCCAAGCCAAAAAGCTTTTACTGCAACCAAAAAGCTTGAGAAATTGTAGTAGCTTGCTAAGACTTCAATCTTGAGATAACAACCAACTCACGGGAAATATATAAAGCATTTGGCGATTTATCCACACTTGAGATTCATGGATTTAAGTGGTAACAAATTTTCTTGTGAGCTTTCTTTGAAATTGGAAAATTTCGGCAATTTGTCAAACATTATTATGATATTTTGACTTCCAACGCCATCTTTAATTTCATCTAATTAATAACGTCTTGAAAATTCATTACTTGTCTTAGTTGCCATTTTCTTTTTGAGCTATAAGAAAATTGTTTATTTCTTGTTCATTCTCAATTATAAATTTTTGAACCTTTTTTTAAAATTATAAAACTTTTTAATTTCCGGCATGGTTTGTCGCTAGCTGCCGATGATTTCACGATGAGAACGGTGATTGAGTTAGAATTTTTATCGTTTTATGGCACGCGTTTATTTCATTCACTCCTCAGACGTTTTAAATTCAATTTGAACGTCTTCATACGCACAGTCGCGTCAAGCATTAACCATTATTGGCATTTGGGGCAGAACAATAATGATTCATTTTACTAATATACTCCTCTGATTTGAAAGGACCAAATTGTAATAATGGCACATTCTGCAGTCAAAGGCATAACGTGACTATTTCATATTGATAATCGGACACTTTTTAGGAGTTCGGTTCGTCACGCTCTTGAATCCGGATAGCCGAGCTGACTAAAATCACTCAATAAACAGCTCGGCACAATTCATAAACTCGAAAGGAGCTTGTCCCCTGAGGCCATCAGAATTGGTGGAATCCATAATCTCGGAAAGAGCTCGTCCCCTGAGGCCACCATAATTCGTAGAATCCTCCATGGACTTCCACTCTCTTGTAACGCGTTTTTTACGTGATTAGTCTTATCCAATCAGTAATTCAATTTTATCCAAACAAGAGTTATCCTTATTAGATCAAGAGGTATTCATATCTACTCAGAATCCGAGTCATATTCCAGTTAGAACTCCTAACTCCCGCTCCTAGCTCAAGCTTTACTTGGAATACCTATCACACGCGGAAAATTATTCCTACTCCAACACTGATTCCTAACTCTATAAAAGGGGGAATCCAGATATATTTTTCTTCTCGATTATTTTCCAAAAAAATTACCATTAATATTATAGTCAATCTTCTTGACTTGATCGTCGGAGCATCCTTTATCGAAAACCCGTTGGATTTCTCTCTTTTTCAGGTGACTGTTTTAAGCTGCCAGCTCAGAAATTTTGAACTGTCATCATTTAATGCGGTGAGCGTAGACTCTTCAAGATTTTCAATAGATCTTTTCCCTGATCTAACCGCTGCTGGAGCTCCTCCGGTCAGCCAACCCCCACAAATTCAATCCCCACAAATAATATATATATATATATATATATATATATATATATATATATATATATATATATATATATATAACCGCAGTTAGTCTAGCCACATCCTGTCCAATTATTTGGACAAGCAATACAACATCCACCGGTTCCATATGAGCCAATCCCACTACTACCAGCTCCCCAGCCTTACCACCACGCACAGAATCTAGCTCCCCAAGCTATTCCTGTTCCCGCCATCCCAGGCTTTACTCCCCAAACGACTTAAGCATTCTTGGCTACCTTGAATGCAATGGCAGCTTAGGCACCTGCCCCTCAACTACCTTCCCAAATAACTATTCCCCAAACTCCCGCTCAACTTTTTCCTGCGGCTCCTTTCCCGCCAGCTCCACAGGCCTCATTAGCCAGGTTCGACCATAACCCTCATCGGAACAATTTAAGAGGCTCTTTAAGGAAAGAATGCAAAAATACCAGAACAGGAATACTCTGCAGTACCAAAGCAATTTTAGATCACCGCTAGCCAAGGAGATTTTAGCTACTCCGTTGCCCAAGATCAGATTGCCGAACCTCCCTAGATACGATGGCAGTACAAATCCCCAGGCTCATCTGGATCAATTTCACCACACTATGCTCGTCTACACCTCGGATGATGCTGCTATGTGTAAGATCTTCCCTCAAATGCTCACTGAGTCCGCTCATATTTGGTTCCAAAATTTGCTCGAACACTCCATTGCAAGTTTTGAACATTTTAGTGATATGTTCATCGCAAAGTTTGTGGCGGCTATTCGGCCAACGAAAGTCTCAGTCGACCTCAATCTAGTTCGGCAGGATAAAGGGAGACCTTGCGGGCATATGTAGAAAGGTTCAACACCGTGTCAATGGATATTCAGAACCTAAATCTAGAGGTGGCCAACAATGCCTTAATACGTAACACCCAATCTCAGGATTTCAGTGATTCTTTGAGCAAGAAGCCACCTGGAGATTTTACCGAGCTTATGTCCCGAGCTCACAAGTACATAAGGATGGATGAAGCTCGATGCCTCCGGAATAGCACCCTGTATGAAGATACAGGCAGGGACTCGTACAGATCGGGACAGAAGAGGGGCAGTGGTAGAACTGAGTAGAGACACCGAGGGTCAGGCAGCTCTAATTGAGCTTATGTGGTCTCATCAAGGTCGGGGGATCAGAGTGGTGAGAAGTTGACACCTTTGAATGCCTCGAGGGCATAAATTTTGAAATGGCTAAAGGAGAATGATAGGGTGAACTGGCCGAGACCCATGAGGGATCGCTCTAATAGAGATCGGAGCCTCTACTGTGCCTTTTATAAGGATAAGGGTCACAAGACTAATGATTATAATCAGCTTAAGAGGGAGATCGAATTCCTGGTTCGAAAAGGGAAGCTCGCCCAATTTGTAAAAAGCGACAAAGGCAGAGATCAGTCTCGTTCACCTTGAAAGCAAGACAATAGGGCCAGTACGAGTAAGAGAACTCCAGCCGGGGTCATACATGTCATTGCGGGGGGAAAACATTACGATGTTTTTGATGATTCCCACAAGAGAAAGGCGAAAGAGGTGTTCTCCATGGATTC
This sequence comes from Excoecaria cochinchinensis, assembly GCA_947683425.1. Classification (NCBI taxonomy): domain Eukaryota; kingdom Viridiplantae; phylum Streptophyta; class Magnoliopsida; order Malpighiales; family Euphorbiaceae; genus Excoecaria; species Excoecaria cochinchinensis. The sequence goes on along the minus strand of CANTUQ010000049.1, from coordinate 1,142,780 downwards.
CAATCCCCCTATCACAAGCTACGAAGTGAGGTTCTCAGATGTAGATGGTGATCATGTCAAACAACCGCACACAGACTCTTTGGTAGTGTAGGCCTTAATTCAGGATTATCTAGTCCAACGTATTCTGGTGGATACAGGAAGTGCGGTTAACCTCATTACTTTGTAGGCGTTTAATGCCTTGAAGACGTCGAGCAACATTTTAGAACCAGTGTCTACCCCATTAATCGGGATATCTGGTCAACCGGTCAAGGTAGAAGGATTGGTGAAATTATCTAGAGCTCAGGGATGAGGAAGTGGTCAAAACGTGCACGAGCTGTTTTATGGTTATGGATATTCTGTTGGCCTATAATGCCATTTTCGGAAGACCATCAGGGGTGGATGCATACATCTCCATACGAAAGCTGTTGCTTAAAGTCCCGGCTTCTGGGGATATTGCGATGCTGCGAAGAAATCAGAAGGTGGCACGGGAAACATATGTCATCATGCTAAAAGAGGCGAATCAGGCCCTTCCGCTGGATTCCTTAGATGTTTTCACCAATGAGGCTCGGAGAGCAGAGCTAGTAGATTCATTAGTGGAAGTTGATATAGCACCGGGCAAGGCAGTAATGATCGGGGCAAACAAGAAAAGGGAAGAAGCATCGGTGCTTGTCACAGTTTTGCAGAAATTTGCAGACAAGTTCGCCTGGAAGCCCTCGAACATTAAAGGGATATCCACCGATGTCATATGCTACTCATTGAACATCAGATCGGACTCTAAGCCCGTCAAGCAAAAAAAAGCAGAACCATGCCCCAGAAAGGCAAATAGCAATGTCGAAAGAAACATATTTCCTGCTAGAAAATGGATTTATTCGGGAGGTCTTATATCCGGATTGGCTTTTCAATGTTGTTCTGGTGAAGAAAGCCAATGGAAAGTGGAGAATGTGTGTTAATTTCACGGACCTAAATAAGGCTTGCCCCAAGGACAGCTATCCATTGCCAAACATCGACCTCCTAGTTGATTCAACGACGGGGTTTGAAGAATATACTTTTTTAGATGTCTCATCTGGTTACCACCAGATTCCAATGAACCCGGAGGATGACAAGAAAACGGCATTCATTACTCACCAAGCTACTTACTGCTATCGAGTTATGCTATTTGGGTTGAAAAATGCAGGGACCACGTATCAGAGGTTGATGAACAAGCTGTTTGCTAATCAGTTCGGGAGAAATATGGAGGTGTATGTGGATGACATGATAGTCAAGAGCAAAGCATCCATTGATCTTCCTACCGAACTCACAGAAACTTTCCAGACTCTCAGGAAGTTCAGTTTGAAACTCAATCCAGAGAAATGTGCTTTCGGAGTACAGTCCGGGAAGTTCTTGGATTTCATGATTTCAAAAAGGGGTATAGAGGCTAATCCGGCCAAATTCAAGCCATTCTAGAGATGGAACCCCCGAAATCCATTAGAGAAGTGCAGAAACTCAATGGCAAGTTAACAGCCCTAGGCAGGTTTATCTCTTGTTCGGCTAAACGCTGTCTTCCCTTTTACAGGGCGCTCAAAAACCTTTTAATTAGTGTGAAATCTTTTAATTCTAAATTAACTAAAGTAAAACATTTTTTCTTTTCTTTTCCAATTATTTCAAAGATTTTTGGGAAGTTGCATGGTATGATTGAAATTGAATTGTGATGTTTCTTCTTTTCTTTTCTTTAAATTAAAAATAATAATAAATCAAGGTAAGAAGGGTGTGGAACTTTTTCTAATGTGTCTATTTGAAATGCTTTCCACAAACTCGATCACTTTGCTATAGAATCATTCCAAAGTGATTGGCTCATCCCTTTATTAGTGATCAACCATTTTTGCCAATTTCCTGCTAAGCTTAGTCTTATTAGGCTCAGTATTTGATTTTCTAGATTTGGTTCTTGATATGTCTTACGTATTTGAGAAGCCTCTCTAGTATTGATTGCATTTGCTGTTCCATGAATCATTAATAATTAGGCCAAGGCAGCAAGGCCTGTTTTCGAAAGAAATTCAGAAGTAGCTGTACAATAACTAGCTAGTCATTTAGCATTAAGACAATACCATTGTTGTGCCAAGTCAAGTCAAGCCAAGCCAAAAAGCTTTTACTGCAACCAAAAAGCTTGAGAAATTGTAGTAGCTTGCTAAGACTTCAATCTTGAGATAACAACCAACTCACAGGACATATATAAAGCATTTGGCGTTTATCCACACTTGAGCTTCATGGATTTAAGTGGTAATAAATTTTCTTGTGAGCTTTCTTTGAAATTGGAAAATTTCGGCAATTTGTCAAACATTATTATGATATTTTGACTTCCAACGCCATCTTTAATTTCATCTAATTAATAACGTCTTGAAAATTCATTACGTGTCTTAGTTGCCATTTTCTTTTTGAGCTATAAGAAAATTGTTTATTTCTTGTTAATTCTCAATTATAAATTTTTGAACCTTTTTTTAAAATTATAAAACTTTTTAATTTCCGGCATGGTTTGTCGCTAGCTGCCGATGATTTCACGATGAGAATGGTGATGGAGTTAGAATTTTTATCGTTTTATGGCACGCGTTTATTTCATTCACGTCCTCAGATGTTTTAAATCCAATTTGACCGTCTTCATACGCACAGTCGCGTCAAGAATTGATATTATGAATGTTCATCATTGATCAAGGAATTGATATAAATATAATTTATAAAATTTATAGTGTAGATGTAAATAATTATTTTTTCAACAAATTAGCAACGCAGTGAGTGTAAAATGGTAAAATTGCTGAAGGAGTAATTATTGACGTCAACTGCAAGTCTATGGACGGTTCATTTGTGAACCAAAGATGCCAGTGGATAAGAATATCTAAAGTGGACATTTTAGTCCTTATATTAATTTCTTTTTTCTAATCAATTAAGATTTTAAGATGAAGGATTCAGCCCATGCCATGGGATGATGTTTTGTCTTAAAATGGACAATATTTTCTAAAGTGGACAAAAATATTTCACATTTCTTCTATAAAATTAATGAAATAGCTTAGTTTTTGTTTAATTGCTATTGATGTTTGACAATATTTTATCTTGAAAATTAATGAAAATGTTCAGCGTTTTGTTCCTTTCATGTAACTCTATATGTGAATTTGGATTAATCGAGCCAATATAGTTATTTATTTCATGTACTAGTTACACATATTAACAAAACTATAATTGATTCTCCCTACTTAGTTTTATCCTAATGATTTTTTATCGATACAACTTCTTTCAGTTCAAAATTAGCTTGATACTTAGATTATATATGTGTGTGTTCTAATGATGAGTTTTCAATAGTGGAAGGAATTTGCTTCTCTTGCTCAAAAGTTATTCGAGACAAGAAACAACATTTTGTAGCATTTGATTTATTTGCCTGTGAAGTTATAACGTTGATCTTACTAATCGCAACAACAAAGTGTTGAAAGAACATTTAATGGTATGCATAGAAATGATCTACTTTCAATATTACAATATTAATTCTGTGGCAGCTGTAAGTTCTAATTCAACATTAATTCTCGAAAAATCTGTATTTATCAGTCTGCAGTACTCTGTTTTTGGTTCTCTAATTACAATTGGAGGAGTGATTGGTTCATTAATAAATTAATGGGACTATAGCAGATCTCATTGGCCGAAGATATGTAATTAAGTTCTTTTTGTTACCCTTTAAAGATCTCTTGCTGAAATTGAAATTTTCAAATATCAAATCATATTTCCTATTATTGTCAGTAAATTTGCTAATCTTGCAATGCAGACAATGCTGGTGTTTAATTATTGGTTGGATTGCAATAGCAATAACACAGGTTCTCTTTCTCCACAACTTTACTTCAATTTTGAAAGAGAAACTTCTGGAACAATGTAGTTTACCAGAATTAATTCTCAATGGTTGTTTAAAGGGGTGATTGATTACTGCATCTTGGAAGACTTTTAATGGGTATTGCAGTTGGGATTAGTCTTTATGTGGTAAATCTCTTAATGCTTTTACTCCCATAAACTGGGATTAATTAGGCTGAAAGATATGATATATTGAAGGGAGGGTATTTACTAATTTTAAATGCAATGGGTCCGTCTGTAGCGTTAGTACCTTACATCATTGACCATTGCGATCACTGTTGACAGGTCAATTATGGAGGCATATGCACATGGTATTAACTTATTTTGTACGTCGACAGCTACCATTTGGGAGGGTCAATTTCACTAATAGTCACTCAACTTATCACTTATCGCGTAAAAGTAACCGACTTTTTTTTTCTTACTTAAATGTCACTGAACTTTTAACATTATTGCACAAAAGTCATGTTGACCGGAATCCGGCGACGACCCTTGCCGGATTGATGACTTTTTTGCAAAAATGTTAAAAGTTCAGTAACATTTAAGTTGAAAAAAAAAAGTTAATTACTTTTACGAGATAAATAAGTCTAGTGACCGTGAGTGAAATTAATTTAAATGTAGCATTTGTTGAACTTATCAATCCGGCAAGAGTCGTCGCCGGATTCCGGTCAACATGACTTTTGTGCAATAATGTTAAAAGTTCAGTGACATTTAAGTAAGAAAAAAAAATTCGGTTACTTTTGCGCGATAAATGATAAGTTGAGTGATTATGGGTGAAATCAACCCCCATTTGGGACCATCCGCTTTTTTTTTTTTTCTTTTAAGGAATAACTACTCATTTTGGATTGCTTAGCTTTAACTTTTTTTTTTTCACATTAAATTATTATACTTTTGAACATTAATATTAGATTTCTGTACTTTTTAAATCATTCACATTATATCTAATTTAAATAAATCTGACAAAATTAAACAGCAGGCTCCATTGATCTTCTGTGAGATCAATTTAAAATTATTATAGAATCATCAAAACATTAAAAATTTGAAAAAAAATATACAATCATTTTAGAAATGTACAAAGCGGTGATTGGATTTTTTCTTCATGTATTGATAGGTTTCATGGTCATTTTATGTTGACCTCACACGAGATCAATATAGTGTGTATTTCAATTCCGTTAGTTCTGTCTAAATTATAAATAATGTGAGTGATTCGAAAAATACAAAAATTTAATGTCAACTTTTAAAAATACATAACTTTAATGTAGAAATACGATGCGAATATAATTCAAAAAATATTCATTATAAAATAATCATAAAATGTTCTAATTAACTAAATATCTAAAATTCAACAATATATTTCTGTCCCTACTTTGTAGCTGCTGGGAAATATGTATAATTTGGTTTCCCTTTTCATGGTTCGAAAAAAAAGAAAAGTAGTTTGCTGTCTGCCGTGTATCATGGACCTCTTTAATGTGATCAAAGTCTTAATGCAATGCTATTCAAATCTTCATTTTCAATTTCTTGCAAAGCTTAGTCTGATTAGGCTTAGTGTTTTATATATTTTCTAGATTTGGTTCTGGACAGTTATTGTAATTGTATTTGCTGTTCCATGATAGTTTATAAAATTAAATCGTAAATAATTTCCCAAGACGGCAAGACTTGTTTTCAAAAGGAATTCTAGCATATGTTTGATTGGACTAAGAACAAAATTTATGAGCATATTTGGAAAAGAAGGGTGCGAAACTTTTTCTAAAGTGTCTATTTGAAATGCTTTCCACGAGATCACTTTGTTAAAGATTCATTCTAAAGTGATTGGCTTATCCCTTTATTAGTGTTTGCTTTCTTCTTTCACTAATTGTCCTCTTTAATTCATGACTACTCACACCTAACAATAGGACCAAATTAAAAGAATGGCACATTCTGCAATCAAAGGCATAATATGACTATTTCATGTTATGAACATTGACTCTTATAATTAATAATTATCTAGGAACTTAGCGGAATATTCATCATTGATCAAATGGTAAAATTGCTGAAGACGTCAACTGCAAGTCTATGGATGAAGACTAAAGATCAGTCCATGCCGTGGGATGATGTTTTTTGTCTTGAAATGGACAATATTTTCTAAATTAAGTGGACAAAAATATTTCATATTTCTTCTATAAAATTAATGAAGCAGCTTAATTTTTGTTTAACCTATATTGATGTTTGACAATATTTTGTCTTGAAAATTAATGAAAATGTTTAGCATTTTGTTCCTTTTACGTAACTATCCATGTGAATTCAGATTAATCGAGCCAATAAATCTAAAATATTAGAAAGTTCATATATGATGATGATGTTATTGCTATTTACTATCATTAGTTGAAAAAAATATATGAATAAAACGGATTTTTCAGAACCCTATTTAATTCATTTTCTAAGCCAATCAAAATTCTAGGATCAAGGTAAGGTGGAGAACGAAGGATTTCATTTCCTTCTTCAATTAAAGCAGTAGTTAATGACCTTCTATATAAAGGGTTTTATAAGTAGCTTGGTAATTGCAACTCAAAGAATTCATAAACATAACTCCCCTTGATTCCCAAGTAATGTATTTAATTCTTGAGAAACCAGTTCCCATGTTGTCCCTTTTCTTCTTTATCCTTATTATTATTCCAATTCCTGATCTGTTTGTTGTTTCTTTTGCTGTTCACAAAACTTCTTTCTCTGCTGTTCAAAATGAGCAAAGTGCTCTTCTGTGGTGGAAAGCTTCTCTTGACAATCAAAGCCAATCTATCTTATCTTCATGGGAACCAACCACCACTTCTTGCAATTGGTATGGCATTTCCTGCAACAAAGCTGGTAGTGTCACCAATATAAGCCTTGGAAGTTCTTCTTTGAAAGGTACGCTTCAGAGTCTAAGCTTCTCTTTTTTTCCAAATCTAGTGGAGCTTGACCTTAGGAACAACTCATTCAATGGGATTATTCCTTCACATGTTGCTAATCTTTCAAAACTCCAGAGTCTTGACTTGTCCAGTAATAATCTCTCTGGTGGCATTTCTCGTGAAGTTGGAAAGTTAAGCTCCCTTACTATTCTTGTGTTGTCGACTAACAGTCTCAGTGGTGTCATTCCATGTTCTATAGGGAACTTGACAAACCTATCCATTCTTTATCTTTTTGAAAATCAACTCTCTGGTTCAATACCTCTAGAAATTGGGATGTTGAGATCTCTCATAGATCTTGAGTTGGCAAATAACTCTCTCATTGGTGCAATTCCGAAATCTCTAGGCAACTTGACAAATTTATCAATTTTTTTACTTTCTGAAAACCAACTCTCTGGTTCAATACCTCAAGAAATTGGAATGTTGGGATCTGTCACAGAACTTTGGTTATCAAATAACAATCTCAAAGGTGCCATTCCAAGCTCTCTGGGCAACTTGACAAATTTATCCGTTCTTTTCCTTTCTAAAAACCAACTCTCTGGTTCAATACCTCAAGAAATTGGCATGCTGAAATCTGTCACAAAACTTTCGTTATCAACTAACAATCTTAATGGTGCCATTCCATGTTCTATAGGGAACTTGACAAACCTATCCATTCTTTATCTTTTTGAAAATCAACTCTCTGGTTCAATACCTCCAGAAATTGGGATGTTGAGATCTCTCATAGATCTTGAGTTGTCAAATAACTCTCTCATTGGTGCAATTCCAAAATCTCTGGGCAACTTGACAAATTTATCAATTCTTTTCCTTTCTGAAAACCAACTCTCTGGTTCAATACCTCAAGAAATTGGAATGTTAGCATCCGTCACAAAACTTTGGTTATTAAATAACAATCTCAGTGGTGCAATTCCAAGTTCTATAGGCAACATGACTAAGCTATCCGATATTGATCTTAGTTACAATCAACTTTCTAGTTCAATACCTCCAGAAATTGGAATGTTGAGATATGTTAAATACCTTGTGTTGTGTCATAATAATCTTTCTGGTGCTATTCCAAGCTCTTTCGCTAACTTGACAATGTCAGTTATTGTACTTTTCTTGGAGTTCAATAATCTTAATGGGGCCGTTCATTCTCAGTTGAACAACCTCACTCACCTAGAGAAATTACAACTTAATACAAATAAGTTTAGTGGCCATTTGCCTCAAGACATATGCCTTGGTGGCAAACTTCAATATTTTTCGGTGGATGACAATTATTTTAGTGGTCCTGTGCCAAAAAGCTTGAGAAATTGTATTAGTTTGCAAAGACTTCGTCTTCAAAACAACTATCTCATGGGAAATATGTCTGAAGCATTTGGCACACATCCAGACTTGAGATTCATGGATTTAAGTGATAATAAATTTTACGGTGAGCTTTCTTTGAAATGGGAAAGTTTTGTAAATTTGTTAACTTTCAGAATCTCCATGAATAATATCTCTGGCACAATACCAGCTAAAATTGGGAAGGCTCCTCAATTGCAATTAATAGATCTCTCATCCAATAAGCTTGTAGGGGTCATTCCAGAGCAATTAGGGAAGCTAAGGTTGGTTGAACTTCACCTTGATGGTAACAAGCTCTCAGGTGGCATTCCTCACAAAATAGTAATGCTATCTACTCTGCAACATCTTAACCTCGCAGCAAACAGTATAAGTGGAGCAATTCCAGAGCAGATTGGGGAGTGCTCGGGATTATTGTTCTTGAATCTCAGCATGAACAAGTTGGCAAAGAGCATTCCATCACAATTATGCAACCTACACTCTCTTGAAGCTCTTGATCTCAGCCAAAATTTGCTGGTGGATGAGATTCCACAACAATTTGGAGAGCTGTATAGACTAGAGAGTTTGAATCTTTCACGCAATTTGCTGTCAGGCTCAATTCCAACTAGTTTCGATAATTTATTAAGCTTGATGGTAGTTAACATATCATACAATGAATTGGAGGGCCAAATTCCCAATATTAAAGCTTTTCATGAGGCTCCATTTGAAGCACTTAGAAATAATAAGGGCTTATGTGGCAATAATGCAATGCTTAGGGCATGCATTTCACGTAGAATGGGAAATAAAGTCAATAAGATAATTGTTTTTCCTCTCTTGGGTGGATTGTTTCTATTGTTTGTCTTAGTTGGAGGTTTCTTCTTTCTCTGTCGAATAATAAGAAATAAGAAAGCTCGATCAGGGCAGGTCAGTCGTAAAGCTAATTATGCGATTTGGGTCGATGATCCTGATTTGCAGTATGAAAGCATCATTGAGGTGACAGAAGAATTCAATTCAAAGTATTGCATTGGGGAAGGAGGGTATGGTATTGTCTACAAAGCTATGGTATCACCAGGTCGAGTAGTTGCTGTGAAGAAGCTTCACCAATTCTGTACTGATTTGAAAGCATTTACAAGTGAGATTACTACATTGACAAATATTCGTCATCGAAACATTGTGAAATTACACGGGTTTTGTTCACATCCAAAACACACATTTTTGATTTATGACTTCATTGAAAGAGGAAGTTTGAAAAAGACATTAAGTGACATAGAAGAAGCAATGGAATTGGATTGGATCAAAAGGCTAGATGTAATAGAAGGAATAGCTAATGCATTATCATATATGCATCATGATTGCTCTCCTCCAATTATTCATCGAGACATTACCAGTAATAATGTCTTGTTGGATTCAGAATATGAGGCCCATGTTTCTGACTTCGGCACAGCTAGGCTATTAGTTCCTGACTCATCAAATTGGACGTCATTTGTAGGCACATTTGGATACACTGCTCCAGGTGCAATACCTTGATTTCACCAATATTTGAATTTCATTAGTCATAAAATTTTATATCTAATAATTCATTGTTTAATTTTATCCCTGAACGAGTTTTTTTTATATGTTTTTGAGTAATCTATAATGATTGATAAAACACATTATTAACATTTTTTTTTGTAGAGCTAGCATACACGATGAAAGTGAATGAAAAATGCGATGTCTATAGTTTTGGAGTCGTGACACTTGAAATTATAATGGGAATGCATCCTGGAGATCTCATCTCATCTTTCACATCATCATCTTCATCTTCATCTTATCCACCAGTTGGCCAACGGACATTGTTGAAGGATGTGATTGATCAACGACTCCAACTTCCTCATAGTAAAATAGCAGAAGGAGTAATGAATGCAGTAAAAGTGGCATTTGCATGTTTGAGTGACAATCCTCAATTTCGGCCAACAATGAGACAGATTTGTTCGCAGCTGGTAGTAGCCAAATGGCTTCCTTTGACAAAACCATTCTCAGCAGTTAAATTGGAAGAAATTACTGTTTATTAAACTGTCACTGTCTAAAATTTTGTGAAAACATTGTTGTATAATTTGGTTTCACTTTTTCTGTTTCAATACTTTGCTCTCCACCTTGTATCATACACTTCTTTAGTTTGATCAAAATTTCAATGCAATGCTATTTAAATCTTCATTGCCAATTTCCTTCTAATGAGCTTAGTTTTATTAGGCTCAGCGTTTGATTTTCAAGATAGGGTCTAACATTTTTGAAGCTACTTTTAGAATGGCTTAAATCATTTTAAGGCAATGATAAGTCTACAATTATCAAGTCTCTCTAGACCCATACAGATTTAACATGATTCATTTTGCTAATTTACTCCTCCGATTTGAAAGGAGAAAACTGAAAGAATGGGACATTCTGCAAATCAAAGGCATAATGTGATCAGTGGATATGACTATTTCATTTTATGAATAATGGAACTGCAGAGGATCGAGTTCAATTTAATTATTAATTCCTATAATTAATAATTATCTAGGAACATAGGGGAATATTCATCATTGATCAAGGCATTGGAATAAATATAATAATTTTTTTTCCACAAATTAGCAACGCCATGAGTGCAAAATGGCGAACATGAGAATTCCTTTGACTATTTGAGATTATTGAGGTTAACTACAAGGCTAGGAAAGGTTCATTTGTGAACCTAAGATGCCAATCGATTTCTCAAAGGATAAGAATATCTAAACTGGATTTTTTAAGCCTTATATTAATTTCTTGAGTTAATTTTATCTATTGTTATTGGACTTATACCAAAATAAAATATTGATAACAATAAAAAAATTTGTAATAAAAAATATCTAAATTTTAAATAATTATTCATAAAAATCATTTTGACTAAAATGCACCATGAAAACCATAAAAAATCACCACAGAAATCCTGCTAGCACTCCATTTCAGCATAGAAGCTCGTACATAGACAAACATGTCACCAAGTTACGTGAAAAAAGAACTAATATGTGGCATGATAACTGGATTGAGATGACAAGTCATGCAGGAATGTAAAGCATATTTTATGTGATTTAATGATGTGTTTTCCTACGTATGCATTCCTATGCTGAGTTGTAGTGATAGCAGGAATTTCAGTGGTGCTTTTTGATGGTTTTCATGGTTAATTTTGACTTAAATGACTTTTGAGAATAATTTTTCAAAATTCAGTTATTTTTGTATCACAAAATATTTTATTATTACTAATATGTTATTTTGATATAAGTCCAATAATGTGAAATTAACCTTATTTTATCTAACCATGCAGACTAGATATTAGATTGCACTTTTAAGAGTGAGTTGGTCTTTAAAAAAAATAATATTGATGTCCCACATCCATATTCGTGGAGAAGATGAGGGGAAAGAGCCAATTCTATCGTTCCATTTTACTTGGACTTAATGGAAAATTATGGAGTTTTGTATTTTCTAAACTCACATCTACGTCAAAATAATAAGAAAAAGGCACAAAATAAACAAATTACAAGAAAAATTTGCTATTGCATAGAAAAAAAAAAAATAAAAAAAAAAAAGAATCTAAATCAAAAGCATTAAAAAATCAAATTTGCACGCGAAACATAATTTTCAACTTAATTTTGCACTGTTAACTTTGCTTAGCCTTGTCAAAGACTATGACACCAATATACCAAAATCAGCTATTTTCAGCCCAAGCTGATCCCAACTAGTTCCAAGTGATCCAAATTCATTCCAATTAGGTCCAAAATACTCATATTTCACCAATCAAGTCCTACAATAGTCAAAATCACATAAACAAATCTGCAATACACTTTTCTAAAGTTGTTGATGGCTCTGCAAATTGTGTATAATCTTTGTGTATAAAAATGGAATAAAATCTGCGATTTGGCATTGGAGAGCACAAATATACGCTCATCAGTTTATTGAGAGTCTGATTTGTGCTTAAATGTAACATTTGGTAAGTAATTACTTCACAAAAATTGGAGATTAATTTCACTTACGATTACTTAACTTGTCACTTATCGCGCAAAAGTAACCGACTTTTTTTTTTCGACTTAAATGTCACTGAACTTCTAATATTTTTGTAAAAAAGTCATATAAACCGGAATCTGACGAGTACCCTTACCGGATTGATGACATGGCATGTCATGTCAAAAATTATGTATCGTTTAACAGTATCTCCAACAAATGCTATATCTGGGTCAATTTCACTCACGGTCATTCAACTTATTATTTATCGCGTAAAAGTACCTAACTTTTTTTTTTCAACTTAAATGTTACTGAACTTCTAACATTTTGGCAAAAAAGTCATGTACCGACTATTCGTCGCCACGTATTATACGCCATGTCATCAATCCGGAAAGGGTTCTCGCTGGATTTCGGTTTACATGACTTTTTTGCAAAAATGTTAGAAGTTCAGTGACATTTAAGTCAGAAAAAAAAAATCGATCACTTTTACGCGATAAGTGATAAGTTGAGTGACCGTAAATGAAATTAATTCCAAAAATTGGCTTAAACTGTTGGGAAAAATGACCCTTCTAAATAATGCGGAATAAATCAGGAGAAACTTACAACACAAGAAATTATAGTGGAAACTCCAAAACCGGAGAAAAACCACTTGTTGTCCGAAAACAACCAAGAAAATTTCACTAAGTGTTTAAACAATTTTTACATTCACTCACTCTAGTATTTTCTCACACACCCAATAAATGGATACAAACCCAAGAGAATTTCTCACAAATTCTTTAAGTTTCAAAGCTTACAAGCTTTCATTGGAATTTTTTTCATTTGAATCCAATCTTAACATTTGAAGAACAATCTCTTGCCTTATATAGGCAGGAGCTTCCGTGTGAACAGTCAAAAATTCTTCAATTCACATTTGGTAACCCAACTATTCCTTTTGTGTGCTACCAACAATTCTTCAATTCACATTGTAACCCAACTATTTATTTTGTGTGCTACCTCCATTTTTGAGTTCCTCCATTTTTGACCATTTCTTTTTTTTTTTTAATCTAATACAACAATCTCTACCTAGATTAAAAAAATAAATAAATAACCACCATCGCCTATACCGGCGAAACAATTATCTGCAACCGATAATTAAAAATACATACTCCACCATACAAAGTATTTCACTTAAAATTAAGAAATTTTAAATCATTAATCTTTTGGCAACATGTCGAACAAAATTGTTGAAATTATGGTGCAACTCTCATGCTTGATTTTTCCGAGAATTTCTCAACCATCGACATAAATCTACTTCACACCTTGCATCTTGATCAAGTCAATGCCCGTGTGGAAAACCCGCTAGTGGTAACACATTCTCTATCATGGCAACTTGTGGAGACTAGCGGCATGCCATGAGGACGTCCATGCTCTTTTTAGAGAGCATCACGAAAATCTACCTCACCCGAAGTAGACACACTGATAGCTTCACCAACGGAATTATACTTTAAATTGCCAGCTCCACGTTTATCATCCAACGCCTTGTGTAACTCGGATTGAATCAACAAATCTTTGACTTGAATTTGCCACAAGCCAAAATTGATTCTTCCGTCAAATTTCTCCACCTCAAATTTTAATCCCGCCATCTTACAATACGTGAACAGTACCGTATGAACAATATCGTATGAAAACTAGGCTCTGATATCACTTGTTGGAAAAAATAACCCTTCTAAAGAATGCGGAATAAATCAGGAGAAACTCACAACACAAGAAATTATAGTGAAAACTCCAAAACCGGAGAAAACCCACTTGTTGTCCGAAAACAACCAAGAAAATTTCACTAAGCGTTTGAACAATTTTTACATTCACTCACTCTAGTATTTTCTCACACACCCAATAAATGGATACAAACCCAAGAGAATTTCTCACAAATTCTCTAAGTTTCAAAGCTTACAAGCTTTCATTGGAATTTTTTTCATTTGAATCCAATCTTAACATTTGAAGAACAATCTCTTGCGTTATATAGGCAGGAGCTTCCGTGTGAACAGTCAAAAATTCTTCAATTCACATTTGGTAGCCCAACTATTCATTTTGTATGCTACCAATAATTCTTCAATTCACATTTGGTAGCCCAACTATTCTTTTTGTGTGCTACCAACAATTTTTCAATTCACATTGTAGCCCAACTATTTATTTTGTGTGCTACCTCCATTTTTGAGTTCCTCCATTTTTGACCATTTCTTTTTTTTTTTAATCTAATACAACATGAACTTGTTTAGCCTGAATCGTTTATGGAATTTGATTATCAAATTTTCACCTGATATATTTCTCAAAAATTTCAATGTTTTGAAGATGCAGGAGAAGTATCAATAATGGCATAGTGGAAAGGGACATGTGAAGATTGATTCCGTGAAAGGCAGCTTTTGAGAACTCCACATGTATTATATGGTAAATATCACTTAGCTTTTTTGAAGTCTGAACTAAGATTTTTTTTACAAATCAGAATTGTCATAAGATAAAAGAGCAGATTTTTAGTAGCTAAAATTGTGAATGACTCTTTATCAGTTATGGAATAGGGTATTGAAATCTATTTTTTCCTTGGAACAGTTAAATTGTAAATGATATTTCCGGTATCTTATATTTTAGGCTGAATTTCATATAACTTGAAAATGTATGATCGGTGGGTTTTATGATGATGACGAATGGGAGATAGTTAGTTGGGGTGTTTCGCAGATAATGGGGATGGTAAAGAGTAGTGGTAGTTAGGGGTGTACACAGTTCGGTCCAGTTCGGTTCTTTACAAATCTTCGTATTGTATTGAAATGTCGGTTCTTATAAATTTCGGTACAGTTCGATTCTTATTAATTTCGGTACAGTTCAGTACGGTTCTTATAATTTTCAGTACAGTTCAGTTCGGTTATTCGGTTATTTCGGTATAAAGCAAAACAAGACAATACAATACGGTATTTCGGATAATTCAATATTATTAAAAATTTACAATATAAATATACACAATAATAAATACAAATATAATTAAAATATCTCAACAAGTACATAAAATTTTGCATTCAATTTTAAGAAAATATTTCAATTTATCCCTCTTTTTTAAGAAAAAAGAAAAATATATTTTAACAATAGTGACTCTAGATGAAATTTTAAATTCGAGATAAATTATTTCAATAAATTTTCTAAAATCTTAATATTTAATAAAATTAATTGGTAATTCATCCCTAATAATCATCCTAATTAAAACTTATGTACAAGCCTATTAATCAAATTTTTAACTAACTAATGACATATTATTGATGAATACCACAAAACCAAAAGTTGTGTGTGACTTATGCTTACTTTTAGATATAACCGTGGAAATGACAGTGGCAGCGACGAGAAAAAGTAAATGCAAGTATAAGCTAAAATCAACGGAAAAGATAAAAAAAATTGTGGGGCTTGACACGATTTTAAGACAGAAACAAAGAGGCAGGCACGATTTAGGTTTTTTTAATTTATTTTCTTATATATATATATATATATATATATATATATATATATATATATATATATATATATATATATATATAATAAAATATAAAACCGGTCGGATTCTGATGCAGCAAAAATACCTCAAAACAAAAGAATTTTATTTCAAGTTGAAAAGTCCCCTCCAAACTAAGGTAACAAACAATTTATATGAAAAAATAAAAAAATTACAATAATACCCCTAAAACTTCAAATTGAAAAACGGAAGGCCAAACGTTATTTTTGAGGCACGAAATAAACTGTTACAGGAGACTAAGCTTCGTAAAAGTCGACCAACTTGAAATGAGTTTTCCGGAAACATATAAAAATAAGCAAACGGATACCTATAGCAAAAGTTATAAAAAAAACAATAATTAATGACGATTGGCCTATTCAACTCGCTCCAAATACTGAAAACCCAACTCGTCCGTATGAGATTCCCTCCAAATATTAACCTTTCCCTCCAAAACTTAAAATAAAAAAATATTTCTACTAAAATTTTTCAAATTTTATTCTTAATTTACTGTAAAAAAATTTAATTAATAAGATAATTATATACTTATATAATTATATTATATATTAATTAAATTTTTTTTATTAATATAATAATTGTATATAATTATATTATTAAAATATATTTTCAATTACTCACATAAATATTGTGCTAAATACAGATGAGTATTAGTTGAGTAACTCTAAAAATAAAAGAAATTAAAATTTTATTATAAATAATTATATATAATTTTATTTTTAATTTACATATTCATATAGGTATTGTGATAGAAATAGATGAGTATTAGTCGAGTGACACTAGAAGCAAATGAAATTAATTGATAAAATGATTATATAATAAATTATTCAATTATATATAATTACATTATTAAAATAAATCAATTATTCAAATATATATTGCATCAAAATAGATAATTACTAATTGAGTGATACTAAATATAAATAAAATTAATTGATAAGGTAATTATATATACAGCATCGGCTGATTATATGTTTAGAATCCATCCATATATATTATCTTGGCTCAGTTATTATACTCAATTTCACTAAATTTGGCTTAATAGTTAAAAGATTATTAATTAATATTATATTTAATAACTATAAGGGTGAATGTAAAAGTAGCATTAAAAGTAAATAAAATTAATTGGTAAAGTGATTGTGTATATAAATATTTGTACAAGAAAAAAATTAAGTAGTAGTTGAGTGACATTAAAGTTAAATTGAATTAAATACGAATTAGTAAAATTTAATTATATATAATTAAATTATTAAGTTACAACTCAATTACTGATATATGTATTGTGCCAAAATAGATAGTATTAGTTGAGTGATACTAAAAAAAATAAAATTAATTGGTAATGTGATTATATATTTATATAATTACATGAATTGAATTGGTAAATTTTATTATATATAAAATTTACCAATTCATATTATTAATTACATGAATTACATATTATTAATTTATATGCTCAATTATTCATATAGGTATTGTACAAAAAATATATATGAGTACTAGTTGAGTGATGCTAAGAATAAATGAAGTTAATTAGTAAGGTGACTATATAGTTATATAGTTATATTAATTAGTAAAATTTAATTATATATAATTAAATTATTAACTTACAATAGATAAATACTAGTTGAGTGATATTAAAAGTAAATGAAATTAATTGGTAAAATGATTAGATACTCATATAATTACATTAATTAGTAAAATTTCATTGATATAATAATTATATTTGTGTGTGTATATAAATATTTGTACAAAATAAAAAATTATGTAGTAGTTGAGTAACACTAAACGTAAATTAAATTAAACACAAGTTATTTTAATTGCACATTCATATAGATATGATAATTAAATTTATCTTATTAATAATCAAAATATTATTTTAATTTATTAACTATTTATTATATTAATTTCATACATTAAAATATTTAATACAAATAATTATAAAAGTTTCAAAAAAATACAAATAATTATGAAGTTAAATTTATATAATAACGATATAATAGAAATTATAAATAATATTTATATATAAATTACTAATATTATATATAATAATTAAAAAATATCGGTTATTTCGGTCCAATTCAGTACAGAACAGTTCGGTACAGTTCAATACGGTTCTCAATTCGGTTTTAGTACAATTCGGTTCGGTTTTAATAAAAAAAGTCAACAGCACAATTCGGTTCAGTTCTAGTAAAAAAAGTCAACGGTACAATTCGGTTCTGAATTTTTTATTTCGATTCGGTACAGGAAGATTCAGAACCGTGTACACCCCTAGTGGTAGTGTAGTATAGTGGTGTTAGTTGGGGTGTTTCGCAGATAATGGGGATGGTAAAGAGTAGTGGTAGTGTAGTGTAGTGGTGTCGTATTTATGAGTGGGGTCTTTAATGTTTAACGCACAAATCAGACTATTTGAAATGCTTTCCACGAGATCACTTTGTTAAAGAATTATTCTAAATTGGTTGGTGTAGACACCGGGTCCCGAGCTCAGTATAAAAATGTCAATGATAATTTTGGATCCTTGATAATTCCCTCCGAAAAAAAATAATATATGTGATAATATATAAATATGTGTGTGTAAAATTTAATTAGTTAATGTTGTTTGTTAATTAATTAGTTAATTGGTTAGTTAATTAGTTAATATTATTGTAATTAAAGTGCATGTAAAATTAAAGTTTAAAGTGCATAATTAATTAGATAAAATATATATATGTGATAATTTAAATGGATTAAATGTAGAATGTTTAATTAATTAGATAAATTATATTTTAAGTAGATTAATTATATTAAGATGTAATTATATTATGTAATTATTTAATTAAAATGTATGTAGGTGTGTTAATTTAATTAAGTTGTGTGTGTATGTATTAATTAAAGAAAAGGAGGAAATTACATTGATAACCCTTAACCCTAAATATGGGGAATAAAAAGAAGAAGATGAGCAAAATTGAAGGGGGGCTCTCTCGGTCGGCAGATCAAAAGAAAGAAAAAGAAAAGAAAAGAGAACAAGGAAAAGAAGAAGAAAGGAAAAGAAAAGAAAAGAGGTGAGCAAGAACAGAGGGTAGCCGGCCAAGGAAACAAAGTGAAAGCAAAATAAAGAATAAAAATAGAAAGGAAAAGAAAGAAAAGAGAGAGCAAGACCTGAGAGTGAGGAACCAAAATCAAAGGAAAATAAAAGGGAAATAGAGAGTAAAAGAGAGAAGAGAGACCCAGCCAACGGGAAGCAGACCAAGCGACGCCGGAAAAGAAGAAAAAAAAGGGAAAAGAGAGAGAGAGGAGGCGAGGCCTCCGCCGGCCAACCGCCGCCGCACACGGCGGCACACGCCCCACCGGAAGAACCAGAACATCCGGACGCTTCAGACGATGGCCTCCGTTCCTCCATCTGACTCCGGCAGCCGGCGCGTGAGGGAGAAGAACCCGGACCATTGCAACGCGTTTTCCCGGCGACGACGACTTCCGATCAGCGCGTGGACACCGCCGGCGGGTTCCTCGAGCGCCGATCTACCTTTCGGCATGAGTGGTGTCAGCCACAGCCGCTCCGGCGACCCTTCGGTGAGGTAAACTCCACTTTCCTTATTATTATTATTATTATTATTATTATTATTATTAATTTAATTTCTATTTATTAATATTAATATTATTATTTATTATTCTGTTTTAATATTATTTTATTATTTATTATTGTTATTTTTATATTTATTTATTAATAATAATAATATTATTATTATTATTATTATTATATGGTTATTGTTAATTAATTGTTATATTTGTTTATTATTAGTATTTTGTGTTTTAATTAATATTAATTATTATTATTATTATTATTATATTTATTTAATTTATGTTTTTATTATTATTATTATTATTATTATTATTATTATTATTATTATTATTATATTATTATTATATTTATTCATTATTCTGATTTATTATTCTGATTATTTATTATTGTTATTATTTATATTTATTTAATATTATCATTATAATTATTATTATTATTATTGTCTAATTTGTGTTAATGTTATGTTGATGTTATTATTTAATTGATTTGTGATTATTTAATTTTATGTTTTAATATTATTATTATTATTATTATTATTATTATTATCATTATTGATTATTGTTATTAATATTGCTATTTGTTTATGCAATTATTTATGTATTCATTTATTTATTTATTTAGAGATATTTAATTACTATTTTAATGCATTTTATATATTTGTGGTCTGTAATAATAAAATGATTTTCGACCGCTCTTAAAAAGAACCACCACACAAATGTTTTCTACCAAAAAGAATGCTTGCTAAATAAAACTGGACCAATATCCTATTTTACCCAATAAAATCATCACATAAAAATTATTTTCCATAATGAATGCATGCGAGGACCAATGTCCGCATTGTTAATGAATAGCCCATTTTATGCATGTATCGCACATTTACGAACGAGGGTTGTATTCTGCCCTTGGTATTATTGTAAATTTATTTCTTGTTTTAATGCTATTTTATTTTATGCTCTTAAATGAATGAATGCGCTTTAATTTAAATTGCATCGTGTGGAGAGAGAGCGAATCAATGACAATTAAAATTTAATCATAAAATAATCGAGGTAGAAATAGATGAGAAATCCCGAACCCAGCTCTGGTCTTTGGGCTCAAGAGGCTAGAGGTTACCCTCCAAGACACCTCTTGGGTCACGAGACTTTAGCGTTAATCCTAGGCTCCTTAGGGCGAGAGGTTTACCTTCCAAGACCCATTTGGCTGGCCTAAAATGGATACTAAGCGCAGTCTTAGGCTCTCCGAGGCGAGAGAAACTTTCCCAATGTTCTATTGGGTGGCGACTCCATGAAACCTCCTTGTTGCCCAACATAGACGCACTTGCGATTTATTGCAAGCTGTCAACGGACCCACAATTGCCCGATCGCCCACGTGCGGGCGGTCAGAATGGGCGGCCGCGGGGATCCGGCGCGCGTCACAGTGGCGACTCCGCTGGGGACGATATGGTTTGAGATTTCAATTTGAAAATACCTCGTTTAACATTTATGGTTAAAATTTAATTCATAAATTCGCTTTCTCTCATTAGCATTACATCTCATTAGAGCTTTAGACTATGCTAGTTTGGTCCCTCTATTAGCCCCGGTGCGTTCCTGAAGCACGACCTCATTTTCACTCAATTTGGGGAAGTGTTAAGGATAATCACCAGCCCAAGTCTCGTACCATCAAGGTATATCAAATGGTGACCCGATCGGTCGTTATGCTCGTGATGAGCTAGACCCGTCGGTAGGGATCATGCTTGGGTAGCCCCAAAGTAACACCACCTTTTGACCAAAGCTCATGTAATGGCAATAGAAATCTCCACTAGGTGACATGTACCGTAATATCGTGCTTGCTATTTGGGCCGTCATATATTGAACAAAATCAATTGAATCAGATGATTTTCATCAAAGGCTTTCATGCCCCGATGGGCTTATCTTGATTTAATCGAATTGTTTAAATATATAATGGCCAAACATCCATGTGCATGTGCTTTAAATTGAGAGTTGTTATGCTGCCGGCTTCTCACCGTGCACTATACGCGTCCATTGGGTTCCCTGTTAACCCTTGGATAAGGCTCACCTAGGAAAGAGACCGCACGACCCCGTGTGTGGCAGAAATAAGGTTGGAAGGATCTATCTGCTTGCATGTGGCTGTGAATGCTGCACAACATGTACATACATCACATGTCATTCATGTCAAAAAAAAAATCAAATCAATAAAAAACGCATTTCATTTTATGTATATATCCTTTTGCCTGCATATTATTTTTCACATACATATACTATCACATGTATATAACTTTTTCATGCATTGCATCGCATAATTGCAATTTATTGATTTTTTCACTCCATCCGCACAATTCACGATCATGTATTGTATATTGCTATACACGCATCATACTAACAATTTAAATTTTTAGCCATCATAAATTCATCCAAGTGGGTTAGAGGTCCCGACGGTCGATTGGTAAGGACAGACTCGCCCTTTGGATTGCTCAAATTAGTGTTTGATTGGGATCTTGAGACACTCTCAGCATCTAGTACCTCGTCCTCATGATTCACGAGTACCTACAATTCCACAAGCACTTGTTGACCCGCAACAACCAATAGCCCATGCTGGAGGCAAGCCAAACCACCTGTTGGTAGAGAGGCTCTTTTTATTGGCAATGCTCGTCAGCCCATTAATGAGAATGAAGCTGCACCTGTTGAGCCAAGAAGGGCAAGGGTTCATAATCCCGAGGAGGATTTTGTGGAAGAAGATGAGATTGAGGACACAGCAGTCCACCAACGCTGGCTGGATAACAGATCAATGCCAAATTCTGAGGGATTGAATTCAAGATCTTATCAACAATAAAGAAACTGTTGACCCAGAGAAGAAGGGGAAATAAAAGCTGATGACAGATGAACAATGTTTTTGTGTATTTATATATTATTTCTAATGATTTCATTTTTTATGATCATGATATATTCATTCATTTTGACATTAATTCAATCAATACTACTACATTTAATCTTGGAACTTTGGGAAATCAAAAGAAAATTTTGATAGCATCTGATATAACTCCTGAAGAGAGAGAGTCAGAGAGAAAATAAAAATAAGAAAGAAAAAACTAGTTGCAATTAGGAGATTGGATGAAAACTCACTAAGAGCACTAGAACCTTTCTGATTACCCGTCGAAGCGATCTCTGGATAAGACAGAACCTGTAAAATGATTTAGGCAATTTTTTCTTTGTATAGCTCTCTAAATGACTATTTTCTATCCTTATTCTACAATCGCTTGCTAGCCCATTGAGCCTTTATGCAGGTATGCTGAATGCGTACCAATTTTGTTGTTACACACATTAAAACTACCCCATCGCCTAAAATAATTTTGGCTTCCCCTTAGAAGAGTGGCAGCTCTAAAACTGATGGATGCACATTTGAACAATTCTTTGGACTATTAAAAAATTGCCTTGATAAGAGCAAGTTCAGACTTTGAAAAGAGGGTTTAGTCATGCACGAAAGGCATGAGCTCAAAAAAAAAAAGAAGCGAAAGCAAAAAGAAGAAAAAGAAAAATGAAAAATCCAAAAAGAAAAAATGAATGAAAAATGAAAGAAAAAGAAGCAAAGAACAAAGAAAAAAGAAGAATAAAAAAGAGAGCTCAAAATGGTGACCAATTGACTAGTTTTAATGATTGCCTTTCTGATCTCAAGGAGCTAGAATGTTGTCGAGACCAAATTCAAGAATACTTTTGAGCCGAGAACGGTTCATCCATCAGTCGAGAAAATATCGCGGCCATTTTTCTCTAGCGACCTAATCTTTCTTTGACAGCCATCTACCCAAACCTAACATTACAACCAAAGTAAGACCTTTTGATTCTGGGTTCAGTCTTATCCAATTAGCGGAGATGACCTTCTAGTAAGGTTTGGTAAGTAAGAAGAGGCCTATGGTGTTTCTTGAGCTTCAAGCGAGAAGCCATGAGTGCATTCATGCATTCGAGTTAAGTCTTGTCTCCAACATTGCTTCTAGAATTTGCATTCAAAAGATTAAATGAGAGCAGAGAGAAAATATTCAATCATGAGAATCAAAAAGAGAGCAGATTGATAACAGGGGTTTGATGCTTTCAAGATTAATCCCGAGATTGGATGAGGTTTTGTATCCTGAGATTAATGCCAAATAATGATTATATATTATGAAATCAAATTGAAATATGTGCATTTATGCAATGGTATTGATGTAACCAGAATAGTTCATCTGATGTAAAAAAAAAAGGAAAAAAAAGAAAAAAGAAAAAAGAAAAAAAGGCCGTTAGAGATGAAAACCGTAATTGGCGCTCTAAGCAAAAGTTAGGCCAAAGGACAGGGTGAAAACCTGAAAACAGGCAGTCTGTCAAAAAAAAAAAGAATAATAAAAAAAAAGCCGCTGGATTGGGTTGGATTCCTTCCAGGCAAAAATAAGGCACAGGGTCATGTGAAAATCCGAAAGGACGCATATCCCGCCAAGAAAAGCTAGTGTGAAAATCCACAAGGGACGCACTACCTTAAAATAATGACTACAGGTTTCAGACGAGAACCTCATGATCCCCAAAGAGCATGAAATTCAAAGGCAATTCCAGAAGGCACTGATCTTACTGCAAATTGAAATCAAATCGGCTGTGGCCTCCAAATCCACTTAGGTGAATTTTTATACTGCATTGCTGCATACACATGCATGCTCACGAATTTTTTCTGCATATTTGCCTTTCTAAGTCTCGCAGAAAAAGAGACTCGAATACGGACACCGGCAGAATCCGAGTGGCGGCATCATTCCAAGCATCAATAAAGACAAGCAACCCAAGACCTCTCAGGGGGCAGTTATCAAATCTTAAAGCCCTTCGAGGAGCCAAAACGCGAAGTCCTTTGAGGAGGCAAATCTCGAAGCCCTCTGAAGAGGCCTATTCCCTATGCTCCCTAAGGAGACAAATCCCACACAACATCATGCATACGACTTCTTGTGTATATTTTGTGCATCTGATTTTGCAGAAAATATCTGAATGACCGCTTAGAAGGGCAGTTCAGGAGGACACCCAGTCCGGAAGGACATCCATTTCAGAAGAACAACATCAGCACTTTGTAAGTCTGGAGCAGACTCGGTGCAGCTCAAGAGAGCAACCCCCGCATTTTGTAAGTCTGGAGCAGACTCGGCGCATCACCATCACATCAGCACTTTGTAAGTCTGGAGCAGACTCGGTGCAGCTCAAGAGAGCAACTCTCGCACTTCGAATCTTGGTAGCGATTCAGTGCAAACACTTCGAATCTTGGTAGCGATTCAGTGCAAACACTTTGAATTTTGGTAGCGATTCAATGTAATTCGCACTTTGTAAGTCTGGAGCAGACTCGGTGCAGCTCAAGAGAGTAACCCTCGCACTTTGAATCTTGGTAGCGATTCAGTGCAAACACTTCGAATCTTGGTAGCGATTCAGTGTAATTCGCGCTTTGTAAGTCTGGAGCAGACTCGGTGCAGCTCAAGAGAGCAACCCTTGCACTTTGAATCTTGGTAGCGATTCAGTGCAAACACTTCGAATCTTGGTAGCGATTCAGTGTAATTCGCGCTTTGTAAGTCTGGAGCAGACTCGGCGCATCCACCAAATCCTGAAGTCCTCTGAGGAGGCAAATTCTCAAAGTCCTCTGAGGAGGCAAATCCTGAAGTCCTCTGAGGAGGCAAATTCTCCAAGTCCTCTGAGGAGGCAAAATCTTGAAGTCCTCTGAGGAGGCAAATCCTGAAGTCCTTTGAGGAGGAAAATTCTCAAAGTCCTCTGAGGAGGCAAATCCTGAAGTCCTCTGAGGAGGCAAAATCTCCAAGTCCTCTGAGAAGGCAAAATCTCCAAGTCCTCTGAGGAGGCAAATTCTCCAAGTCCTCTGAGTAGGCAAAATCTCAAAACCCTCTGAGGAGGCAAAACCTTTAAGCCCTTTGAGGAAGCAAATCTCGAAGCCCTCTGAGGAGGCATCTCTTTATCCGACTCTCGGCAAGAAGGCAAGGTCTTCGCCACAGGTATGTAATCCCCTCTCTCTTCTCTTTGAATTTTGGCTCACCTAGGTGTCTATGCACTAGCTTCTCCAAAATTGGGGGCAACTGTAGACACCGGGTCCCGAGCTCAGTATAAAAATGTCAATGATAATTTTGGATCCTTGATAATTCCCTCCGAAAAAAAATAATATATGTGATAATATATAAATATGTGTGTGTAAAATTTAATTAGTTAATGTTGTTTGTTAATTAATTAGTTAATTGGTTAGTTAATTAGTTAATATTATTGTAATTAAAGTGCATGTAAAATTAAAGTTTAAAGTGCATAATTAATTAGATAAAATATATATATGTGATAATTTAAATGGATTAAATGTAGAATGTTTAATTAATTAGATAAATTATATTTTAAGTAGATTAATTATATTAAGATGTAATTATATTATGTAATTGTTTAATTAAAATGTATGTAGGTGTGTTAATTTAATTAAGTTGTGTGTGTATGTATTAATTAAAGAAAAGGAGGAAATTACATTGATAACCCTTAACCCTAAATATGGGGAATAAAAAGAAGAAGATGAGCAAAATTGAAGGGGGGCTCTCTCGGTCGGCAGATCAAAAGAAAGAAAAAGAAAAGAAAAGAGAACAAGGAAAAGAAGAAGAAAGGAAAAGAAAAGAAAAGAAAAGAGGTGAGCAAGAACAGAGGGTAGCCGGCCAAGGAAACAAAGTGAAAGCAAAATAAAGAATAAAAATAGAAAGGAAAAGAAAGAAAAGAGAGAGCAAGACCTGAGAGTGAGGAACCAAAATCAAAGGAAAATAAAAGGGAAATAGAGAGTAAAAGAGAGAAGAGAGACCCAGCCAACGGGAAGCAGACCAAGCGACGCCGAAAAAGAAGAAAAAAAAGGGAAAAGAGAGAGAAAGGAGGCGAGGCCTCCGCCGGCCAACCACCGCCGCACACGGCGGCACGCGCCCCACTGGAAGAACCAGAACATTCGGACGCTTCAGACGATGGCCTCCGTTCCTCCATCGGACTCCGGCAGCCGGCGCGTGAGGGAGAAGAACCCGGACCATTGCAGCGCGTTTTCCCGGCGACGGCGACTTCCGATCGGCGCGTGGACACCGCCGGCGGGTTCCTCGAGCGCCGATCTACCTTTCGGCATGAGTGGTGTCAGCCACAGCCGCTCTGGCGACCCTCCTGTGAGGTAAACTCCACTTTCCTTATTATTATTATTATTATTATTATTATTATTATTATTATTATATATTTATTAATTTAATTTCTGTTTATTAATATTAATATTATTATTTATTATTCTATTTTAATATTATTTTATTATTTATTATTGTTATTTTTATATTTATTTATTAATAATAATAATATTATTATTATTATTATTATTATTATATGGTTATTGTTAATTAATTGTTATATTTGTTTATTATTAGTATTTTGTGTTTTAATTAATATTAATTATTATTATTATTATTATATTTATTTAATTTCTGTTTTTATTATTATTATTATTATTATTATTATTATTATTATTATTATTATTATTATTATTATATTTATTCATTATTCTGATTTATTATTATTATTTATTATTGTTATTATTTATATTTATTTAATATTATCATTATAATTATTATTATTATTATTGTCTAATTTGTGTTAATGTTATGTTGATGTTATTATTTAATTGATTTGTGATTATTTAATTTTATGTTTTAATATTATTATTATTATTATTATCATTATTGATTATTGTTATTAATATTGCTATTTGTTTATGCAATTATTTATGTATTCATTTATTTATTATTTAGAGATATGTAATTACTATTTTAATGCATTTTATATATTTGTGGTCTGTAATAATAAAATGATTTTCGACCGCTCTTAAAAAGAACCACCACACAAATGTTTTCTACCAAAAAGAATGCTTGCTAAATAAAACTGGACCAATGTCCTATTTTACCCAATAAAATCATCAAATAAAAATTATTTTCCATAATGAATGCATGCGAGAACCAATGTCCGCATTGTTAATGAATAGCCCGTTTTATGCATGTATCGCACATTTACGAACGAGGGTTGTATTCTGCCCTTGGTATTATTGTAAATTTATTTCTTGTTTTAATGCTATTTTATTTTATGCTCTTAAATGAATGAATGCGCTTTAATTTAAATTGCATCGTGTGGAGAGAGAGCGAATCAATGACAATTAAAATTTAATCATAAAATAATCGAGGTAGAAATAGATGAGAAATCCCGAACCCAGCTCTGGTCTTTGGGTTCAAGAGGCTAGAGGTTACCCTCCAAGACACCTCTTGGGTCACGAGACTTTAGCGTTAATCCTATGCTCCTTAGGGCGAGAGGTTTACCTTCCAAGACCCCTTTGGCTGGCCCAAAATGGATACTAAGCGCAGTCTTAGGCTCTCCGAGGCGAGAGAAACTTTCCCAATATTCTATTGGGTGGCGACTCCATGAAACCTTCTTGTTGCCCAACATAGACGCACTTGCGATTTATTGCAAGCTGTCAACGGACCCACAATTGCCCGATCGCCCACGTGCGGGCGGTCAGAATGGGCGGCCGCGGGGATCCGGCGCGCGTCACAGTTGGCTTATCCCTTTATTAGTCATTTGTTTGTTTTCTTTTTTAATTGACTACTCACACCTAACAATAGGACCAAATTGAAAGAATGGCACATTCTGCAATCAAAAGCATAATATGACTATTTCATATTATGAACATTGACTCTTATAATTAATACTCCCCCGTCCCACTTTAAAAGCTTGTTTTCCTTTTTTCGCGAAAATTAAGGAAATGATTGAAATACATTAATTTCATAAAAAAATAATATAAAATGACAAAAATGACCATTTTTATTTTTAAAATGTTTTATTTAATTAGAATTTAATAAAAAAAATTTTATTACCTTAATAAATAAGTACAATAAATATCACATTTACCAATCAATTACTCCCATTTTACTATGTACATTTATAGCATGGAATATTAAATTATGTTGCCATTTAATTAGGTTGAGAAAAACAAAAGTAAATGATAAGAAAGAGAATTGACAAAAAAAAAACAATTATTGGTCATATAAAAATTTAATTTTATGTGTTGATCAAAACAAAAATTTGATTTTAACACAATAATAGAGAAATAATAAAAAAATACATATTTAATAAAGTATATAATAAATAAGGATAAATATGTAAATTTTTTTCTTAAATTGCGAAAATGACATTTAGAGTGGGACAAATAAAAAAAAAAAACAGGCTTTTAAAGTGAAACGGAGGGAGTAATAATCTAGGAACTTAGCGGAATATTCATCATTGATCAAATGGTAAATAAATTGCTGTAGACGTCAACTGCAAGTCTATGGATGAAGGCTAAAGATCAGTCCATGCCATGGGATGATGTTTTGTCTTGAAATGGACAATATTTTCTAAAGTGGACAAAAATATTTCATATTTCTTCTATAAAATTAATGAAATAGATTAATTCTTGTTTAATTGATATTGATGTTTGACAATATTTTGTCTTGAAAATTAATGAAAATGTTCAGTTTTTTATTCCTTTTATGTAACTATTCATGTGAATTCGGATTAATAGAGCCAATAAATTTTAAATACTAAATAGTTCATAAATTCAAAAAAAAAAAATGCCTTGGACAAATATTTGCTACAATTAATTAGCTATAAATTAGAGAGTTCAGGTATAGCCAGTTCTATCATTTCCTTTTGCATGGAAAATTACGGAGCTTTGATTTTTCAAAACTTACATCCCCATCAACTGATTTTCCAAATTTATATGATTTTATATATAGCAGAATTTAATAAAGATGAAAATAAAGTACTTATATAATTATTTTATTTCATGTACTAGTTACACGTTAACAAAACTATAGTTGATTCACAAGACATGACGTTTAAACTCAATTCATATAATTTCTTACAGCATAAACATTTAAACATAATTATACCTTTTCAACATATACGATGATGATGTTATTGCTTATTATCATTAATTTTAAAAAAATATGAATAAACCAGATTTTTCAGAACTTATATTTAAATCATTTTCTAAGCCAATCAAAATTCTAGGATGCAGGTTTGTTGGATGGAGACCGAAGGATTTCATTTTCTTCTTCAATTAAAGCAGTAGTTGATGACCTTCTATATAAAGAGTTTTATAAGTAGCTTTGTAATTGCAACTCAAAGATTTCATAAACATAACTCCCCTTATTCCCAAGTAATGTATTTATTTCTTGAAAAACCAGTTCCCATGTTGTCCCTTTACTTCTTTATCCTTATTATTATTCTAATTCCTCATCTGTTTGCTGTTTCTTTTGTTGTCCGCGAAACTTCTTTCTCTGTTGTTCAAAATGAGCAAAGTGCTTTTCTGTGGTGGAAAGCTTCTCTTGACAATCAAAGCCAATCTATCTTATCTTCATGGGAACCAACCACCACTCCTTGCAATTGGTATGGCATTTCCTGCAACAAAGATGGCCGTGTCACCAATATAAGCCTTGGAAGTTCTTCTTTGAAAGGTACGCTTCAGAGTCTAAGCTTCTCTTTTTTTCCAAATCTAGTGGAGCTTGACCTTAGGAACAACTCATTCCATGGGATTATTCCTTCACATATTTCTAACCTTTTAAAACTTGATATTCTTGACTTGTCAAATAATATCCTCAATGGTGCCATTCCATGCTTTATAGGAAACTTGACAAACCTATCCATTCTTCATCTTCATCGCAACAAACTCTCTGGTTCAATACCGAAAGAAATAGGAATGTTGAGATTTGTCACAGACCTTACCTTGTCATATAATAATCTTAGTGGTGCAATTCCAAGTTCTATAGGCAATTTGACTAATCTATTCCTTCTTCATCTTGCAAAGAACCAACTTTCTAATTCAATACCACCAGAAATTGGAATGTTGAGATCTGTCATAAATCTTCAGTTGTCATACAACAATCTCATTGGTGCAATTCCAAGCTCTCTATGCAACTTGACAAACCTATCCATTCTTTATCTTCATCACAACAAACTCTTTGGTTCAATACCGAAAGAAATTGGAACGTTGAGATCTGTCATAAATCTTGAGTTGTCATATAACTATCTCATTGGTGCAATTCCAAGCTCCCTAGGCAACTTGATAAACATATCCATTCTTTATCTTAATGATAATCAACTATCTGGTTCAATACCCAAAGAAATTGGAATGTTGAGATCTATTGTAGATCTTGAATTGTCAAATAACTGTCTCATTGGTGCAATTCCAAGCTCTCTAGGTAACTTGACAAACCTCTCCATTCTTTATCTCCATCACAATAAACTCTCTGGTTCAATACCCAAAGAAATTGGAATGTTGAGATCTGTCACAAATCTTGCATTGTCGAATAACAATCTCAGTGGTGCCATTCCATGTTCTATAGGAAACTTAACAAATATCTCATTTATTTTCCTTTATAATAACCAATTCTCTGCTTCAATACCTCAAGAAATTGGCATGCTAAAATCTGTCACAAACCTTGACTTGTCAAATAATACCCTCGGTGGTGCCATTCCATGTTCCATAGGCAACTTGACAAACCTATCCATTCTTCGTCTTCATCGCAACAACCTCTCTGATTCAATACCGAAAGAAATAGGAATGTTGAGATTTGTCACATACCTTACCTTGTCATATAATAATCTTAATGGTGCAATTCCAAGTTCTATAGGCAACTTGACTAATCTATCCCTTCTACATCTTGCAAAGAACCAACTTTCTAATTCAATACCACCAAAAATTGGAATGTTGAGATCTATCATAGATCTTGATTTGGGATATAATAATCTTTCTGGTGAAATTCCAAGCTCTTTTGCCAACTTGACAAAATCACTTGTTAATCTTTACTTGGGTTTCAATAATTTTAACGGGACCGTTCATTCACAGTTGAATAACCTTACTCACCTAAAGGCATTGCACCTTTTTTCAAATAAGTTTAGTGGCCATTTGCCACAAGATATATGCCTTGGTGGGAAACTTCAATTTTTTTCTAGTTTTGACAATTACTTTAGTGGTCCTATGCCAAAAAGCCTGAGAAACTGTAGTGGCTTGCTGAGAATCGTCTTGAAAGAAACCAACTCACAGGAAACATATCCGAAGCCTTTGGCATGCATCCGCACCTAAATTTCATGGATTTAAGTGATAACAAATTTTATGGCGAACTTTTATGGAAATGGGAAAATTTATTGAATTTGTCAGCTTTAAAAATCTCCAAAAATAATATCTCTGGCACAATTCCTGTTGAAATTGGCAAGGCGCCTAAATTGCAATTTATAGACCTCTCATCCAATCAGCTTGTAGGGACCATTCCGAAAGAATTGGAAAAGCTAAGGTTGGTTGAATTAACTCTTAACGAGAACAAGCTCTCAGGTGGCCTTCCTAAAGAAATAGGAAAGCTATCCAATCTTCAACGCCTCAACTTAGCAGCAAATAATCTAAATGGAGCAATCCCAGAGAATCTTGGAGAGTGCATAGGACTTTTGTTCTTGAATTTGAGCATGAACAGATTGACAAAGAGCATTCCATCACAGTTGGGCAGCTTACGCTCTTTACAAGATCTTGATCTAAGTCACAATTTGCTAGTAGATGAGATCCCACAACAGTTTGGAGAGTTGTACCGATTAGAGAGCTTGAACCTTTCTCACAATTTGTTATCAGGCTCAATTCCAGCAAGTTTCAATAAGTTGTTAAGCTTGACAAAAGTGGACATATCATACAATGAATTGAAGGGCCGAATTCCCAACATTAAAGCTTTTCATGAGGCTCCATTTGAAGCGCTTAGAAACAATAAGGACCTATGTGGCAATAGTGCAATGCTTAAGGCATGCATTTCTTGTAGAAAAGGAAACAAAGCCGATAAGATAATTCTTCTTCCTGTCTTGGGTGGTTTGTTTCTATTGTTTGTCTTAATTGGAGGTTTTTTCATTCTCTGTCAAAGAATAAGAAATAAGAAAGCTCGGTCTGGAGAGGTCAGTCGTGAAGCTAATTATGCGATTTGGGGCCATGATCCTAATTTGCAGTATGAAAGCATCATTGAGGCGACGGAAGAATTCAATTCAAAGTATTGCATTGGGGAAGGAGGGTATGGGATTGTCTATAAAGCTAGGGTATCACCAGGTCGACTGGTTGCTGTGAAGAAGCTTCACCAATCATGTACTGATTTGAAAGCATTTACAAGTGAGATTGCTGCATTGACAAATATCCGTCATAGAAACATTGTGAAATTACACGGATTTTGTTCACATTCCAAACACACATTTTTGATTTATGAGTTCATTGAAAGAGGAAGTTTGAGAAAGGCTTTAAGTGACAGAGAAGAGGCAATGGAGTTTGATTGGATCAAAAGGTTAAATGTAATAGAAGGAATAGCTAATGCATTATCATATGTGCACCATGATTGCTCTCCTGTAATAATTCATCGAGACATTACCAGCAACAATGTCTTGTTGGATTCAGAATATGAGGCCAATGTTTCTGATTTTGGCACAGCTAGGCTATTGGTTCCTGACTCGTCAAATTGGACATCATTTGCAGGCACATTTGGGTACACTGCTCCAGGTGCAATGCCTCGATTTCACCTATCTATAAATTAATTACATAACTTATTTAATTTTATATTTTAGACTTCACTATTTTATTCTATCTCTAACAAAATTTTTGTATTATGACCGATAATTATTGATAAGATGCACTGTGATTGGACTTTTTTTATTTTTTGTAGAGCTAGCATATACGATGAAAGTGAATGAAAAATGTGATGTGTATAGCTTTGGAGTGGTGACACTTGAAATAATAATGGGAAAACATCCTGGAGGTCTCATCTCGTCTTTTCGAACATCTTCGTCTTCATCATGTCCACCAACTGGCAAACAGACACTGGTGAAGGATATGATAGACCAACGGCTCTCGCTTCCTTACAGTAAAATTGCTGAAGGAGTGATGAATGCTATGAAACTTGCATTTGTATGTGTGAGTGAAAATCCTCAATTCCGGCCAACAATGAGACAAGTATGTTCGCAGCTGTTAGTAGCTAAATGGTCTCCTTTGCCAAAGCCATTCTCCGCAATAGAATTGGGAGAAATTTTTGTTTAAGTGTCTCTAGCTAATTAATTCGTTGAGAAAAATATGTTTGATGTCTTGATTTATGTTTTCGTGTTGCATAATATGGTGTGTTCTCTGCTCTGTGCTAGAGTGCTTCCCGCTTTTCATCATTCAGCAATACGACACCCATTGGCTGGTTTGCTGCATAGAATCTTGTACAACTTTCATCTTTGTTTCTGTGTAGGAACAGGATAAGATTTATAAGCTATTGGCTTTCCTAGTCGTGGGATTATAGATTAAATATTCATACAGATAGCTATACAGCTAAACTTGTTATATGTGGCATCTTTAGCTAGGGTGTCTGAACGTGTTTAAAAGTTTTCGAAACTAATTTTTAATTAATAGACATCTCGAAAGGTTTCAGTAACTTATTTGATTTTCTTTTTCTTTTAGAACAGGTAAATGGAACTGAAATAGGCTTTGTATATTATGATTGATATTGTGTTTTAAACGGTAATGGTTCTTTCAATATCAGACATGGGTTGGGCTTCATGAGCATTGCGTCTATCTCTATGTCAAAGATTACTAAATCTGAATGCCACAAATCTCTCTTAATTTTTCATTCGGAATTTCGGATGGCATAACCAGACTTTATCCGGGGAGCTGTAACCTTCCATAGGGAGTTGAATTAAAAAATTAGAATGAAAAATAAATTTAAAATTATTTGGATGGCTTAATAACTCAATTCTTTAAGAGTATATTTCCAAATTATTTTTTAGAGAAACTTAGTAAATCAATGGAGATCCACATTTTAAATATCATCTAAAAATTTCCTTGGTTAATAATATCCATGTGAAGAAGTTTCAAAAGGACTGAGGAAAGGAAATAGAAAAGGTATTTAATAAGGAATAAATTTTACATCTATCCATTACATAGCAAAATTGACTAAATATAAAATCACTATTTTGAATTTTCACAAGTTTTAATTTAAATCTAAAAAGTTCTTGAATTAAATAAGTATGATATAATTTGATAAAAACATAATAAATTAAATCTACGTGGCAACAGCCTCGTTCTTTTTTTTATAATTTTAATTTTTGTGTTTTTAATTTTCTATGTATTTTTTTAAAAGCCTTTCATACCGACATTGATATGAATTTATGATATTTATTCATTATGTTTATTTCTGTATTATTTAATTTTTTTTTTTTTGTGTTTTTATTTTTATAAACTGATATTTGAAAAATTTTTTTATCTCAAATTTGGTTTTTGCATTTGCCTAAATCTTATTTATGTTTTTGTAAATTTAGTTCTTTCGTTAACTAAAATTGAAAGTAGTTTAAATTTTTGTTAAGCAAGTTTATTCTTTTGATTTGGAGGTTGTTGTTTTTCTAAATGGTAAATTTTCTTGAATAAAATGTGCTATTTTTGTGTAAAAATTATTTTGATAGTTTTTTTATAAATAACATATAAACTGAAATTTCTGCTAAAAATCAAATTAAATATATCATGTTATCATTATTTGTTTTAATAAAAAATATATTTTAATAATTTAATCAATTTTGTATATTTTTGTGTATTTTAAAATTTTATGATTTTATATAATTTTTTATTTTATTAATGAAAATTAATTTGCATGGAATGAAATAAACTTGTTCATGGCCAGGCTTTGCGGTGTTCTGCTGGGCATAACCAGATTGTATCCGGGGAGCTGTAACCATAGGGAGCTGACTACCTATGCAGGGACTCCCCCCTCCTTGGACGGCATAACCAGATTGTATTAGTCTTCTCATTATGCATTCTTAATTACGATTAGCAATGTTAATTATCTCTGTAATTTGCTATTTTTTAATATTTATATATGCATTTATGGTAAGGATTTCAGCTTTCTTTAGAAGCTAAATTTAATTACTACAAGAATTTCTTAAGAGCCCCAATTGTCTGAGACTCAGATTTCGAAACCCTACCCCATGAATTCGAAGGGAATCTACTCGGCGGCAGCTAAGGTGGCCGAAATTGAGGACCTTCTCACCGATATCCTCCTCCGTTTACCGGCAAAGTCACTGATCAAGTTCAAATGTGTATCTAAGGAATGGCTGTCTCTCATTTCTAGTTACCAATTTTGTATCTCTCACAATCGAATCCACCATGGCATCAACTCCACTCCCAAAGCTCTCTTGCTCAATAAAGGCTTCGACAATATCGATGAATTTCAAGTCATTACTCTGAAACAAGAATCAGTTCCGTCCTTCGATTTTATGAAGGCTGCTCAGTTGAAAATACTACAATCGTGCAATGGGTTGCTTCTGTGCCGTTCTACCTTGAAAGTTCTTCAGAAAATGAAGATTTCAGCCGAGGAAAATTGTGTGATTAAGGGGTTCGTATATTTCGTCTGTAATCCTACTACAAGACAATTCAAAATGCTCTGTTATCCTGCTTCAGTTGAGGAGAAATTGAGAATCAATTATTTGGTAAGTGTTAGTTTGGCATTTGATCCTAGTTCTTCTCCACATTATAAGATCATCTTTATTCTTGATTTGTGCCAAAGAGGGTTAGAATTTTATCTTCTTGAAATTTTTGTATATTCCTCCGAGGATGATTCTTGGAATTCAAGAACAGCAGATGTAATCAAACTACGTCTGGAATTTTTAAATCCACCCACATTAGGAATTGGCTTTCGTGATGGTGTCTTTTGTAATGGTGCTATTCATTGGTCGATATGTGATGGATCGATACTGTACTTTTTGTTTGATAATTGGACTTTCAAGAAAATTTCTCTGCCTGTCGAATTAAAAGTTCGGTACTTTGGGGAGTCTCAGGGGCATTTGCATGTTATAGCTTACAAATATTGGTACCACGGTTCGAATTATGATGTTCTTGAGATGGCAGCAGACTATTCTGGATGGATTATGAAGTATCATGTGGATCTTCAATCCATAAGCAAGGGTTTTCCTGTGCGTGACTGGAAATTTTCAATATTGAGCATCATTGTCGCCAAGAATGAAGAAGAGTCAGTGATTGTATTAGCCATACATGGAAGAGTAATGAGCTATAATCTGCTTAGACGGACGTTTGAAAATATTTGTGAAATAGAGTTAATGCCTCCACATATTAATGGTTTACTGGACTATGAAGGGGATTCATATCAGTACTTTGACAGCCTTATTCGTGCCTGATCCTATTCTCTTAGCTAGTAAGTTAACAATTGGTTTTCTTGTGATGTGCTTATTATCAGGGTGCTAAATGAGTATCTCTTAGCTATTCATGTTATATTGTAAAGCCCAACCCCTGCATTTTACTCCTGTTTCGTCTTTACTTGTATGGTGCAATGATTTTTATTTGCCTACTAAGTCAATCTCCTGGTACCTTGCTCCTTTTCTGCACATGGCCGATAGATGGATGACTATGTCATGATCAGTCTGCAACCAAAAAGCTATACCTGGTTTCAGAAAAGGAAGAGGCATTCCATGAAAGAAACACGTGAATATCTGCATTAACGTGTGGGGACTGGTGGGTAACGCTTAGGTTTTAGAAATTCTAATGAAATTTCAGCTAGATCTGGATTGTTGAATGATAAAATGACAGATCTAGTATAGGAACTAAAAAGTGTGTACTTGTAGCTTAGATGTAAAGAACTCAAGAAATGCTAGTATGGATATTCAGCAGCATGCTGCAAATACTCTGATCTTGTATTCAGCTTTGTAATGGATATTTTAGTGTCACATGTCTCTCTTAGCTTCTTGATTTGTAGTTTGAGGTGATATGAATTACATTTACTATTTCAATTTCTAACATCTTAAGTGTACGTTATTTGAATTAGTAAAGTGTTATATTAAATTTAGAAGTCAAGTGCATATTCATGACATAGCTCTCTTTTTGTTCCAATTCCCAATACTCTCTCCTATACTTGCTTCCACTATAACTTTCACTCAATCTTACCAACACAGAAGCATAGCCCTTCTTGGGACACAGAGAGTATCTTCGAGGAGCAGTAGCTTTAATTTCTGCAACTGTTAGCTCCTCTGTTTTGGCTACTTAGTCCAGTCCAGGGAGCAGATCTTCGAGAGAAACCATTAAATCAGCCATGTCACTCTGTATGACAATAGGTAAGACTATTTTCTGGGAAAGAAACTAAATTAATATGTGAAGACTTGTTATGCATTTGTTATGGAGTTTCCTGTAACACCCCGTTTCCCCCCAGTAGTTTGGGCCATATTGTGTGCTAGTGTGTATGTGTGTTTTGCCATGTGTTAATTTAAATTGAGTTTTATGCATGGTTGTGGGTTTTGTTATAGTAAGGATGCATGTAGCGAGTTAGTGTATGTGTAAGTGTGCTTGAGTTTGGGTGTTGTGTGGTGTATGGTTGTAGGGTGTGAGTGATCAAATCCCACCATTGGTAAGATGACATGTGGCAATGATTTAGAGAGGGGGTATAAATGGTAAGGAGAGAGAAAGAGAGAGGAGAAATTCACTGCCTTGCTCTCCCGTTCTCCCCTCCTCATGCCATCTCCTCTCCTTCTTTTTTTCTTTCCCTTGTTCCATCTTGATCCCTCTTCCCTTGGTTGAAATTTTTGGTGGAAATTGATCAACTCAAGTGTTCTTGGTAAAGTTTTAGTTTGGTTTTATTCTTTTTCTTCTTCCTCCTCTTTTCTTTGATTTTGTTAGTTATGGTTTTGAGTTAGGATTTTGTTGGTTGTGTGTTTTGGGTGTTCTTGTTCAAAGGTGCCTCCTCGAAACCCCAAGGGTAAAGAGAAGGCTTGTGGAAATGGAGTTTGTAATTAGGAACTAAGGATTTTCAGGTTTGGGATTGTTGTGATTTTAATGCAATTCATGATTTTATACTTTGATTTGATTTACTGAAAAAAATTATGTGGTTAGTGATATTTATGTTAATCCATATGTTATGAGTTTTGCTTGATTTGAGTTGAGATGCCTTATTGATGGATTTTTTTGAATCAAATTGAGTTGTTATGATCATAAGCATGTTTTGAGTATGGCTTTTCGTGATTTTTGGCATGTTTCTGGGTTTTAATTGTTTTACACGGCAGTAGAGATTTCCATTCCGTGGTGTAAACGCTTTCTGGATTGGTGATCTTTGTTGATCCGACACGGCGGCAAGGAATTTGCATACCGCCGTGTAATTGCTCTCTGAACATTGGCTCGGCATGATTTTCTTCGGCTCCCTCACGAGTCGTGAAGCTCCTTCACGACTCGTGAAGGCTAACACGACTCATGAAACGCCCTCGTGAGGGCTGGCACGACTCGTGCAGCTAGTGTCACGAGTCGTGACGCTAAGCACGACTCGTGACAGCCTTCTTCCCGCCTTTCGTGTTTGGTATGCTATAAGGCGGTATGACTTTTTTTTACCACCGTGTAGGATATCTTACACGGCGGTAAAGTTTGGTTATACCGCTATGTAATTGATTTCTGTTCTGAAATTTCTGAAGTTGTGAATTCTTGTCTTTTTCATTCCAATTTAACTTATTTTTTGTTTTAATATTTATTTAGTATCACCTCAGCTATTAAACGATATTTAATTGTAATTATTTTTGCTTCATCAAATTATATTGAATGTTTTGTTTCGATTATGGAATGTTTTATACATGGCCTGCAAGAGTCAAATTAGTAGATAGTTAGGCATATCTAATAGAGTTCAGTTGCTGCAGCCCCAATATGTTCAGGACCCTGATCAGGTTTTCGTTTGAATTCTCGTGATCCTCAATGTGTATGAATCTTATTTAAAATTCTCAATGTGAAAATATTTTGAAAGAGAAAATAATGATATTGTTTTTCGATTGTACCCTCGGGTACGCCTTTGTATTCACTTGTTATCCGCTATTGTGAGTCAGCAGGCGTCTGTTTCGTTTATTTGTTTGTTGTGACTATAAGTATGTGAATCAGTATGATTTATGAATTTGATTATGAGCTTTTGAATCTAATTTAATGCGATTAAGTTATGATTTATATATATGTGATTATAAGTATATAACATTTTGAATGTATTTTGTCTCAACGACCATTGTGAATGGCCATTCATATTATTGTGTGTTTTATCCACTAAGCGTTATCGCTTAGTACGGGTGTTTCATCCGTGCAGGTGCGGAAGGTTTTGAGTTTTTTGAAGAATCTCCGTAGGTCCAGCCAACACAGAAGTTTTGAAGTGTTAGGGTTTAGTTGAACTTAAGATTGTTTTGTAATATTGAGATCTCATTGTGTTATTCTTTTGTATTGCTTCCGCTATGTATTCTTTTGAAAGAATGTAATTTTGTAATATCAATTATGTACCGACTATATTTTTGTAATGAATCCTTTGGATATCAATGAATGAATTTTAAGTTTTATTTCCGCAGTTTTCTGTATGTTGTGCATATATATATTGTTCTGCTTGTTTGGTGACACCCCTACTCATACGGGTTCTCACTCCCTAGAGGATGGGTTCTCCTACGTATGGGTAGGGGATGATACATTTCAAGTTGCTTATATTGTGTCAAGTAGCTTTTTTTTAGTTGATAACTAATATCACTGTGTTACATATTTCTCATTTCATCTGCAAATGCTGATTGCTATGCTTCAGATGACAGAATTGATTTCTCATGTTTTCAAGACAATGTTGAAAAATAGTCTATATTTTCATTATTAGAACTTTGACTTTAAAATTTACATTAGGCACCATGGATATACAGATATTACTCATTTCTTGAATATAAGCAAAGAGAGAGAAGGTTTTAACTCAACTAGAAATCTTAATTGCCTTGACATCAGGTTTTTTGAATTCCTCCTTAGAAACAGTGACAGTTAGAACTCCATTCTCCATTGAAGCCTATCACCTGATTCATTTTCGCATTCTTGGGCAGCCTGAATCTCCTCAAGAACTTGCCACTGCTATGCTCAATGCAATGCCAAGTATCATTCTTATCTTCTTTCTCTATATTCCTCTCTCCACTGATTTGAAGGACTCTGTCATCCTCAATCTCCGCCTTCATCTTTCTTAAGGCCAGGAAGATCAGCCTTGAATATGGGAGCTTCTGGGGTTTCTTTCCAATCAATGCGGGTATTCACAAAAGCTGAATTCTCACGAGATACAAGCGAAGTAGAAGGAAAAGGGAAAATGAGAAATTCATCTCCAGCGGCAATGGCTGTAGCTGAAAACAGGGAACTTCTCACCAGTATTCTCCTCTGATTGCCAGCACAATCACTGTTAAAGTTCTAGTGTTTATCCAAGGAATGGCTGTCTCTGATTTCTAGTACAGAATTCTATCTCTTCCACACTCGATGCCACCGAAGCAACTCCACTCGGACCATTCCCACTGCTCTTTTGCCTAGTAGAGATGTCATAGACCATTCTGAAGACTTCAAGTACATCTAACATGTGGTTCCTCTGAATCTTTCAACTAGAGAAGAGTCTCTTCCCTCCTTTGACTTTATGGATGATAATGAGTTGCAAATTCGACAGTCTTGCAATGGCTTGCTTCTTTGCCAATCTATGCAGAATCCACTAGAAAACAATTGTTTCATTGACGAGTTGGTTATCTGTACTCGACAATCTAGAAGAATCTCTTGTTCAGGTTCACTTCTTGAAAAATATAGATTCTATTGATTGATAATTGTCAGTTTGGCATTTGATCCTAATATATCTCCACTTTACAAGTTCATTTCTATTCTAGAACATCCAAAACAGAACGATCATTATGCTGTTGAATTTCATGTATGTTCATTGGAAAATGATTCCTGGACTTCACAAACAGCAAATGCAATTGACTTTCGCTTGGAATTGTATGATCCAACCATTTTACGAACTCACTGCTCATTTGTTAATGATGGTATTCACTGGATTGTGCATCGTAGCCCTCGATTGCTGCTCTGCTTCTCGTTTAATGCTCAGAAATTCAAGAAACTGTCGCTTGCTGAGGAATTAAGAGATTTGTAATTTGGGGAGACTCATGGTCAGTTGAATGTTA
The DNA here is from genome assembly GCA_947683425.1 of Excoecaria cochinchinensis. Classification (NCBI taxonomy): domain Eukaryota; kingdom Viridiplantae; phylum Streptophyta; class Magnoliopsida; order Malpighiales; family Euphorbiaceae; genus Excoecaria; species Excoecaria cochinchinensis. The sequence goes on along the minus strand of CANTUQ010000049.1, from coordinate 1,101,641 downwards.
TAGGTTACAAGGATGGGTACAATTGTGATGTTCTGGAGATAGCATCTGACTATTCTGGATGGTCTGTCAAGTATCATGTCAATCTTCAATCCTTTAAAATGGCATTTCCTGGAAATTATTGCCGCATGCTGAGCTGTTTTCATGCTGAAAATGATGATTCTGTGATTGTCTGCTTATAGATAGTGCAACAGTGAGGTATAATCTGTCTGATGGGACATTCAAAAGAATTTATGATTTAGAGTCCATGCCTGGAAATAGAGATCAGCCACTGGATTCCAGTTCTGGAGCCGATTCTGATGGTGCTCTACTGTATTATTATGATTTTGAGGATTCGTATCAATACTTTGAAAGCCTTCTTTGCGTCTGATATTAATCAATTTTCTTAGTTAACATATCTTTCCCTATAATGTGATTAATCATCATCATCATCATCATCAGAACCAACTTCTATAGGAGCATCATCATCGTTAGGTGGATTAACCTGGTCTTTATCTCCGACTTCTCTTGGCACCGGTGTTGGAGGAATTAATTTTAAATCCAATAAATCGACATTGGAATTAGGAACATCTTTCTTCATTTTGTCAATATCTTCAATGGTTTCATCTTCAACAAATACAGTATCATGACTCCTGACAAGTTTCTTCTAAATAGGATCATAAAATCTATATCAAATTGATTTTGACCATAGCCAATAAAAATACACTGTCTTGTCTTAGCATTAAGTTTGGACCTCTCATCTTTGGGGACATAAATAAATGCTTTACAGCCAAACACCCGCAGATGATCATAGAAAATATCTTTTCCTGACCATACTCTTTCTAGAACATCCATATTGAGAGGAGTACAAGGTGAAAGATTCAACACATGTACAACTGTGAGAATAGCTTCACCCGAAAAAGTCTTAGGCAACTTTGCATGTGAGAGTATACATCTGACTCTCTCCATCAAAGTTCTATTCATCCTCTCAGCTAAGCCATTCAACTGCGGTGTCTTTAAAGGTGTCAGATACCATACTTTTTGTAGTAAACATGAGATGGCCCAGTGTATTCTCCACCATTGTCTGTCCGGATGCATCTTAACTTCTTTGCAGTCTGTCTTTCAAATGAGGCATGAAATTCTTTAGAGACATCTAGCACCTGATGTTTTATCTTCAGAAGATATACCCATATCTTTCTCGAATAATCATCAATAAAAGTCACAAAACACTGAGCACCACTAAGTGATTTTGGTATTGGTCCACACAAATTGAGTGAATTAGATCTAACGCATTCTTCATTTTGGAAGGAGGGGAACTTTTAAAAGCAACTCTATTTTGCTTTCCAAATAGACAATTAACACATTTGTCTAAGTGTACTTCATCCATACCGGGCAATACTTTCTTCTTGGCTAGGCTTTTCATTGCTTTTTCACCCATATGGCCATGTCTCCGATGCCACTGTTCAATGGCACTATCTTTCTCCATGGCAGCTACTGTATTGGTGGAGAGTTTTTGCTTCCATCACATATAGAGTTATATGATTTTCACCTCTAGCCACTACTAAGGAGCCTTTTGTAAGCTTTCATTTGTCATAAATAAAGGAACTGTAATATCCCTCATTTCTAAGTTTGCGTACAGAGATCAAATTCAGGCACATGTCTGGAATATGCCTGACATCTTTCAGAATTAGTCTAGTGTTATTCTCTATTTCCAAGCAAATATCTCCTCTGCTAACAACTTTTGACAGGCTTTCATTTTTCATCTTAACAACACCAAAATCTCCAGGTGTGTATGACGAGAAGAATTCTCTATGGGATGTAGCATGAATGATAGCTCCACTATCAAGCACCCAACTGGATTCCTGATATGCAAGATTAATAACATTTGCATCATAAACGATATTGAATTCATCTATGATATTAGTCTGCTCGTCATCACTGCTGTCATTTCTCTTCACAGCTCTGTTTCGGTTCTCTTGTTCCTTTTTGAACTTTATACAAAACTTTTTAATGTGGTCATTCTTTTTACAGTGATGGCATTCAACATTAGCATATTTGTTTGACTTCTCTCTGCTCTTGCCTCTAAGGTTTTGTTCTCTAGACTGTCTCCTTCCTCTAGATTTTGCAATTAGAACATCTAATTGTGATGAAGAAGATGAGGCCCGTGATCTCCTTCTCATTTTTTCATTCAGGATACTACTTTTTACAATTTCTATGTTGACTATACCATTGGGTGCAGTATTGGTGATGGAGATCTTTAAAGTCTTCCAAGACTGTGGCAGAGAGGCTAACACTAATAAAGCAAACACTTTATCCTCAAGTTTTACTCCCATTCTGTTTAATTGATCTTGGATCCCTTCCATCTCATTCAAGTGATCTGGCAAGGAAGTTTTTTCTCCATATCTTACTTGCACCAACTTGGTCAAGTAAAATAATTTATTATTTTCAGTCTTTGAAAAATACAACGTCTCCAGCTTACTCCACAGTGTTTTGGTATCTGTTTTATTACAGATATGATTGAACACATTGTCTTCTATAAATTGTCGGATAAAGTTGCACACTTGCTTGTGGTCAAACTTCCAGTCTTCATTGGTTTTACCTTCGCGTTTAGCTGTGACAAATACCGGCAAATGCATCTTCGTTACAATTAAACGATTTTCATCTTTTTAGTTCAGATGTGGTAGTTTGAGCCATTTAGGTAAATCATTCTGCTAATTTTTACCTCCATTTAGATCGAAATTCGATTGACTTTTTTGATCTAAAAAAATTTCTGACGTTGAATAGTACCCGTATACGTAAATAGTAACCGTATACATGAATAGTACAATATACGTAAATAATACTGAAGGAAAAATCTTTTCTGATGTGGAAGATCAGTTTACGCTGCAACCACAGAGCATACTAAGACATAACCTTGGCTCTGATACCAGTTGTTGGGCACAGTGAATAAATAAAAATAAATTAGCAGAGCAAAATATTGACACCAGCAATTTTACGTGGTTCATCCAAAATATTTGGGTTACGTCCACAAAATAAATTTTAAAAATATTTATTCCACTAATAAAATTAATGAGTATAAGAGAGAAAGACAACACAATAATTTTTTAGATAAACCCAAAATAATGGCACACAATTATTTTTCAAACTCACTATTTTGTCACTTTCATTTTAGAAAAATATACCAAATATTTTTCTAAAATAATTTTCTCTCTCTATTTACAAAACTGAAGGATAAATTAAACTAATCTGGCAAGGCCTATTTATAGGGACCTTATACGCGTATTTTACGCGTGTGTTATGCATAAACCACCTACCATTTGTTGAAATATTGAATTGAAGAATTCAATTCAATTTTTATGCCGCACTTTTGATATTTATTTATTCCTTTTGACTTTTTTAACATCCTTTTTTTTTCCAAACATGTGTGGGCTCCATCATGTGGACGAAACCCACAACCAACAAAAAGTAGTAATGAGTGACAATGGTAGTGAGTTTATTACATCACGGGATATGAAAAATTATTTTGGCACTCCCAGAATTAAGCATCATACTTTTTGGCCGTATACACCAAACAACATGGGAGAGTAGAGCAAAAACATCGTCACATTTTTTATATCACTCGAGCTTTGCTTTTTCAAGTTCATTTTCCTTTAAAATTTTGGGGTGATTGTGTCTTAACAGCTTCCAATCATTGAAAGTAAGAGTCCCTATGAATTCCTATTTCACAATAAAATCCAATTATGATCATTTGAAAGTTTTTGGTTCCCTTTCCTATGCATACAATCATGACAAATCAAATATAGAATTGGATTGAAATAAATAAATTTTATAAAATTAGCAATGCCATGAATGTGAGATGTTGAACATGAGAATTCCACTGACTTAGATTATGAGAGATTATTAAGGTCAACTGCAAGTCTATGAGAGATTCATTTGTGAACCAAAGATGGCAATTGATTTTTCAAAAGATAAGAAAATCTAAAGTGGATTTTTTTAGAAATTATATTAATTGCATTGATTTTAACATTTGTGGACTATATATATATAGGGATTAAAGATGAGATTGCACATGTAGAGTGACTCAGTCGTCCATGCTATGTGATGATCCCATTGGCTGGTTTTCTTCATAAGCCTCAGGTCGTTTCGTTATTGTAAGAGCTTGAAATGGCACTTGTGTGAATTGCATAGAATTGGTATTACTATTTTTAAATAATAATAAAAACCCAATATATATATATGTTCAACTTACTCATCAAATTAAATTATTATTAATTAGTTAATTTACATTTCATCTTAAAGCTCACCTAACTTTATCAAACAGAAAAGGAAAAGAAAAAGAAAATGAAAAAGAAGAATGGACCACTTAAAAAATAAAGGAAAGGCTAATATTGATGGCCAATGTTAATTTTGGCCACTCATTCACTTTTGTATGCAATAGAATCTATAAATATAGAATCATTCCAATCTTATGAAGAGTCTGGATCCTCCTAGTTGCCAAGTATTGCCATTTTCTGCCTTTCCTTTCCTTTTTTTCTAAATTAATTTCTCTCAATTTTAATTAATGATCATCTTTTTAATTCTCATCTGATTTTACTTTTTTATTTTAAGAAAAAAAATGAAAGTTTGAACTTCACATTTTACGGTTGAAACTAATATTTACGGCTTAAATGCTTAAATGTTCGCCTGAATTTGATTCATCTTCTTTCCAGTAGTATCTTCAATTTCTTAATATATATTCCAAGTTAGATCTTAATTCCAATCTAAATAAAAATTTCTTATTCTCAGTTGAGGAAAACCATTGATATGGAGATTTAAAGTCCTGGACAATAATACCACGTATAGTGGAGCGTAATTCATTGTTTAATAGAATTAGGAGTAACGAGATAGAATTTAAGACATTTTAATATATTGGAACTAATATTTGTAATTGAAATATCTCATCGTGATAACTGATACAAAATTAAACTTTTCCTTCAACTTCTAAAAAAAACAAAATGTAGTAAATATAAATCAGACAAATCGGGATCAACAATTATAATTAATAAAAAAATCTAAAAATATTTAAGTATAAAATCACAAATCAATGAAAGTCAAAGAGGCTTTTCTATTTTATTTTATTTTATTTTATTTTTTTTTTTGGATAAGCCAAAGAAAACAATAAAAGGAAAAGAGTACAAAAGGGGCGAACTGAACTGCCATGGCTTTGGATTCTTTTTCACCTTCTTTTTCTTTGATAAGCCAATGAATTTTATCAGATATATAATAGCGTACATATAGGTAAGAAAATATCAAGAGAGCCACAAATACATAATCCAGCAGAAGCCATACTTGAAAATCCAAAATCAGAGAGAAGGAGCACCGAACTTAGCAGGAAGAGAATATATCAGTCACTGCTTAACATCCGCAAAATCCAATATAAAAGGTATCAGCTCCATTTATAAAAATGTTAACAGAGTCCTTCATCGCACAGCCTGGAAGAGTTAGTAGCAGTTCACCGAATTACTCACCTACCATCACCCACTATCTACAATTCAAAGGCCCATCAGTATCCATCAAAGGGGGCAGAGAAGGGACAAGAACAAGTACATATTCATCAGATTTCAGATATGAATCCAAAGCCACAGAATCTTCCTCTTAAAATTTAGAAGCCACAGTATCTTCCCCTTCTTTTGAAAGACTATCTTGATTGGGGTGTCAAAAAAAAATTGAATTTTTAATTAGCTGAAAATTCGATTTGCAGTCGAATTAATTTTAAGTTAACTATATCGCTAATTTAGTATTATAATTTTTACTTTTAATTTTTGTACTTAAAATTATTAATATTTTTTACTTTAAAAATATTATGATACATGATTTAGTAAAATATTATTATAATATATATTTTAATAAATAAATGTTAAAATTTTTTATTACATTTATTTATTCATTTTATTTACATGACAGATATTCTATTATTTATTTCATATTAAATATATTAAAATTTTTTATAATTAATTATAAAAGTTTTATTATTTAAAATCTATATAACGATTAATAGATATTAATGTTTTTGTTTAATCGGTGCGACACTTATCTCTAATTTTGATAAGCATTATACTCCTGGTGTGCAAATAATCAATTTGGTTTGATTTTAAACCAAACCCAATAAATCAAAAATCGAACTTTTCAAATTAAAAAAACTAAAACGTAAACAGAAAATTTTAAGACCGAAATAATTTTGATCGGCTCGACGATTCTTCAAATATATGATTTTTTTTTTTTTCCGGAACAATGCAAAAGAATAATTTACACTTCTTAATCCTCTCTATGTTAATGCAGAAAATCAAATCAAATATACTAACTTTTCCCAATTACCTCGTGAATTGATGGGCTACACTCTGGATTGTTAACCACGTGGCTGAAGGAGTTGGTGTAGAATCTGATGACTTGGAGAAAGAAGAGTGGGTAAAAATAATTTTGTATGACTAAACGACGATGACCACAATGAGATAAGAGTTGTGAATTGATAGAACAGATAATACTAGCAGAAGAAATGACTGATTAAGATTGCACTTATTTCAAATGCATAATTCCAAAAACGAAGGGGTAATTTAGAGTGAGCAAGTAAGGTTAATCCGGTGTGGACGAGACGTCCAATTTTGCCTTCAGCAGTACCATTTTCTTCATGGGGACAGGGGCAGGTAATACGGTGTTGGATGCCAATTTGAGCAAAATATTTATGAAGTTTCTGATACTTCCCACTCCAATCAGAGTGAAAAGGCTTGGATTTTAGTTTGAAATTGATGATGATGATGATGATGATGATGATGATGATAATGATAATAATTTATATTCTGAAAACAACAGGATCTAGGTGTATGATTTAATTTTGATTTTTAAAATATTATATTATACATGATTTTGTTCTGTGATGGAAATCATTAGTAATATATTTTCCAGTAAGTTTCATTAATTTCTTGCAAGAAAGGGTAACATGTGGGATAGAAGATTTTCCAGTAAGTTTCATTAATTTCTTGCAAGAAAGGTTAACATGTGGGATAGAAGATAAGCATAATCATATAGATTTTTCTATATTATTTGTCTAATTGCTTAGGAAATCCAGCATTTGATCACACTTTCCACATAATCACAATTATAATTACTAATTTAATTCATTGGGTTTTTGAAACATCAAAAAGTTTTAATTTAATAATAATTATATAATGATTAGGATTATTGTGAGTTATTGAATTCGAGTTTTAATTGAATTTCTTAAATTTAAAAAAGAAAAATATTGTCATTGATACTTATCAATCCAAAACACACACACACACACACACGTGTGTGTGTGTGTGTGTATATATATATATTTCATCTTATTGTGAAGTGAATAAATTTTAATTCTAATTTATTAAAAGAATAATGTTTCTCCTCATGATGAAATTAATAACAGTGAAATTAAAGTACGTATATAATTATTTATTTCATGTTCTAGTTACACGTATTAACAAAACTATAGTTGATTCACATAACATAATGTTTAAACTCTGCCCATATAATTTCTTACAGTATAAATATTTTAACATAATTATACCTTTTCAACATGTACTATGATGAGGTTATTGTTATTTATTATCATTTGTTGAAAAAAAAATTGAATAAAATGGATTTTTAAGAAATTATATTTAATTCATTTTCTAAGCCAATCAAAATTCTAGGGTACAGGACGGAAACCGAAGGATTTCATTTTCTTCTTCAATTAAAGCAGTAGTTGATGAACTTGGTTTTATAAGTAGCTTTGTAATTGCAACTCAAAGATTTAATAAACATAACGCCCCTTGATTTCCAAGTAATGTATTTGTTTCTTGAGAAACCAGTTCCCACGCTGTCCCTTTTCTTCTTTATCCTTATTATTATTCTGATTCCTCATCTGTTTGTTGTTTCTTTTACTGTCCACAAAACTTCTTTCTCTGCTGTTCGAAATGAGCAAAGTGCTCTTCTGTGGTGGAAAGCTTCTCTTGACAATCAAAGCCAATCTGTCTTATTTTCATGGGAACCAACCACCACTCCTTGCAATTGGTATGGCATTTCCTGCAACAAAGCTGGTAGTGTCACCAATATAAGCCTTGGAAATTCTTCTTTGAAAGGTACTCTTCTGAGTCTAAGCTTCTCTTTTTTTCCAAATCTAGCGGAGCTTGACCTTTGGAACAACTCATTCCATGGGATTATTCCTTCACATATTTCTAACCTTTCAAAACTTCATATTCTTGACTTGTCAAGTAACAATCTTAGTGGCTCCATTCCATGTTCTATAGGGACCTTGAGAAAACTATCTATTCTTCATCTTCATCGTAACAAACTCTCAGGTTCAATACCGAAAGAAATCGGAATGTTAAGATTTGTCACACAACTTACCTTGTCATATAATAATCTTAGTGGTGCAATTCCAAGTTCTATAAGCAACTTGACTAATCTATCCTATCTTCATCTTACAAAGAACCATCTTTCTAATTCAATACCCCCAGAAATTGGAATGTTGAGATCTCTCATAGAACTTGAGTTATCGAATAACAATCTCATTGGTGCAGTTCCAAGCTCTCTTGGCAACTTGACAAACTTATCAATTCTTTTCCTTTTTAAAAATCAACTCTCTTGTTCAATACCCAAAGAAATTGGAATGTTGAGATCTCTCATAAATCTTGACTTGTCGAATAACAATCTTAGTGGTGACATTCCGTGTTTTATACGAAACTTGACAAATCTATCAATTCTTTATCTTCGCCATAACAAACTCTCTGGTTCAATACCAAACGAAATTGGAATGTTGAGATCTATCACAACCCTTAGCTTGACATATAACAATCTCAGTGGTAACATTCCGTTTTCTATAGGAAACTTGACAAACCTATCCATTCTTTATCTTCGTCATAACAAACTCTCTGGCTCAATACCGAAAGAAATTGGAATGTTGAGATCTATCACAAACCTTAGCTTTTCATATAACTATCTTAGTGGTGCAATTCCAAGCTCTTTTGAGAACTTGACAAAATCACTTGTTGAACTTTACTTGTGTTTCAATAATCTTAATGGGGCCGTTTATTCTCAGTTGAACAACCTCACTCACTTAGAGAGATTAGGGCTTTGTTCAAATAAGTTCAGTGGTCATTTGCCACAAGACATATGCCTTGGTGGGAAACTTCGATATCTTTTTAGTTTTGACAATTACTTTAGTGGTCCTATACCAAAAAGCCTGAGAAACTGTAGTAGTTTGCTGAGAATTCGTCTTGAAAGAAACCAACTCACAGGAAACATATCTGAAGCCTTTGGCATGCATCCGCACCTAAATTTCATGGATTTAAGTGATAACAAATTCTATGGCGAGCTTTTATGGAAATGGGAAAATTTTTTGAATTTGACAACCTTAAAAATCTCCAAGAATAATATCTCTGGCACAATTCCTGTTGAAATTGGCAAGGCACCTAAATTGCAATTCATAGACCTCTCATCCAATCAGCTTGTAGGGACCATTCCGAAAGAGTTGGGAAAGCTAGGGCTGGTTGAATTAAATCTTAATGAGAACAAGCTCTCAGGTGGCCTTCCTAAAGATATAGGAATGCTATCCAGTCTTCAACGCCTCAACCTAGCAGCAAATAAGCTAAATGGAGCAATCCCAGAGCATCTTGGAAAGTGCTTAGGACTATTGTTCTTGAATCTCAGCAGGAACAAATTGACAAAGAGCATTCCATCACAGTTGAGCAGCTTACGCTTTTTAGAAGATCTTGATTTAAGTCACAATTTGCTAGTAGATGAGATCCCACAACAGTTTGAAGAGTTGTATCGATTAGAGAGCTTGAACCTTTCCCACAATTTGTTGTCAGGATCAATTCCAGCAAGTCTCGATAATTTGTTGAGCTTGACAAAAGTGGACATATCATACAATGAGTTGGAGGGCCAAATACCCAACATTAAAGCCTTTCGTGAAGCTTCATTTGAAGAATTTAGAAACAATAAGGACCTATGTGGCAATAATACAATGCTTAAGCCATGCATTTCTCATAAAAACGGGAACAATATGGGCATCATAACTCTTCTTCCTATCTTGGGTGGTTTGTTGCTATTGTTTGTCTTCATTGGAGGTTTCTTCATTCTCTATCGAAGAATAAGAAATAAGAAAGCTCGGTCTGGGGAGGTCAGCTGTACAACTAATTATGCGATTTGGGGCCATGATGCTAATTTGCAGTATGAAAGCATCATTGAGGCGACAGAAGAATTCAATTCAAAGCATTGCATTGGGGAAGGAGGGTATGGGATTGTCTACAAAGCTATGGTATCATCGGGTCGAGTGGTTGCTGTGAAGAAGCTTCATCAATCCTGCACTGATTTGAAAGCATTTACAAGCGAGATTGCTGCATTGACAAACATCCGTCATCGAAACATTGTGAAATTACATGGGTTTTGTTCACATCCCAAACACACATTTTTGATTTATGACTTCATTGAAAGAGGAAGTTTGAAAAAGACACTAAGTGACAGAGAAGAAGCAATGGAGTTGGATTGGATCAAAAGGTTAAATGTAATAGAAGGAATAGCTGACGCATTATCATATATGCACCATGATTGTTCTCCTCCAATTATTCATCGAGACATTACTAGTAACAATGTCCTGTTGGATTCAGAATATGAGGCCCATGTTTCCGACTTCGGCACAGCTAGGCTATTGGTTCCTGACTCGTCAAATTGGACATCATTTGCAGGCACATTTGGATACACTGCTCCAGGTGCAATGCCTTGATTTCACGTATATTGGAATTACATTAGTCATAAGAATATTATATCTCATAATTCACTATTAATTCTATCCGTGGCTGAGTTTGGTTTTTATGTTTTTGAGTAATCCAACGATTTTACCTAATGATTAATAAAACAAGTTATTAACATTTTTTTATTTTTTGTAGAGCTAGCATATACGATGAAAGTAAATGAAAAATGTGATGTGTATAGTTTTGGAGTAGTGACACTTGAAATTATAATGGGAATGCATCCTGGAGATCTCATCTCATCTTTTACATCATCATCTTCATCTTCATCTTGTCCATCAATTGGCCAACGGGCATTGCTAAAGGATGTGATTGATCAACGACTCCAACTTCCGCATGGTAAAATAGCAGGAGGAGTAATGAATGCAGTAAAACTGGCATTTGCATGTTTGAGTGACAATCCTCAATTTCGGCCAACAATGAGACAAATTTGTTCGCAGCTAGTAGTAGCCAAATGGCTTCCTTTGACCAAACCATTCTCAGCAGTTAAATTGGAAGAAATTTCTGTTTATTAAACTGTCACTGTCTAAAATTTTGTGAAAACATGGTTGTATAATTTGGTTTCACTCTGTGTTTCAATAGTTTGCTCTCCATCTTGTATCATACACTTCATCAGTTTGATCAAAATTTCAATGCAATGCTATTTAAATCTTCATTGCTAATTTCCTGCTAAGCTTAGTTTTAATAGGCTCAGCGTTTGATTTTCTGGATAGGGTCTGACATATTTGAGAAGCTACATTAGTAGTAATTGCATTTGCTTTTCCGTGATAGTTTTTAAAAATTGAATCATAAATAATTAGCCCAAGGCAGCAAGGCCCATTTTCGAAGTAGCTGTACAATAACTAGCTAGTCATTTAGCAATAAGACAATGCCATTGTCGTATCAAGTCAAGTCAAGCCAAGTTGTTTTCTGCTTTTATTCTTTCAATGAACATTGGGGCAGAACAATGATTTGTTGGAGAGAATCCTATATATCGGATAATTAAAGGGAATGACAAAGTGCTTATAATTGTGGTGGAATTACTTTTAGAATCAATTTCCAATTAATAAAACCAGATAAAAGAAATAGTTTTAAATTTGATGAAAGTAAAGCATAGAAAGCGAACCAGAGAAGATACATAAATATTGTAATTAATATTAAGTATCTAGGAAATAAGTGGAGTATTTATCATTGATCAAGGAATTGGATTATTGAAATAAATAAATTTTGTAAAATTAGCAATGCCATGAATGTAAGATGTTGAACATGAGAATTCCACTGACTTAGATTATTAGAGATTATTAAGGTCAACTGCAAGTCTATGAGAGATTCATTTGTGAACCAAAGATGCCAATTGATTTTTCAAAAGATAAGAAAATCTAAAATGGATTTTTTGAGCTTATATTAATTTCAATGATTTTAACATTTGTGGACACTATAAATATATTAGATTAAAGATGAGATTGCACATCTTGAGTGAGTCAATCGTCCATGCCGTGTGACTATGTTTTGTCTTGAAATGGACAACATTTACTATAAAAATATTTCATATTTCTTCTATAAAATTATAATGACTATCCAAGCTAATAAAAATAAATTCCTATTATTGAGTAAAATTAATTTTAAATAGTGATGAATAGAATAGATTAATCAGGAGTTAGTAGAAGTTGTTTTCTACTTCTAATCTTATTTCAAATCAATTCTGTCTGCAATAGAATTGGGAGAAATTTTTGTTCAAGTGTCTCTCGCTAGCTAATTAATTCGCTGAGAAAAATATGTTTGATATCTTGATTTAAGATTTTGTGCTGAATAATATATTGTGTTCTCTGCCCTGTGTTAGATTGCTTCCCGCTTTTCATCAGTCAGCAATTCGACACCAATTGGCTGGTTTGTTGTATAGAATTTTGTACAACTTTCATCCTCAGGTGTCGTTTCGTTATTGTAAGAGCTTGAAATGGCATTTGTGTGAATTGTATAAAATTGATATCACTATTTTTAAATTTTTACATCATAATTATTCACCTAGTAAATAAATGGATGGCTAAATAATTGAAATAATGTGGTATTTATTTCCTAAGCCATCCAGCTTAAATTCCCATGGAAGACACGGGAGGGCCCCAACCTCAACCATGGGCGGAGAGAGCTACATACAATTGAGTGTAGGCAAATGCCCCCACTCGAAATTTTTAATCTCATAAATCTCACAGAATTATGCACCCACTCTGAGCCTAAAACCAATAATCAGAAAATTTCGAATTGTGCACACTACACACTACCGATTAACCATACAGACATCTGTAAATATAGCAATTATATAAATCTTTTAATTTTTTTTTTCCATTCATATTATCTTTTAGTCTAATTTATAAAATAAAGGAATAATAAAAAATTGGATGGCTTAATAACTCAATTCTTTAAGCGTATATTTCCAAATTAGTTTTTAGACGAACTTACTAATTCAATGGAGATCCACATTTTAAATATCATCCTAAAAATTCTTAATTAATATCCATGTGAAAAAGTTTCAAAAGGACTGAGGAAAGGAACTAGACAAGTTATTTAATAAGGAATAAATTTTCCATCTATCCATTACATAGCAAAATTGACTAAATATAAAATCGCTAATTTGAATTTTTAGAAGTGTTAATTTAAATCTAAAAAGTTCTTGAATTAAATAATTGTGATATAATTTGATGAGACATAAAATTACTATTTTGAATTTTTAAAAATATATAATTTAAAAGGAAAAAAGCATATGATATAATTAGAGAGGTATGAATATTGATAATATAAATATATATGAAATGAAAACTAAAATATTAAAGAGTAAATATACATGAATATAGACTATAGTCAAGTACATCTAATATATTATTATATCTTCCTAACCAATTAAGATTATACATAAACATGATATTTACCTAAACATGACTTATTAGTTTGCTTTTATTAACTATATTTATATTACAACAACTCTACTCATCATATTCATATTACTTCTCTCTCCATATTGTTCAATGTGTAAAATTTTGGATCCCTTAAATGTTACAAATAAGATGAAGCAAATAAGGAGAAAAATGTTTTTTAGGGATATTACAGCAGTAAATCTAATTCTAATATATTATATGTGCTTAAATTCAAACCCTCAATCTCCCTTCTCTTTTATTAAAAAAAAATGAGAAAAATTATTAATTTTATCTTCCTAATTACCAATTAAGATTTTAAGATCCAATTGTAATGATGTTTTCTCTAGAAATGGATAGCATTTTCTAAAGAAATAATTTACTAAATGAGCTTTTGTTATTTAATTCATTCGTTTTACTTAATTTTATCCTTATAATTTTTTATCGATACAAATTCTTTCAGTTCAAAATTAGCTTCATACTTAGATTATATAATATATACGTGTTCTAAGGATGAGTTTTCAATAATCGAGGGAATTTGCTTCTCCTGCTCAAAAGTTATTTGAGACAAGAAACAACACTGAGTAACATTTGATTTGTTTGCCTGTGAAAGTTATAACGTTCATCTTACTAATCGCAACAACGAAGTGTTGAAACAACATTTTATGGTATGCATAGAAATGATCTACTTTCAATATTACAATATTAATTCTGTGGCAGCTGTAACTTCTAATTCAATATTAATTCTCGAAAAATAAAAGGTTGAGAAATTGAATGATATACTTTGAATAAAATCTGTATTTATCAGTCTGCAGTACTTTGTTTTTGGTTCTCCAATTACAATTGGAGTGATTGGTTCATTAATAAATTATGGGACTATAGCAGATCTCATTGGCTGAAGATCATATGTAATTAAGTTGTTTTTGTTACCCTTTAAAGATCTCGTGCTGAAGTTGAACTTTTCAAATATCCAATCCTATTTCCTATTATTTTAAGTAAATTTGCTAATCTTGCAATGCAGACAATGCTGGTGTTTAATCATTGGTTGGCTTGCAATAGCAAATAGCACAGCTTCTCTTTCTCCACAACTTTGCTTCAATTTTGAAAGAGAAACTTTTGGAACAATGGAGTTTACCAGAATTAATTCTCAATGGTTGTTTGAAGGGTGATTGGTTACTGGATCTTGGAAGACTTTTAATGGGTTTTGCAGTTGGGATTAGCCTTTACGTGGTAATTATGCTATCTTTGGAGTCTAATTCAAATTAAATCTCTTAATGCTTTTACTCCCATATATAAACAGGGATTAATTAGGCTGAAAGATATGATATATTGATGGGAGGGTATTTATTAATTTTAAACGCAATGGGTCCGTCTGTACTCTGTAGCGTTAGTACCTTCCATCATGGACCATTGCGATCACTGTTATATGAACATGTTATTAACTTATTTTGTACATGGACAGCTACTATTTGGGACCATCAGGTTAAAGATTTTTTTTTTTTTAAGGAATAATCCATTTTGATCGCTTAATTTTATCTTTTTTTCACATTAAATTATTGTACTTTTAAAAATTAATATTAGATTTTTTATACTTTCTAATCATTCACATTAGATCTAATTTAAATGGATCTTGTAGAATTGATCAGCACGCTCCATTGATCATGTGTGAGATCAACTTAAATGACTATAGAATCATCAAACATTAAAAAATTGAAAAATATACAATTATTTTAGATATGCACACTACAAGAAAAAAACGTTTTCCCGATGGAAATTACCGACGGAAAATAAGGAATTTCCGTCGGGAATGCTATTTGCCGACGGAAAAATTTTCCGTCGGTAATTGAAGCGTAGCTAATTTTCCCGACGGAAACTTTTCCATCGGTAAAATTACCGACGGAAATTGTCTTTCCGTCGGTAATTTTGCCGACGGAAATTGAATTTCCCGACGGAATTTCCGTCGGGAAATTTTACAAATTAAAAAAAAATTAATAATAATAATATTAATTAACATAAATAAATAATAATAATAACAAATACAAATTAACATAATAATAATATTAATTAAGGTACAAATTTTACTGATTTTAATTTAATTATAATAATAATAATAATAATAATAATAATAATAATAGTAACTAAAATTAACACAACTTCTTAATAGAAATAATAACAATACTAATAATATATCTACTTAACATACCCATTAAATAATAATAATAATTATTATTATTAACACAACTACTTTAAAAAAATTATAATAATCATAATAATAATTAGGAAAAATATTTAATAATACTAATAACAATTCCAATTATTTTCTATTAAAACTAATAATATGAAAAATTCTATTAATAAATTTAATAACAATAAAGTGTTAAGAATTTATTATTTTCTAATCATACTAATAACAATAATAAAATATTTAATTAACATAAATCAATTAAAATAATTCTAACAACAATAAATTAATAATAATTACCAATGTTCACCTAACATAAATAAATTAATAATAATAATATTTACTAATTTAACAAAAGAAAAATAAAATTAATTAACCCAGATCTGTGCACCTGACGCCGGAGGAGGAGGAGGAGGGGAGGCGGCCGACGCCGGTGCGCGGGTCGTCAACGCCGGTTGGGAGGAGGCGGCGCGCGGAGGGAGGGAAGGAGGAGGGAAAGGGGAGCGGGAAGAGGGAAGGGAGGGAGGGGAGGAGGAGGCCAGGGGAGCGGGAAGAGGGAAGGGAGGGAGGGGAAGGAGGGGAGGGGAGGGGAGGCGCGCTGATCGACGCCGGAGGGAGGTGGAGGGGCGGATCCGTGGGAGAAGCGCAGGTGGTCGGCGGCGGCTGGGCAGAGGGCCAGAAACGGGGAGAGGAGAGGGAGGAGAGAGAAAGAGAGAGAAGAAAGAGAGAGAGAGAGAGAGAGAAAAAAAAGAGAGGGAATATGTTTTTAATTTTTATCTTTTGCTTTCCGTCGCTAAAAATGAGAGAGAAAGGAGATTTTTTATCTTTAGCGACGGATAGAATATTCCGTCGCTAAAAATAGCGACGGAATATTCAAACCGTCGCTACTTTTAGCGATCGAATTTGAAACCGTCGCTAAAAATAAAAAAAACAATTTATTAGCGACGGTTTTTTTTATTCCGTCGCAATTTTAGCGACGGATTTTTATTCCGTCGCTAAAAATATAATTAAGTTTTTTTTTAATTTTTTCAGCGACGGAAAAGAATTTTCGTCGCTATTTTTAGCGACGGTTCCTAAGAACCGTCGCAAATATCGGTCGGCAATTTTGGTGGGAAATCTTGGCGCCATTTTTAGCGACGGATTTTATTTTCCGTCGCTATTTACCGACAGAATTTAATTTTCGTCGGTAAATAGCGACGGAAGTAATTCCGTCGGTAAATAGCAACGGAAGTAAATTTTCGTCGCAATTTAGCGACGAAAATGACTCCATCGCTAAATTTTCGTCGCTAATTTAGCATTTTCTTGTAGTGGCACAAAGTGGTCATTGAATTTTTTCTTCAATTTTTTATGTATTGATATATAAGTTCTATGGTCATTTTATATTGATCTCACACGAGATCAACATAGTGTGCATTTCAATTCCGTTAGTTCTGTCTAAATTAGAGCTAATGTGAGGATACGAAAAATATAAAAATTTAATATCAACTTTTAAAAGTACATAAATTTAATATAGAAAAATAATACAAACATATATAACTCAAAAAATATGCATTATAAAATAATATATCAAAAAATGTTCTAATTAACTAAATATCTAAAATTCAAAAATTAGTTGCAAGAACTGCTGGGATTCCTATTTATTTCCCTTTTCATGGTTCAACCAAAAAAATAAAAAATAAAAGTAGCTTGCTGTCCGCCTTGTATCATGGACCTCTTTAATGTGATCAAAGTCTTAATGCAATGCTATTCAAATCTTCATTTTCAATTTCTTGCAAAGCTTAGTCTGATTAGGCTTAGTGTTATATGTCTTTTCTAGATTGGTTCTGGACAGTAATTCGCTTTGTAAAATAAATGAACAATATAAAATTGGATGGCTTAATAACTCAATCCTTTAAGAGTATATTTCAAAATTATTTTTTAGAAAAACTTGCTAAATCATCCAAAAAATTCTTAGTTAATATCCATGTGAAAAAGTTTCAAAAGGACTGAGGAAAGGAAATAGAAAAGGGATTTAATAAGGAATAAATTTTACATCTATCCATTACATAGCAAAATTGACTAAATATAAAATCGCTATTTGAATTTTTAGAAGTGTTAATTTAAATCCAAAAAGTTCTTGAATTAGATAATTGTGATATAATTTGATGAGACATAAAATTACTATTTTGAATTTTTAAAATTACATAATTTAGAAGGAGAAAAACTGTTGAATTAAAAAAGCATATGATATAATTAGAGAGGTATGAATATATATGAAATTAAAACTAAATTATTAAAGGGTAAAATAGATATTTTAATTTATTTGTATATTTTTTTACATGAATATAGTCAAGTCCTTAAGATTTTAAGTTCCAACTGTGATGGATGGAGACTAAAGATAAGATTAAACATCTAATACTGACTTCGTCTTTAAAATGAATACTTCTAAATAATAATTTCCCTAAATCTTATAATTATATCTATGAGAGGTTCATTTGTGAACCAAAGATGCCAACAGAATTTTCAAAGGACAGGAATATTAATTATATCTTCCTAACCAATTAAGATTTTAAGATCCAACTGTGATGATGTTTTCTCTAGAAATGGACAACATTTTCTACTTTCAATGCAGTACTCTGTTTTTGGTTCTCTAATTACAATTGGAGTGATCGGTTCATTAATAAATGGGACTATAGCAGATCTCATTGGCTGAAGATATGTAAGTTGTTTTTGTTACCCTTTAAAGATCTCTTGCTGAAGTTGAAATTTTCAGATATCCAATCATATTTCCTATTGTCAGTAAATTTGCTAATCTTGTAATTTGCTATAAAATTAATGAAATAGCTTAATTTTTCTTTAATTGATATTGATGTTTGCCAATATTTTGTCTAGAAAATTAAAGAAAATGTTCAGCGTTTTATTCCTTTTGCGTAACGATCCATGTGAATTCAGATTAATTGATCCAATAAATTTCAAATATCAAATAGTTCATATATCCCAAAAAATAATTGCGTCAGACAAATATTAGCTTCACAATATTTGTTATAATTAATTAGCAATAAATTAAAGAGTTCGAGTATAGCCAATTCTATCATTTCCTTTTGCATGCAAAATTCTGGAGCTTTGATTTTTCTAAACTTACATCTCCATCAACTGATATTCTTGTCTTAACTGCTTCCAAATTTATATGATTTTACATATAGCAGAATTTAATTAAAAAAAAGAAATTAAAGTACAAATATAATTATTTATTTCATGTACTAGTTACAAACATTAACAAAACTATAGTTGATTCACATGACATAATGTTTAAACTCAGTTCATATAATTTCTTACGGCATAAATATTTTAACATAATTATACCTTTTCAACATATATACGATGATGATGTTATTGCTATTTATTATTATTAGTTAAAAAAATATATATGAATAAAACGGATTTTTCAGAACTTATATTTAATTCATTTTCTAAGCCAATCAAAATTCTAGGATCCAGGTTTGTTGGATGGAGATTCGAAGGATTTCATTTTCTTCTTCAAATAAAGCAGTAGTTGATGACCTCCTATATAAAGGGTTTTACAAGTAGCTTTGTAATTGCAACTCAAAGATTTCATAAACATAACTCCCCTTGATTCCCAAGTTATGTATTTATTTCTTGAGAAACCAGTTCCCATGTTGTCCCTTTTCTTCTTTATCCTTATTGTTATTCTGTTTCCTCATCTGTTTGTTGTTTCTTTTGCTGTTCACAAAACTTCTTTCTCTGCTGTTCAAAATGAGCAAAATGCTCTTCTGTGGTGGAAAGCTTCTCTTGACAATCAAAGCCAATCTATCTTATCTTCATGGGAACCAACAACCACTCCTTGCAATTGGTATGGCATTTCCTGCAACAAAGCTGGTAGTGTCACCAATATAAGCCTTGTAAGTTCTTCTTTGAAAGGTACGCTTCAAAGTCTAAGCTTCTCTTTTTTTCCAAATCTAGTTGAGCTTGACCTTAGGAACAACTCATTTCATGGGATTATTCCTTCACATATTTCTAACCTTTCAAAACTTGATATTCTTGACGGGTCAATTAATTTCCTCAGTGGTGCCATTCCATGTTCCATAGGAAACTTGACAAACCTATCTATTCTTTCTCTTAATGACAATAAACTCTCTGGTTCAATACCAAAAGAAATTGAAATGTTGAGATCTGTGACAATGGTTAACTTGGCTAATAATAATCTCAGTGGTGTAATTCCAAGTTCTCTAGGTAACTTGACAAACTTAGCCCATCTTTATCTTGATGACAACCAACTTTCTGGTTTAATACCTCTAGAAATTGGAAAGTTGAGATCTATCATACATCTTCAGTTGTTGAATAACAATCTCAGTGGTGCCATTCCTCAAGAAATTGGCATGTTGAGAACTGTAGAAGTTCTTGACTTGTCACTTAATAACCTCAATGGTGCAATTCCAAGTTCTCTAGGTAACTTGACAAACATAGTCTATCTTTATCTTTATGCCAACAAACTTTCTGGTTCAATACCTCCAGAAATTGGAATGTTGAGATCTGCTGTACATTTTGAGTTGTCGAATAACAATTTAAGTGGTGCCATTCCTCAAGAAATTGGCATGCTGAAATCTGTCACTAATCTTTTCTTGTCAAATAATATTCTTAATGGTACAATTCCAAGTTCTCTAGGTAACTTGACAAACTTATCCTATCTTTATCTTTATGCCAACAAACTTTCTGGTTCAATACCTCCAGAAATTGGAATGTTGAGATCTGCTGTACATTTTAAGTTGTCGAATAACAATTTAAGTGGTGCCATTCCTCAAGAAATTGATGGGAAAAAATGACCAACAACGGAAACACTTAATTTGCGGAATGAATCTTCGTTGTTAATCTTTCCCTACTTGTATGAATCTTTTAGGTAAACTAACAAATAGAGCAATATCCAAATCAATTAATCCAGCAACAAAATCTGAACTCTACATCCACAATCAACACAAGAACACGCAAGATTTTTTACGTGGAAAACCTCCTCAATGTAAGGAGTAAAAACCACGGGACCCTTAGGCCGCTTAAATCATCCACTATCAATTAATGGGCAAATACAACATATATTCTGTGTATTACAGCAAATCTTCTCTATACTGAACTAGAGGCATATCATCATCATCATCATCATCATAATCTTGGAATGAACATCAAGATATATGGAATAAATCAAAGACAAAAGCAAGAGAGATAATACCCAGAAATTTCTATTCTGTCCCAGCCACGAACTGACCTCCGGATGTCAGAATCCGATCTTCACCGTTGATAATGAAGATCAAGATGTGAGTAAGACGCTGTCAAAAATACAGCTCAATCTAACGGTGCAATCTCCGGCAAATGAATGATTCGTCAGACTGGTCTGTTGTAGAAGAAAGTTCTGTTGTCTCCACCACGAAATAACTTCTGGACCTTAGAATCCGATCTCCACCGTTGAGAATGAAGATCGATGTGTGAGTAAACTTCCCTTAAAATTTCAGCCCGATCTGATGGCTGAATCTCCAGAAAAATGAAAACTCGTGGGACTGGTTTTAAGTAGAAAAACCAAATTTTTCTTCTCCCTCTCTCTTTAACTCTATCTGCCAACCCTTTCTTTTATTTTCTTTTATTTGTTTTACACACACATATTCACACTATACATCTGTAATATACTACTTAATACATATGGTCAAATTTGGACTCCTCATATGGAAGAAAAGTCCAACAAATCTCCCCCTTTCTGACTATGAGGAAGAGTCTGCCATCCCGGCGATAGAGCAACACACTTTTAGCTTCTCCTTAGCTAAAGCTTTTGTCAACATATCGGAACCATTATCATCGGTATGAACTTTATCAAGTTCAAACAGCTTCTCTTCAAGAGCATCTCTAATCCAATGATACCTCACATCAATATGTTTTGTTTTCTTGTGGTAAGTCGAGTTTTTAGCAAGATGAATCGCGCTTTGATTATCACAAAGCACCACATAACGTTGTTGCTTGAAGCCTAACTCTTGCACAAATCTCTTCAACCATAACATCTCCTTACCTGCTTCCGTTGCTGCTATATACTCGGCCTCTGTAGTAGAGAGTGCAACACACTTTTGCAATCTTGATTGCCATGACACAACTCCCCCTGCAAAAGTCATCAAATACCCAGAAGTTGATTTGTGACTATCCTTGTCTCCTGCCATATCAGAATCTGTATACCCAACTAGCACTGGCTTTCCATTTCCAAATGTAAGACCCAATTTGGAAGTACCTCGAAGATATCTAAGTATCCACTTAACTGCTTCCCAATGCTTCCTACCCGGATTTGACAGAAAACGACTAACAACACCTACTGTATGAGCTATATCAGGCCGTGTGCACACCATAGCATACATTAAACTTCCTACAGCTGAGGCATATGGAACTCTATCCATCTCTTCCTTCTCTTCCTCAGTAGAAGGGCAATCTTTTTCAGTTAGCTTAAAGTTGGTTGTAAGAGGAGAACTAACCACTTTAGCTTTATCCATGTTGAACCTGCAAAGCACCTTTTCAATATACTTTTCCTGTGACATATGCAATTTCTTAGCAGCCCTGTCTCGAGTAATTTTAATGCCAAGAATTTGTTTTGCTGGCCCTAAGTCTTTCATAGCAAAAGACTTACTCAACTGTTGCTTCAACTGGGCAATCCTTCCAGCATTCTTTCCAACAATTAACATGTCATCAACATACAATAACAAAATGATAAAATCATCACTACCAAACCTTTGAACAAATACGCAGTGATCTGAAGTAGTCTTCCGGTAGCCTTGCTCCCCTATAACAGACTCAAACTTTTTGTACCACTGTCTTGGTGCTTGCTTCAAACCATATAGACTTTTCTGAAGTCTACACACATACCTCTCTTTGCCTTTCATCTGAAACCCTTCTGGCTGCTCCATGTAAATCTCTTTATCTAAGTCACCATGAAGAAAAGCAGTCTTGACATCCATCTGCTCAACCTCCAAATCAAGGCTAGCTGCTAAACCGAGAACAACACGAATAGATGCCATTTTTACAACTGGAGAAAAGATCTCATCAAAATCAATACCTTTCTTCTGACTAAAACCTTTGACCACCAATCTAGCTTTGTACCGTGGCTGTGAAGAGTTCTCATCTTCCTTCACTTTGTACACCCACTTGTTCTTCAAAGCTCTTTTGCCTTTTGGTAACTCCACCAACTCAAAGGTGTTATTCTCATACAAGGACTTCATTTCATCTTGCATGGCATCAATCCACTTCTTCTTGTGCTCATCTTCCATGGCTTCTGCATAACTTTCAGGTTCTCCCCCATCAGTCAACAATACATACTCATCAGCAGAATAACGTGTAGAAGAATGACGATCTCTAACAGACCGCCTAAGTGGAACAAATGGTGGTGCATCTGGTACCGGTGACTCATCATGGATAATCTCATCCATATCAACTTGTTGTGGAGCATCAACATCATCAGTAACCTGCTGGTCAGCATTCTGATCATCATCTCCAATCTGGGCATCAGCATGCTGAGGAGGAACTGGATCCAAATCAATAAGATCATCAGTACGCTGAGGAACTGTCTCTGCCTTCTCAACATCTTTCAAAGTCTGATCTTCCATAAAGATAACATCTCGGCTTCTCACAATTTTCTTCATAATTGGATCATACAACTTGTAACCCATCTCATCTTGTCCATAGCCAATGAACACACATTGCCTAGTCTTCACATCAAGCTTAGATCTCTCATCTTTTGGAATATGCACAAAAGCCTTGCATCCAAAGACGCGCAAGTGATCATATGAAACATCTTTGCCGCTCCAAACCCTGTCAGGAACATCAAAATGCAAAGGAACACAGGGTGTTAGATTTAAAACATGTACCACAGTACTCAAAGCCTCACCCCAAAATGATCTAGGCAATCCTGCATGTGATAGCACACATCTGACTCGCTCAACCAATGTTCTGTTTGTCCTCTCTGCTAAACCATTCAGCTGCGGGGTCTTTGGAGGAGTCTTTTGGTGCCGAATACCTTGTTGTCTGCAATATGCATCGAAAGGGCCTATGTATTCCCCTCCATTGTCTGTCCGGATACACTTGAGCTTCTTCCCAGTCTGTCTCTCAACTAGAGCTTGAAACTGCTTGAATGCATCTAATACTTGATCTTTAGACTTCAAGGTATGAACCCAAATCTTCCTTGAATAATCATCGATGAATGTAACAAAATAAAGAGAACCACCAAGTGTCCTTGTAGACATAGGACCACAAACATCGGAATGCACCAAATCAAGTATTTTCTCCTTCCTGGAAGGAGGGTGACTCTTAAAAGAGACTCTTGTCTGTTTACCTGTCAAGCAGTCAGAACATTTCTTCAAGTGAATATCCTGCACACCAGATAGCAATTTCTTCTTTGACAACATAGACATGCCCTTTTCACTCATATGGGCAAGTCTCTTATGCCATAAATCAATCACATCAGTATTCTCCACTACATTAACAAAGCTTTTGGAGATCTTTGGATGCACCGTGTACAACTTTGAATGTTTGCTACCTCTTGCCACAATCAAAGAACCTCGAGTGAGCTTCCATTGTCCATTACCAAGACTGTTGTAATAGCCATCATCATCAAGCAAGCCTGTAGAAATCAAATTCAATCTCATATCTGGAACATGTTTCACATTATGCAAAACCAACTCCATCCCAGTGTCAAATTTCAAACAGACTTCTCCAATACCAATAGCCTTTGATATCCCATCATTACCCATCTGTACATCACCAAAGTCACCTGGAGTGTAAGATGAAAAATAATCCCTTCGTGATGCAACATGACACGTAGCACCACTGTCAATTACCCAACTCGATTCATCATGTGCAAGGTTAACAATATCACAATCACAACAAACAAGATAGTTATCAGTAGTAGCATTAACCATAGCATTTTCATTACCACTGTCAGTATTCTTCTGATTGTTGTCAGCCCGTTGTCTGTTGTCAGCATGTTGTCTGTTCTCTCTCTTCAGCTTTCTGCAAAACCTTTTAGTGTGCCCCTTCTTACCACAATGAAAACACTCAATATCAGCAAGCTTACCCTTAGAACTGCTGCGCTGATTTCCTCTATTCGGACCTCTACTCTTACTTCTTCCCCGCCTTTCTGTGACTAAGACTTCTGAATGTGAGGAGGAACCTTGTGACTTTCTTCTAATCTCTTCATTCAAGACACTTCCCTTAGCCAATTCCATGGTAATAACCCCATCTGGTGCAGAGTTAGACAATGACGTTCTAAACGTCTCCCAAGAGTCCGGTAAAGTACCAAGAACCCACAAAGCCTGTATCTCATCTTCAAACTTGATCCCCATTCCTTCAAGCTGATTTATAATTCCTTGGAAGGCATTCAAGTGATCTCCCATAGGAGTTCCATCTCGGTACTTCAAATTCATCATTTGCTTAATCAAAAATAACTTGTTATTCCCTGTCTTTCGAGCATACAACTGCTCAAGTTTGTTCCATAACTTGCGTGCATCTATCTCACCACTAATATGGTTCAAAACATTATCATCCACCCATTGCCGTATATACCCACAAACCTGTCGATGCAAAATAGTCCATTCTGCCTCCTTTTTATCATCAGGCTTATTTTCCATAAACACCGGTAGATAATAATCTTTCACATAAAGAAGATCCTCCATTTTGCCTTTCCAGACATGGTAATTTGAACCATTTAAATTAACCATTCTACTTGTATTAGCTTCCATTATTCAAACAAGTCTAACAACAACAATAACAACCAAATGCTCTGATACCAATCTGATGGGAAAAAATGACCAACAACGGAAACACTTAATTTGCGGAATGAATCTTCGTTGTTAATCTTTCCCTACTTGTATGAATCTTTTAGGTAAACTAACAAATAGAGCAATATCCAAATCAATTAATCCAGCAACAAAATCTGAACTCTACATCCACAATCAACACAAGAACACGCAAGATTTTTACGTGGAAAACCTCCTCAATGTAAGGAGTAAAAACCACGGGACCCTTAGGCCGCTTAAATCATCCACTATCAATTAATGGGCAAATACAACATATATTCTGTGTATTACAGCAAATCTTCTCTATACTGAACTAGAGGCATATCATCATCATCATCATCATCATAATCTTGGAATGAACATCAAGATATATGGAATAAATCAAAGACAAAAGCAAGAGAGATAATACCCAGAAATTTCTATTCTGTCCCAGCCACGAACTGACCTCCGGATGTCAGAATCCGATCTTCACCGTTGATAATGAAGATCAAGATGTGAGTAAGACGCTGTCAAAAATACAGCTCAATCTAACGGTGCAATCTCCGGCAAATGAATGATTCGTCAGACTGGTCTGTTGTAGAAGAAAGTTCTGTTGTCTCCACCACGAAATAACTTCTGGACCTTAGAATCCGATCTCCACCGTTGAGAATGAAGATCGATGTGTGAGTAAACTTCCCTTAAAATTTCAGCCCGATCTGATGGCTGAATCTCCAGAAAAATGAAAACTCGTGGGACTGGTTTTAAGTAGAAAAACCAAATTTTTCTTCTCCCTCTCTCTTTAACTCTATCTGCCAACCCTTTCTTTTATTTTCTTTTATTTGTTTTACACACACATATTCACACTATACATCTGTAATATACTACTTAATACATATGGTCAAATTTGGACTCCTCATATGGAAGAAAAGTCCAACAGAAATTGGCATGCTGAAATCTGTCACTAATCTTTTCTTGTCAAATAATATTCTTAATGGTACAATTCCAAGTTCTCTAGGTAACTTGACAAACTTATCCTATCTTAATCTTTATGACAACCAACTTTCTGGTTCAATACCTCCAGAAATTGGAATGTTGAGATCTATCATATATCTCGAGTTGTCCAATAACAATCTCAGTGGTGCCATTCCTCAAGAAATTGGCATGCTGAGATCTGTCACAGAACTTGACTTGTCAAATAATAATCTCAATGGTGAAATTCCAAGCTCTCTAGGTAACTTGACAAACTTATCCCGTCTTTATCTTCATGAAAACCAACTTTCTGGTTCAATGAACAACTTAACTCACTTGGAGTACTTGCAAATCTATTCAAACAAGTTCAATGGCCATTTGCCACAAGACATATGCCTTGGTGGAGAACTTCGACATTTTTCTGCGCATGATAATTATTTTAGTGGTCCTGTGCCAAAAAGCTTGAGAAATTGTAGCAGCTTGCTGAGACTTCGTCTTGAGAACAACCAACTCATAGGAAATATATCCAAAGCATTTGACGTGCATCCACACTTGTGTTGGGGCACAGCGGATAAATAAAATAAATTAGCAGAACAAAATATAGACACCAGCAATTTAACGTGGTTCACCCAAAACGTTTGGGTTACGTCCACGGGACAAACTCCGAAAATATTTCTTCCACTAATAAATTAATGGGTACAAGAGAGGAAAAATAACACAATAATTTTGAGATAAACCCAAAATAGTGGCACACAAGTATTTCCCAAACTCACTATTTTGTCACTCCCCTTTTAGAAAAATATCCCAATTATTTTTCTAAACAACTTCTCTCTTGCTCTCTCAATCCTTTTTCTTAAGATTGGATTGGAATGGAATTTAAACTGAAGAGCTAATGCCTATTTATAGGAAAATATAAACGCGTATTTTACGCGTAAACTCACCTACCATTTGTTGAAAAGCAGCCGCCGCAATTCATAAGCAAAATCACAAATCAATTGTGATTTTGCTTCTTTGACTTTTCCATTCAACAACCTTTTTATTTTATTTTTTTTTTCTTTTTCAAATGGAGTGGGCCCCACCATTGTGGAGGAACCCCACATCCAACAATTCTCCCCCTTCCGACTACATGGTGGGGGGCTTCGCTAGTCCTGCAGCCAGCCGACAATACTCAAAATTCTGTCTTGGTAGAGTTTTTGTTAACATGTCTGACCCATTTTCTTCTGTATGGATCTTCTCAAGCTGTAGTAGCTTCTTCTCCATCACATCTCTTATCCAGTGATATCTCACATCAATATGTTTTGATCTCGAATGGAATGAGGCATTCTTACCAAGATGAATAGCACTCTGACTATCACAAAATAGCTGATATTTATATTGCTGCAAACCAAGTTCTTTCAAGAACTTCTTCATCCATAGCAACTCTTTACAAGCTTCCGTTGCTGCTATAAACTCCGCTTCAGTCGTAGAAAGTGCAACACATTTCTGTAACTTTGATTGCCATGACACAGCTCCCCCTGCAAAAGTAATCAGGTAACCAGAAGTGGATTTTCTGGAATCCACATCACCAGCCATATCTGCATCTGTGTATCCAGCTAACACAGGTTTGTCATTTCCAAAACATAGACATATTTTGGAAGTTCCTCGAAGATACCTGAAAATCCATTTTACTGCAGCCCAATGTTCCTTTCCAGGATTTGAAAGGAATCTACTCACAACTCCAACTGCATGAGCGATATCTAGCCGTGTGCACACCATAGCATACATTAAACTTCCAACTGCTGAAGCATATGGAACTTTATCCATCTCTTCCTTCTCTTTGTCTGTAGAAGGGCTTTGTTCAGAACTCAGCTTAAAGTGAGTAGCAAGAGGACAACTAACTACTTTAGCCTTGTCCATATTAAATCTCTGAAGTACTTTCTCAATGTACCTCTCTTGTGACAACCACAATTTCTTGGCGCCTCTGTCTCTGATAATACTCATGCCAAGAATCTGTTTTGCTGGCCCCAAGTCTTTCATAGCAAAAGACTTACTCAACTGCTTCTTCAAGTTGTTAATTCTGGAAATATTCTGGCCAGCAATCAATATATCATCCACATAGAGCAAAAGGATAATGAAATCATCATCAGAGAATTTTTGCACAAAAACACAATGATCTGAAGTAGTCTTTTTGTAGCCTTGCTCCCCCATAACAGACTCGAACTTCTTATACCATTGTCTCGGTGCCTGTTTTAAGCCGTAGAGGCTTTTCTTCAACTTGCAAACATAATTCTCTTTACCTCTTTCTTTGAACCCCTCTGGCTGCTCCATGTATATCTCTTCTTCCAAATCACCATGAAGGAAGGCAGTTTTGACATCCATTTGTTCAACCTCCAGGTCAAGACTTGCTGCTAACCCCAGCACAGTTCGAATAGATGTCATTTTCACAACTGGTGAGAAAATCTCATCGAAGTCAACTCCTTTTCTTTGACTGAATCCCTTGACAACCAGTCTGGCTTTGTAACGTGGACTGGAACTGTGTTCTTCATGCTTAATCCTGAACACCCATCTATTTTTCAAGGCCCTTCTGCCTTTGGGTAACTTCACCAGTTCAAAAGTTTTGTTCTCATGCAATGACTTCATCTCATCTTGCATGGCCTCAATCCATTTCTGCTTGGATTCATCATCTATGGCTTCCAGATAACTCTCAGGTTCTCCCCCTTCAGTAATAGTCACATACTGGTCACGAGGATATCTGGAAGATGGCCATCTTGTTCTTTCACTTCTCCTTTGTGGAGGTGGAGAAGCCATAGGTGTTGGTGCTGGAACATCATCTTGATCTTCATCATCATCATCTTCAGAACCAACTTCTATAGGAGCATCATCATCATCAGGTGGATAAACCTGGTCTTCATCTCCAACTTCTCTTGGCACCGGTGTTGGAGGGATTAATTTTAAATCTGATAAGTCGCCATTGGAATCAGGAACATCCTTCTTCATTTTGTTAATATCTTCAATGGTCTCATCTTCAACAAATACAGCATCACGACTCCTGACAAGTTTCTTTTCAATAGGATCATAAAATCTATAGCCAAATTGATCTTGACCATAGCCAATAAAAATACACTGTCTTGTCTTGGCATCAAGTTTGGACCTCTCATCCTTGGGGATATGAACAAATGCTTTACAGCCAAACACCCGCAGATGATTATAGGAAACATCTTTTCCTGACCATACTCTTTCTGGAACATTCATCTTGAGAGGAGTACAAGGTGAACGATTCAACACATGTGCAACCGTGAGAATAGCTTCACCCCAAAATCTCTTACGTAACTTTGCATGTGAGAGTAGACATCTGACTCTCTCCATCAAAGTTCTGTTCATCCTCTCAGCTAAGCCATTCAACTGCGGTGTCTTTGGAGGTGTCATCTGATGCCGAATACCATGCTCTTTGCAATAAACATCAAATGGCCCAGTGTATTCTCCACCATTGTCTGTCCGGATGCATTTTAACTTCTTCCCAGTCTGTCTCTCAACTGAGGCATGAAATTCTTTGAAGACATCTAGCACCTGATCTTTTGTCTTCAGAAGATATACCCACGTCTTCCTCGAATGATCATCAATGAAAGTCACAAAATACTGAGCACCACCAAGTGACTTTGGCATTGGTCCACATAAATCTGAGTGAATCAGATCTAGCACATTCTTCATTCTGGAAGGAAGAAAACTTTTAAAAGCAACTCTATTTTGCTTTCCAAATAGACAATCAGCACATTTGTCTAAGTGCACTTCATCCATATCGGGCAATACTTTCTTCTTGGCGAGGCTTTTCATTGCTTTTTCTCCCATGTGGCCAAGTCTCCGATGCCACCGTTCAATTGCACTGTCTTTCTCCACGGCTGCAGCTGCTACTGTGTCGGTGGAGAGCTTTGCTTCCATTACATACAGAGTCGTATGATTTTCACCTCTAGCCACTACTAATGAGCCTTTTGTAAGCTTCCATTTATCATAAATAAAGGAACTGCAATATCCTTCATTTCCAAGTTTGCGTACAGAGATCAAATTCAGGCGCATGTCTGGAATATGCCTGACATCCTTCAGAATTAATCTGGTACCATTCTCTGTTTCCAAGCAAACGTCTCCTCTGCCAACAATCTTTGACAGGCCTTCATTTCCCATCTTAACAACACCAAAATCTCCAGGTGTGTATGATGAGAAGAATTCTCTACGGAATGTAGCATGAATGGTAGCACCACTATCAAGTACCCAACTGGACTCCTGAGATACAAGATTAATAACATCTTCATCATAAATGATATTGAATTCATCTATGATATTAGTCTGTTCGTCATCACTGCTGTCATCTCTCTTCACAGCTCTGCTTCGGTTCTCTTGTTCCTTTTTGAACTTTCTACAGAACTTTTTAATGTGACCCTTCTTTTTACAGTGATGGCATTCAACATTGGCATATTTATTTGACTTCCCTCTGCTCTTGCCTCTAGGGTTTTGTTCCCTAGACTGTCTCCTTCCTCTAGATTCTGCAACTAGAACATCTGATTGTGATGAAGAAGATGAGGCTTGTGATTTCCTTCTCATTTCTTCATTCAGGATACTACTTTTTACAATCTCCATGTTGACTACACCATTGGGCGCAGTGTTTGTGATGGAGATCTTCAAAGTCTCCCAAGACTGTGGCAGAGAGGCTAACACCAATAAAGCAAATACTTCATCATCCAGCTTTACTCCCATTCTGTTTAGCTGATCTTGGATTCCTTCCATTTCGTTCAAGTGGTCTGGCAGGGAAGTGCCTTCTCTATATCTTACTTGCACTAACTTGGTCAAGTAAAATAATTTATTATTTCCCGTCTTTGAAGAGTACAACGTCTCTAGCTTACTCCACAGTGTTCTGGCATCTGTCTCATTACAAATGTGATTGAACACATTATCTTCGACAAATTGTCGGATAAAACTGCACACCTGCTCATGGTCAAACTTCCACTCCTCATCGGTTTTACCTTCGGGTTTAGCTGTGGCAAACACCGGCAAATGCATCTTCGTCACAACTAGAAGATCTTTCATCTTTTTACTCCAGATGTGGTAGTTTGAGCCATTTAAGTAGATCATTCTGCTATTTTTTGCCTCCATTTAGATCGAAATTCGATGAACTTCTTCGATCCAAAAAAAAAAATATTTCTGACGGTGAATAGTACCCGTATACGTGAATAGTAACCGTATACGTGAATAGTACCGTATGTATGAACAGTGCCGTATACGTAAACAGTACTCAAGGCAAAATCTTTTCTGATGTGGAAGATCAGTCTATGCTGCAACCACAGAGCATACTAAGAAATAACCTTGGCTCTGATACCAGTTGTTGGGGCACAGCGGATAAATAAAATAAATTAGCAGAACAAAATATAGACACCAGCAATTTAACGTGGTTCACCCAAAACGTTTGGGTTACGTCCACGGGACAAACTCCGAAAATATTTCTTCCACTAATAAATTAATGGGTACAAGAGAGGAAAAATAACACAATAATTTTGAGATAAACCCAAAATAGTGGCACACAAGTATTTCCCAAACTCACTATTTTGTCACTCCCCTTTTAGAAAAATATCCCAATTATTTTTCTAAACAACTTCTCTCTTGCTCTCTCAATCCTTTTTCTTAAGATTGGATTGGAATGGAATTTAAACTGAAGAGCTAATGCCTATTTATAGGAAAATATAAACGCGTATTTTACGCGTAAACTCACCTACCATTTGTTGAAAAGCAGCCGCCGCAATTCATAAGCAAAATCACAAATCAATTGTGATTTTGCTTCTTTGACTTTTCCATTCAACAACCTTTTTATTTTATTTTTTTTTCTTTTTCAAATGGAGTGGGCCCCACCATTGTGGAGGAACCCCACATCCAACAACTTGGAATATATGGATTTAAGTCATAACAAATTTTCAGGCGAGCTTTCTTTGAAATGGGAAAATTTTAGCAATTTGTCAACATTTCGAATCTCCAACAATAATATCTCTAGCACAATCCCGACTGAAATTGGAAAGGCACCAAAGTTGCAGCGGATAGAACTCTCATCCAATAAGCTTGTAGGGGTCATTCCAGAGGAATTAGGGAAGCTAAGTTTGGTTGAACTCCACCTTGATGGTAACGAGCTCTCAGGGGGCATTCCTAACAAAATAGTAATGCTATCTACTCTTCAACAACTTAACCTCGCAGCAAACAGTCTAAACGGAGCGATTCCGAAGCACATTGGGGAGTGCTCGGGACTGTTGTTCTTGAATCTCAGCAGGAACAAGTCGGCAAAGAGCATTCCATCACAATTATGCAACCTACAATCTTTACAAAATCTTGATCTAAGTCAAAATTTGCTAGTAGATGAGATCCCACAACAGTTTGAAAAGTTGTATCGATTAGAGAGCTTGAACCTTTCCCACAATTTGTTGTCAGGCTCAATTCCAGCAAGTTTTGATAGCTTGTCAAGCTTGACAAAAGTGGACATATCATATAATGAGTTGGAGGGTCGAATTCCCAACATTAAAGCTTTTTGTGAGGCTCCATTTGAAGCGCTTAGAAACAATAAGGACCTATGTGGCAATAATACAATGCTTAAGGCATGCATTTCTCGTAGAATCGGAAACCAAGTCGGTACGATAATTCTTCTTCCGCTCTTGGGTGGTTTGTTTCTATTATTTGTCTTTGTTGGAGGTTTTTTCATTCTCTATCGAAGAATAAGAAATCAGAAAGCTCGGGCTAGGGAGGTCAGTCGTGAAGCTAATTATGCGATTTGGGGCAATGATCCTAATTTGCAGTATGAGCGCATCATTGAGGCGACGGAAGAATTCAATTCAAAGTATTGCATTGGGGAAGGAGGGTATGGGATTGTCTACAAAGCTATGGTATCACCAGGTCGTGTGGTTGCTGTGAAGAAGCTTCACCAATCCTGCACTAATTTGAAAGCATTTACAAGTGAGATTGTTGCATTGACAAACATCCGTCATCGAAACATTGTAAAATTACATGGGTTTTGTTCACATGCCAAACACACATTTTTGATTTATGACTTCATTGAAAGAGGAAGTTTGAGAAAGGCTTTGAGTGATAGAGAAGAAGCAATGGAGTTTGATTGGATCAAAAGGTTAAATGTAATAGAAGGAATAGCTAATGCATTATCATATATGCACCATGATTGCTCTCCTCCAATTATTCATCGAGACATTACCAGTAACAATGTCTTGTTGGATTCAGAATATGAGACCCATGTTTCCGACTTCGGCACAGCTAGGCTATTGGTTCCTGACTCATCAAATTGGACGACATTTGCAGGCACATTTGGATACACTGCTCCAGGTGCAATACCTTGATTTCACCTATATTTAGTCATAAAAATTTTATATCTCAAAATTCACAACTTAATTCTATCCGTGACCGATATTTTTTTTTTATATTTTTGAGTAATCTAATATATGATTTCACTGAATGATGATAAAACATGTTATTAACATTTTTTTATTTTTTTGTAGAGTTAGCATATACGATGAAAGTGAATGAAAAATGCGATGTGTATAGTTTTGGAGTCGTGACCCTTGAAATTATAATGGGAATGCATCCTGGAGATCTCATCTCATCATTTACATCATCATCTTTATCTTCATCTTGTCGACCAGTTGGCCAACGGACATTGTTGAAGGATGTGATTGATCAACGACTCCAACTTCCTCATAGTAAAATAGCGGAAGGAGTAATGAATGCAGTAAAACTGGCATTTGCATGTTTGAGTGACAATCCTCAATTTCGGCCAACAATGAGACAGATTTGCTCGCAGCTGGTAGTTGCCAAATGGCTTCCTTTGACAAAACCATTCTCAGCAGTTAAATTGGAAGAAATTACTGTTTCTTAAACTGTCACTGTCTAAAATTTTGTGAAAACATTGTTGTATAATTTGGTTGCACTTTTTATGTTTCAATACTTTGCTCTCCACCACCTTGTATCATACACTTCTTTAGTTTGATCAAAATTTCAATGCAATGTTATTTTAATCTTCATTGCCAATTTCCTGCTAATGAGCTTAGTTTTATTAGGCTCAGCGTTTGATTTTCAAGATAGGGTCGAACATTTTTGAGAAGCTACTTTTAGAATGGCTTAAATCATTTTAAGGCAATGATAAGTCTACAATTATCAAGTCTCTCTAGACCCATACAGATTTAACATGATTCATTTTACTAATTTACTCCTTCGATTTGAAAGGAGAAAACTGAAAGAATGGGACATTCTGCAAATCAAAGGCATAATGTGATCAGTGGATATGACTATTTCATTTTATGAATAATGGAACTGCAGAGGATCGAGTTCAATTCAATTATTAATTCCTATAATTAATAATTATCTAGGAACTTAGGGGAATATTCATCATTGATCAAGGCATTGGAATAAATATAATAATTTTTTTTTCCACAAATTAGCAACGCCATGAGTGCAAAATGGCGAACATGAGAATTCCTTTGACTATTTGAGATTATTGAGGTTAACTACAAGTCTATGAAAGGTTCATTTGTGAACCTAAGATGCCAATCGATTTCTCAAAGGATAAGAATATCTAAACTGGATTTTTTAAGCCTTATATTAATTTCTTGAGTTAATTTTATCTATTGTTATTGAACTTATACCCAAATAAAAGATTAAAAGATTGGTAACAATAAAAAATTGTGTAATGCAAAAATATCTAAATTTTAAAAAAAAATTATTCACAAAAATCATTTTGACTATAATGAATCATGAAAACCATCAAAAATC
The DNA here is from genome assembly GCA_947683425.1 of Excoecaria cochinchinensis. Taxonomy (NCBI): domain Eukaryota; kingdom Viridiplantae; phylum Streptophyta; class Magnoliopsida; order Malpighiales; family Euphorbiaceae; genus Excoecaria; species Excoecaria cochinchinensis. The sequence goes on along the minus strand of CANTUQ010000049.1, from coordinate 1,066,270 downwards.
ACCACAGAAATCCCTGCTATCACTCCAGTTCCGCATAGAAGCTCATACATAGACAAACATGTCACCAAGTAAGGTAAAATAAATGCCACGTTGGACTGATATCTAGCATGATAATTGGATTAAAATGACACGTCATACTGGCACTTGACACACACTCTACGTGATTTAATGATGTGCTTGCCTACATATGAGGTCCGATGCTGAGTTGGAATGATAGCAGGAATTTCCGTAGTGATTTTTGATAGTTTTCATGGTTAATTTTGACTTGAATGACTTTTGAGGATAATTTTTCAAAATTCAGTTATTTTTGTATCACAAAATATTTTATTGTTACTAATGCGTTATTTTGATATAAGTCCAATAATGTGAAATTAACCTTATTTTTTCTAACCATGCAGACTATATATTAGATTGCACATTTAAGAGTGAGTTAGTCTTTAAAAAAATAATATTGATGTCCCACACCCATAATCGTGGAGAAGATGAGGGGAAAGAGCCAATTCTATCGTTCCATTTTGCTTGGACTTAATGGAAAATTATGGAGTTTTGAATTTTCTAAACTCACATCTACATCAAAATAATGCCTCTGAGTTCTTTTTTTTTTTATTTTCCTCAATAAAAAGAAAATGACATGACAAACTGCTTTCAAATTTATTTGATATTATATATAACAGAATTTAATCATAATGAAATTGATGTATTAATATAATTATTTTTTTGATGTACTATAGTTATATCAACAAAACTATAGCTGATTCACATAATGTTTAGAAAGAAAATCCCCTCATAACATTTGGAGTGAGTCTATATATTAAAAAAAAAAAATTCAAAAGGTCTCTAGCATTTTTTTAGGCTCGGTTAAAACCTAGTCAAACCTATTACTATTTAAACCGAACCTTAACTTGTTTTTATTTTTGACTTTTAAAAGCCTATTTAAACTAAGTTTCAATTCAAGTTATATTCTTGGACTTCTTGTGAATTGTATTTTCCATTGATCGAATAAAATATTTTTCGCCGGTGTGGTGGTATATGTATATGAGTCATGATTAATGTATATTATTACTTATATTCTGTATATGTACATGTGCAATTGAAAATATACATATTCTGATTATTTGACAGGGTATACATTATGTATATGCCCTATACTGTAATATAAGTCCTAAATGATATTTATTATGCTATGTTGATAAATTAAGCCTGTTAGAGTCCTAGTTTGTTTTAAATAGGCATACTTAGAAGGATTTTGCAGCTGCTTCTGCGACACTACGGTGTCTCCTAATATAGAGACTTATGGCTCTTCTATTTTTCTGATTAGTGTTTTGGCACTTCCTATTAAGGCTAGTGCCTCTCCTGCCTATACCTGATTGGTATCTTCTATTGATCTCCATCACGGATATCTCAAGTACCCATTATCCACACCTATAGAAAATAGCAGGCAATCTTAATAAATGGTCTGATATTGTTCTGTTCTGTTTTGTTTTGTTTTTATCAATTCTAAATGATCAATTAAATTTTCTGTTCTGATAAATAATTCTGATATCTGATATGAAAATATCTGGAGTAATATGTAATTGTGGCAATACTATGATATGTAATTTAAGCATCTTATGTGTATGCATGTTAGATGTTTTCTATTATATATGTTCCATTCTGCAATGCTTTCTTCAGTTTTAAATAGTTAAATTATATTTTAATACTTGAAATGGAAATAAATAGGGTCATGAATGATTATGATTGTGTTCCTTGCATGGTTAATTTATTATTTGAATTGTTCATCATGTGCTTGTGTTTATTGGACAATTACTTTGAGGAGTCATCATCATGCATAAACATTATTGCTTACCACGGTGGTTTTTCTCCGTGTAGATCATGAAGCTAGAGACTTAAAGTCGTGGGACAACCGCGAAAGCCAAAGACGGAAGATTAATTGTGTAATTTTTGTTGTAGAGAATTTTTGTAATGTAATAAACTTCTGTAACATGCATAGTTGGACTTGTAACTTATAAAACAAAAACTTATGTAGTAGTTATCACATAGTGTTTTGTGTGTGGATAAAAACTTAATATAAGCAATCATGCAAATGGTATGATGACAAAATATTGCAGGACATGTATAATAATGAAATATATGTAACAATTTCTGATGCATCCTAAAAATTTGAGTTTTGGAGGGTCCGTTTGGTCGTAATAATATTTTAATAATTTCATCAATTTTGTTTATTTTGTGTATTTTAAAATTTTATGATTTTATGTATTTTTTTATTTTATTAATGAAAATTAATGTGCATGGAATGAAATAGACTTATTCATGGCCAGGCTTTGCGGTGTTCTATTTTTTTATTTTATTAATGAAAATTAATGTGCATGGAATGAAATAGACTTGTTCATGGCCAGGCTTTGCGGTGTTCTGCTGGGCATAACCAGACTTTATCCGTGGAGCTGTATCCTTCCATAGGGAGCTGAGTACCTATGCAGAGACTCCCCCCTCCTTGGACGTCCTAACCTTCTATGAAAATGATAACTTCATTTTCTATGTGTATTAATCTTCTCATTGTGCATTCTTAATTACGATTATCTCTGTAATTTGCTATTTTTGTAATATTTATATGTAATTTGCTAACTTTAATTACTACAAGAATTTCTTAAGAGCTCCATTTATATGAGACACAGATTTTGAAACCCTACACCATGAATTCGAAGAGAATCTACTCGGCGGCAGCTAAGGTGGGCGAAATTGAGGACCTTCTCACCAATATTCTCCTCCGTTTACCGGCAAAGTCACTGATCAAGTTCAAATGTGTATCTAAGGAATGGCTGTCTCTCATTTCTAGTTACCAATTTTGTATCTGTCACAATCGAATCCACCATGGCATCAACTCCACTCCCAAAGCTCTCTTGCTCAATAAAGGCTTCAACAATTTCGATGAATTTCAAGTCATTACTCTGAAACAAGAATCAGTTCCGTCCTTCGATTTTATGAAGGCGGCTCAGTTGAAAATACTACAATCGTGCAATGGGTTGCTTCTGTGCCGTTCTACCTTGAAAGTTCTTCAGAAAATGAAGATTTCAGACGAGGAAAATTGTGTGATTAAGGGGTTCGTATACTTCATCTGTAATCCTACTACCAGACAATTCAAAATGCTCTGTTATCCTGCTTCAGTTAAGGAGAAATTGAGAATCAATTATTTGATAAGTGTTAGTTTGGCATTTGATCCTAGTTCTTCTCCGAATTACAAGATCATCTTTATTCTTGATTTGTGCCAAAGAGGGCTAGAATTTTATCTTCTTGAAATTTTTGTGTATTCCTCCGAAGATGATTCTTGGAATTCAAGAACAACAGATGTAATCAAACTGCGTCTGGAATTTTTAAATCCACCCACATTAGGAATTGGCTTTCGTGATGGCGTCTTTTGTAATGGTGCTATTCATTGGTCAATATGTGATGGATCGATACTGTGCTTTTTGTTTGATAATTGGACTTTCAAGAAAATTTCTCTGCCTGTCGAATTAAAAGTTCGGTATTTTGGGGAGTCTCAGGGGCATTTGCATGTTATAGCTTACAAAGATTGGTACCATGGTTCCAATTATGATGTTCTTGAGATGGCAGCGGACTATTCTGGATGGATTATGAAGTATCATGTGGATCTTCAATCCATAAGCAAGGGTTTTCCTGTGCGTGACTGGAAATTTTCAATATTGAGCATCATTTTCACCAAGAATGAAGAAGAGTCAGTGATTGTATTAGCCATACATGGAAGAGTAATGAGCTATAATCTGCTTCAAGGGACGTTTGAAAATATTTGTGATATAGAGTTCAAGCCTCAACATATTAATGGTTTACTGGACTATGAAGGGGATTCATATCAGTACTTTGACAGCCTTATTCGTGCCTGATCCTATTCTCTTAGCTAGTAAGTTAACTATTGGTTTTCTTGTGATGTGCTTATTATCAGGGTGCTAAATGGTTATCTCTTAGCTATTCATGTTATATTGTAAGGCCATTTTACTCCTGTTTCTTCTTTACTTGTATGGTGCAATGATTTTTATTTGCCTACTAAGTCAATCTCCTGATACCTTGCTCCTTTTCTGCACAGGGCCGATAGATGGATGACTATGTCATGATCAGTCTGCAACCATAAAGCTATACCTGGTTTCAGAAAAGGAAGAGGTATTCCATGAAAGAAACACGTGAATATCTGCATTAATGTGTGGGGACTGGTGGGTAACGCTTAGGTTTTAGAAATTCTAATGAAATTTCAGCTAGATCTGGATTGTTGAATGATAAAATGACAGATCTAGTATAGGAACTAAAAAGTGTCTACTTGTAGCTTAGATGTAAAGAACTCAAGAAATGTAAAGAACTCAAGAAATGCTAGTATGGATATTCAGCAGCACGCTGCAAATGCTCTGATCTTGTATTCAGCTTTGTAATGGATATTTTAGTGTCACGTGTCTCGTAGCTTCTTGATTTGTAGTTTGAGGTGATATGAATTACATTTACTATTTCAATTTCTAACATCTTAAGCGTACCTTATTTGAATTAGTAAAGTGTTATATACTAAATTTAGAAGTCAAGTGCATATTCATGCCATAGCTCTTTTTTTGTTCCAATTCCCAATTCTCTCTCCTGTACTTGCTTCCACTATAACTTTCACTCAATCTTACCAACACAGAAGCATGGTCCTTCTTGGGTATGACAATAGGTAAGACTAGTTTCTGTGCAAGAAACTAAATTAATATGTGAAGACTTGTTATGCATTTGTTATGGAGTTTCCAGTTGCTTATGTTGTGTCAAATAGCTTTTTTTAGTTGATAACTAATATTACTGTGTTACATATTTATCATTTCATCTGCAAATACTGATTGCTATGGCTTCAGATGACAGAATTGATTTCTCATGTTATCAAGACAATGTTGAAAATAGTCTATATTTTTATTATTAGAACTTTGACTTTAAAATTTACATTAGGCCTCATGGATATACAGATATTAGTCATTTCTTGAATATAAGCAAAGAGAGAGAAGGTTTTAACTCAACTAGAAATCTCAATTGCTTTGACATCAGGTTTATTGAATTCCTCTTTAGAAACAGTGACAGTGAGAACTCCATTCTCCATTGAAGCCTTCACCTGATTCATTTTCGCATTCTCAGGCAGCCTGAGTCTCCTCAAGAACTTGCCACTGCTATGCTCAATGCAATGCCAAGTATCATTCTTATCTTCTTTCTCTACATTCCTCTCTCCACTGATTTGAAGGACTATGTCATCCTCAACCTCCGCCTTCATCTTTCTTAAGGCCAGGAAGATCAGCCTTGAAGATGTGAGCTTCAGGGGTTTCTTTCCAATCAATGCGGGTATTCACAAAGCTGGTTCCTCTGAATCTTTCAACTAGAGGAGAGTCTCTTCCCTCGTTTGACTTTATGGATGATAATGAGTTGCAAATTCGACAGTCTTGCAATGGCTTGCTTCTTTGCCAGTCTATGCAGAATCCACTAGAAAGCAAATTCACGAGTTGGTTACCTGTTACCCTATTACTAGACAATCTAGAAGAATCTCTTGTTCAGGTTCACTTCTTGAAAAATGTAGATTCTATCGATTGATAACTGTCGGTTTGGCATTTGATCCTATGATCCTAATATATCTCCACTCTACAAGTTCATTTCTATTCTAGAACATCCAAAACAGAACGATCTTTGTGCTGTTGAATTTCATGTATGTTCATTGTAAAATGATTCCTGGACTTCACAAACAGCAGATGCAATTGACTTTCGCTTGGAATTGTATGATCCAATCATTTTGCAAACTCACTGCTCATTTGCCAATGATGGTATTCATTAGATTGTGCATCGTAGCCCTCGATTGCTACTCTGCTGCTCATTTAATGCTCAGACATTCAAGAAACTGTCGCTTCCTGAGGAATTAAGAGACTTGTACTTTGGAGAGTCTCATGGCTAGTTGAATGTTATAAGTTACAAGGATGGGTACAATTGTGATGTTCTAGAGATAGCATCTTACTATTCTGGATGGTCTGTGAAGTATTACGTCAATCTTCGATCCTTTAGAATGGCATTTCCTGGAAATTATTGCCGCATACTGAGCTGTTTTCATGCTGAAAATGATGATTCTGTGATTGTTCTGCTTATAGATAGTGCAATAGTGAGGTATAATCTGTTTGATAGGACATTGAAAAGAATTTATGATTTAGAGTCCATGCCTGGAAATAGAGATCAGCCACTGGATTCCAGTTCTGGAGCCGATTCTGATGGTGCTCTATTGTATATTATGATCTTGAGTAGGGGTGTTCAAAAATGGGTTGGGTGGGTTATGATAAAATTTGAATCAAATTTATATAATATATTTTGTGAGGTTATGTAAAATTCAACTCTATTTTTCTTCTAAAAAAAATCTAAATGTAACCCATCTAACCCATATAACCCATTTTTGAACACCCCTAATCTTGAGGATTCGTATCAATATTTTGAAAGCCTTCTTTGCGTCTGATAGTAATCAATTTTCTTAGTAAGTTAACATATCTTTCCTTATCATCTGATTATCATTATGATGGTGATTGATTATCTTGTCACAATCATGTCTAGTAACTCGATTCCTTGGATTTAATAGCTTTCTTGTTTGTTTTTCTTTTTTTGTGCAGGGAAATTCCATGAAAGGAATACATAAATGTTTACATAATTTGCGTTGATTGGTGCGTATGCCTTAAGTCTGTGTAATGATAAAAATTACAAATGTGTAGTAACTAAAACTGTGTAGTTATAGCTTAAGTTTAATGAACTCGAGGAATGCTTGTGTTTGAAGTTCACTGACCTTCTGTATGTTGAACAGCTATTATAATGTTAATTTGAATGTTGCATATCTCTTGATTTATTGATTTAGTGTTTCAGACAACATGAAGTAGTTTTAAATAATATTTAGCTTCTTTTCTTTAGACCTTCCTAGCACTGTACATTTTATATAATAGTTTTTTTTTTTTCCCAACTTATACATTATATTTTGATTCTTTGCTTTTAGTTTCTTTGTCTATGTTTCAAGTAGTTAAATTGGCCTTGATTCCACAACGAGAATTATGTATTGGTTGATTTCTTGAAAAGTGATGGATGGTTTTTACATTTTAGAAAAAATTGTTGAACTGCAACAAAGAACTCTAGTAACAGAAGTTCATACTTTTAAGGAAATCTAGGAGGGCTAATGATGCTTCTAGCCTGGATTGATCAGCTACATTATAACGGGTATTTGAGTGTCCATCGTAGTGTGCCGTTCTCAACCCTTCCAAAAAGCTTTAGCCCTTCTTGGACGATCCTTTGTTTTTTAAGTTCTTGGTCTTGTCAGGGAGCGGATAATTCATAGCCACCGTTCAGTCAATAATGCGACTCTATGCTAACTAAAATGATGGTCGAGTAAGAATATTTTCTGTTTCACCCAATTGAATGACGCAGTTGAAGAGTTTCTCTTTCCCTGTTTTTCTGAAGTAAATATCTAAGTCCTCGACTTCCCATTGTTATATGATCAAAGAGTTCGGCATCGACTTATTAAAAAGGTTATGGAAGATGATGAAAGATTCACATCATATTAGGTGGCAAAAAATAGAGTGAATCTTATATCAAAATGACATTTCTGTTATCCGAAAATCAAGCTCAATATATGAAGAATTATTATAGGGTCCTGACCATCTTGGTTATTGTTGATATATTATCGTGTTACATAATTTCCAATAGATTCATAAGAGCAAGACAGTGATGAAATAATTCGCTGATATTATTAGAGCAACAACAGTAAGTTTACAATAGGCACCATGGATATGGTAAATTCCCTGTTAACACATAATGTTTGATATACATACCAGCAAAGGAAACAAACTTGTCAAACTCAGCCAGAAATCTCAATAGACTTGACGTCAGATTTTTTGACTTCCTCTTTAGGAAAAGTAACAGTAAGAACTCCATTCTCCATTGAAGCCTTCGCTTGATCCATTTTCGCATTGTCAGGCAGCCTGAACCTCCTCATGAACTTGCCACTGCTGCGCTCAATGCGATGCCAAGTATCATTCTTATCTTCTTTCTCCACATTCCTCTCCCCACTGATATGAAGAACTCTGTCATCTTCAATCTCCACCTTCACTTCCTCTTTCTTAAGACCAGGAAGATCAGCCTTGAAGATGTGAGCTTCTGGGGTTTCTTTCCAATCAATGCGGGTATTAACTAAACCAGAATTCTCACGAGATACAAGCGAAGAAGAAGGAAAAGTGAAGTCTCTGAACGGATCCCACAAATGCAAAGAAGAGAAAGGATCAAAGATGCTGCCTCTTGAGTTACCAAAGAAGCTTGGAATCAATGCCATCTATAATTTGAAACTGCTGACTAATGTTTCGTATAGGGATTGTTACTTTGACCTATTTCTTGCTTTTAGATATCTATATGCATAGTCAGGATGGAGGCTGGACATATTTATAGGAACCAGAGGAAACTTCTTGTAATTTCTCGACCAATTGTGTAGTGGTCCTTAATTTATTTATTATTATTATTTTGGTTAATGAACTTTCTGGTAAGTTCTTGAAGCATTGGGGCTTTGAAAAGTAACCTCAAGACTCTTTAACATTTTGGATATGGGCTTTTTCATAATATCATAAGGAACCTATGGGCCTGAGCTCCTTTTTATCCTCCATCCATATCATAAGAAACCAATGGGCCTTAGCTCCCTTTTGTCCTCGATCCATATAGATAAAATGTAGGATTGATACCACCAGTTCATCCTAAAAGAAAAGACTGACCGAGCTGAAGCCGCGAACTAGGCCAGCCTTAATAACCTCCGCAGCAGTCAAATTAGGGAGTTCCTTCAGCAAACGAAACACTGTATTTAACAAAGAATGATAAATTCGTCGCCAGCGGCAACTGCGGTTGCTGAAATCGAGGATCTTCTCATCAATATTCTCCTCCGATTACCATCAAAATCGCTGATTAAATTCAAATGTGTATCTAGGCAATGGCTGTCTTTGATTTCTAGTACCGAATTCGGTATCTCCCACACTCGATTCCGCCGTAGCAACTCCATTCCCACTGCTCTCTTGCTCAGCTACAACCCTCTCCTACGCCGTCCTAAAGGATTAAAATACCTCCAAATTGTGGTTCCTCTAAATCTTTCTACTAGAGAAGAGTCTCTTCCCTCTTTTGATTTCATGGAGGATAAAGAGTTGCAAATTCTACGCTCCTGCAATGGCTTACTTCTGTGCCACTCTATGCATAATCCGTTGGACAGCAATTGTATCATTGACGAATTGGTTATCTGTAACCCTACTACTAGTCAATCTAGAAGACTCTCTTGCCCTGGTTCACTTCGTGAAAGATATAGAATCAATCGATCGATGAGTGTTTGTTTGGCATTTGATCCTAATATATCTCCACACTACAAATTCATTTCTATTCTGGAACCTCGAAAACAAAACGATCGTTGTGCTGTTGAATTTCATGTATATTCATCGGAAAATGACTCCTGGACTTCCCAAATAGCAGATGCAACTGACCTTCGCTCGGAATTTTCTGATCCAGCCTATTTTGGAACTCTCTGCGCATTTTGTAATGGTTGTATTCACTGGATTATGTATGGTAGCCCTCGAGTGCTACTCTGCTTGTTATTAGATGCCTTGACATTCAAGGAACTATCTCTGCCTGACGAATTAAGAAACCTGTACTTTGGGGAGTCTCGGGGGCATTTGGATGTTATAGGTTGCAAGGATGATTACAATTGTTATGTTCTGGAGATAGCAGTCGACTATTCTGGATGGTCTGTGAAGTATCATGTCAATCTTCAATCCCTTAAATTAACACTTTCTGGACGTTATTACTCCATATTGAGCTGTTTTCATGCTGAAAATGATGGGCTTGTGATTGTGCTTCGTATGGACGGTGCAATAGTGAGGTATAATCTGCCTGATGGGACATTCAAAAAAATTTATGATTTAGTAGCCAGGCCTGAAAATAGAGATCAGCCAATAGATTCCTGCTACAAATCTATTCCTGATGGATTTCTATTTCTGCATTATAGTTTTGAGGATTCATATCAATACTTTGAAAGCCTCGTTTGTGTCTAATCTTAATCATTTTATCTTAGCAACTTAACATATCTTTTCCTATCATGGGTTTTTATGATTATGATGGTGAATGATTATCTTGCCACAATCATGTCTAGCAATTCGATTCCCTGGTTTTGATAAGCTTGCTTGTTTGTTTGTTTGTTTTCCTTTTTTGTGCAGGGAGGATACATATATGCCATGTTAATTATACAACTGATAAGTTATGCCAAGTTTCCAATGGAGGACAATGTGCCGGTTAATGGATTGGTGCAGATGCCTTGTGTGTTAAATCTGTCTAATGATAAAATTACAGTGTGTAGAAATGTAACTGTGTAATTATAGCTTAAGTTTAATGAGCTCAATGAATGCTTGTGTTGAAAGCTCAGTAACATGCTGTATGTTGAAAGGTCATAAGTGTAAAGTACTCTAGCAAAGCTAGTGTTTGAAACTCAGGCACATTCTCTAGATGCTTCTATCCTGTACTGATCAGCTAACATTATAACAGGTATTTGTCACATTTCTCTTTGACTTTCTTGATTTGGAGTTTTAGATGATTTGAAGTAGTAAATCTATTCTGACGTCTAACATCTTCAATTTACCTCATCAAATTAATGAAAGGTTATTCCTTAAGAATGAAACTTCGAATTCAAATGCATATTCATCCAATTAATGGCTCCTTTTGTGTCACTTGCACCATAGCTTTTACTCCGTTTGGTTCTCAACCCTTCTAAAAAGTTTAGCCCTGCTTAGATTATTGGCATTATCCTTTGAAGCACAGCAATTTTACATTCCTACAACGTTTAGATCCTTTGCTTTAGCTAGGGAGCAGATAATCCATAGCTACCCTTCAGTCAATGATGTGAGAGTGTGCTTTACTAAAGATAATGGTTAGAGGAGAATATTTCCTGTCTCAAAACTATCAAATGACAGATAATTTCTCTTACTTTGTTTCTCTGAAGTGAAAATCAAAGTCTTTATCTGCCATTGTTATAATTATGAGTTCTAATTTTCTTTGGCCTGAATACATCTACATATATCCAAAAACTGGCTTACTCTTCTACCTCTTCCATAGTCTTTATCATCCTCAATTTCCATGCACATCTTAAGTCCACATTTAGTACACTTTTTTATTGAACTTCTAGTTGCATATGTTCTTAGACTCATTAGTACCTTTGTTATAGATGACATTACTATGTAACATAATCTCTAATTGGTTCATAAGAGCAACATAGCTATAAAAATATTGAAGGATACTATTACAGCAAAAAGAGAAATTTTACATTAGGCACCATAGACATGTAAATTCTGTCTTGACACATTATTTTTCATACACATGTAAGCAAAGACAACAAAGTTGTTAAACTCAGCCTGAAATCTCAATAGCTTTAACATCAGGCTTTTTAACTTCCTCCTTAGGAACAGTGGCAGTAAGAACTCCATTCTCAAAAATTACAGTGTATTAAAGACCAAAATAACAGCAAAAAGGATGCCAAGAATTTAGGCCCAAATGAATAAGAATTCAAGCACCACAATTTAGGCTCAAAGACAAAAGCCCAACGAGGAAAAAAATTAGGATATCTGTCTTACAACCGCATGACCATCCCAGGGAGCAAGAACAAGCTGGGATAGCAATCCTCTACAAATCAGGCCATCCCTACAGAAATCTAGCCATTAATTCCGCTCTGATCATGCGGTCATTAATTCATTCACTAGACTTGAGTTTCTGTCTCCTTAATGCTCAAGGATAAAGTATAATCCTATAGAACAGATCCTGTTCAAGAAAATAAGTCACGTGACAAAGAATATACAGTTAAGTATGAAAGTGTATGAGTTTGCAGTTGCAGTGGAAAACTTGTAACACATACAAATCAGTGAAAAGGAGACATATCATATAAATGAGAAAAAAGGCTGAAAAGAAAACCGCGTCCTGCCCGAAATTTATAACTCAATCTGCCGTCATCCGATACAAATTCAGCCATACCTATAAAAGAGAGAGAGTGAAACCGCGTAAAAATTATACGTTTCTGTTTCAGTTTGTTTGTTTGTGCAGAGTTCTGCTATCCATCATGATTAACAAACTGCAAAATCCTTCAAAGCCTAATTGGGAAATCTGTCTTTTATAGCATAACTTACTCTTTTGTCAATGCTGGAAAGAAACCAACCTTTCTTCATAGCTATGGAAATCGAGAAACTGCAACTCATCACGTGCATCCCCTTTCTCCTCAACATCATAAAATAATAAAAATTAATTTCCTGTTTCATAAATATAAATAGGAAATTGCTTATGTCATAATTAGCTCACTCGCTATTTGAAAATTTCTTTTGATCTGCTTTCATAATTATATGTATATATACTAATCTTGTGTGTACGAAATATATACAATTAATTATAAATGTATAATGAAATTGTTTTAAACTTAAATAACCATTTGCTATTAATTCACTATTGGACTAAATAAAGATTTATAAATTTTTTTATTAATTGGCTTACATATTAATAGGTAATTTAAAATAATACAAACACCTAATTGTGTTATTAGAGATTGAGTTCTAATAAAATAGAATGAGAAAATCTATATATAAGATCCATTAATTAACATTAACATCAACTAATTGCATGAGTGCAAACTGTACTGCCTTGACGAAATATAAGGGATGATCTTAATGTCTATTAATATATATATATTTAGGCTTAATATATAAAAACCTTCCTGTAATTATATTTAATTTAAAAATTAATATGTAAACTTTAACTATTTTTTATTTATCATTTGGATTTTGAAAAGTTTACTAAATTACCAACTAACGCAATAATATTGCTGACGTGGATCGGAGAGTGAAATTCACGCGATGGGGAGCAGGTGGTAAGTTATACGCAATATCGTTACGTTAGATAATAATTTAGTACATTTTTCGAAGTTCGGGTGGTAAATTAAAAATTTAAAAAGTTCAGGTATCAATTTTAAAATTAAATACAAGTACAAAGAGGATTTAATATATTAAGTCATATATTTACTATATATATAAATGGTACAAGTATTATTTTACGTCCAACTTTAAAAAGAAACGGAAAGAGTAATATTAAAGGTAAATTTTGTTTTTTATAAGGCCAAATCCATAATATTTTGTATATTAGTATATAAATCCATGGAGTTCAGAGCTAGCTAGCAATCAAAACTATATTAATTTTTACAATAAGTTTTAGTTTAGTGGTAAGACGGGATACAGAATGAACACATAAAAAGGCTGTATCTATATAAAGAGGGGGTTAAAAGAATTTTTGAGAGGTCAAATTGAAAAATAAGAATATTTAATGGACCAAATTATAAAAACTACATTAAATTTTGGTTTAAAAAGGAAAATGTAGAGGTCCAAGGTCCTTTCTCATGCTGCCATTTGGTCTGCCTCTGTTAATGGTATTGTATTGATCTAGTGATAAGAATTTTAAGGTTTTGAATTTCAGTTGGACCTCTTTAAATTAAAATATTAATTATTAATAAAATTTAGCCATTTTTTGCAATAAAAAAAATACAATTCAGTCAACCATTTTCAACATTGAAGTCCAAGATTCGTATGCTTCAGAATTCTCAAACTCTGTAATTAAAAAACCTTAAATATGATTAAGGAAATTAATTATGTGATGCAATTTGATTGAGTTTACATGTGACTCCGAATTATTTTTATTTGTATATGAATATTCATATCAATAATAATATGTCATTTTGTGTCTTTGTTCTCACTGCTAATGACAACTTTTTTTGGGCTGAAGATTGGCTTGCCTCGATATTCGAGACATATGGGCCTGGTCGGTGATTATTTTTCAATTGTTCATCGATTATTTCAGCTATATTTTTTGACGGGCAATCCCATAATTCTTGTATATTGTACTTATCTTAATTTATCTAATTAAAAGTGATTATGAACCGTTTAATATATTTACTTATTAAATATTAATTTTTAAAAATAAATTTGCTTATATCCACCAAATATTTTTATTTTAACAACAATAATATTATATTATAGTAAAAAAATTTTAATTTTTAAGTATCTTGAATATTTTAATTTTATTTATGAATATATTTACAATTATAATGGTTAACCGAAAAATATTGGGCAACCGATTCAAAAATCCGAAACCGATGGACTGGTTAACCGATGGTAATGGACTGGTTAATGGACTGAAATTTCAAAAAACCGATATTAATGGGCTGGAGCTCATGTACTGGTTAACCGACCATACTCACCTCTACTTGTACTATTACCCAACCATCATGGAATTTCACTTTTTTGCTATCATAGCTCGTCAAATTCTAATGATATTTATTAGTAAAAGTCAAGTAAAAAGGCATTTTGCTTCATGATTTTATGAAAAATATTCACTTTGAGCCTGTCTTATCGAATTTTTATTCGATTTAAGTCCTTAAATTTAAGAGGTATGTATGCACAAGTTAATCAGTTTATTATCATATTCTACTATTACATTATTAAGAAGACCATTGTGTTGTGTATTTCAAATAACTTACAAGCACGTATCATTAAACATTTAATTTTCAAAATAGAGCATATACATCTAATTTATTTTTGCAAAAATACATACATAGGTTCCTCAATTATTACCAACTTTTACTTTGAGTTCTTGTGCATCAAAAAATTGAATATTAAATTTTTTCACTTTTCAGAAAATACACATTAATTTTTAAAATAACATCCTTAAAAAAAATCAAATTTGAACTCAATGCAAATAATTCAAAAAGAAAAAAGACTTAATGTTGATTTTTTGAAATGCAAAAATGAATAATAATTCAAAAATTTAAAAATGTGTTTTTCTTTTTGTATATAAATGTGGGTCTCACTTCTAACACATTTCGGCCACTTATCACGATTTTTCAAAACTTTCGGATTTGATTTGAACTAAAAGTGAGTAATTTCAAAAATAAAGGAATATAATGTTAAATTTTTGAAATATATGAATTTAATGCGTTTTTCTTATTTAAAAGTAAAAAGTTAAGGAAAATGCATTTTTCTTCATGAATTTATGGAAGGTATTCACTTTGAGCCTTTTCTATTGCGTTCTTACTTTTTCGATTAAGCCCTTAAACCTCTAATTTTATTTCAATAAAATCAATTGCAATTGTACGAGGGATACATAAAGTTTTAAATTTGCATATTTTTAGAAATTTAATTAAATATAATCAATAAATTTTAATTTAGTAGTATAAGTATGATATTAGAGCATGTCAATAATTAATTTTTAGTCTTTAATCCTTTTATTAATAAAGATAACAAAAATGTTAATAAAATTTAGCTCCTTAATTCTATTTTTATATTAACACTGTGAATTTTCGAATTTAAATCATTAGCCACTTATTTGAAATGAATTGAAAAAATTAAAAAAAAAAAAAAGAAAAAGATTTATCAGATATAATAATGATAACAACTTTTAGTCCTTTACAATCTATAAAATAAAAAAGTGTTTTAAAAGGATACTTTTAGGAAAATTTTCAGAAATTCATGATTCTACTTCTCAATCTTAGCTAGTTGGTATTAGTTTCAGCTTGATTTCTGATTCATGTTCTATCCTATTTTAAATGGACCTCATGTGCCTATGTTTTCAATTTCAACCCATTATTTTATTCAATTTCCAATCATTTCCATCAACAAGTATTACTTACGTAGAAACTAAAATAAATTAATTAATTAATTACAGTATTTTTAATTTTTTTAGATTCAAGAATCACTCATGATTTAAACTATTGAAATATCCGAATGCTCTCTTATTAGTTATTAGTACAAAGTCCAAACCCCATTTATTTTGGCTTCCAAATATATATATATATATATAAGAAGTTCGAAAAATAAAAAATGCCATTATTACAATTTAATTTTGAATTCTTTCTAAAAAAAAAACTTAATTTTGCCATTTCTTGAAATTTGTTCATAACAATATCAAAAAATCAAAGCGAAACTTATATAACTTTCAGAATTTCACTCGTCCATATATTATTATTTATTTGGTCATAAGTTAAATTAAATTAATAATGAATGGCTTTATCATTTATTTTTGTTGTAGCAGTCAGCACTTAATTAAAAATAAAAGAATTTTTAAATTCAATTCTTTTGTTTTTTTTACATTTATAGTTGATATATATATATATATATATATATATATATATATATATATATATATATATATATATATATTCTTGACACGAAAAATATTTTATTTTTAAAAAGCATCAAATGATTTGACTGGTGGATAACAATACAGGTATAATAGAAAATAGTTTTCTAAGAACATATAGGAAATAAATTATTAAATTTCCAATTTTCGATTAAGTAATGAGGATGGGATAATTGATGATTTAAAATATCAAGCCCTCAATCGGATTGCTCTTTTTTTTTTTTTTTTTCCCCAATTGATATGCGTAGATAAAGGTTTGAAAATGGACTTAACATTTTGTTTGTATCTAAGCTTTCGTTTTGAATGATGAGACAAGACAAGCAAGTTGCCATGTTTTTAATTAATCCATAAATTTCAATCGACTTATTTAATCATGTTTTAGTGGTCATAAACTATATTATATAAGTAATAAATAAAATCATTTATAAATATCAAATCCATCAGTCTTTTTCTTTCTGAAGAGACATTGGTCAATTTTGTTCACCACATGCTATTGTAAGCCAGTTCTTGAATTATTAATATCTATAACCTCCCCTATCAAAATTCTGAATTTTAATTTTATATATATAATTATTTTTCAAAGATGTTTATCAAAATTCCGAAACTCTATCAGTTTTACCCCTCGCCGTTTATACTCCAAGTGACTTTTAGACTGTGATCAAACTGCTATCATCCCGCTTGTTGATATCAGCCAGACCAGTGATGCCAGAAGAGATCCTTGTTGACGCTTCCGCTATTTGTCTACTCTACAAGAGATAGGTAACAAATAATCCGATTTTGTTACGTCCATATGTGCATGTGGCATGTCATTATTCCTTTATTTACATTATATTTTAATGACTTGTATTTTTATGTCTAAAATTAAACTTATAGAATTTATATTTTAATTTTGTGGATGCGTGGTTTTTTTTATGAAGCATAGGATAACAATATATGTATAATTTTTTAATAATTAACCAATAGTTTTTAGTGCTTTAGCTAGTTGTTAATTAATTGTAATTTGAATTTGATTTTAAAAATCGATATTAATAGATTAAAATTAAAAAAATAAACTGTGTACTGATTAATCAGTGTATGACTTTTATTTCTACTGTTCAAGCTACGAAACTAATTTTTTATTTCTAAATTACAAATTCTCTTTTTTTTTAAAAAAAAAAAAACTTGGATATGACATGATTAAAAGATAAATGAACTTTTCTTAAAAAAAATAAAATAAAATAAAAGAATTTAACAAAACTTTATTCTATTGGCAAAAGCAAAATCGCTTCCTCTCGAACAATTGTGAAAGATTAGTATGATCGGGTAAAACACCAAATGCTAAAAGTAAAAAGCTTGGGTGAAAAAAAAAAACAAATTTTTGATTAATTAGAAAATAGGTTCGAAGTTAAATTAATTTTATATTTATAATTTAGAGTTGTGATTTTATGTTTAAAAGGTTAATGGCTAACCGTTAGTCAACGGTTTAGGGTTTAAAGTTGATCGTTAGTTAACAGTTAACCGATTTATATAAATTTTATATTTTAATTTTTATACTTAATTTTTTTAATGTTTTTATAATTCATAAATATTATGATATATGACTTTCTGAAATATTAATATAATATATATTTTTAATAAATAAATATAAAAATTATCTTTTTATTATAATTATTAATTCATTATATATGCATAATGGGAATTCTATTATTAGTTTCACGTTGAATATATTTAATTTTTGAAATTAACAATGAATTTTTTTTTTCAAAGTATTTTTAACTATTAAAAATAATCTTACAATTTATATAATTTATTAAATTTATAAATTAAAATTTTTTAATAGTTCACCAATTAAACAATTAAAAAATCAATTAAGTAACAAAATTAATATAGTAATTAATTTTGCAAAAAAGTTACTGGCCAAAGGGGTGTTCGGATTGGTTTTATTTGTGCAGTTTCCGTTTTTGTTTTTTTCCAACAAAAAATAACAAAACCCATTTGGCACTTATAGAGGTTTTTGATTTCATTCATAATTTTTTGCTTTTATCGCAATCTTGAAAATTTCAAAATGAAATTCCGTAGATATATTCTAAAGAGTTTGGACTCCACATATTTATTATTTATTTTTTAAAACTTTATTTTTAATTTATATTCCTTGATATTAACATTTGTGATTTTTATTTTTTATGATGTGCTTTCGTGATGGACTATGCCTTTAATATATCATTCATAATTTTTTTAATATATTCTCATAATTTAAAAGCAAAAGATATAAAATTATTCAGGATATTTTTTTTATTCATTGATCATTGTGATGTATTTTCATTTTTCATTTATCATGATTTATTCTTAAGGACAATTGAGTGTTTAATTATTTAAATTTATATATTAAATTGAAAGAATGCACAAAATATAAGTATTTTAGCACTATTTTCAACAATTTTAAGAGCATTTCTGTGCATTTTTCAACAACTATCAAATATTTTAGCACCGTTTTTAATAACTATATTAACATTTTTGCTCTAAAATAGAGTTTCAAAGTAAATTTAGATGGTAAAAATATAGTTGGCATATTTCCCCTTATGAAAAATATGAGAGTTCTCTATGAAAACATAGACATCCATTAATATCATAAATCATCATAAAAGGTAATTAAGGATAAAAAAAATATATGGTTATATGAATTGTAAAGAAAATAGTCATTGTATCAATGATAGGAAATTATTAGGATTTGATTATCATGGGATCACTAAGATCTTATATGATCATAAATAGTAAAATTTTGTCCTTATTTTCGCATCCTTTGAAAAGGTGTCAAAAACCTTAGATAATAAATATTGGAAAAATAATTATCATTATTATTTTATTGGAACAATTTATTATTAGTTAACGAGCTTTATTGCAATACTACTAGACTAATACTCGTGTTGATTTCAAGTCTTGAGATCTTTAGTCCTAATAGATTGCTTTGTTAAAAATAAAAAATAAAAACAATTAATTAATAGTAATTTAATGCACATGCGTATTTGTATGGTAGAATTACAAATATCTATTTAATCAAATGGTCCGAATGCGCGCACACTGAATTTCATCACATTATTCATTCCTATTTCTTTTAGATAAGAGATATCTTTTTTGTCAAAATGTTTCGGGACAAGTGATATTGCGAGTTATCTAATCTTTAATTTTTTTTATAAAAAAAAACATAATTCATAATTATAAAAATATTATTAGAAGGAATCAAATTCAAAATTTCTAGTACTTTTTATCGAGTATGGGCCAGATTTATTTTCTAATTTTTTGATGATATATATAAGTTTTAAAATTTTATATCATATGGGATTAAAAAAATTGTTTGCACAAGTCATCAAAAAAAAAAATATAATAGAAATACGAAAATGAGAAAGTAAATCATGCTTCTCTTTGTAACTTAAGCTATATTTTCAAAGAAAAAATAAATTAGATTTTTTTTTTCGAAAAAGTTAAGGTATATCAACAAATATTAATTTTGTTCGGAAAAAAGGGATCATGATTTGATATCATATTACAATGGGATCACTAATATCTTGGGATCAACCGAGTAATTATAATGTTTAAGCCTATAGGCTCCCACTCCTCTCTTTTTTTTTTTTTTTTTCAACTCGGATACAATGATTTATCTCAAGACAAATAACAATTTTTTATAAATATATTATTTCTTTTAATTTCATATCAATTCCTGCAAATGGGTAATTTTTTTTTTATTTTACATATCAATTCCGCAGGAGCAAAGTTTATATTTTTTTGCAAATCTAATGTTACTTTTTGGGTATGATTTTTTGATATTTAATCTGAATTATTTAAGTTTATAAGACCGATTAATATAAAGTCGACTTTATTAAATTTATAATTGAACACAAGATAAAAATAGAAGCTAAAACATGTTGTTTTAACTTAACCTTAAAAGGCTAATTGTTTGGTTTTATTTATTTGTTAATATCACAAAAGCCACGTCTATGATTTTCCACGTGTAATAGAATAATCGAATAAGGTCAGGTGGCTAAAGATCAAACGAAACCGATAAAATCAAAATTGATGATACTAACTCTATCACAGATTTCTTCTCAAAAAAAAAAAAAAAAAACTCTATCACAGATTTAATCCGACGGCTCGAGTTGCACGGATATTAATCTCGCATCCCACCAGCTTAATAAGCTATGATCTTTTTATTTCTAATTTCTAATTTCTTTAATGAGTTTTGGGAAATTATATATATATATATATATATATATTGAACCCAATTCAACGTAGAATGAAATCTATGTCTATTCTCAATTTCAATAAACAAAAAAATCTATGTCTGGTAACCGAGCTATCATCATAAGCCAGTTCGGTTATCGCTCGTCCATTGAAATTTGGGTTACCCACGTTCTTGAGTTCGGTCTCCAAAGCATCCGAAATTCTTTTCACTGAGGTAAGCTCGGTCTGTCGGCAGTTCAGACATAACGGTAGCCCGTAGGGTTGTGCAACGGGCAGGTTCGGGTCAAACCGACCCGAACCCAAATAACCCGAAAAAAACTAGTATTCCTCTCCCGAACCGACCTTAAATATATTTCGGGTCCCTACCCGAATAATCCCGAAAATTTCGGGGCCCGACCCAAAATACCATAACAACTCGAAATTTACCACCAAAATCGATTCAATCTGTGATTTTTCAAGCAAATTTTCCATTAACAAACAAAAATCCACAAATCATACACACAAAACATTCAGATCTACCATAAATTAAACTTAAATATCAAGCAACAAAACACAAATCAAACTCAAAAAGTCAAATAGATCCAAGCAGAGACAAATCAAGTGAGAAAGAGAAGAAAAAGAGGGAAAAAGAAGGAGGAGGAGGAGGAGCACATAGGCAAAAAAAAAAAGAAAAAAATTTGTAATTAGTGTGTGAATACGTAGATTGGAGGCCTGAGGATGAGGATGAAGAAAGAGGGAGGGAGAGGAAGCAAGAGGAAGAAGAGAGGGAGAGAGCGAGGGGGGGGGGGGGGGGGGGGTTGGGATTTTGCTTTTATTGATATGGGTAAGGGATAAAGAAAAAATACAGAGAGCAGGCGTACGAATGGAACGAACTCAAGCAAATGGAAAGGAAATGTTATAACTTCACCACTAGGCCAACTTTCACTTACTTATATTTAATATTGTATAAAATATATATAGACTTTTTCGGTCGGGTTCGGGTTAGGCAAGGTTTAACCCGACCCGACCCGAACCCGAATAAAAGTAAAACCATACACCCGATCCGACCCTAACTACCCGAATAAATATTTTGGGTCGGTTTATTCGGGTCGGTTCAGGTTTTGCACATCCCTAGTAGCCCGGCATCCGTTATTAAAATAACCGTTGCTCATTAAAAACTTATCATGAGAGCGTCCGTTACTCAATAAAAGCCCATCATTAAGACAGCCGTTATTTAATAAAGGCTCATTAAGAGAGCGGTTATTATGTGGAAGATAGAAGGCTATAAAAGGGAGAAAGCCAAGTATTTTCAAGGGACTAAGATATCTCTGTCATTTATTTACAAAAAGCATAATTACTAACTTGACCGTCGGAGTGTTCTAGAACGAAAATTCGCCGGAATTTTATGATTTCAGGTGATTAACTCAAGTTTTCAGTGCCGGAATTTCGGGATAAGTATCAATGTCTATTATTAATTTCTTTATATCATAAATTATTATTAGTTCGATTTGTAATTGAAAATGCAAATTAAAATTAAGCAAAATAAAATTATAATTACATATTATTGTTATGCAAACAAGTGAAAACTATTATTTTTCATATTATAAAGTACGCATTATTTTATTATTCATTCAATTATTGAATTAACACTCCTCTACTTGGAAGAAAACAAGAAAATATCTGTCGATTTGAATGGTATGCAAGAATTAAAAAGATTTTTATTATAAATCTTTGGGGTGGGGAACCATGAGATCCAATTGATTTTGACAGAATTTGTGTAAATCATTCTGATATATCTTTTATATCCCTAAGTATACAACTAACTTTCATATTTTAATTAAATATTCAAAAATATACATTCTTTTATTGTGAAATTGCGAATACTTTGTTGTCGTTAATAACAAGAATACTTGACAAACTCAAAATTAATGCGAATAATAGAAAATTTTCAACTATCATCATCACTTAATTTTTGTTTTTGCTATCTACGAGTATTTATTTCAACTTTTTTAAGCTTGTAAAATTGATATAAATTTTTATTTTTTTGATAAATCTTTATTATCATTGAAAACAGTACGTTTCAATCAATTAAACTATCGATAAGCAATTCGCTTAATTGGAAAGGCGGATGAAAGAGTCAAATTAGTCTAAAAAATTTAAGACTTACCCAATGAAATTGGTTGGTTTTATATAGTGATTAGTTATATCGCATTAATTAATTAATTAATTAATAATATATCATTAATGTTTATAATATCTCATCGTTACACCTAAATATTTAATGAAAATACTGCTCAAATAAAAAATTTGAATTGGATCCGTTACACCTATTCCGGTTATCAAATTAAATGTATTTAATAAAATAAAACAACTCAAAAAATATTTAAATCTCCTTTATTATAATTATAATAGACAACTCTATATTTTTAAGTTTTTATTTTTTTTTTAAAAAGAGTAATATATGACAATTATAGAAAAATAAATAGAAACAAAAAGATTAAGG
Source organism: Excoecaria cochinchinensis (assembly GCA_947683425.1). NCBI lineage: Eukaryota > Viridiplantae > Streptophyta > Magnoliopsida > Malpighiales > Euphorbiaceae > Excoecaria > Excoecaria cochinchinensis. Next base: position 1,043,310 of record CANTUQ010000049.1, on the reverse strand, counting down.
TCACAAAGTGGGTCCACGAACATACCATTACGCGCCATCTTGATAGTGACTACCTTTGATTATCACCTTTTACTTTATAGCCGTCTGATGAAAACGATTGCCTCTCTGCTTCTAATAACACTTCACTCTTTGACTGTAACATACACAAACGAAGTAACTTCCAGCCAGAATTAAAATAAAACCTCTCTCCTTCTCTCGCCCTCTCCAAGAAGCTCTCTGCTTTTGATTGATTTATCCCTTTTGGAGATTTCGGTCTGTTAAAGAAAAAGGAAGCCGTTGATATTTTTTTTTTTTTTAGCATTTTTCATATCTCTTCCCGCTTCTGATTCTGCTACTTGTTTTCACCGGCAACTGGAGCACCGACACGCATTCCTTCTTGTTGAATAGACTGGTGGCTCTGTTAATGGCGTCTCCTTGTTCTGCATTTGTTTAACTGAAATGGGTATGTGCTATTTTTGTTGTTTGAGTTAAAAATCTCAAGAAAAATCCGTGCGTGGTTTGCTGGGAATTCTGTTTGTTCTCATGATTTTTGTTCAAATTTATGTTATTTCTGAAAAAATTGCATCTTTAATTTGATGTTGAAGAGTAAAAAGGTTACTTTTTGTTGATTTAAAGTGAATATATACTGTTGAATATGCTGGTGGTTTTGTTAATGGCATCTCTTGGTTGTGCATTTGTAAAACTGCAATGGGTGTGTGCTGTTTTTGTTGTTTGATTTAAGAATCTCAAGAAAAATTCGTGCTTGGTTTGCTGGAAATTCTGTTTGCTTTGAGACTTTTTGTTCAAATTTATGTTATTTCTGAAAATTTGCATCTTTAAGAGTAAAAAGGAAAGAGATTAAGCAAAGTTATTACTTTTTATGATTTAAAGTAAATAGATACTGTTTGATTATGGGAAAAAGGTTTGGAAAAAAAAAAAAGAAGAAAAAGAACAGAGAAGTGGTTCCTTTTGAAAAAACAATTTGCCTTTAATTCTTTTGGAGAATGAAATGGGGCTTACTGTTGATTGTTTTCGAAAATTAGTGCGCTTTGCTTTTGAATATCTGGGGAACTTTTTCCTTTGCATTAAATGAAGGAATCAGTTATGACAAGGAGGATGTGTTTTGATTTGCCTTATCTTAAGTTTTTCAATAAAATGTAAAAGCTTCTTATATGGACCACTAAATTTTTTCTATTAAGCTGCCTCAATATTTTGTCTATATGTTTATCTTGTGTTGTCTTCTTGCATCCCACTTGTAATTATTATGCAAGCTGGAAAGATTTCGGTTAACTGGCACCATTTGATGGAAAAACTGTTATAGTGATGTACGCCTTGTAGATATTCTGATGTATTGAGGCCTTTGTGTTCCGAGTATATTCAGGAATGAGAGAAAGTACAAAAACTAAACAAAAATTGTGACCACTAAAGCTTCCTCCTGTTGCATTTAGTGCAGAGATTGCCAATTCATTCTCATCTTCCCCGGGTTGGGAAAGAAGATTTTTGTAAGAATTTTGGAGTTTATGAAGGCAGAGGGATACGGCATTACTTAAATTTGTGTTTTAATGCTTGCTACTTACAGGTTTTGTCCATGGATTAAATATTCTTTGCCTTTCTGGGGAAGGAAATAGAAAAAATAGGCACAATAAACAACGCCTTTATGAAATGATGTCAAATTGGTGGGGATTTTTTTTTTCCACCAGTTAATTGTATTATAGTTTAGATTCTTCAAAGTCATTCAATGTCTATGCTTTGCATTGAATCTATATCTAGCTTGAAGAATTTCATCCTTAGCTGTTTTGAACTTAATGATTATGTGGTGCTGTAAATTCCAAGATACCATCATACAGGAGACTTTTAGAGTTCTGAGGCATTAACTTGCGTATTGTATTGTGGTTCTTTTGCTCATGATTGTTAAAAAATTTAAAGCTAATATTTTGGCAGCTCATGTGAATATGACCATTGGGTTCTGTCAGAGTGTTTGTAATGGTATGAGAAATGAAAATTCTAGGCTGTCTAAGGACTCCACAGAAGTTTTGTTTTTATTTTGCTGCTTTCTTACCAGAATCTATTGCTTGCTATTATATCAAAATGTGAAATTCACAACGTGTAGGCACTGATGTAGTTTTTGTTTTGTTTGTGGATGAGAGAAGTTACAAAAATTACTCAATTGTTTGAGGTTCTCAATATCTTTGCTTGAATTGCTTATTGTCTTGACTCTGGATCAAAAAGAACGTTCTATGTTCAGTGAACATGGTCGATCACTATTTTATTTTATTTTTTATTTTTTGCATTTTTATCATCATTCTACTGTCTCCTATGGCTACATAACCATGGAATTTTTGAATATGCTTGTGAAACCGTAAATATAAATTAAAATGTGTTGCCTTTCCTTTTTTCAGTCTTTCCTGCTATCTTCACAGTGTCCATCATCTTTGTGAAGCTGAAAAGGTCTAATTATAGCCTATTCGTTGAAAAACATCGAGGAAAATAAAGGTGAAGGGTCTGCATCCTATAGCCTTCATCTGGGCTGCTGAAGTCCAAAAAAATTATTTGGTCTATGGAAGACCATTCGAGGTTGAAGCTAAATCCCAGGGACTGGCAATTCTTAAGACCTCCTGCAACAGTGACAACCAGAGCAAGGCAAAGTCTTACTCTGGATGACAGATTGAGACCAAGAAAGCCTAATTTGTCATATGCTGATCTTCATTGTGAAATCACAAGGAATATAGAAGATATCTCACCTAAGCATTCAGAGAATTTCCTGAAGCATTGTGGGAATCCAAAAGAAGATGAGCTTGTCAAGTACATGTCTAAACTGCCAAGTTATCTGGAGAGAGGAGAAAACCGCCAGGAGAAAGTATTAAATGTTGGGGTTCTTGACTGGGGTCGTTTAGAAAAGTGGCATTATAGCGAGAAACATATACCACACAGAAGTAGGCGGAACTCACTCTCGAGTGCTAATTCATCATCATCCCTATCAACTGAAGGATCATCAATTGATTCTAGTAGAGGGAAGAGTCGCTCTCCTACTCATCAAAGGAAACGCCGTCCATCACTGCAATCTCATCTCATATCATCTCCAGTAGAAGTCCATCCAAAAGAAGTCAAATCATTTGGAGAAAGTTTTCAAAAGGGCTACAATGTTAAAGATGTTGAGACTTGCACCCCAAAAGTACAAGAACAGTTCATCAGGACTGGTCACCATTTCTCCAAAAACTGTTCTGAACTGAAGGTGGATCATTGTAGTGGAAATGATTGGGGCTTAAAGATAAAAGTAGAAAGTGGAACTTTTGACGGGGCAAATTTGGAAGCACTGCAGTCTATGCAAGTAATGAATAATACCCGAGATGGCAAAATTTCGAAGAGGTTAAATAATCTGCGAGAGCAGAAGGCACATGCTGTCAAGCAACGTGTCCCAGAAAAGTGCGAGAGAATAACTCTACTTATGCCAAGGGATCTCACCCAAGGTGAGCATTCTCTGCTTTCTGAGTCAACAACAATTTCAACTCAAAAAGCAGCAGAACCAAGTCGAAGAAGATTCTCGGAGAAGCCTGATGATATTAATCCTGGAGTGGTGAGCTCTGATGTTCCACACTCGTGCCCATTACCTTGTGGGACTGACGAATGCAAAGAGACAAAATGTTGCTCCTCGGATTCAGAGAGTGTCAATGTCTTGCCCAATTCATCTCACTCTGTACCATATCTGCCCAGAACTGGGGGCAGCCCATCCCATGGTCGGATTTTTGACACCAAAAGGACAATTACAACAACGAAAACTCTAGCTTCAAAAGAGCCTTGCACAGGATTGGATCCAAAACTAAGCAAAGCAGCTGCTGAAAAACCAAGAAGCACTTCACCTTTTCGCCGACTAAGCATTGGCATGGGCAAGATAGGTAAAAGTTTCAGTTCTAAGGACGGTTCTGCTATGCCGCCATCAAGCATAACCCATAATTCTTTAAAATTTCCTTCAGAGAATGACAAGGCTTCCTCTTGCCAAGGTACTTTTAGTGATGTGCAAAGTGCTACAAGCCGAGCCAGATCAAGCCCACTGAGAAGGTTACTGGATCCACTCTTGAAACCTAAGGCACCAAACTGCCATCATTTTGTGGAGCCATTGCAAAAAGATGCGGTTGCAACAGATAGAGCCTGCAGGTCATCCAATGGAAGACGAGTTTCTTTGACTGGATCGAGGCAGCCAGGGATTGTAAAATTTGATATGGCAAGTTGCAGGGAAGTCAAGATTGAGAATTCGTCTCAAGAGAAGCAGGGATCATCAGCATTTCAAGCTCTTCTACAAGTTGCAATTAAGAATGGCCAGCCGCTTTTCACATTTGCTGTGGACAACGAATGTAGTATTCTTGCAGCCACAGTGAAGAAGTTGAGTAGCACAAGAGATGACGACTATAGCTGTGTATACACATTTTTTGCCATTCGAGAAGTCAAGAAAAAGAATGGAAGGTGGATAAACCAAGGAGGCAAAGATAAAGGCCATGATTATATTCCTAATGTTGTAGCTCAGTTGAAGGTTTCCGGTTCTCAGTTTTCCTGTATGACGAGAGAGAACTGCGTGGATCCTTCATTTGCTAGAGAATTTGTTTTGTTTGCGGTGGACCTTCAACAATCAGAGCAGCCAACATTAGACTTCCAGCCAAACAATGAGCTTGCTGCTATTGTTGTCAAGGTTCCCAAAGTCATGAACAGAAGCACGGCCATTGACAGGCAGTGGACTGGTAAAACCAATGACTTTCTGGACCCTAGACTTAATTCTTCTTCTAGGGAAGAACCTGTCACCGACAGCCAAAGCATTATTAATGCAACAGTAATTCTTCCGAGTGGTGTTCATACCCTGCCGAATAAAGGCGGACCTTCATCATTGATCCAACGTTGGAGATCAGGTGGATCATGTGACTGTGGCGGTTGGGATTTGGGTTGCAAACTTCGGATTTTCGCCAACCAAAACCACCTCATTAAGAAATCAAGCACATCCAAGGTTTGCTCTATAGCAGATAAATTTGAGTTTATCCCCCAGGTAAATTTCTGCTGCTTTTCCACTGCCAATTATTCCTCACAGCAATTCCTATTTTGGCCAAATAACATGTCTTTCTTTCATTATTTTATCCACAGGGTGGAGAAGAAGAAGAGCCTGTTTTCAGTTTGGCCCCTTTTAAGGATGGGATCTATTCAGTCGAATTCACTTCTGCACTTTCGATTTTACAAGCTTTCTCCCTGTGTATAGCAGTTCTAGACAGTAGAAAACTATGTGATATTTCAGAATCCAATAACTTGTCTGAAGAAAAAACTTCTCTCGGAACCATATTAGCGCAAAATGATGGAATAAGGGCTCCAAATGGAAGTGATGGAAATGTGCCTGCAAGGTATGTCTCGTATCCGCCTCTTTCTCCAGTAGGAAGGGTCTAGTTTCATGAGAAATAGTCTTGTAATTACGCAGGTGGTACAGATAGATAAATAGCCAGGTTTAGTGGGTGCAAATGTGGAATGCAGCCAGTCAAATGGGCTACTAATTGGAAAATAAGCATAAAATCTGCAAGTTCATGGAAGGACACTTAAGAAATCTGCTTGAGAGCATTATGTTTTTACTATCAGTTTCAAGTTTTTACTTTTATAACTACAGAAACAGTATTAACTGTACTTACTACTTAGAGAAACACAATCTTCATCAATGTAAGTGTGCATATAATGAGCCAATGATATTTTGCTTTCACCAACTTGAAAGTTTTGTTGAATTTTTCTTTTTCTCAAGCACATTTGCTCAAAGCTGTAATGTGAATTGAGTGCAACTGGATAATTTTTTTTATATTTGGGAATACGTTAAGCATAAGAGGGAAAAAGAATATTTCTACTGATTAAGAAGCATCCTATGAAATATGATGAAAAACACTTCAAAGAAAAAGAGGAAATCTTTCTACAGATTAAGAAGCATCCTATGTATATGATCACATCCCATGCCGCATTCTGGATGTTGACACTGATTGTTCGCTTTCATCACCCTTTTTGGGTAATGTGACATCTTTTTGGGTATTAGCATATGCGTCATGGCTAAGGGTTTTGCAGCAATTATTACGGCTACGTAAATGATTAGTTCAATTCAAAAACGAATTGAAATGTACAAGAGAGCGGAGCACATTGAATTATTTCGGTTCGGTTCAACAGAATTAAGAATTAAATAAATTGACCGAAAAGATAGAATTGCTCACTGTTCTGTTTGATTTTTTTCGATTTTGGTTTGATTTTGCACCCCTGGCAAGGGCCATGTTGATTGAATTCAAAAGCTCAAAGTAGTAAAAATAAAGTCAATCGAATTGCGGGTTTTATATTAATATTGAATGATAATTGCTCAAAACATGGGTATAAATGTAAAAAATTGAAAGTGCTAATTGTTCCTCGAGGACCACTTCCAATATTAGAACACTGTAATCACAACTCGATTAAATGATGAAGCGATGATGTGTAACTTGCTTTTTAATTAATGACCATAGTGGCTTGTACGCTGCTTACGGAACTGATCATCACTTGTCATGACGCTTCAAGTCCAATTCAAACTTTAATCGATCACTTGAAGTCGAAATGATTTCCTTTTCTTGTTTAACCCACAAGCCAGTGATCTGATTTTCTTATTAAAGTCTGTTTTTTTTAAGTTTATAGGCAGTATAAAGTAACAAAGATTTGACCTTTTTAGCTGATAACGTCCACGTGTTAAGACTTCGAGATCCCACATCGAAAATAAACAAGAAAATTGGAGACTATATAAAACCAAAGAATAGCGAGTAATGTCACGACCTTACTTGAACAGGATCTGTTCTATAGGATCGTACCTCTGTATCCTTGATTACTAAGGAGACAGGACCCCAAGTCTGGTGGATGAAAGAAAACCGTGTGATCAGAGCGTGATTAACGGCTGGATCGTTCCTCGGGATGGTCGGGGCTGTAGAGGATCGTTCCCATTCAGCGCAAGCTAACTGGGATGGTCATGCGGTTGTCTGACAGACTTAACAAAATTTTTCCATTTTCCTCGAAATTTATTTTTTTTTTCTGTAAACTTAAATTTCATTCCTTTCTGAATAAAACCCAGATAGTTTACGAATTTGAATTGTTTGAAAGGAATAATGGTCTAAGGTTTAAGATTCGTCATTATCCTCGAATTTGAAAATTTTCTAATTTTTCAAAGTCTTATTATTCTTAATTTGAAAAAAAAAAGAAGCGAAAACAATGGAAAATTAATTCAAATTCTCAAATGTAAGCGGTTTATGAGTAATACATTAATGGGCATATGTGAAGTTTCTGTCTTTTGTGTTTTTTTAATGTCAAACTTCACCTGAGATTCCCATAATGCTCCTTAACATTGGTCGCGAAGCTCCTAAGGTTTCTTTCTCTTTCTCTTTTGTGCTTATTTTTATTTGTTTTTCAGATAATGTTAATATGTGATTCTCTTATGTTTGGCTTGATTGTGGGATTTTTGTTTTTAATTTTAATTTTGATTTCATGTGAAGAAGCTATGGAGAAAAATTTGTGCAGAAACGTCCATAGAAATGTCGCTTGTTGTAGAGAACTGGAAGCCTCTTCTTGCAGGGATCGTTTTCCAGGTTTTCCTTTTTCATAATTGTTGATTGAAATTCTGTGTTTCTGTTTTCAAATTGTGTAAATTTGTTAGTGTTCCTTATCAGTGAGAGGAAGTAGGAAAATGCATTATTGTTAATCAAGGGATTTTGGCAAATTTGATTGATAATTTGATGTCGGTATGCTCTGTCTCTGTTTATTTTGCCTTTTTGTTGAAGAAACAAATAATTGTTAGTCAATTCGGTAGTGGCAACATTGCTCATGCTTGATGTGGACAGAACTTTTATATTTGTAGTTGGTGATTTTGACAAGTGGATTGTTTGAATATTTACACACTGTAAATTGTCTATTGGCATTGTCTTTCTTAATTAAAACCTGAGATTTTAAAGAAAATTTCTAGATAGTCTAATACTCAATTGAATAAATTGGTGGTGAACTATAACAATAGTAATACTAAGTACTAACTTTGAGGCTTTGAAACTCCTTGAACAACAGGCTTCTGCTTCTATATATAGTGAAGAAACTCTTGCATCTTAATCTGTTGAAATAATGTCACAACTGGCTTCATATCATTGTATAGTGCTCCTAATGTTTGATATGTATTAAAGAATATTTACCATGTTTTTCTATTTGTGGTTTGGTTGCCCATAATAAGAGCTTTACCAGCTTTACTTGTTTTTAGTTTTTTAGGTGCTTTACGTTTCCCCTAACATGTGTTCCTGTTGTATTTCTATGGTTTCTATCTCTTCCTTTGTCTTTTCCCTTATCTGTTAGATTTCTTTTTATTTTATTTATTTTTAAGTTGTTTCCTTAGATTCCATTATCACTAGATGATGCTAATGGTGGGCCTCAACTCTTTTCTATCTACAGTACATACATGGGTTAGCTGCTCATGGAATCCATTACTTACATAGGCCGGGACCAACTCTTCAAGATACTGGCTTTTCTCTTCTTCCAGTGTGTGCCACTATTGCAAATTGTTTGTCCGCTTCATCCTTGATTCTAAAGTCCACATCCATAACATTTGTTTTTTTTTCTTGGCCATTTCAGGAACTTGGTGTGGATAAAGCTTATATAAGCGAGACTTTGTTCATTTTCATCTTTTCTTCTTTTGTGTTGGTAAAGTTATAGGTCTTACTATCACTTTATTTATTTATTTATTTATTTTACTGATGTTCTGTAGTGTCTACTTTATAGGATTAATTTTGGATGTACCCAAAAACAGAAAGAAGATATATTCTGCACTGTTATTTAAATTTATTAGTTTTTCAGGTTGTCACTACTTGTATCCGTGCACGTGTGCATCAATTCCTGCAAGTCTTGAATAACTAGCATTCAAGGAGTGAGATTGTACATTTTTTGTTGCATAAATTGTTAGAAAATGCACAGAGATGATCTAGAATGTCAAAGAAAAGTATATAGTGGGGTCTAATATGATAGATTTCTAAGCCCTTTAGCAGATAAAACATGGTTCATTTGTACTGGGACACTAAAATTTGTAATTGTTCATTAATCATTCTATAGACCTTGGAGAAAATAAGCTACATGACTTAACTATTCCTCATGTTACTGAGTTCATTAATCAATAAATACAAGTAAAGCTATAAGTTGGTTGTTGATTGGCTAATAAGCATTAATTTTATTGCAGTGGACTCTTCATCCTTTTTTTTTTCAATACAAAAAGATCTATACAGCTCTAATATGGTGTAGAGTTCTTGCTTATTTGGTGGTAAGCAGTTTCTTTTGTTTTTTCCTTTTTTCTGAAGCCATATTTATGACATCTATTATGAAGCCCATACTTGGATTAATTGAATTGTGCATCTTTGTTTTTGTACTTAAGAGAGAAACTTGTTAGCATCTCAATATAGACTTCCTGTTATAAAAAATTTGCATATGGTTTAATGAGTTGTTTTTAGTTTTTAATACTAATATTTTATTGATTTTAGTCTTCAAAGTGTGAAATACAAACAATTCCACACACATGTATATTGCAAGAAGATGGCTTATATAAGGTCATTGTAATGCTATTCTCAATTATATCTCTTCATTATTCACTTCTGTTATGGTTCTTTGTTGTATAATTATGTTAGGCCCAACATCACGAAGACATACATTAGGCGCAAGGGCAGAATGGGATAGAATATTACAGGTGGCAATAAGCAGGATTCTGTTAGGAAGTTAGTTACTCTTTGGGATATGGGCTTTTGGGGTTTTAAAAAGGGAGGGTGTGAAAGTTGTGAGGCAGCCAATGATTGAGAATTCTGTTAAGAGGAGAGAAGGGGAGGCTCTCGAAATCCTCCTGCACTATTGTCCACTTGATTTCCATTAATACACAGTAACCATATTTTGGTTATTTTGATTCCATTTCTCTTGTTGCCCTGTGTTCTTGTTGTAGTTGTGATTTTTCTTGCAGGGACCTTACATCTGGTATCAGAGCATCGATCCACACATGGAAACACGGTACGCGAAAATGGAGAACAGAGTAGAAGATCTGGAAGGGAAGATGGGTTCCTTACAAGCAGATCTTCAACAAGTGATCGCCCGCTTGGACCGGTTAGAGCAACTAGATGTGGAAACGTTGAACAACTCTATGGAGCGCCTGCCATTGATTGAAAATAAGATTGCGCAGCTCCCATTGATAGAAGAGGGAGTTCGATCCATCCTCCGCAAGCTTAATCTGGAGGGCATGGAGAGGGCACCTTTAACTCAGGGAAGGACTAACGAGGGCTCTCCAGGGGATTCGGTCTACCCTAGGGAAGGACGAAACAAAGAAGTGCAAGGAGTGAGGTTGGAAACCGGAGAAAATTCCAGTTCTGTTACGGGTTGGGCCAGGTCTGAGGGACTGCCGCGTAGGTTGGAACTCCCGATTTTTGATGGACAAAATCCTGATGGTTGGATATTAAGGGCTGAAAGATACTTTGATCTCAATGGACTCACTCCCGATGACAAGCTCAGGTCAGCCGTCGTGTGCCTAGAAGGGGAAGCATTATCATGGTATTATTACGAGAGCAGTCGTCGGAGCTTCCATGGGTGGGAGGAATTCAAGAAGTTATTGCTGGGGCGTTTTCGAAGCACCCAGGTCGGAAATCTGATGGAACAGCTTTTGTCACTGCGGCAGACGTCGACGGTGGGCGAGTACAGGAAACAGTTTGAAATGTTATCGGCGCTATTTCCTGATCTTCCAGAAGCAGTGATGGAAACTACCTTCATAAATGGGTTACAGGAGGATATTAAATCTGAATTGAGACTCTGGGAACCTACTGGATTGGGCCGAATAATGAAGGTGGCCCAAATGATCCAAGACAAAAATGAAGCTGCCAGATTAAGGGCCCTTCCCACCCAAAGTGGACTGAACAGTAGATCCCGACAATTCACAGGTACGCCTCTCACTACCAAAACTTTCCTGACTCCACCATCCATCACCTTCTCTTCACGAGCGTTCTCGCCTCCTTCTCCATCTTCTTCTTCTACTGCTGGCTCGGTTAACGCTCCCAGCCCGGCGTTCCAGCCACCCCCCAAATTTAGGCGGCTTACTGAGTCTGAAATGAAATTGAAGAGAGAGAAGGGCCTTTGCTACCGTTGTGATGGAAAATTCGGGCCGGGACACAGGTGCCCGAATAAAGAGTTACAGGTCCTGTGGGTGGAAGAATCCGAGCCTAGTACAGAAGAGCACCCAGCGGATGTTGGCAACGAAGAATCTACTGAAATGGGCGATTTGGACAACCTGGAGCTGTCCCTTTCCTCCTTGGTCGGGTTAGCAACTCCTCACACCATGAAGCTTCGAGGTACAATCTTGAATAGGGATGTAGTGGTCCTTATTGATTCAGGTGCTTCTCACAATTTCATCTCTTCTTCCCTGGTTTCTGAGCTTAGTTTACCTGTTTCCCCTACTAAGCAATTTGGAGTGACGTTGGGCACGGGGAAGCAGATTAGTTCAACCGGGTTATGCAGGCAAGTCTGTCTCCAACTCCCTGATATAGAGGTTATCGCCGATTTTTTCCCTCTTCAATTGGGTAACACAGACCTGATTCTTGGGTACCAATGGCTACTGTCCATAAAGGCGTCTTATATGAATTGGGCAGAGTTGTCAATGGAGTTTGAAGTGGGGCAGCAGAAGGTGACTCTAAGAGGGGACCCAGCTCTGTGTAGAACTCAGGTGTCATTGCATGCCATGGAGCGCACTGTTAAACGAGAGGGTCATTGCATACTGTTGGAAGGCCATCAACAGGGCCAGTCCACCCTGGAACTGGAAGGGGCAAGTATAACTGAGCCTGCTCCTATTTCAACCAACTTGCTGGAAGAATTCCAGGATGTCTTTGACCTACCAGCTGGTCTCCCACCAATACGAAAACAGGACCATACCATCACTCTTAAAGAAGGAATACCACCCATCTCAGTCCGGCCATACAGGTATCCCCATTTTCAAAAAGAAGAGATCGAAAGATTGGTGGCAGAAATGCTGGCAGCAGGTATCATCCAACCGAGTAATAGCCCGTTTTCTAGTCCAGTACTGCTGGTTCGGAAGAAGGACGGAAGTTGGCGATTTTGCGTCGATTATCGGGCACTAAATAGGGAGACCGTTCAGGATAAGTTTCCCATTCCAGTTATTGAGGAACTGTTAGATGAACTTCATGGGGCAGTCATTTTCTCCAAAATAGACCTCAAGACGGGGTACTACCAGATACGAGTGCGCCCTGAGGACATTCCAAAAACAGCATTTCGCACCCACCATGGCCACTATGAGTTCCGAGTCATGCCCTTTGGTTTGACCAACGCTCCCTCAACTTTTCAGTCATTAATGAATGAGGTATTCCAACCCTACCTCAGAAAGTTCGTTCTAGTTTTTTTTGACGATATTCTTGTGTACAGTAAGAGCATTGAGGAGCATGGGGAGCACTTGAGGCAGATTTTGGCTACCTTGCGTTCCCAACAGCTTTTTGCTAATCGGAAAAAATGTGTGTTCTTCCAATCACGGATAGAGTATTTGGGACATATAATCGACCCTTCGGGAGTTTCAGTTGACCCAGCAAAGATACAGGCCATGGTAGATTGGCCTACTCCCACAACTTTGAGGTCTCTTCGAGGGTTTTTGGGGCTCACAGGTTACTACCGGCGCTTTGTCAAGGATTATAGCCGCATTGCATGGCCTCTGACGCAGCAGCTACGCAAAGATGCTTTTAACTGGGATGTTCCAGCCCAACTGGCTTTTCAACAACTCAAGGAGGCCATGATTGCAATTCCGGTATTGGCTTTGCCTGATTTCTCTCAGCCATTTGTTGTTGAAACAGATGCATCAGGTTTTGGGCTGGGAGCAGTGTTGATGCAGCAGGGTCGACCCATTGCTTTTTTCAGTCAAAAATTGAGTCCAGCTGCCCAAGCCACTTCTGTTTATGAGAGGGAATTAATGGCTATTGTATTTGCCATCAAGAAGTGGCGCCCATATCTTCTCGGCCAACGTTTTATAGTGCGGACAGACCAAAAAAGTTTAAAATTCTTGCTGGAGCAGCGCATTGTGGAAGGGGATTACGCTAAGTGGCTAAGGAAGTTGATGGGGTATAATTTTGAGATCCAGTACAAACCAGGATCTGCCAATTCCGCTGCTGATGCCTTGTCCCGTCTTCAACCATCCCTTTCATCCCTCACTGCCCCTATATTGCTGGATTTTAATGACATCCCAATGCAAACAGCAGCTGACCCATTCCTCTCCAACATACTTCAGGCCGTCCAGCAACAACCGGATGCCTATCCCCAATTCCAGGTGGTCGGGAACTTGCTCCGTTACAAGGGTAGATTGGCTTTACCCTCTGATTCTCCTTACATTCCTCTTTTGTTACATGAGTTTCATTCTAGTCCCATTGGTGGCCATGCTGGAATGCGCCGTACCTACCAACGGCTCGCTGCTGAATTTTACTGGAAAGGGATGAAGAAGCAGGTTCAGGATTTTGTAGCAACTTGTGATGTGTGCCAACGTAGTAAACATGAGGCGATGGCTCCTGCTGGATTACTTCAGCCCCTACCGACCCCAGATAAAGTATGGGAAGATCTCACCATGGATTTCATTGAGGGCCTTCCCAAGTCCAAGGGATATGACTCTATCTTGGTGGTGGTGGATCGTTTGTCTAAATATGCACATTTCATAGCTCTCAAACACCCTTTTTCAGCCCCAAGTGTTGTTCGGGTTTTTCTCCAAGAGGTGATCCGCCTACATGGCATACCAAAGAGTATCATCTCTGACAGGGATAAGATCTTCATGAGCTATTTTTGGCGTGAATTGTTCCGCCTCCAAGGATCAGAATTGAGGCGCAGTACTGCCTACCATCCCCAAACAGACGGGCAATCGGAAATTGTAAACAAGGGATTAGAGACTTATCTGCGTTGTTTCACCATGGATCATCCCTCCAAATGGTCAACATGGCTAGCGTGGGCAGAATACCACTATAATACAGCCAGTCACACCTCCTTGGGGCTCACTCCCTTCCAAGCCCTCTATGGTCGATCTCCTCCCCCTGTAGCAAGGCATGAAAGTGGTTCTGCCACTAATCATGAGGTGGAGCAATATCTTTCCTCCAGGGATGCTGTGCTGGAAGAATTGAAACAGCACTTACACCGGGCACAACAAAAGATGAAACATTATGCTGATGTCAAACGCCGTATGGTTCAATTTGAAGTAGGGGATTTGGTCTACCTTAAACTCCAGCCTTACAAGCAAAATACTCTGGCAGTCCGCAAAAATGAAAAGTTGGCTCCCCGATATTATGGCCCTTTTCCAGTCGAAAAGCGTGTTGGGACAGTAGCCTATGCTCTTACCCTCCCCACTCACTGCCACATCCATAATGTTTTTCATGTCTCACAGCTCAAGAAGGCAATTGGTTCTCATCCATATTCCACTACCCTTCCCTCCTCCATGACTCACGACATGGAGCTGCTGGTAGAGCCATTGGAGGTGTGTGGAGCCCGGCCCTCTCCTACTGCTGGCCCCGCTAAATCAGAAGTCCTAATCAGATGGAAGGACCTGCCTCCCTTTGAAGATTCTTGGGAGCCATATGACACAATTGCATCCCAGTTCCCAGCTTTCAACCTTGCGGACAAGGTTGCTCTTTGGGCCGCGGGAAATGTTAGGCCCAACATCACGAAGACATACATTAGGCGCAAGGGCAGAATGGGATAGAATATTACAGGTGGCAATAAGCAGGATTCTGTTAGGAAGTTAGTTACTCTTTGGGATATGGGCTTTTGGGGTTTTAAAAAGGGAGGGTGTGAAAGTTGTGAGGCAGCCAATGATTGAGAATTCTGTTAAGAGGAGAGAAGGGGAGGCTCTCGAAATCCTCCTGCACTATTGTCCACTTGATTTCCATTAATACACAGTAACCATATTTTAGTTATTTTGATTCCATTTCTCTTGTTGCCCTGTGTTCTTGTTGTAGTTGTGATTTTTCTTGCAGGGACCTTACAAATTAGTTCTAGCAATTATTGGTTTTCTTTTTAGGCATGTCAGATTCTTCGGATAGTTACATTCTATTCAACTCACCTTCCTGGACCAAATTATCACTGTCATGAGGTAAAATTTTATAAAATTTGGCTTGCTTCAAAGTCAGTTTCTGTTAGTTCAAGGACTGATCCGGCTACCCCTTTACAAAAATTTAAATATTTTTAAATTATCTTGTTATATATTAAGCAATTTTTTACAGTCAGGTACAACTGTCTCTTTCAGGGCTCAAAACTTGCAAGGCTGCCCCCACCAGGGAGTGTGATTGAGTTGCTCGTAGTCAACTGTGAGTTCTGACAAAAAAGAACATCTTAAAAACTCATATTGGTTTCCATTACACATGCAACATCGTTGTGCAAAGCTTCTCACATGACTTGCATAAATTCGCAGTTTCCAATGGTGTTAATTATGGCTGTGGTGATTTGATTTTTTCTTCTCACATGATTTTTACCATCGTCTTCGTGCGCACTTATCATATGTATGGCTCAAGGAGGTAAATGCAGTTGTCCATATTGATTCCTCTTTTGCTTGTTCTTTTCTTAACTTTAAGGTGTGCCATGCATCATAGATAGGGTCCCTTTAGTTGTGTGGCATTGTGCTAGGTGCATGGACTGATTCCTAACCTCGTTGGCATTATGTTGGGCTACTATGCAGGTGCATAAAGCAGTTTGCTTGGTTGCTTGCAGTGATTCAGAGCCTTCTTATTATAGCATCTCGCAAACACTATACAGTTGATATTGTTGTTGCATGGTAAAAGGAGGACCGGTGTTTGCCTTTGAATTAATTCTGTGGAAATTATTACTGACTTTAAGTTATTTTATGTTTATTTAGGTATACCGTAACTTTGGTAGCATTTTTTATTGACAAGAAAACTCCAGGTTAGTATTTCCTTGTAATGCATTTTATTTTAAATATTTCACTATATGTACTGTGCTTGAAATGATTTAAGAGAGTAGTACTGTTGCATTATCATTGCATAAACATTGAATATGGGGTTCATAGGTGGTAGAACACTTCTTTCCTTTGAATCACTGACTTTCTATTTAGTATTATTGAGTCCTTGAACAATTATTATAGCATACATTAGTTTAAATTTGACGTGGTTACTAAAAATTAAAATTATTCCATACATTGAATCACTGAACTGTCATTTTCTTTTATTCTGTTGAGTTCAATTTTCGACCCAGTGTGCTTAAATAATTGCTAGGGGCTCAATAAAATACCTTACAAAGTAAGGGAATCAACATAGATGTACATTTTAAAAAAAGGGAATCAATGTAGACGTATCTTTAAAAAAAGTTACTTTTCAGGGTGCCAACGACGCGTTATTCCTGCATAAAAATTTGAGTTGTCCGAGGTGCATTTTTATGAGATTTTACATTTTAGTATAATCAGTAAAGCAAATGTTGAATCATCTGCAAAAGAAAATTTTGCTACTGTTTATTTTATCTTTTCTTCTGGAGGCTTAAAATAGATGCGAGAAAATGATCTGTGTTTACTTGTATTATTATTAACTTACTTTTTGCTGGTTACTGATTCATAAACCTGAGGAAACAATGGAAGTTTGGTCTATATCAACTGAAATTTGATGAAGTTATACAAAAGCAGGTTACTGAATGTTCTGTATGGTTTGTCTTGTATCAGTGTTGATTGGCACATACATTATCTAGGCTTAAGCATTATACTCAAAAACTAAGTTGAATAATTAGCTTGTCCAAAACTTCGAAAGTAGCATTATGATTGTTCTGTGCAGAATTGCCTGACCGATCCACTGGACTCACATCTGCATCGATGCTACCCGTGACTAGAGATAAGGATAGCAGGAACGTGGAAGAACACCACAAATTATTGAGCAGCGTTTCTTTGGAGACCGTAAAATGAGTGTGGATAATTAGGAAATGCTTTTAGGCACTCTAAATTGTTAAATGTTTCTGCAGAATCATAGAGCAGAAATGGATCAGAAGGTCAGGAAATAGTCTGCAGTAAATTGTACATAGCCATCAGCACATGCTGAAGATAGCTCTGCTGATATTACTGCATCGGTTGGTAATGTGCCTTTATTTTCTGTTTGAATTGATGCATTCTTAGTTCAGTTAGTGGGGTTGTTTAACCTCATTTCTCTTGGTATTTACTTAGAGGTGACATGTTTATGTAGATAGTTTCAAATCGAGAAAAGTTTTGACATTAAATTTTTTGAGTTTGGATGATTGCCTTGTTTAGTTCATTTGAACTTAAATTTTCAAGTAGAGAAGAGCATGATTCTGGAAGGGCATTGGAAAAACTACAGAACATGCATTTCAAATAGGGGTGTGCAAAATCGAATCGAGTAGAATTCGGTCTGTTTAAATTGAACCTACCTAATGCTCATCAGTTTTAATAGGGGTGTGCAAAATCGAACCGACCTAATGCTCATCAGTGCTAATTTCTGGCATGAGAATAACTGATGTGTTTATTAAAATCAGCTGAAAATGTTATGAAAACTTGCAATTAGCATACACAATAGCATATAAAGATTTGGCAACTAACGTTTACGTTCTCAGATAGGAAAGGAAGTTCGAAAAATCACAAGTTTTCTTTTGCAAATCCAATAAAACTCTGTGACATGTCAAATTTCTACTACAGCTAATGGTCTAACAAAACAAAATAAGAAAAAGTGCAGACATAGTGGCCGAATATATTCCCTCGTGTGATATGAGCATGAAAGATCAAGTGTTTCAACAGCAATAATAATTAAGCAACACACTATTCAATCGAGGATATTTGTCTGTGGGATTTTATAAATTGCCAGCCATGCCAAACAAACACGCAATGTGCCTTATGTTTTATGCAAATGCATGCGTATTTATTATCCGATCGAATGATGCTGATATGGCGGTACGTACATATGCATACTTTTTGCTGATATATGTGTTGAAGTTCCCATAGGGATGGATCCTTGGGAGCATCCTCATTTTCTGTGCTAGAAATCTATACTTCAACTGTAGCTTTCACTTTTAAATTATAAGAATGATTTTAGAAAATACTTTGCTTAATTTATTCATGATCCGAATTAATATTATGCTATCAGAATAATTTTCTTTTGTAGCTTTGGAAATAGGGGTGAGCAAAATTCGGGTAAAACTGAAAAATCGAACCAAACCGACCGATTTTTTTTAATTCGGTTCGATTTCGGATTTGAAATTCTATGCAATTCGGTTAATTCAGCTCGGTTTTGAAAGGTAAAAATAGAAGGAAAACCGAACCGACCAAAATTTTAAAATTATATGTTATTTTATCCAATTTTTACATAAAAAAAATATTTTTGTATTTTTTGATCAATTTAAAGGGCTTAAACTAAAATTATATATATGCATTTTTCAATTTGTATGTTTTTTATTTTAGTTTAATGATTTGTAATTTTTAGATAATTTTTTTAATTATAATTTTGAGTTTTCGATTTTATCGGTTAATCGAACCAAACCCATCAAAAATTTCAATTTGTTTTCATATAATTTCGATTCGATTCGATTTGTATAAATTTTAATATTTCGATTATCGATCTTTTTGATTCGATTATTGAACCGAACCAACAGTTGATGAACACTATTTGCAAATTATATCACTAGCATTGTTTTTCAAGATAAGAATTTTGATTTGTTTTATGTATGTATGTGAGGGTGGAGACCACAAAAATAAAATGTGAGTGACTGAGTGGGCTTTTGACGTAGGCAGGAGATGATAAGTGAATAAGGAAAAAGAGAGGTCCATATTGAGTCAATTGAGCTGGAAAAGTTGGTCAATTACAACCTAATACCTCGGGTTTGATGGTTTTTCATCATTCCGTCCAACCCTTACTCACCACCTCAATTATTTCATTTTCAAATATTTTAAGGTTATAGCAAATTTTATGGTTATTTATTATCAAATTTTGATTGAAATTAAAACTCGAAACTTTTCAGTCATATCACTAAATTAAAATCTAATGATATTAATTTTCACATATTGCAGGATGATTGCTTTACTAGTTACAAATTCCAGAACTAAGAACACCGGTTGAATTTCGGTAAAAAAAATTTCGATAATCAAATCAGTATTGTGAGTAAAAAGAAAAATGGGAAAGAATTTTGTGATCTTGAAGAACTTTCTTGGAGAGATTGAAAAGGTTTATACAATATTTGAATGGGTTATATTGAACGAGTGAGTCATTAATATCGAGTAAGAGTTCATAACGATTCATCATTTATTGGTAATATTTACCGATTATATGTTTTTTTGGTTATTACCACACGGTATTCTGGATGTACTCCAACGTATATAGCTATTTACCAACTGTGAAAAATTTTAAACACATACAATATTCAGACTAATTCTTGTTCGAGTTGGAAAGATATATTGTAAGAGGCAAAACTTTGGTCTCAGATCTACCGATTACATATTGATTTTTTAACGATAAGAATATATTATCAAAGTTGTTTGTGTATTAATAGATAAATGGATTTAGTCTTCCAAACAGCTTTTGAATACTTAAAACGTAATTAGCAAATTGTTAACAGAATTAGGGTACAAGTAGGGAAGATTGCTTAGCAGCAGACACAGACAGACTGGTTTGGGCCTTTTTCATCTTATAATAAATAATTAATTAATTAATTAAACAAAATAAAATTAATAATTTATTATGTTTTAAGATCCCTTGCTGGCAAGAGTGGGCACAAAGAAGGAAAAAGCTAGGCTTATATTATTCTATTTAATTTTAAGTATGTCTTAAGAAAAAAGCTATAGAATCAAATTATTTTATTTTCAATTATATGTTAAGCAAAAGTACAAAATGCATACTCCATTTGTTAATTTTGCCAAAAACATACATCATAATTATTATTATTTTTTGTTTGTTGATTCAATTTAGGACTAAATTGCATCCGTACAACTTATAAATCAACAGAAATTGAGATTAATTAAATTTTGGATGAACAATTAATTTAAATTTTAAAGTTTAATGAGTACCCAAATATCATTTTATTTTGGCATCAATTCATCTCATTTCATACTTAAAATAGCAATTTTTTTTTATTGGGTTACATAATTGAGTACAAAATTCACTGAAAATTGCAATAAAACTTTATAATATATAAAGTTTTATTGTTAACATAGGTAGCAAATGGTCCGGAATTAACAAGCCAGAAGGAGTTAGTTCATAAACGAGTAATTAACCTATGACTACAAGAAGTGTAGACATTGACTTCTGATGTCACAATTTTTCTTTGCTTTTTGCATGCAATTAGGAGAGGTAATTCCCTTGTATTTTTTTTTACCTCCTTTATGAATAATAATAATAATAATAATAATAATAATAATAAAGTGCCAAGTTGTTGCAGAATTAAGTTTGGTATTTATCATTTTGTTTTAAAATCAAATTTCAGATTGAAATTCTTGAGCACTTCTTGTGCTAGTAAAGATATACAATCCAATCTAATTCGTTTATAATTCATCCGTAATCCACTTATAATTTTTTTATATTATGTAAATATAAAAATTATTATTTTTGTAAGTTATACACAATTTTTTTATTATTAATAAAAAATTTAAAAAGATAAAAAAATAATATCACAAAACTTGATCTATTTATAATTGATAACTGTATAAATGTCATTTGCCAAAATCCAGACAGTCGGCCCAATTGATCCGGCAGGACCCAAAACCCATTAGCAAAAAGCACTAAGGGTGAGCTAGAAGCCAAGACGGCGGTCGGGTGTGGTGTCCGATCGGACTGATGTGACAGTATGTCCTATCAGTCCACTGACACAAGGCAGCGCCCACGCCATTCATCTGCTCCCTGTCGCTTCGCCGCTTACCTACTTTGACTACCAGTTATTACGGCTCAGGCACTCAAGTGCATGCCTCTTATTTTCTATAAATAGCCCAATGCACAGTGGCACCGGACATCAAATCTCTGAGACTCTCTCTCTAAAAATTCTTTGTTTAGAAAGCTACTAAATTAAGATTCGGAGTGCTCACGTCTGATCCGACCGGACACTCTTTCTTGCAGGCTACAAGATTCCGATCAGCTCTCCCTCTATTTTAGATAAAGACCTCTTACTTCTTATCAATAATTCAATAATTTATTTAAATTATAATTTAATATAATTTAATTTAATTTATTTATAATTTATAAAATTTTAATTCATTTTATAATTTTACTCATTTATAAGACCCTATCTAAATCCATTCTTACTCATCCATTTGCCCCCTATATACTAAACATTGACACCAATTGACTTGCTGATTGGGTTTGGATTTATAGGTAAATCGGAAAAAATGGTGAGCCTAAAGTAAGCTCAATAATAAGGAACCCAAAACCATTCCTCTCTTCCTATTGGCCATTCGAAAGAAATTCTTTTGAACTCTAACCATTATGCTAACCAATCGCGGGTTAAAGTGCAAAACCTTTTTCCCTATGAAGCACAAAAGTAATATGCACCTGCGATTATTAAACCTATTATTATAACTTATAATCCACCGCTAAATAGATGTATTTAAATTTTAGGATAACATGAAATCATATTCCTTTATTTTTACTAATCATTTCTTATTAGGCCCCAAACTCTATAATCTTCAAGAATAAAGCAAGGAGAGGAAGAAAGATTAACCGAGAAATTAAACACAATAAACTCCCGTTATTTCACTATACGTGATATTTTTTAGTAAAATTTAAATTTTATTTTTTTAATATTTTTAGACTTTTAATATAATTTAATTTTTTTAATAAAAATTGATTTATTTAGAATCGATAAAATTTAAATTTAAATAATAATTTTTTAATTTTACTGAAAATAATAAAATATCATATAAAAATAAAAATAAAATGCAGAGAGTAAAAAATAAAAGAAATTGAGGTAGGCAGATATTTTATTAAGCTTTTGGAATTATGAAACTGATCCATAAGCCCAACTTTTTACCTAAATAAATTCCTAAAGATGTTATTAAAGTATTAAATCACATATTCCCAATTGAAATCGACCTTTTTTGACTTTGACCTTCCCACACCCCACATGGCAGATGGTGTGTATCCGGCGATTAATCGCCACATCCATTGCCGATCTATTCATCAATTCCCACTTACTATATATTAAAATAATAATTTCACTAGCCATCAACATTTAATTTAGATACCTTTTTCACGCTTTTATTCCCGCGCGTGATTTCATCTCCTTTGATGTTTGGGAAATCTCTCTTCTTAACAAAGGAAATTTTCTAATAGTAACAAATTCTCAATAATTTCAACTTGCATCCGCTTTATATTTTTTTCTATTTTTTTAATAAATATATTACTATTTCAAGATATATATATATATATTTTAATGGAAAGTCATCTCTCATACATCATGTCTATTTCTAGTTTTTTCTCTCTCCTTACAGTACATTCAATAGAAAAAAAAATTATTATTTATTTTTTTTTATTTTAATTTTTTTATTATCCACACTATAAGTAATATAACAAAATTATATTCTTTTTATTTCATTTTATATGTCACTTTTATTATTTTCACTAAAATTAAAAAATTATTAATTAACCTTAAATTTAAAATAAAATTGAATATTTTAGTATACAAATTTAAATCTAATTGGTTATAAAAAAGTCACTTTATTTTGAAAAAAAATTAAATTGTATTAAAAATATCATATAAATAAAATTTAAATTTTGTTCAAAAGAATTGCATATAATATAATGAAGTATAAATTATTTTGATTTCATACATGCTTGATACTTCACATAATATTTTATTCAATAATAAAAATTAAATATTTGAGATATTACAGGAAAAAAAAAAATTCAAATGCAATTGTAATTTAGCCACAAAAAGTAAGGAGAAAAGGGCTAGAATAGAACGTGCGAATTCCAAAGCCTAAATGGCAATCCCCCCCCCCCCCCCCCCCCCCCCAACCAACAAAGCGAAGTGCCAATTGCCCCCAAACTAATAATATACATTAGTGGCCTACTGGTAGGAGATAAATATAATAATGATACCGAATCCCTTACAAATTATTAACTTTAAATGGAATCATCCGACTATAATTGTGTTTTATCTCCACAATTGGAATATTAGTTTTTAATTTTTTTCATGAGTTTGAAAATTTCACATATTAAAGTCAAAACGATATCATCTATGTTTTTTAAATTTGGATAATTGAGCTATTCAATAAATATAGCATTAATAAAAATATTGGTTATAAATGATGTTCATCCGTTACAACTATTACCAAACATTTATAATTTCTAACCATTAATGATATGCTAAAATAACACTAATCAAAATCCTTTAAATAGACTTTTTATGCTCAAACTTTTCTCTAATTTAATCGTGATAGTATTTATACCAAAAATTTACTAAATATTTTATATTTCAGGTGATCAGAAAGTTTGATATATCGGACTGCTATCACTAATGTAAAGAATGATAATATGTCTATTATAAAATGAATGATGATATGTCTATTATAAAATGAACTAATTACTAGTTATAAGTAGTATTTTGGTTAAAGGAATCCATCAAAATAGTAGTAAAAATGAATTTTTATAAAGCAATTGTTACGGTTTATGACTCAAAAATAAGTCATATATTCATGATTATAATGAATTTTTTGAAATTCGGCTTCATTCAACTAAGTTTTAATAATTTAGACTTTGATTTAACTAAAAGTCAATAATTCAAATCTTCTATATATTTGTTTATTCGTCTGTATATATATATATATTTTTTTAAAAATTCAGACTCAAACTTATAATTGTTTTATATGTTTCTTTGTATGTACTCTAGCGTTGGAGTTTTTTGCAGGTAAATATTCATTTAATCATACGCATTCTTTTTTATTTTTTTGTAATATATTTTTTAAAATATAAATTATAAAATATAAACCATAACTAAATAAAAGTGTAAGCAAATTTTTAACTATTTAAACTATATTTAATTTTTAATTGTATAATTTTTAATATTAAAAAAACACTATGAAAAATTACAATTTTTTTTCCTTGAACCACGCGCGAAAGCTGAGAGTGGTATTACATCAAATTTAGAAAACCGAAGAAAAACTAGAAAAACTGAAACTTTCTCTGAATAAAAAAATGGAAGCAGAAACGAGAGAATGATGAAGCGGTGAAAATGTACAGAGAGTGATTACTTGGATTGGATCCAAAAAGTTTCCTTTCTTTTCTCTTACATTCTCGCTGTACAAACAATAACTCTTTTTAACTCTCTTTTCAGTAATTTTCCTTTTCCTTTTTCCCCTTTTCTCTCCCCTTAAAACCCTCTTCCACTTCTCAAGAAAGTGATGGAAAGTAAAACAAAACACTAAGCCTTAGCTTTAGCTTAACTGATAGAGAGAGAGAAAGAATCAATCTTTCTTTGTGGGCATTTCTTTGATTTATAGAACTTGAAGTTTAAGCCAAATGGGAGCTCGGTGCTCCAAATTATCACTCTGCTGGTGGCCATCTAATCTCAAATCCAACCTCAATGACACCTCCGATCTTGGTTAGTAAACTGACCCACATTTCAGTTTCTGTCACTTTCCCTAGAAAAGTGATTCCATCTTCTCTTTGATTTATAAACTTTGCAGAAAATGGGGACTTACTTCCTGGGTTCAAAGAGTTCAGCTTGGAGCAGCTTCGAGCTGCCACGTCAGGGCTCAGTACAGACAATATAGTGTCTGAGCATGGAGAGAAAGCTCCAAATGTGGTTTATAGAGGCAGGCTTCAAGAGGATGATCGCTGGATCGCCGTTAAACGCTTCAATAAATCAGCTTGGCCTGATTCTCGCCAGTTCCTTGTTGGTTTCTTTTGTTTTTGTCGTTTTTCTTTTGTTTGGTTTTGGTGACTGATTGAATGTGATTGGATTTCTATTTCTTTCGTGTGTTTTCTTTTTTATAGGAAGAGGCAAGAGCAGTGGGACAATTGAGAAGTGAGAGATTAGCAAATTTAATTGGATGTTGCTGTGAAGGAGATGAAAGATTGCTTGTAGCTGAGTTCATGCCTAATGAGACCCTCTCTAAGCATCTTTTTCATTGTAAGCCTTGTTTATCTAATTTTATAGTGTGTGTGAATTGATAATTGCTGTTAGTTTCTGCTCTTTGACGTTATGTATAGCCATCTGTTTCAAAGAGATCAAACTAAATGTAGATTCTTCTTTCATTGTCTCCTCGATTATGATCTTTTTTTCGTGTTTTACCACTTAATCTGGGATGCTGAATTGCTGTGATTTTCCAAAATTAAATTGTTTCAGGGGAGAATCACCCAATGAAATGGGCAATGAGACTGAGAGTGGCTCTCTATCTGGCTCAAGCTTTGGAATATTGCAGTAGTAAAGGAAGGGCCTTGTATCATGATCTTAATGCTTACAGAATTTTGTTTGACCAGGTAGTTTCTTCATTTTAACTCTGTTGAGCCTCTGACCTTTGTCATGAAGTTGGCTGCGTTTCGTTAGCTGCTCCTTATATTGAGATAGCACTTGACAGGATGGTAATCCAAGGCTCTCCTGCTTTGGATTAATGAAGAATAGCAGAGATGGCAAGAGCTATAGTACAAACTTGGCATTCACCCCTCCTGAGTACTTGAGGACTGGTAATAGCTGCAGCTAATAGATTTCTTCTTTTGATCTTTCATCTTTATGTGAACAATGTTTTGATATTTGTAATCTGTGCTATTTCTTCTTCTTAGTTAAGCTCATTTAGATATATATTCATATGGCAGGAAGAGTCATACCGGAAAGTGTGGTTTACAGCTTTGGCACATTATTACTTGATCTTCTTAGTGGCAAACACATACCTCCAAGCCATGTAATTTATCTCCTTCTTGGATGATCTTTCCTTTTGGTGGCATTTGACTAAAATTTTCTTGGGTTTCTATATGTTCCCAGATGTGTTTAAATCATAAGCAACATTTACGATTATCATGAATAAATGCTGTCTTGCTGTTATTAGGGATGATTTTAAGCTAAATGCTTCTTGGCTCCCTTCTTTGGCAGGCACTCGACCTTATACGTGGGAAAAACTTTTTGATGCTGATGGACTCATGTTTGGAGGGTCATTTTTCAAATGATGATGGAACTGAATTGGTGCGGCTAGCTTCGCGCTGTTTGCAGTATGAACCTCGTGAGAGGCCAAATGCAAAGACTCTAGTCACTGCTCTCACTCCTCTCCAGAAAGAAACTGAGGTAAACTGTAATTATTTTTAATGCTTAACTGTCTGCATCAGTCTGTTACTATGTCACTACATTGGCAACTATATGTAAGCTTTTTGGTTGGAGGTTATACTTTCAACTAACAAATATAGTATATTGCGAGGTTGTACTTTCAACTAACAAATATAGTGCATTGCTACGACAAATGAAGTCAGGTTTTTGACCCAATTGATTTTGGTAGTCCAAGTTCAATTCAAGCGTAAATTCATGCTTTTTGTCATTTTAAAACTTATTTATAAAATCATATATATATACATGTATATATATATATATATATATATATATATTCTCTTTGCTTAGCGCATGACAAATTGAATAAATTTCATGTAACATCTAGCTAAGCTTAATTTTTGTATCTATAATCTATAAGAGTCAAACTCTCTGTCTCAGCTAAATCACAAGAGCTGATTCTCTTTGTGGTCAAGTGTTGGCATATATTAAATCCAGTGAATAAATTCCATTAACATATTGTATCTTCCCATTTACTTTTATGTAAAAGGTTCCATCCTATGTGTTGATGGGTATTCCACATGGAGCTCCATCTCCAAAGCCAACAATATCATTGACACCTTTAGGTGAAGCATGCTCAAGACTGGATCTTACTGCAATACATGAGATTCTGGAAAAGGTGGGATATAAAGATGATGAAGGGATTGCAAATGAGGTTAGTAATGGCCAACATTTAGAGTCCATATTTTGTTTTGGCTGTAAGTTTGAGGTTTCTGAGGCACAAATAGTCTGTATACAAATACTTAGGTGCCATTTCTTTTATTTTCAATCGCTTTCATTCACCTGAGTTTCTCACTCTGCCATTATAAGATCCATTGAGGTGATGGTGAAGCCTGATTGAACAATCTCCTTCCTTGCTTTCTTTTTTTTTTTTTTTGAAAAAAAAGTTCAAATGATTGTTTCCTGTGGTTGAAAAGTTCATTATTCAACTCTATAAAACTGCTAGATATTCACTTCTTTTACTTATCCTTAATCACCGGAAGCAGATTCGATAAAGGATTCTTACAAAGAGAAAGCCCTGACCTCTAATCCCAATTTAACCTTTCTTCCTCTACCATTCGTGGCCATAGCAACAGAAACGAGAAAAAATGAGGATCAGAAGTAAAGTTTCCTCCAGTGCTTGGTTCAGCGACTAGTTATGTTCAAAGCAGGACTTAGCCCTTTATTACATATAGTTCTTCCATGCAGAGTTATGTTCACAGCAGGACTTAGCCCTTTATTACATATAGTTCTTCCATGCAGAATTTATTATATCCTATCGTACTATTTTTTCCCCTCCCAAATGAGCAAGGGAGTTCATGAAAGTGCTTAATCAGGGTTGTTGCCTGTCAAACAAAGACTTCAACTCTTTGTGCTGGCTGCTTCATTATACAATTGGCTGTAAAAACACGAAAGCATCAATCAGTTCTCTAGCAAGTTCCAACTCTATTCATTATGACTTGCTGCTTTCTGCAGAAATCATTTGCATTTCTTTTGCTTTGCAGCTTTCATTCCAAATGTGGACAGATCAAATACAGGAAACTCTCAATTGTAAGAAGCGTGGAGACAATGCTTTCCGAACTAAAGACTTTGCTACTGCCATTGAATGTTACACACAGGTAAGACATTTATTAAGAGTCTATCAAATCTGAGTGAAGTTGAATAGATGGTGAGACTGTTACAAATAGGAGATCTCTGTTGTTTGACAAATTATGAATGCGCTTGATTCTTTATCCCTAAACTGCAGTTTGTGTTGAGGAAGACTTTATACTTATTGGTACCAGGCTTTAAAAAGCTTCAACTTTTCACAAATTAGAATGTAAAGGATTTATCTGATTAGTTCCTATAGTAATATCGTTCCCCTATTTCTGTAGTTTATTGATGGTGGAACCATGGTATCACCAACAGTATTTGCAAGACGCTGCCTGTGCTACTTGATAAGCGATATGCCGCAACAAGCTCTTGGGGATGCGATGCAAGCTCAAGCTGTATCGCCCGAGTGGCCAACTGCCTTCTATCTCCAAGCTGCTGCTCTCTTCAGTCTTGGGATGGACAGTGATGCGCAGGAAACTCTAAAAGATGGGACAACTTTGGAAGCTCAAAAACATAGAAACTGAAAGTGTATAGTCTTAAAAAAAATTCTTTATCCATTTAATACTTATTGTATCCATCTTTGTTTATCAATTTGGTATTTGCGTTTCTGCTGCACCAGTCATGTTTATATGTTTGATTGTTTGTTTTTATTTGTCATTTTGATTCAGAATCTAGAGCAACTCCAATTTTCTATAGCTAATTTTGTGATGACAGCAATGATATTTTGAATTGGATTAATGCTCTTCCACAGGCAGCAGGACAAATTACACGAGGCAGAATGAATAAAATGTACCTTGAACCATTTTGGAGATTATCTTTTCATATTTTCATGATAAAAAATTAATTTGTTAAGAATTTTTTTTGCTATCGATACAATGAATGATGTAAAAAAGAACAAAAAGAATTTTCATGGTGAATTTGGTAAAATAGCTACAGAATGATATTAGTGAATTTCTACTATTGGCAATTTGATTTGATTTGGTTTATAATTTTTTATTAAAGTTTGGTTTTTGGTTAGGCACTCGGCAACCCTAGATGGAACACTTGACATCTCCTGTCTTCCTAAAATTCATGGTACATCTGCCATAAATTGCAGGAATTTTGAATCCAATTCTTTGTTCAGAATAGTTAAGATGATTTTTTAGTAAATCTTGCTTGTACAATATTCCACATATGTGGAGGACTGAGCCACATTTGTTTCGGTACTGTCATTAAGAAAGCTTTGTCAGTTAAGACGTCAAATGCAAGACCGTTGCCCTGAGCCTTTTGCTAAAAAGCTTTACAAGATTTTTCACAGGCATCCGAAAACACTTCAGGATGGTGAATTGATTCTAGTCAGTGCTCCTCTAGCAGCAACGGACCCAACCCAACCCAACCCAACCCAACTTATATTAAGCATCAATAACAAATAATAGTAGTAGACAATTGATTTTAGTACTCAGAACTGTTCTTGCAACTCATGAGGTGCATTGGCATTAATAACTTTGGCATAATGTAGATAATAATATTCATACATCAAGAACAAAAATTACTTACCACTGAGGTTAAAAAAATAATTATTCTAGTGTAAGTGTCACCAACTCGAGCAGAAAAAGAATGATCTCACTGATTCAAGACTAAAATGACAACATTCTTCTTTTCCTGCCTTCTCCATAACACGTTTTCATTTAACAAAAATTGCAATTATAGCAAGCCCTGATTTCACATCGGACGCTGACCAGCACTGAGCATCTGGCCAATTATGTTATTCACCTGGGGAACAGAGGAAGCTTCATCACTCAATCATCAAAAGATGGCCTTACACGTGTGATAGCAGTTTTGGGAATTCAATTTATTCAATGTTCAAAATAATTAGAATATGACAAACAAGCAACTGACTCAATCGTATTATCCAATAAAATGGCTACAAGCACCAAGAAATTCTATAAACAACATCATGCATGATGCAGAAAGATGAACAGAAAACAAGGGAAACATCGACATTGGCAATAAACATGCAGCCATGTTCCAATTATTTTTGTTTATTTATAAAAAATGGACGTTGATCAGTTTATACATGAATATCAAGGCATCAATGATAAAGCCAAATATGATGGTTAGTGCCTGAAAACTATATCAGAAAGACCAAATTTCTGGAGAAACCTAATACCAAAAATTCTTTTAACCATTTCAAAAGAATAATAATTAAGAAAAAAAACAAATAATGCGAGAAACAAGACGACAGCTAAATAAGAGACAGAATTAACTTATTTTCGTGTAGAACTAATAAATAAGCGAATCAATATTTGACTTAAGTTGCTCTAATATTTTGAGGTAATGAGTTGTTACGCTTACTATTACATACTAAAGCTCACCAAGTTTATTTGGAGTTGAGATTCAGATCTATCAACAATTGAATTACATTACGAATCAATATGAAGTTGAGTATGGCAAATAACACATGATTATGTTAAATCATTTGAGCTTTAATTTTTCGGACTGAGCCAATCTCGGCCTGTGCATCATGTCAATTCTAGTTGCCTAACTAACAACCCTATCACGCAAAAAAAAAAAAAAAGACATTAAAGAGAAGAGGTAAGCAGCCTACCAGAAAATATTTTGAGACACAGCGATCAATGCAGCTATTTTCACCCATATTTAGCTCAGATTCCTTGTACCTGAGAAAATTCAGTACAAAATCTAACTCAAAGAGTGTACAAGTACACACCCATGTGTATATATATTATACCTTCTTACAAAAAAAAAATGTACTAGGATTTTTCACACTGCAAATTCTTATAGATCATCAGCTTTTAAGTAAATAAAAGAAAAATTATCTTACCTCTTGTCAACACACTTGTTGAAGCATGTCATAGCAAGCCTGCATTAACATAAGAAAGAATAATTGAAACAAAGGAAATAAGAAATTGTGAACTATGAACAGTAAATAGCATAAAAAGATTTGTAATATATACATAGCTAAAATTCATCGAATGGGAGTGTTGTTGGGCCACAAATCCTCACTTCAAACCATCAAAGGCCAAACATTATATGCAAACACTATCCTAAACAACTAGCAATATACAACATCAAGCATACCCATTCAATAAAAGAAAAAATTAGCAATTGTATATTATATCTATATTAACGTGGCCCTACCTGTTAAACAGCTCTACTTTATACTCCATCTCCATTCCTAGCATGCTAAAAATCTACACCACCATCAAAAACAAGCTTAGCCCACATAAACAACATCCATTTGCAAGCAAAATATTTCAATAAACAAGTCATAAAAATGGTCATCGTCCAAAAGAAATAAAACCCAATGCTCCAAGAGATGCAACTGTAGTTCATTCTTTAAAATTCAAAATCGGTGAAAGAAAAATATCCACCTGCTCTTTATCCAATCCTGCTGGTATATCTGAATTAGTAGCCATCTGACCATAAAATAACAGATTACCCAATTAAAAATACACGTCAAAGGAAGCAAATTTACACATAGAGGTGCAATAGTTTCAAAAGAATCAAAACTCACCAGTGAGATATGAACGCGATTTTGTAAATTGTAGATTTTACACACACCGGTTGTTAAGAGTTCAACAAAAGAGGCACGGACTAGGGTTTTAAGAGGGTGTTACGAGTAAATAAGACGAACTGACTTGAGAAGGTAACTCGTCCGTTACTCAAACCTTGAAAAGGACCAATAAGGAGAAGCCATGTCAGCACAAATAACTAACGATGTCGTTTAATGGTATGAAGGAAACTTGAAAACCTAGGACCAACAAATATACACCCAAAAGCGTTCTCTTGGGTTCTCCGGGCATCTCCTTCCATACCATAGTCCTTCATTTTGGCTTAGCCAAAGGTATTTTCTTTTTTGCCCCTTTTTCTTTTATCCAAGCCAAGTTTTTATCTTTTTCTTTTTTTTAAAGAAAATTCGAACTCTTTTTGAGATTGTTAGCTGTTTTCCCTGTGTTTTGAATTTCAGTAGCTAAAAAATTTATCTTCAGTTTGTTTGTTTGTGCAGGTCTCGAAGATAACCATTTGCATTAGCACTAAGAATCTTTGTTTATTGTTCTATTGCTTCTCTTCTTATTTAGTATAAAACTCAATTAATTGCCTTCTATAATTCATTGTATGTTCTTCAGTGTAGTATGTGGTGGTTCAATCCTTATTAATATCATAGAGATGGAAAAGAGAATTCTTTGCAGTGAGAACTGAGAAATGGATGTGGAATTGTTTTGCTCTGATGCTTAAGTGTTAACTCATTGTCATATCTTTCAGCAAGAAATTCAATAATTTGTCATAACATGGCGATTAATTTCATGGCCATGAGTTTATGAGATCTTAAGTTACTTTAGTTCTGTAAGTGAATTGTTAACCCCAAGAATAGCCTAATAGGTTCATGCAATAGACGGCTTCAATCCCTAAAGGCCTTCTGGGTCTATCTTGCCCTGTTTACAATACAGGAGCTGGATATGTTCATATTTTGCATAAATAAGTTTTTCCTCCCCATATGCGAGCAATTTTTATTTATTTATTTTGAGAGCTCGGCTGCCTGCTGCTTTATACATTAGCTGCTTATTGAATACTCTTGTATTTCCAATTAATAAAATTATCTCATGTAAAAATGTCATAGTAAATTATGCGCAATACAGATTGTTTTGTATTCTATATGATGTAGAAAATGTAAAGTTTCACTGTTGTTGCTACAAGGTTTTTAAGTGTCCTAGGTGTCTCTTTTGTGTTTCTAGGTGAAATCAGTTTATGAAGAGTATAAGTGCTTTAGAATATCTTGGAGATTCTTAGCATAAAGACCAATTTTTTTTAACTTTAAGAATAGTAGTATGATAGAAAAGGGATTTGGAGAATTGTTGTTTTAATGCAGTTTACAACAAATATAATTAATTTGATAATTCATTCAGAAGTTAGGTTACCATATTCTTCATAGATGCTAAAAACAATCATTTCTTCGTGCTGTTAGCTTTATATATATATATTTTTAAGCATTATAAAATTTTCTTTGTTGAATCTTAGATATTGATAGGAGACTTGTATTTATGGTTTTAGGATAATAGAGAGACTTATTATGTTTTTTTTTTTTTTTGTAGAAATAGAATTATCTCTTTTGTTTTGGGAATTTATTTTATTTGATTTGCATTTGTTTGTATGTGTAACTAGTAACATGGATAGTCTGTATGTGCCCCTGCGTCTCTATGTTTACATCTCCTTTTCTTCAATTTTGTTTGTAAAGCAAGATGATACTAATAGTATATTGTTTTTCTCTCTTCTAAATTTTGTATGGCTGCAGAGTAAGTAGAAGCAATGGAACATGGCTCTGTACACGATCCAAGCAAAGCAACATTCTCTTTTGTTGATGAAGATCACACTCTTGCAAATGCTGTTAGATTCACTTTGAATCAAGAGTTAGTTACCAAAGTTTCCTTTCTCTAATCAAGATTTTTTTTAATTGGAGTTAATTTTTTGAAATTTTCTGCTATCAATTGTATAGTGTAATTGTTTTGAGAACTTATTAGATCATTGAATAGGATAGGTTATTATCGACCGGTAACCTGGTTTTGCTATCAATTGTATAGTGTAAATTTGGTTTCATGTAATGGAGCTACTCAAGTAACCTGTTCAATTCATGTTGGTGTAAATGAATTACTTTAGAACCTATCAACTGATGGCTTATCAGGATATTGTGTGGAATAGCGACTGAAACCAATTATTTGTTGCTTGCATTTGCTTCACGTCTCTTGTGTGTGTTTTTGTATTTTATTTTGTTTTCTCACCAATTTAAAACATTTGTTCCATTGTTTTTAATCATAATGTTTTGCAGTCCAAGGGTATCATTCTGTGGATACAGCATACCTCATCCTTCAGATGCTCGAGTTAATGTTAGAGTCCAAACAACAGGTAACACGATCACTCATCTTCTTGGCATTAAAGTTTAATTTTAAGCCAATTTGTAAGAGTTTGAATCCTTCATGCATACCTCTTTTTCCTGTATCTTGGAGTGAGTTACAAGTACTAATGAAAGGTTGCATAAAATTATAATTCTATAATTTACTTGTACACATTAATCCCATGAATGGCTAAGATGGTAATGGAATGGCTAAGATGGTTTGTGAGAGATCAAAATAGCTCTGAGTTTTTATTTCAATTGTATCCAAATAGTCTTCTATACTGCTAGTCTTCTGTGTTAGCATGTTATATCATGATTACAGCACAATTCAAGACAGAATACATTTGATATAAATTGCTAACATACATTTTTTTTTATTGTGAACAAAAGATAGAATTCAATTGAAAAAATCAAATAAAATACAGGATTACTGGGGGGTAACTAGTATAATCTAGTTAGGCATGGTGTTAAAATGTGAGATTTATAGGTTTATAATTGCTAGTTTTTCATATGAATAATTATGAAGACTTGAAGCTTCTATTCATCAATGTATATGTTGCAATTTCAACATACTTCAACTGAAATTTTCAGGTGATCCTGCTAGGGAAGTATTGAAAGATGCCTGCCAGGGTTTGATGTCTATGTGCCAGCACGTCAGGAGCACTTTTGACAAGGCTGTTGGTGATTATAAAACAAATAATCCTGTAGAAATGGAAACAAGTACAGAGTGAATTGATATATATATATATATATATATATATATATATATATTCTTCTAAGCTTGGCATATAAGATCATTTGCAAGCCTAGTTGAACTCAGTTGTACCTCACACCATTCAATCATTGATTTATAATGTTTTACTACTCAATCTTTCATGTTTTGTATTAACCATTTTCTTTATTTTCATTTAAATGAAACGAACCTGATCATTAGCTCACCTTGCTCAACAGGAAGCTAGTAAATCTGGATGCAAGCATGTTGTAATTCATGTGTTGATGCAAATAATGTTATAGGGTGCATTATATATTGGCTGAATTTTATGAGTATGCTTACCATAGATTCAGGGGGTTAATTTCGTCGGTGGTTTTTTTGGGCTTTATAACTAAATGTTCATAATAAAATAATTTGTAACACAAAAGTCATCAAATTTTTATTTTAATTCAATTAAGGTAAAAATAATTAAAAAATTAATTTTTTGTCACCGGAAAGCCAAATAAATATGTCACATCATTAGTAATGTTCTAAAATGCACTCAGTCAGCATGTTATGTAACATGTGTATATGGAGAAATTGACGCATCAATAAATATATGTGTCAGCAAATTTTTTTTCTTTATCGTACAGGTTGGTATAACATGTGTACTTACTAATATGTAAATTTTTCCATGTAAACGGGTTACATGACATACTAAATGGGTGTATTATAAAAGATAACTGATAAAGTGACATATTTGCATGATACTCCAGTGACGAAAAATTAAATTTTCAGTTATTTTTACCTTAATTGAAATAAAATAAAAATTTAATTACTTTTATGTTACAAATTATTTTATTATGACCATTTAGTTATAAACTCTAAAATTCGATGACCACGTATGAAATTAACCATAGATTCAAGTGAAACTGAACCAAAATTGAACTGGAGGCAATTTGATTTATATGGTTTGCTTGTTTGTTTTCTTTTTGGATTCGGCATAGTTCGGTTCTTAGAAGTTGAAAGTTGGCAGAACCGTGCGGACACACATGCGAGGGTTTGGTTCAAAAATGAACTGACCAAATGCACAGAAATAGTGGAACATGGAAGGTACAAGGCCTAGAAATCAAACGCCAAAGAAAATGGCAATCTTGATTTTACATATCTTTTGAGAGAGGTTATGAAACACGACTAAACTATTTCCTTTCGTTTCAATCAAAAGTGTGAATTCAACAATTTTACAAGAGAGAAACCAGACTTTCTACACTGATTCATTAATAAACATGGTTACATGGTTACATCCTATTGTGGCACTGCCTCAAAGCAAGAGATACAAGGATACTAAAGTATGAAGAAGGCACCAAAATAACCATTTGACAGAATTGGAGTCGCACGTTATCTCTTGCAACAACCACTCGACAGAATCGGAGCCAACACTCAACCCTTCATGCTACTTTCTGCTGGACTTGTGAGTTGCACCCTATCATTCGTGCTACTTTCCTGTGGATTCGTGGATCATGAGAGAACTTTGAAGTGGAATAGCCAAGAAATGACAAATGCAAAGACCATACAGGCGAGCAAGAAATTCATGATGCGGCGGCTATGCCAGAATGTTCGAGTTTCGACCAGAATTACAGGTGCTGTTGATGCTGATGACACAGCAGCAGGGGTACTATGAGCCTCATTTGCCTGTTCGCTGGCAATGTTGATTGCAGTGGTACCACAGATCTCACATATACTGCAATAAAACGAAATATATAAGCAATAACATCAAACCAGAACTTCAGAACAACATATCCACCAGCCATAAAACTAAAGCAAGGTAGATGGCAAGATGGCTTAAAACTTGCCACAAATGCTTGAATCAGCTCATATATGTACAAACATGGTGGCACTTGCAATAAAGAGAGGACACACAACAAACAGATTTGTATATGATGTCAATAAGTTATGCATGTAGCCATAAAAACACGATTCAAATCCACAAGAAGAAGAAAGGTTGAAACAACACAAAACAGGGACCAAGATGGAAAATGAAAAAGCAAAATTGAAAAAAAGGACGCCTCAGCAATTGGCAACGCCCCTTATTTGTCTTCAATTCTGTGTACTAATGCTGTGATTCATGGTTTGACAAAATCTTTCATGAATGTATAATCAGAAATGACACTAATCCAAATCATTTGTTAACATTCAAGGAAACACTGGATAACTATGAACTAAAACCATCACTGATTTACTCAACAAAGGAAATAAATTACAATACACATCTTAAATCGTGATAGATAAATCCATAAAGCAAGGACAATATGCCATAGCACATAACTATAGCAGACAATCAAATGTTGCCGGATTATGCAAAGATACAAGACTGAAGATGACAAATACTTCTAGACATCTATAATATCAGAACTTAAGCAGTGGATTATATTTCATATCTGCAGACAAGCACATGTCCACTTTCCAGAGTCAATGCTAATACATTGAGACAAGTATATAAGCTAGAAACTGGACCCCACAAAGCTTGCCACTTCAAGGTTTATAACGAAAGAATCCTAAATTTTAATTCAAGAGAAAATTGTTTTCTTTGATTTAAGACATGGTGGTGGTGACCACCAAAATCGTTATTTCTACATCATCACTGCTTTGCTTTTAACTGGACAGTTCTGTTCTAATGTATTCATCAAGGTCACAATGAGGCAAAAGAATAAAGACAACAATGCCCACCCCATGACAGGTACAAGAGATAATATTAACCAAAAGGTAAACGTATATATTAATGAAAGGTAAAATCAAGGTGTTGAAACTTGGTTTAGGTACGTTTGGAAATTTGGACATACTTATACATCATTAATTCATTCCACAATATAAGGAGACCTTTTATCCAAATGGAACTTAATTTTTTTCTTTGAGCTCGAATTTACGGCAGAGCATGGAAAAAGTAGTTATTCTAAGAGAGTAATATGCACAAAAGAAGCTAAATCTCTGAACTATGACCTTTTAGTGGAGGATTTCTATAATTAACTAGTGATTGAGAAAAAGAAACAATATAATTTGAGAAAGTGTGTTCACAGGCTAACAGTATGAATCAGACAAATTTAATCAAGTAGGATCCCATGATTCCATTTCAATTTTCAGAATTCAAGTCATCTAGATGCTGGATCCAACAAAATGGTACCAAAAATAGCTCAAACTCCAAAAACCAAGAAAAGGGCATGTACCATTCTTAATAAACAAGCAGAATATACAAGAAAAACACACTTCAAAACCATAAACATGCACACCAAATGCATCATAAAGGTACCATTTTTAAGAGATCAGGAAAGAAGTTCTTTACTCACGTGTTGCCCTTGATCTTGAACCAAGTTTCTGCACACTTCTTATGGGCAAAACCCAAATCACCCTTACAGGAACACCCCAACTCCATAGCCACCCCATTCTCTTGCCCAGAACTCTCCAAACCCAAATGGCAAATTCTACAATCTCTCACATTTTTATCTCTTAAATGCAGCTTCCCCTCTAAGACCCCACTCTCCAAGTCCACTTCTGACAAGCAATCTGACACTGAAGAGTCCCTATGAGCACCAATCTCGCCGGAGAATGAAATGTCACTGCTACTACGACTGAACTGGTGGTCTTTGCTAAAATGGGTGGTGCTTGAAGTTGGCATTTTTGGAAGCCCAAAGGAAGAAACTGGATGAAAAGATCAAAACTTTGGGTTCTTTTACAAAGGGTTTAAGGCATTTGCTCAAACTAGAAGAGAATTAAAACAATCACACAGACAAAGAAAAAGAGAGCGAAGGTGGAAATTATAGACTAATGGTGAGGGATGTGAAGGCAGAGTAGGAGGGTAGGTGATGGTGGTGTTTCTTTCTTTAAAAAACTTTATCAAAGAAAAAAAAATCAATCTCTCTCTCTCTCTCTCTCTCAATATCTATGTGTCAGTTTCGGGCAGTGTTGGTGAAAAGGAAACGCAAAGAAACTGCTGCTGTGTTGGGGCAGAGCAGAATAATTGTGCAAGTGTTGGATTTGAAACTGAAGTTTTTTCTCTCTTTTCTTTTTCCCCAATTTAATTTCTGTAGAAAGATCAAAGAAGGGTATCATAAAAATGTGATCTTTTCATAATTAGGAAAGAAAATACAGAGAAAAGATTATAACTTTGGAGAGATTTTTCACTATTTTCTGAGTCTTGCTGGTTTCTCACTTGCTATACTTTGTGGTTGTAAACTTGTAATGTGACCCATGTCCCTATTTCTAGCTTCTGCCCTAAAATTAGGGGCTGGACAGAACCTATGCTATAAGATTATGTAAGTTCTATTTTAGACATTTGCATATGATATAATTAAGTTTTGGTTCAGTTCCACATTAAGCTTAAAAGTTCAAAAAGAGAATTTTGAATAACACTTTTTTTGTTTGGTTTGGATTTTTTTGGGACATTAATTGAAAGTACTTAATCTAGGCTGGGACATTAAGTTTTGGTACATTAATTCAAGTTAATTCAGATTTACATGAAATAAGTTTATAAAGAGAGAAAGGGCATGGTCATTCGGGATCTTACATCGCTTGATAATTGTGGTGTGTGTGGATATAAAAATTAGCATATTTTGTTAAAATTTTAATAAAATGTGTGTTCCTTCTCTGTCCGTGTGTGCGTCGCTTTCAAAAAAACTTTGGGCCTCTGGCCCGGTTCCAGTACAGTGGTGCGGCTGTCGCCTTCTGCGAAAGCGGGAGTAGGGCCTGGTCCTTCGGGATCCCACATCGCTTGGTGATTGTGGTATGTGTGGATATAAGAATTAGCATATTTTGTTAAAATCGATATGATTTTAATAAAGGGTGTGTTTTTTCGCTGTCTGTGTGTGTCGCTTTAAAAAAAAAAAGAAAAATGGCCTATATTCCGTATTTAATTTAGATTTACATTCAACATATTCGAAAAATTTAGATTTACATTGAACATATTCGAAAAAGGATAAAGCACATGCTTTTCATCCATAACTTGAATTTAAATTAATATAAATTATATCTACAATAATACAAAATATCTACTCTTAAATTTTTAAAAATTCAAATTTAAAATATCTACTTAATAAAAAAACGTTATCATTTCATATAAACTCTTAGTAGTATAGTATAAATCAATTTGAGAATTAACTGTCATATGCCTTTGTTCCAAAACAATAAACTAATTTTTTTTAATTTATTTCAAAATATAGCACACTTGTTATTTTTATTTTATTGTTAATATATTTATTTAATTTTTCAATAATCAATAGATTTACATTCAATTTTTTATACCATTTTAAAATAAAACTTAAAATAACTTTATATATTTCCATTATATACTTCACTTAAGTCATGAAAGATTCAATATCAACACCTATTTTTAACAATAATAATTATACATATGGTATAAATGAAGAGTGTGATTGATAAATTATGAGTAAGATTATGTCTTATAACAATAAAAATTAAATTATGTGAAAATAGAAATGAGCATATTGTTTTGAGAATGAGAGAGTGCATAAAATGATAATTACTATTGAACATATTAATAACAAATTGGATTAAAAAGAAAATTTACAAACATAGACATAGACAAGTAGTTACCACCTTTTGATATCGAGGCTAGTTACAAAGTGGTCCCTCAACATGGTATATTAATTATCATGGAAGTATATTTTTGTATCCATTTAGCTAGTACACTAATAATAAATATAAGGGAAATAGCATTATTATGTCCCTTTCTTTGATTTTTATATTAATTTTTTTTAATTATAATTAGTTCGAAATAGAAATTTAACATAACAAAAAAATATATCTCAAAACTTAATATATATTAGAATAATACTATTATTTTATTTAAATTTTATCAAATTAGAAAAAAAAAAAGCTAAAATAGAGTTTATAAATCTAATGGAAAACAATAAAAAAATTTAAGGAATCGATAAAGAAAAATATTATAATTGAACTCAAAATGCATTATTGCCTATGAGGAAAATAGGATCGTACGTAGAGGATTGGTAAAAGTTTGATGAGAATATCAATTGGAAAAACTTATAATTTATTTCTGAATTTTAACATTTTTATGCATTCAATTTCTATATTTTAAAAACTATATAGTAAATTTTTAAAATTTATCGTTTTTACACATTGTATTTATATATTTTAAAAACTACACACTAGATCTTTAAATTTTTTGAGAGGAACACATTAAATCCAAACAGACCGTAAAAATAATACTATTCCGTTAAAATACACATGATTTTAACTGCGCTTGTATTATATTGACATTTATACTGTCTATTTTGAACTTAATGTATTATTTTCGAAAAAATCGAGAATCTAATGTGTAGTTTTTAAAATATAACAAAACGTTAAAATTCACATCAAAATAGATTTTTCCATATTAACATGAATTAGAAATTGAAAATAACCGATAGAAAGAACTGTACTTGAATTAGCCACTCATAACAAAATTGTCCAGCTTCAGTAAGCATCAAATGCCCACCATTTTCTGTCGGCTGTAGGCAACACTAAAAACAAAGGCCACCACCAAGTCCTACAACTTTTTATCATTATTTTTATTATTTATGAGGAACCCACAGATTTCTTTGCTTTGGAAACATTTTAATTTATTTATTTGTTCGTGGAATCCTTTTTATATCTAAAATTT
Organism: Excoecaria cochinchinensis; assembly: GCA_947683425.1. Lineage (NCBI taxonomy): Eukaryota > Viridiplantae > Streptophyta > Magnoliopsida > Malpighiales > Euphorbiaceae > Excoecaria > Excoecaria cochinchinensis. The sequence goes on along the minus strand of CANTUQ010000049.1, from coordinate 1,002,234 downwards.
ATTAATAGGATTGGTTTGAAAAAATTTATTAAAAGACAAACCGAACAATTTAATTGTAGATGCTTTTTTTTATGTTCACTTGTTCAAATTAAGCAAAATAATGATTTTTTTTTTCATAAAAATTACTAAATTAACACTTATATATAAAAAAATTAATTTGACCATTTTAGATGAACGAATTGCCGAAAAATTTATTTGATATGTTCAGTCAGCTTGTATTGCACATTTGGCATGCCAGATAATACAAAGTCAGCATCTAACACGGCATGCAGGTGCATGGATATGGAAAATAGGGTTGGATGCCACATCATTATGCCATGTGGCATCTAACCCCATTTTAACATGATGACATGGACAAAATGCCATATGACATGCTGAATTGTCAACACGTGTACTGCCATATGTGCAGTTCACGCTAATTACATGATGACGTGACATCCAATTCCATTTTAGCATGATGATATAGACAAAGTGCCATGTGTCATGCTAAATTGTCAACATGCATACTGCCACATGTGCAGGTCACGTTGACTAGATATGCTAACTAAACTTTCCGGTGAGCTCATCGCCGAAAATCGATCAAAATGATTTTCTGTATATAAGTGCTAAATTCATTAATTTTTATGAAAAAAATTCTTTCATTATTTTTGTGTAATTTGAGTAATAGTTCGTTGATTGTGGATGAAACTAAACTAGAAAAAAGATTATGTTTCAATATCACTCAAAGTTTCGACTGCAAAAAATATATATCATTCAAAAAATTTCAATTCTGTAGAGTATCGAAGCTTATTTTTAGAATGATATTATGGTTTTAATAGCGGGAATTTATTGTGCAGATTTAACTGCCAAAATTAATCAGAGTAGAATTGAAGTTTCCAGTTCAAGAGTACTCTACTTTGTGTGCATAAAATTACATTAGTGAATATGAATAGTTAAATAAAAAAATATTTTTATATTTTTTATTCAACTGATCATATTTAATACATTCGATGCATCATACCTATCAAATTATTTTCGAAACGTAATATAGTGGAGTCAGGACAAATTAATTGCAGCAAATTATATCGATATAAAAATACTTTAATTTAGATATATAAACTTTTAATGTAAAAGAAACTGCAATAATGTAATAAGATAAGCAATAATATGAAAAATAACAATCTCTCCTTAAAGTGAAACCCTAATAAACGAATAATTATATTAAGTTCAAATAGGAGATGGAGCACAAGCAGGCTTCACTTTCATCACTTCAGGATAGATAGTAGCAGCAGTTGGGGAGACTTCTCCGGCAAACTGACCGGGACCGGCTGCACTGGTGAATGGAGTATGACCCGCACCATCACCGGAACTTTGAGCAGCAGATAATGCACGGCGAGGATTTGCACACATGTCGGGCAAATAAGCTCCTGCAAAATTGCAAAATAAATATAATTAATTTTTTTATATAACCAAAGGTTGGGAATCAAATTATGAATAGTAGTCCGGTATGAACCATCCGATTGGTGGCATGCACGCATTCGGACGGTACAGATGCGCGCACTCTCACCGTATTACATTCCTCAAATTGTAATTTTTTTTTTAATTTGAACTAAATTGAAAAATTAATGAAAGAGTCCAAAAATATATATTTAACATGCATGGAACATAAATTTATTTGATTATGCAAAATTGAGGCAAGGATAATAATTATGTGATTACCTTCTCCTAAGGCCAAATTGAAGTAGAGATCAACAATATTAGGGCAAGATTGATAGCAATCATTGGAGCAAATTTTAGCTAAAATTTGAGGTTGAAGAAGAGAATCTGATGAAATCCCAACAGTTTTTCTATCAATCCCACAAGCACTAACACATTCATCACTCTCAATCCATCCTTGCATTGCATCAACAACCACCTCCGATGTTTTGCATTCATACACATTTTCTCCACCAAAATTCTCTAGCAAGCATCGCTTTCCCGAAGATGAAATTGCATATGAACAAAGCTCCGTTGGCAATTCCTCGCAGATAAGCTCACCTATATAACAATGTTAACCATAAGAAATGTAATTACTTGGTAATTAAAGAGTTGTCTTTTTTACTTTATGAACATTTTATATATCAAGCATTGAAATTTATCATTAATTCAGTTTATATTCACAATAATATATGTAACGTGATGGAAAAATAAAATAAAAAAAATCAAATTTGAAAAATATTTTGGCCAATTCTTTTAATTATTTTAGTTTGAGCCTTTATATTTTTATATATATAGATAAATATATAAATATAAAAAAGTTTGCTCGATTTCAGTTGTGTTGGTTTTTCTCAATAAAAACCGAATAGACTAATCTTTACCGTAAAAAACCGAACCAAATAAACAAAAAGCAAATAGACCGAATTTGAAAAAATTAAAATTCTCTTGATATCAGTTCAGTTTTTTATTTTGATTCGGTTTTACACGCGCTAAGTTTATAGTACATACCAAGAGCTCCCTGAAGTAGAAGAAGAGAGAAAGCAAAAAATATGATCAACGCCATTGATTTGCGATTGGGATGGACTGATTGTTGGAGATTATTATTTTGAGGTAATGCTTTGTATATATATTTTACAGTAAGGTTGTGTTTATATAGTAGAAATATATGCCAGCTGCTTTTTGGTGTCTTAGTAATTGTAATAATTTAAATAATTATTTAAATTCAAGGAATTGTTTATTTATTTAACATTTTCCTAAATCAATGAAATTATTGTCAATATATATAAAACAAGATTAAAGCCCTTGGACTTGTTAATTATATATGATGGCAACGAGAATTAAACTTTGGACGAATCTTTTATTTTAGCTGTTCGTCTATAATTAAGATATTAATTATTTGTCTAGATGCAGTTTATATTTTTGGTTTATTCTAATTATTTGCTATTTGAATGAAAATAAGATGAATTAAATGGCGACTGAATATTGATTATAAAAGTAATTATCATTAATTAACTAAAAGAGACCAATTAAAATCGATTCATTGGATTTTTTAGCTATAGTAATTGAAGTTAGGCGAAATAATATTTAAATACCAGGATTCCTCTTTGAATTTTTTCCCATATGTTTTCTATAATTAGCCGGCTGTTGCATTGGCATTATGTTTATGCCACGGATTAATTTTCTCAACTGATTGATGCTCCATTCTCAAAAATCACGACCATATAATAAATCATTATAAAATAAAATAATATAATATAATCATAATGGGAAAATACAAAATTTTTAGGCAATATCAAAATGCTCCAAAAATACTAAAATTCATCAATGGCACTCTTCGTTGTTAACAATTCTTTTGTTTTAATTTTATTTTATTTCTATCTAAATGATGATCTACGTGGCTTTTTTCAATTGAAGTTTGATGGGAATTTCTTTTGGCAGTACCATTGCTGAATAGTTTTTTGGAAGTTTCCTCATCAAAATATTCTTCTTTTTGACTTTTTATGATAAGTGAATGATTAATCAGCCAGGATACTTAATAATGTACAAAATTATAAACGTTTTTTGACAAAAGAATTTTATACTTTGTATTATCCTAAACGTTAAGCCATTTAAGGTTAATTATTTAGAGTTGTTTGATTCATTTATAAATAAAATTATGTTCAAATTTTTAATAAATCAAACGAAACTCAATGATGGTTCAAGCGCATCTAAAACTTAAAATACTGGCAGAATTCCGATAAAAAAGAGTCCGACGATCAAGTTGGTAACCTCGATAAAAGAGAAAAATGAAAAAAAATCTTAGAATTTAGAAATAAATCTAAATGTGTTGAGAAATTTTATATAGTATCTAAATGTGCTGCATTAGATGATTTAGACAATCAATGTTGCTGAACAATTTATAAGGGTTTGCCATTGATTACCAACAGCTACTGTCAGTATATATACTCCATCCGTTCTTTATTATATGTCACTTTTGATTAAAATTCAAATTTTATTTATCTGTTATTTTTAGATTTTCAATATAATTTAATTTTCTTTTTCCAATTTAATTTTCATTTTCAATAAAAATTGACCAATTAGATTATTTTTTTTACATTAAATCACTCAATTTATATTGAATCACTCAATTTTTTTTCTAAATTCAAGACTAATTAATATTTCTTAATTTTAGTGAAAATAATAAAAGTGACAATTATAAAAGAATGGAGGAAGTAACATTTAACTAGAAATTTGGACACTTGTGGATGTTCCGATAGAATAGCCAGATTATCAAAAATCAACGGAGCACTTCATTTACATTGTTCATGAAAATGCATTATATAACAAAACTATAGACCGAATTGAAACTGATAAAATTTGAAGTTTTGGAATCAATCAAAGTTAAATTCAAGTGAATTAATCTATCCAAGCTTTTGTGTTAGTCATAGTTTATAGAAATGAATGGAAATTGATTTGGAATTTAAAAGCCTCGCAAAAAGTAGACTTTCAAATGGAAAGCAATAAAAGATGCCTTTCACTGTCAGAAAAGTGTTTTAAAAGAAGATGCCCTTAGTTGTAGTGCAATGCCTTAAATAAACTACAAGCTATCATGGCAATCATTGACTATGCAATTCTTTTCCTTCATTGATCCGGCAACTCAAGCTTAAAAGAAAATAACCCTTCATTTCCAGGTATGATACGGTACGTGATACGTACATCTAAACTGTTAAATCATATAGAACCAACAATAAAATGGTCCAAATGCATGCACACACTAAATGCGCAAGTGTACGAGACTACCACAGTAACACTCTCTGGTACTTCATAATAGCTTACTCAATTTCAATTTTAATTTTTTCCTCCATATTATTGCCCATTACTCAGCAGGGCTGAGTGAGACACCTGCATCCCATGAGTGTCAATCATAAAAACAATTTATGTATAAATATTCCATTAGTTATTAATCATAAAGGATAACTGAAACCATATCAAATCCTAACTCTCAATAATGACAAGTAAGCAAATGCACAATTTACTCAAAACTGGTTGCAATTTTCTGATTCTATCGGTTTGAGTTCATCTAATGAAGATGCTAGAAGAACACATCGAACAGATTCAGAAATGAGTTAGATACATGATCACTGGATGCCCAATGAAAACCCTTCCAACAAAATGCAACTTTTATGCTCTGCGTATGAACACAAAATAGACATCAGGATTTGTATTCTCAGGCTTACTGGTCTTTGGTGAAAAGTAAATGCATCAAGCTGCCTGAACTTCAGATTTTGGTTCAGCTTCAGTTGTGTTCGGTGAGGTTGGCTTGTTTGCCGATAACTTTGATAAGCTTGGTATGTATCTCCAGCAACGCTTATGAACTCCACTTATCTTCTTGGGAGCATCAGCTGCTGGCAATCCTGTATGAATTACTGATAAGATCAGCTTTGCCACCGGGATGAAAACATGCAAATGTAAAACTTAGCAAACCATTGCTACTACTAACAATTTCATTGTTACAAGAATGAACATGCAAACCATTGTAAGAGGGAAGCTGCAGCTGGTTTGGTCATCAATGACAAGCAGATGTAAAATCTCGTCAGCTTTTCTTTTCTACAAAACTAAAGACATCATTCACATGCTATCGGAAAAGGCAACTGCATGCAACAAAGAAAGAGATCGAAGAGATTTCCCCCAATATGTGAGAGATTTTGATGAAGAAATTGCTATAACAGATGGGTTGATGGATCAGAGCATTCTTGGGCCAAGAAAACTGTTAGTCTACACCAGGAAAAAGGAAGCAACAGCCGAACAACAACTGAGCAGGGGCATTACAGGGAATTCTATAGTGTAGCTGTGTTAGAATAATTCTGTTAAGGGAATCCATATGGCACTAGGAAAAACGGTTCCTTCTTTTGTTATTATATAGCTAGTGAGGGGAGAGGAGAATTTTATCTCATTTTTTGAACAATTTGTATTTTGGCTGCTTTTGAGCAGGGCTCCAGTTTCTGGGGAGGGAAGATTATCTTCCTGGGGGATTTACAATATTGTATTTCCAGTTTATCCATTAGTGAAATCATTCACATCTTTCTTCTCATTTTCTATTTGATACTTGATTTGGTTGTATTGTTATTTCTTGAATTCTGTTCTCTATCAATTGGCGCCGTCTGTGGGAAATTCCGAAATGACAGACCCACCACAAACTCGCTTGCAAACCTTGCAAAATAGGATCGATTCCCATGAAGAAACGCTTGGTGCAATACAGCGTTCAATCGCTGCTTTCCAAAAACTAGTTGAAGAAAAACTTGACAAAATGGATGCCAAGTTCCAGAAAAAATTAGAAAAACAACCCATAGAAGAAGGCACGGAAGAACGAGACACCGATAATGAACCCGACTCTAACAATGAAACGCCTCGAAGAGTTTTCATCCAGTCCAGCTCCAGATTCGGCCAACCCAGCTCTCCCCAATTGGATGCTTGCATCAGAAATGATCATTATGCAATGGGATCAATGTCCCTACCCAAGGTGAAGGTGCCGGAGTTCTCTGGACCAGAACCACGTAGTTGGCTTGCCAAGGTTGAGTTATATTTCAGCGTCCATCAAACTCCAGAGAGGATGAAGCTTCCAATAGCCCAAATGTGCATGACAGGAGCAGCAACCACATGGTTTTCTCAGACGATTCGTAACAACCCGCAACTGACTTGGGAGCAATTTAAGCTCAAGTTGAATGGGCGTTTCGGCAGACGAGGAACCCAGAACCCCTATGAGGAATTGAGGACCCTCTTTCAAACCGGAACTGTGGATGGCTACATCGAGGATTTTGAATCGATCATTGGATACATCCCCAAAACATCCGAAGCTCAATACCTTGGATACTTCCTGGGAGGGTTGAAAGAAGAAGTAGGAAGGTGGGTCCGATATCTCAAACCACAAACCTGTGAGGAGGCCATGGAGCTCGCTAGGGACGCCGAACTTACTTTCTGTCCACCAGGCAGCCGTGCAGCGGCAAGGGAGAGAGGCGGAGGAGCTTCGAGTCGATCGGAGGTAACCCAACTCAGTCCCCCTATGGTGCGTCCTCTTATCCCAAAAGAGATGAGTCAACCCGACCCAAGAAGTAAAAACATGGGCTCTGGCCCATTAACACAAGCTGATGCTCCTCCACAACAATCGTCCCACCCTCCCAACAGAACGCAGCACCTACAACGTAACAGAGGACCAAGCCATCTGTCTCTAACGGAGATCGAAGAGCGCCGACGATTAGGCTTGTGCTTCAAGTGCGCCCAACCATACAGCCCGCAACATCGCTGCAGTGTAGGGGAGCTGCGGGTTACGGTTTTGGAGAACGAACTGCTCTTAGACGCTGATGTGAAGGGGGAGAATGCAGATGAAGTTGGGTCTGGAGAGTACGGAGAAGGGGATGGGGAGTGCAACGCCCTTGAAGTTCTTTTTGGAGCAGGGGACCAAGTTCGGGCACTAAGAACGTTAAGGCTAGAGGGATTTATACACGGGAAATCAATCAATTTGTTAATTGACTCAGGGGCAACACACAACTTCATTTCGCGACAACTGGTACGATCACTAAACCTTCCCATTGATTTTATCCAATCTAAGAACATAAGACTGGGGAATGGGATCCGAGTCCCAGCCCAAGAAAAATGCGAAAATGTAGAGCTACAACTGGGCACTATCATGTTGCGTTTGGATGCTTTGTTAATTGATTTGGGGCCATTAGATGTCGTATTGGGTATTGAATGGCTTCGAACTCTGGGTACTGTTAAGCATAATTGGGATCAGAGGTGGATGCAATTTGAATACAGGGGCAAACAAATCCAACTCAGGGGTATTGAATATCCAATACCAACAAATGACGAGCCCTTAGAAGAATTAAATGGAGTGGAACAAAATTCTTGGTTCAATCTGGAAGATAACTATATTGAATCTGTTTCACGAGTCACCCATAAGAAGGGCAAAAGCATATTCCAGTGGTTGGTGCCATGGTGGTCAAAAGGCATTGTCAAAGCAATTTGGAAAGGTGAACATATAATGCAAAATGAGTATCCTCAATTCAGTCTTGAGGACAAGACTGCAATTCAAGGGGGCGGCAATGATGAAGAAATTGCTATAACAGATGGGTTGATGGATCAGAGCATTCTTGGGCCAAGAAAACTGTTAGTCTACACCAGGAAAAAGGAAGCAACAGCCGAACAACAACTGAGCAGGGGCATTACAGGGAATTCTATAGTGTAGCTGTGTTAGAATAATTCTGTTAAGGGAATCCATATGGCACTAGGAAAAACGGTTCCTTCTTTTGTTATTATATAGCTAGTGAGGGGAGAGGAGAATTTTATCTCATTTTTTGAACAATTTGTATTTTGGCTGCTTTTGAGCAGGGCTCCAGTTTCTGGGGAGGGAAGATTATCTTCCTGGGGGATTTACAATATTGTATTTCCAGTTTATCCATTAGTGAAATCATTCACATCTTTCTTCTCATTTTCTATTTGATACTTGATTTGGTTGTATTGTTATTTCTTGAATTCTGTTCTCTATCAGATTTCCACCGAGTTTGGCACACATTATTAAAATCTACAATACAAGCGAAACGAAATTTAGCAAACTTTCCTTCAGCTGATGCTATTTCTAATATTGACTAGCATAGCCAACATTTACCTAATGAAAGAAATGCCTGTAGTTATTATTTATAGTGAAAGGGCAGCCATTGGTACAACTTAAAAAGAATATGTTAGCATAGTTTCACTTAATTTAACGATGCCTCAGCCATTGGTATTTGTAGAGCTTTTATATTTGGCATCAGATTCACAGCAACATATTTATGACCCAATTAACTGCTGCCTTGGTCCCATCAAAGGCTACAGATGCAAGGTTCCACCATCGTAAAGCAGGCAAGATGCTGCTTTGTCAATTTATTTATGGATCTTTGTATCTAAACAATTATCATGATTACTTGATGCAGGATGCCATTTTCTTATAGTGCTTTTTATCAAAGAGAGAAGGATACAACATTTTGCATTCAAATCTGGCAGTTCAGAGAAAATGCAAGCCTCATATCAGTGCAACTTAAAAGTATGCCGGTTGATTTAAAACCTGCTCTAAATTAACCTTTCTGGTGACGGCTCTTCAAGTACATGAATTCAAACAAATTAGCAATATGGGAAGATAAATCTACTTTCAAGCATTAAAATTGTAAAGAGCAAAAAAGGGTCTTAATTGTTATATACCGATCAAATATTAAACCATAATAGTTTCAATACTCAATAACAGGCAAGTAAAGCAGGCATAAAATAACACTTTATACTGACAATGTCCATGTATAACTGACTTTCCTTGAAGTTGTTTCAATATCTAGTCACTAAAGATGTTAAACCCTAAACCTCTAGTTTTAATAGAATGCATACAGCAAAAAATACGTATTCCTAGTCCAGAGAACCCCGTCTATGGTTCATTGCTCCTTACATATTTCCACGCTCATCACTAGCTGAACCCATAAATCACTATCAAAGTAAGGGTCACTAAACTTTCAGTGAATTTGACAAATGCAGCACATGAAGGAACAAATCTTGATTTCTCTGTTTTAAGTTTCACCAGTACTAACTTCATCACATACCAAACAAGGAAATAGCAAAATGTCAAGCTAAAACTGACCGTTTTTGAAAGCAATTCCCCAGGCTTTCCCATGCCTGCCATCCTGAACCATTAAAAACCACATTAAACCCTGAAATCCATAAATCAATGCATTTAGGAATAAAGAGCAGAGAATAGGAAATTTAAGAAAAACAAAAAACATAAACCCTAAACCCCATCATATAATAATGAAAAGCGTAACTTTGAGAATACCAGTTCTCATTTCAACAGAAAGTCGTGAGCTTTTATTTTTATTTCATCTGTAAAGGCCAGATAGACTGGGAAAAAGAAAGAAATCAAAGGAAAAGGAGAGACCTTGTACAGATTGATTTTGGTGATCTCATAAGAAACATCTGTCCAATGAGATTTAGCCATGTGGTAACCGATTCCCCAATTGGGTAAAAACTGGGCCACTTCGAAGAGATTCTTCTTCTTTTTTCTCTTGGGTTTCTTCGAAGCCGAAGAATTTGAAGTGGGATTAGCAGAGGGAGAAGAAGTGCTAAAGCTTTTTAGGAAGCCAAACGACAATCTGAATAAGCTTAGATTTTGATTATTAGCTGATGCCCTCTTTAGGAGAATTGTCGCCATTATTGAAATGGTTTAGCTTATTCCTCTCTTCTGAGATGGATTCTCGTTTCTCAGTGACTTCACAGCAAGCAAGAAGAAAATTGTATAGGTTTTTGATTCGGTTATTCATAAAACGACCTCGTTTTGCTAATTTATTCATTATCTTGCCCATCAACCAGGTTAATTAAGTTTTGGCAAAACCAATTTTAAGCTGGAGAAAGATTTGACAAAGGTAATTTAGAAAAGTTTTTATTAAAATAGGGTGGTGTCAAAAATATTTCCGAATGTAGGATTGAGTTAGAAGTCGCAGCTGATACCTGCGGCTTCTGACAGTAAAATTCACAGTTTGAGTCCCATTTTACACAATGATGCCACAGCTCGTAGCTGCGGCATAACTTTTATATATATATATTTATATATATATATATAAATAAAGGGGCAGCAGGGGCCTACCTGCTGCCCCTTGTTATTTTTTTTATTTTAATTTAATAATAAATAATATTATTTATTATAATAAAATATTTATTAAATATAATAATATAATTTTAATAAAATAATATTTAAATAATATACGAAATGAAATTTTATTTTTTAATTATCCAATTACAAATTTTACAAAAATATTAAATATTTTTATTTAATGTTATTAAAAATATTTTTATTTAATATTTTATTAATATTAACAAACATATGATAATTTTAGTTTCATTTAATATTATTATTTGATTTTTAGATCGATTACTAGTAAAAAATATTTTTTTGATATATAATAATTGTCAATTTACTAATTGTTTCTATTTAGATTAAATGATAAGTAACGATCTAGTAATAAAAATATTAATTATTATTATTAATCAGATTAATTGTCTAACAAGTGTTTTGAAAAATTTATTAATTCGGTGAAATTTTTTTCAAATATTTAAAAAAATTGACACTACAACCAACTTGAAAAATTTTAAAAAAATTGACATGATAGGTTGCAGTGTCAATTTTTTTAAATATTTGAAAAAATTTTCACCGAATTAATAAATTTTTCAAAACACTTGTTAGATAATTAATCTGATTAATAATAATATTTAATATAGAAACAATTAGTAAATTGACAATTATTATATATCAAAAAAATATTTTTTACTAGTAATCGATCTAAAAATCAAATAATAACACTAAATAAAACTAAAATTATCATATGTTTGTTAATATTATTAAAATATTAAATAAAAATATTTTTAATAACATTAAATAAAAATATTTAATATTTTTGTAAAATTTGTAATTGAATAATTAAAAAATAAAATTTCATTTCGTATATTATTTAAATATTATTTTATTAGAATTATATTATTATATTTAATAAATATTTTATTATAATTTTATTTTATTATAATAAATAATATTATTTATTATTAAATTAAAATAAAAAAAATAACAAGGGGCGGCAGCAGGTAGGCCCCTGCTGCCCCTTTTTATATATATATATATATGAAGAAAGGGGCAGCATATATATATGAAGAAAGGGGCAGCAGCTGCTGCCTCTTTCTTTATATATATATATATATATATATAAAGTGATGCCGCAGCTACTAGCTGTGGCATCACTGTGGAAAATGGGATCCAAACTGTGGGTCCCATTGTCAGAAGCCGCAGGTGTCAGCTGCGGCTTCTGACTCAACTTTACATCCGAAAATATTTTTGACACCACCCTATTTTGGTAAAAACTTTTTTAAATTACCCCTATCAAATCTTTGTCCCTTTTAAGCCCGGTTCTGCTTGATCTTTAGGTGCGAGGGTGTGCCATTTAGAATAATACGCGTCGTTGCATAAACGGTGAAAGGGGAAAAAATTGCAACGGGTTGGTCGTAAAAATAATAAGATAATATTGGTTTTATCACCGTCAGAGAAGCAATATAAAAGGGGGACGGCTGCACATAAAAAAAAATACACTCTTAACCTAATTTTGAGAAGCGAAAAACACAAGAAAAACAAACACAACATCATGGTAAGATTACAACAGAAGACAATTGAAGGAGAGTAAAGAAACAATCTGCTGGTGGCCGACCCCAGATCTTGTTTTTCCTCATTCTCTGTTTTACGACTCCAAATTTTGTTCTTTTTCTTCCTCTGCTGTTATTATGACGTGTGCGATGGATTTTAGTTTTGTTTTGAATTTTTATATTGTCATGAAGAAATTCCATATTTAGGACTATGATGAATATTAATTTTGAGATTGTATAGCTATTTGTTTTTATGCATAAGATTGATTTACTTATATGATATTAAATTTTTATTAAAATTAATGCTTGTTGAATCGATCAAATCAATATAAATTCAATCAGTTAATTTATTTGATCAATTGAACCTAGATTGATCAAACTTATTTTTGTCTTTGTGGTTGTTTGATTTTAAATCAAGGTTTTTCCATTAACTTAATACTTGCTCACTTCAATTCTTTTACTTGATCAATTGAAAGGACTAAATTGAGATTATGGTTAAAATACTATGATCATTAGGTTTTGAGTAATTTAGAGAAAAATCATCTCATGTGAATTATCATTATTTTACATAAAATTTAGAAATTACATAATCAAGAGATTAAGTGAAATCTAGTTTTAATATTCATCATAATTGTTAATCCTTCTATAGATTAGTGTTTGATTATCTTTGTCATTTATTAGCATAATTTTATTTTAAGTTTCATATTGAAAACTGGTTGTCTAAATAACATAAGAATTCAAAAGTTTTAGTACTTGTTGGGTTGTTCCCGGAGGACGATATCTGGATTCACAATTCTTTTACTACTTGCTATTAGGAATTAGTCTATATTGCCCGTATCAAATATTTGGCGCCATTGCCGGTGAGCAATATTTTTAAAGATATTAGAACTAAGAATTTTAGTTACTTTAAACTTTTTTGTTTTGTTTATTTTGTTTGCTTTTCATTTGAATTGAGTTTGTTTTTGTATGATAACCTGAAATAAGCATTTTGTTTTTTGATCCTGAAATTGAAATCACTGCGCGCAGGACAAAGAAGGAGACTAAAGCAGCTAGGGCAGTTGAGTCATCTTCGGCAACAATAGATTCTGAATAAGAACATACTACATTAGAGATTAAAGAGATTGAAGAGATGGCAAATCCACAAGATGATCCTACGAAGCCCATCATAGACTACACTACTCCTTCCTTAAGCAGTGCAGACTCGTGCATTGTACATCCACCAGTTGCAGCTAATAACTTTGAGATCAGACATGGAATGATTCAACATTCTAATGCTTCAACAGATAGTGCACCATCACCCCTTCCTTCAAGCTCAATGCCTACCTCCTTTCAATCTATTTTGGAGCAGCTTTTGGCCAACCAACAGCTCATGTTAGCATTTCAGCAGCGATTGGAACAGACCTTAGATGAGCAGCGTCACACCTTGAACCAACAATAAGTCCAAATTGAGCAGATTTGGGATTACCTTCGTGAAGGGAACCACCCTTAACGATCGTTGTCCCTCTCCACAATAATGCGCTTATTCAGGGCATTGTCTCTACCTTTCTCTTTTATTGATTTTGTTTTTTTCATTAAAGACAGTGAACATTTAAAGTGTGTGTGTGTTTGTGGTGGGGAGGAGCTTTTTCTTTAGTTTAATTTGCATTTTTTTATTATGCTACTCCTCTCATTTGTGTTTATGTAAATCTTTCAAGCAATTTGACTGAAAATTTTTCTTGGTTATTTCAAGTATAAAGTTTCATGTTAAATTATGTTTGATCATAATTAAAAATTTAAAAGTCTCTGATTTTTAAAATTTTGCAACTTTATTTTTGGTGTTATTTCTTTTTACTATTGAGTGTAACCATTTAAACATATGATTTAGGATTTTTTTTTTGTTTTTAGAAAATTCTACTTGAACTTAAAACTGTGAGAAGTTAACTTTGCACCAAAATTTTATTAAGGATGTACTTTCATTCAAACCTATGTTTAATGTATGATATTTAGTAATTAAGATACCCCTTTGAGAACAACAATTACTGAAAAAAATACGTTTATATGTACTTTGAAATTGATTGGTTATTGGAAAAAATACATCTATTTGTACATTTCTGAGACCATCAGTTACTGGAAAAATACATATATTAGTATCCCTTCGAAAGTGATTGGTTACTAGGGAATTATTTAGAATACTTTAATATGCTTTTACTTAAGTTGCTTGTTAAAGGCGCAAAATAAATAAAAAATTAAAGATGTGGAATAGAATGATAAGAACTCCTTATTTGGACTGAGTAAGAAACTAATCTCCGATCTTAGTGTATCTATCTAAGCATTGTTTGCCTTAATTTTGAATATTTTTGAATTCATGTTCACTTGGTTGCATGATCTAATTAATAGAAATTAATAATGCTTAGTGAGGCTTGCACCTTATGGTTAGAACATTGGGACTTTTATTTGTTTTGGTTATAATTTTCGTGAGTTTGGATGGTTTGTTATATTCGAAATTGTTGAGAACTATTTTCTTTTTACTTGAGGACAAGTAAAAGCTCAAGTGTTAGAGAGTTGATAGAATGTGATTTTACAGTATGTTTAGGATGTTTTTGTTTAAGTTAAGCGTTATTTTGTTGATTTAAAGTAGGTTTTTTTTTTATGTTTTTTTGCATTTATTTTGAATTATTCTTTTGTCAATTATGTATTTTTGTGTTAGATTTTGGTGATCTAGAAGAATTTTTGTGATGGATTTTTATTAAAAGGGACAATAGCTTACCAAATATGGAACCAAAGCAAGATCCAACTTTGATAGAGGGATAATAGCTGGCCAAAGTTGAGACCAAAGCAATACACAGTTTTGGTTTCACCTTTGTTTCGTGACGCAATTACAACATAAGACAATTGAAGGAAAGTGAAGAGACAATATGTTGATGGCCAACTCCAAATCTTGTTCTTCATCTTTCTTTGTTTTACTACTTCATATGTTATTTTTTTTCTGTTATTATGATGTGTAGGATGGATTTTACTTTTATTTTGGATTTTTATACTGTCATAAACTAATTTCATAGTTACCGCTATGATGGGTTTAGCAATGCCCATGCATAATTTAAACTTGTATTTATGAATAATAATTGGGTTTAGCAATGATTTAAGCATTTTAAAAGTGTCAAGTTGAACTAAATGGGAGTTGATTAAGTGCAAAATGAGAGTGGAAGATGTTGGAGTTCATGCTTTAACCGCATTTCATTCATGGTTTAGGCTGGGTTTAGCATCCACCTGATAGTAAATTAATCATATACGAAGGGAAGAAATTAATCCTTATTTTTTGGGTACTTTTTGCTGTAGTACTCATTCATCAATGCTCTGTTTTATTATTTATGTATTGTTCTGTTTCGTGTATGGAGGCTGTGATTTTGTTACCAAGAAAATGGCTTTATTATCCCATTATTATTGATCACTTAATTGAAACTTCATTGATCTTATGACACGCTCTAAGCTTGCAAGTGATAACAACAGAAATCATGAAGCCAAGATTATACATAATAGACATGTAAAGTAATTAAAATTAATGTCCTAGAAATCTCAGAATGGATTGAAGGACAACATCTGAGCTTCATTCATGTTATTTGTGGCCGTTCTCAACAAACCCCACCAACTGGGTTAATTCAACTCAGAAATGTAAACTTGAAACCGAAACAAACTAACCGACTTCTCTTACTACACTTGCAAAGAAAACAGACAGCAAAAATTCATTGTACCCATCAAAAAACTAAAACTCACTCACTCCAGTACTTCTCATCAACATCTTTATCATCCTCAACATCATCAACTAAGTCTAAGCTCATTTTAAACTTCTTCACATCCTCTACAGCCGCACTTCTAAACAACCCAACATCAACAGCACCTGACACCATATGATATCCTCTTGATTTCATATTAGTGGGCTCATCATGTGGCATAGCAAACCCTGCTAAGTAGGCCCCACTTTGGGTCCCTAACACTGCCTTCTCTGCCACCCTCAGCATTTCTCTCACCTTCTTGTGCCCTGGGTCCCACAAGTACCCCATGCTAGCACTCAGATCCAACGGTCCCATTTGAATGCAGTCTACCCCTTCAACGGCTGCAATCTCTTCTGCTTTTTTCACTCCTTCTTCGCTCTCCACCTGGCACATGATTAGCAGCTCATCCTCGTAATTACTCAAATACCCTTCGTCAATTCCGTAATTCGACGCCCTAACCACCGTATGCGCCGATCCACGGATTCCCGCCGGTGGAAATTTGCAATACGAGACTGCTTTCTTAGCCATTTTGGCGCTTTCGATCATCGGAAACATGATCCCTTGCGGGCCCAGATCCAGAGCCTTCTTTGCCCAGGTTGGGCAGCTCTCCGGTAGTCGAAGGATCGCCGGAGTGTGAGTAGAGGCTAGGGTGCGAAGGCAAGTGAGTGCTTCATTTATTCCGCCGGGACCATGCTCCATGTCAACGACAACGAAATCGTATCCAGCGAGACCGGCGATTTCTGCGAGAGTAGGGGAGAAGCTGAGGAGGAAGAGACCATAGAGAGTCTCGCCGTTACGAAGGCGACATTTTAAGGATTTAAGAGAGGAGGTGCGGATATTGGTGGAGGAGATATCAATAGGGGACAGATCGGAAGGGGAAGTGGAGTTTTTGGGTGACTTTACAGTAAGATTCGTGTTAGGGATTGAAGATTTGAAATTGAAGAAATGTAACTTAGAGCGTGAGAGAAAAGGTGTTTTAGGGTTATGATGATTTGATGAGAAGGTGGCGGGGCAAACAGCGGTGGGGTGTCCGGTGAGTGCTGGCATGATGGAAAAGTTGAGGTCTTGCTAAGTGAAATTTTCAGTGCTAAACCCTGTTATAGAGTAGCTCATGGACAGTGCGTGAGGGTTTTGTGTGTGTGTGTGTGCATATATATATATATATACTTTTAATTAAATCTTAATCTTTTAGTACTTGGCGTATTTTTTCAACAAACTAGCCATTTAAGTAGGACAAGTTAGTTGTTAACAACTACTGGTGTGTGCGCTTATAGTTGTCTTCAACTTTTGTTTCTATCCTCCGCAAAACTTTGTTATTGCCCAATTACTTTGAGATCATCATCTTCTCCTGAATTAGCAGCAGCAAATTCCAGTAGTAACCAATTGACTCCATTGTTGAGTCCTCTGGTGCCCATGATTGCAGCTTCACTGAGTCTAATATTGAGAAGTTACCAATTCTTCACTTTCTTGCTTATTCTTTGGCTGAAATTTTTCAATGTGCTACTTCTGATTCTTCGTTTTGGTGAAGATGAGTTGATATTTTCTTGCGTTTTGTCATGGAAAGTTTCTATTTTCCATATTCATAGTTTCCAAAAGAGAAAGAAATGCTCTAACAATGGGCTAAAATATATTATGGAGAACTTTGAATTTGGGAGCGAGCAATCTGTTGAATTAGGGAGAGAGGTCTTTTGATTTGTGCTGCGGTTTTCAATGGTAAGCTAAGTATTATTGCAACTTCTTTTAAGCCTCTCTTGCACTCTTTTATCTTTTTAATTTTGCATGCTTTGCAGAAGATGTAGAAGAATATTTATCGTGAGCCAGTATACATGCACCCAGTCATTAGAGTCTCCAACAATGTTGCCCAGTTGGGCTCTCCGAAAGAGGGACCCAAGCCACATCAGCTCCTATCCTTGCCTCCATTCCCCAGCTGCCTGGAAAGACTTCACTGGTATCTCAGGTCACAGCCATTAATTGGTTGAAGTATTACTTTGATGAGACTAGGATTTCCAAGAGGTTCAACACCCTTCCGAGGTGGTACTCTGTATCCAGATGCTGATGAGATTAATCTACAAAGGCTTGTCAAGTACAAGCCATGTGTTAGTTTGACTTCAAATTCATTTTTGGCTAGCAAAATTATGAATTTTGTGCACATGCGTGTTTTATCTTGAGGGATATCATATACTGAAATTTATGTTGCAAAAGTATCTTTTTTCGATTTGTTGCATATGAGACTTGTTGTTACTTCAATTTTAGGACTCTGAGATAGCTGTCCTAAAAAAGCCTCCAAGACTGCTGTTTTGTCCCTTGATATTCCATTTCTCATAATTCACTGTTTTCGCTCTTAATTGGTCACCTGCTGATTTGTGTTTTATGTCTCTAATTTTGTTAGGGGCATCCCAGTTTATAACAGTATGGATGCACTGGCAGCTGCAGCTGTCTTATGATTATGACAATTTTGTAACAGTGTGGATGCACTGGCAGCTCCAGTTTATAACAATTTTGTAAGCCTCTTGTTGACGAGTTTTGCTCGTTTGGAGGTCTTCATTCATTTTTTGGATAATTCGGGCTCCTCTTTCAAGGGTTCTGCAGTTCTGCATGTGTGTGGCAGCAATATAGAATATCTTTTTGCACATAATGAAATATTCATAATCTATGTATTATATTATAAGTGCTCCTTAATGACACAATGCCTGAGAGAGAGTCGTCTTGGCTCAGCATTTCAGGTTGGAAGCTGCCCAAGAAGCTTTGACCCAGTATCGAGTTTTAGGTCCTAATATAAATGGATGTTCATGGATTGAGCTACGTCTGCTTACAAGTTGAAAGCATCAGGTACTATGGACATATTGTTCTGATTGATGGTGCTCCATGAATGAAACTATCTGATTGTGGGTTGCTGGTCGATACACATTTTCTTATTTGCGTGGAGATAGAATGCTAGGGTTGGGGTAGCACGTTGTTGGAATACGCGCCCAAAGTAAAAAGAAACCTAACACCATAGGAATGATGTGTGTCGCGAAAGATATACAGTAATTGAATGTTAGATGGAGCGTATTTTTGCATTTGAACGATTTCTGATTTTTGTTTGTTTGATGTTTGCAAAGATACGTGTTGCTGAAGCTCTTGGAAGCAAATGACTTGAAGCTCTTGGGATGATATGCAGAAAGCCGATTTGTGAGATAATGCCAATGGACATGAAATTAGTTGAAATCTGATGTTTCCTATTTGGTGTAAAGAGGGTAGGAATGAGAATTTTGTGGACTTGAAATCATCTTCTGACTTTAAGTCAATCACCTTCTGATCGCCACGTCTTTCTTTCCGTTTCTCCTCTTTCTTTTGCTTTCTCCACAAATAATATTCAGAAATGGCTTCAGAATTGAGATAAGAGTGAACAGCATTTACACAAAATAAGATTATCAACCATACCATCTTCATATAATCTCTATGACATACGACAGAAATAATACTACTGAAGTTCTTTTACTACTCAAATAAGACAGAATTAAGAAATACATCAATTGATGTTCTTTTACTTCTTAATTAGGCTCCAATTCATACAAAAACCACCAACTGGAAGTTGAGGTTCAAGAGAAAAGAACTCTACATTCATTAGCTCCCATTCCACTAATATTCTTCTTCCTGATATTCTCCCTCCTCGTCCTCATATCCTTCCTCGTCAGCAGTTGCATCCTGATATTGCTGATACTCTGAAACCAAATCATTCATGTTGCTTTCAGCTTCAGTGAATTCCATCTCATCCATACCTTCACCAGTGTACCAATGCAAGAAAGCCTTTCTCCTAAACATAGCAGTGAACTGCTCGCTCACACGCCTAAACATCTCTTGTATAGATGTTGAGTTGCCGATAAATGTGGATGCCATCTTAAGACCGGTAGGAGGGATATCACAAACAGTTGATTTCACATTGTTTGGAATCCACTCCACAAAGTAGGAAGAGTTCTTGTTCTGCACATTCAGCATTTGCTCATCAACCTCCTTTGTGCTCATCTTCCCACGGAACATGGCTGATGCTGTTAGATAACGGCCGTGCCTTGGATCAGCAGCACACATCATGTTCTTTGCATCCCACATTTGTTGGGTGAGCTCAGGAACAGTGAGAGCTCGGTATTGCTGTGACCCACGAGAGGTAAGAGGGGCAAAACCCACCATAAAGAAGTGAAGGCGAGGGAATGGAATGAGGTTGACTGCGAGTTTTCTGAGATCAGAATTCAACTGGCCAGGGAACCTCAGGCAACAAGTAACTCCAGACATTGTTGCAGATATCAAGTGATTCAAATCGCCAACTGTAATAAAAAATGAAAAGCAAGAACTGATCAATATTAGAAAATGGCAGGCATGAAGGGATTCAAAACACAAGCTGTAATAAACAATACAAGAGCAAGAGACAATCAGGATTTAAAAAATAAGAACAAACATTATCCCATATGCAGAAAATAAAGTGGCTAGATTGCAGCAGATTAAATCGCCAACTGTATTATTAAACAATGAAAGCGGGAAATAATCAATCTAAAAATGAAAATTTAACAAGTGAGCAAACGGTACATCAAAATCAAAGGCTATCGTAAGTGGTTCAAATCATCAACAGGAACAAACAAATTTTAAAGCAAGAACGGTCAGCTTAAAGATTGAAACTTTAAAAAGTGAGCAAACAATAGCCCAAAACAAATGCAGATCTAAAATGACAGGCAAGAAATTAATGATCAGCTTAAAGATCTAAACCCTAAACACTTGCACTAAATACTCTTATGCACTAAATACTCTTAAGTAAAATGGAAGAAAAAGATCATTAAAGGATGAGCTTACAGCTTGGAGTGGTGAGCTTAAGGGTGCGGAAGCAGATGTCATACAGGGCCTCATTATCAAGAACCATACACTCATCAGCATTTTCTACAAGCTGATGAACAGACAAAGTGGCATTATAAGGCTCCACAACTGTATCAGAAACCTTAGGAGATGGAAAAACAGAGAAAGTCAACATCATCCTATCTGGGTATTCTTCCCTAATCTTGGAGATCAACAAAGTCCCCATTCCAGATCCAGTACCACCACCAAGAGAATGGCAGACCTGAAACCCTGCTCAATAATCAAAATCAACAAAAACCCATTAAAATCCCATTTAATCAAACAACTTTAAGAGGCTTAATAAAACAGATCAGATCAGATCATTATCATTACCTTGCAAGCAGTCACAGTTCTCAGCCTCTTTACGAACAACATCAAGAACAGAATCAATGAGTTCTGCACCCTCAGTGTAATGGCCTTTAGCCCAGTTGTTACCAGCACCAGATTGGCCAAAGACGAAGTTATCAGGGCGGAAGATCTGGCCATAAGGACCAGATCTGATGCTATCCATGGTACCAGGCTCCAGATCCATAAGCACAGCACGGGGGACAAATCGGCCACCACTAGCTTCATTATAATAGACATTGATTCTCTCAAGCTGAAGCTCTGTGTCTCCATTGTAGCGACCAGTGGAGTCTATGCCGTGCTCGGCGCAGACCACTTCCCAGAACTTGGCTCCGATTTGGTTGCCGCATTGGCCACCTTGAATGTGAAGGATCTCACGCATTTTGAAGGATTAAAGAAAAACCCCAAAAACAAAAACAGAGAAAGATCTGAACTTTGACGGCAGAGAAGGAGAGAGAAGAGAGGGGTGAAATGAGAAAGGAGAGATATGGACGAGAGGTACTTATATAGAAGGAAAAAAAGGGTTTAACGGCTCTTTTCGTTATTCAATATAATAAAAAATTGCTTAATTTTGAAATCTAAGGCTAGGGTTTGCTGGCTGCCATTTCATTTTGTTGGAAGCTTTAACAGGTAACAGGTTACAGGTAGATATAGCAACGGTTAAAAAATGAGATTTTTCTTAAAATGAAAATAAAAAGATTTGAATTTTAAATTTAGGGATACAGCTGTACTCAACCAAGCCGCTGCCTGGGAATTTGTTTAAGAAATAAGCACGGCGTCGTTTAGGGGCTTGTCGGGTGGTTCTCCTGGCATGCCAGCTCGGCTAGGGAGATATCAGTAATTCAGCCCCACCAATATATATATATATATATATATATATATATGCATGGAATAATACACGAATTCCACCAAAATTATTTACGTTTAATATATTATTTCTAAGCTAATAGACTAATTAAGTGTTAAATTATTTTTTAAAATTTATTAAAATTATCATATTATTTTTGTTTAATATATTATTTCTAAGCTAATAGACTAATTAAGTGTTAAATTATTTTTTAAAATTTATTAAAATTATCATATTAATTTTATATATAGATACGTCGCTACATAAAAAAGCGCATAAAAATCACGTATACGAGACTCACAAACCTTAATAAATAAATAATCTGGCACTTTTTAATACATTTAGGACGCGTTTGTTTTACCGCATAACATTTAGGATAGTATAAAATAATACAAAGAAAAGTGTTTGGCTATTTTTTTAAAAACATAATACGTGTATTAGATAATACGCACTTCAATTTTTATCCCAATTGCTCCGGAGGTAATAATACACCCTCTACCTATGGTTTTATTTAATACATAGACACTGTATTACACAAATATCAAACCACGGCGACACCGTCACTTCCGGTATTCCCTCCTGTCCGGCGCGAATTTTGCTTTTGGCACCGCCGTCATCTTCAACAGGTATTCTATATCCATTTTTTTTGTACCAAATCTTTCTCTGTTCTCTCATCCAGCCACCACCGGATTTTAGTTGGCCGACCACCGATCAATTCCCTGATCAGCTTTTTTGTTTTCCGGTAAATATAGCTTTTTTTTTTTTGCATTTTCTCTCTCTTATGCCAATTGTTAAATTGATTGGATTTTTATTTTTTAACATAAATTGATTGTGATTTGGTTGTTGCTTGATGCTCGCATTTTTCAAAAGAGGTTTTTGGTGGGACTTGATGCAGAGAGAGCGATGGATTGGGAAAAAGAGGAGAGCAGTGGACCGAAATTCTTTCTTGGGAGCTCCGAGCAATTCTATATCACAATTTCTTGGTTTGTTTCTAATTTTTTAAATTTAGTGAATAATATTTTGTCCAGTTTCAATTTTCTAGAAGAAATTGAAGATGTATAGGCACAGGAATTTCCACAAGGGCACAAGATATATACTTTTTTGCTCTTTCTTAGCCTCTTGTTTTTGGGTTTCTCTTGCTTTCGGCTTAAATTTTTTGGGTTCATATGAGGCAGACACTACTGGGTAGAATAAGGGTTTATCTTCTTCTTTGAGTTCACTTGCTTGGAAAGGCTGTATTGAATTTTTCTAGTCTGCTTCAGGTGAGTTGATTTCCCTGTTTAATGAGTAATTATTTTATTTGAAAGCTCACGTTGATTCCTTTTTAGTTCTTTGAATTCATTTTGGTTGGGCCTTTTTCTTCTTGTTCTTAGTTAGTCTCATTCTTCATTTAGCTTATACTGGGGGTTCATATTTTTTAATTTCAATTTGTGGGATAAAATTTTTTTGGTTGCAACTGGCTGTTGTTTCATTAATTTCATTCTAGATGAATTCAGTTGTAGCATTTGATATCCAATTTCTGGAAGTTACTTTTTGAGAAAGGATCTGAAATCCAATTATGCTTTTGATCGGTGGAATTGCTTTTAATTCAAGAACCATTTTCCTATTCTGACTTATGAAGAATGTGAAGTTGAGTGGCTATTTGACACAGAAGCTAGATTTTGTTAATGCGTATTTGGCATTCTAATGCCATTTATTTTTTTATGATATGGAATAAGAATTTACTAAAATTGATATTTAAGTTTCTTATGGAATATCTGAATTGTTGAAACTGCAGTCCTGTGGAAATTATCTTTTGCCTGAGCATCAGAAACTGTATGGTGGTTTCAGAGACAAAATCTCAAATGGTGGTCTTACAGCAACTATTAAAAATGGAGGATACTGAATGGTACTATTGTCTGCAAATCTTCTTTTATATTTTCTACTATTTCTTTGCATCCAACAGGTTATGATTCATTTATGTCTGCTTTTTATCTTCTCAGGCTTGATAAGGTCTTATCAAATGGAGATGTATAAACTGGGGATTTTAAGGGGGTACTTCCCTGTGGGAAAGGAAAGTAAATGTGGACAAATGGAACAGTCTATGGGGATTGGGAAGATGGTAAAATGTTAGGAAAAGGACATATATTTTGGTCATCTGGTGCAAAATATGATGGTGGTAGTAATCACCTTCATGGATTTGGCACCTTTATAGGATCTGATATATCAGAATATAGAGGGCCTGGAGAATGGATATATAGCATGGGCTTGGAAAGAAACAGTACTCAATTTATGTAATTGAATGTTATTAATTAAGTTATTTGTTTGATTGGTAATATATATTTATATTTTAAGAAATTTGTGCACTTTCTTTTAAAAAAATGTGATATATGTATGAAAAAATGTATTTTACAATCACTTTTTCTTTTTTGTCTAAATTGGTAATATCAAAAATAATTTAATTTTGCATGTTTTTTAATTTTGTTTAAAAATAATACAGTACGCTATTTTTTACCAAACACAGTATAAAATATTACAGGCTAATACAATATTATAACAAACACTGTATATTATAATACAAGTTAATACTATACAAGCTAATGCTATACAGGCTAATACTATACAGATCAATACTATACAGTTTAATATAATACAGTGACCCAAACGTGCCCTTAGAGGAGGGTAATTTGACCCTTTTAATAGTGTAAAAGTATTATTTACAATTTTAATAAATTTGCAAACAAATTTAACATTATGCTAAACCGTATAATTGGGGAGAAATCCTGTATTAACCGATATATACATTAAAAAAATGAATATGAATTTAATAATTTGATAAATAATCATTAAAATTAAATAAACGCTAATTTTTTTTTTGGTAGGCTAAGATGCTAATTGATTAATAATATATATATATATAAATGCATTTATTGATGGTTAGACCGACTACACATTATTTTTAACCAATAAAAATATAAATTAGAGTTTGTAATAAGGCTATTTTTAACCACTAAACATAAATTTATTTTGATTTCAATTTCCTTTACATAGGCAATTCTCCATTTTCTATTTTTCTCCCTTACTATTTTCATTATTTTATGATATTCTATAATTATTCTTCTATTTGATTCCCTCCACTGTGCTGAACCAATATTAACAAAGAATATGTATACCAGAAGACCTATACTTTTTCTTCATTTCCTATACTTATTTGATGACAAGACCTAAAACATTAACATTAGGGGTGACCCTTCACACTGGAACCGGCTGTTCCAAAACCATACAACTGGTGAGACCAACTTAACCAGACTTTACCATTAAACCAAAGTTGTAATTGATATAATTAGCTATTCAGTTTATTAAACACAAAAGCTATAACAATATTATCTCAACAATAACACTTACTTATCCTTTCCTTAATAAGCTTTTTTCAAAAAATCCAACGTTTTGAAAGAAAATCACCACTTCTTGTCATTAAATTCTCCTAATATATCTAAATCTTCATTTATGAACCAAGCAAATGATATGATAATGCAACTAATTGAGAAATGTGAAACTAACTACAGAACAAAATTATTAATTCTGTCCATGAATAAATTATGAAGCAAATTTAAGAATTTTCCACATTAGAAAACAAATTATTTTCATCACATTCTATTGCTTAGAAAGCAACAAAGCAAACAAGCTGTGAAAGGAAATCCAGTGCCAAGTAAAGTTTGCATTTTGAGCTAATTATGAACAGTAGAAAGAATTCAAGGATTGAAAGCAATAATTTCACTTTTGTTTTTCATTTTCCTGTTTTTATTTTGCAATGAGTAGAAATTCCAAATGTCATATATAAATCAAAACATAGAGAAATTGCAATTATTCACACAAAAAGGAGTCAGCAATTATGGGTGACTTTCCTCTGAGAATAAGAGAAGAAGATAGATCGACTGGCATTCTCACAACGGCAACAATCTTACACCCATTGAGAGGCACCCTGCTCCTTGCATAGACAGGCAAATACTTGAAGCATTGTTAGTTCTAAAAATCACACTCACAATTTCTCATTGGATAATTGGATAAGTTCATCAAAGAATGTTAAGAACTAACAACTAAAAATCATTAAAAAATATGCATATCTTGGGCAACATGCTCTGCTTCGACTTCCTAAAGCTGCTACTGAAGTTCTCACCAATGTCTCCATTTTCTTTCCTTCATCTTATATCTAATTTCTTTGATGCTTGTAGACATTGCCAAATAGTTTCTACTAATCCATGCTTCGACCTGCATTACCAAGTCTCTCTCTTTTTGAAATGCAAATGTTTTGATCTACACATCCCATGCTCTAATACAGTGGCTTAGAAGACCAGATTGTTATCATTTCAGTGCTTTTCGTAGAAAAATGATCTACTGAATGGTTTTAATGGCATACATCATTTTCCTTATCTCTAATTCCATTCATGCTTGTAACAAGGCCAAGTAGTTTATAAATGCATCCTAAGGAGATGTAATCATTGTAACAACTTTCCTTGGATGTATCTGGCTAATTCATAGAATATATGACGTCTAGATCCCTGCTTTGACGTCTACACATCCAAAGCTCTTATATAGTAGCTTAAAAGACTGGGTTATTTCTCGCATCTTTTCAGTTTTTTTTCCTTGAGTAATATTCTCAAAAAGAAATTTCCTGGGCAACATTTTGCAATCTTTTTCCATTGCACAAACCGATGTTACAAAATCTAGGAAAGCATTAAACGATCTAGTACTCTTTGTTTGCACTATCTTCTTTAATTGTTTTATGTTTTAATAACTAGCCAACGATCTACAATAAAATGTCGAATGATAACAGAATGAAAGGAAGAGATACTTTTTCATGTTGTTATAAGAAGGCCACAGATATGCCTGCGCTAAATACTCGACGCTATCTACTCCTTATAATGTTACAATTCAGTTGCTAACTTCAGATAACATAACTGCTAAGCATTCACTAAATTAACTAAAAGGAGAAAGGGATGAAGACAGCAGAGCTTGGAGTGGTTATTTCACTAAATTAACTACTTGGTGAAAGATACAATAAAATACTAAAATATAAAATAAAAGAGCAAATATATTGCCCGCATAAATATATCCTAACGAAACACTTATTTCAAGAGTACCCCAAAGGCAATAACACCACAAAAGAATAAAATTAAAGAGGAAAAAAAAAAGAGACAACAATTATAATTTGTTATACATGTGAACAAAGTAGGCAAAAATTGTAATGGAAATTCCTAGTATCAATAGCTTGCTGTGTATTATGACTAATTTTGCACATATGCATATAAATTCCTTCTTGTTTCCTACGACTTGCATCCTTTTGCACTGGTTTTATTGCCACATCAAGTGGCACACCATTTATTTGATCAAAAGCAATTTCTATTCACTATAGTAATCCACATATTATTTTTTTTTGTCCTTATCCACTATTGTCATCCCCTTTTCTCATTGAACAGTAAGAATTCAACTTACATATAGAGTAGTTGAGCCAATACTTGAATTCCATATCAGTTAAAATATCGCCTAACATGTCCATAATGAAAGCAGAGAAAAGCATTCCAGCAAAACCATTCTATTTAGTGTAGTGTAGTTTGTTAATGGGTACTTCAGCATTCCACTAATTTAAAGGAATAAAAAGTCATAAAGGCCTTTATGCAAATCCATATGCCAATAACTAAAAAGGTAGCAAGGAATAAATCTATAGTCATATATGAAGGATGTTAGCCAGACAGATGTGTTACCAACAAAGTGGATCATTCTAACTTTCAAAGTTTATGAATAAAAACAACAAACCTGGAAAAACAGAATCAACAACCAAGGTTTGAGGTCCAGAATTTGCATCCAACGTTGGAAAAAGCTGCCCACAGCTTCATGCAAAGCCCCAGTTTTTGCAATATGAAGATATGACAGAGAAATTTATGACACATAAGAATATTTTAAAACAATCATAATGGAAATATTCAAGTAAAAGTTGTTATCAGAAGAGAAAAAAATATTTTGTCTCCAGGTAGGAACCAATTCATATGGTTTTTGTGAACTTGGAACAAATCCTGAGTTTGCCCAGCATGCACCTTCTATTTAATAGGGTTCAGCAAAATTAGGTTTTCGCAGTAAAAAATGATGTTCCTAATTAGTTTGCTCTTATAGCAAAACAGTAGAGCTTCTAGCATTCTGAATTGTCTAGGATGAGGGCAAGTTAAAAATTTGTACCTTCTGCAACTACCCTTTCTGCCACATGCAAATGAAATTCCGCTCACAACATTGCTTAACTCTCTCTTTTTCTTTATTTTTTTGTGTAATGCTTCTTCACATAATTTCCAAAATTTAACAGTTCTTATATTTAATTTTAATTCAATATTTGATAATTTCACATCCATAAGAGTAGATTTATGCTAGATTACAGATATATGCACTATATCTATCCAAAAACCTATACAAGCTTCCACAACATAATTATTTAAAGCGTCTAAAACAAAATAAATAGTTCAAGATTCTTAATATCACAGTTATCAGTCAAAAAATCATAATCGCACATTGTCTTAAATTTGGCATTTAGAAGTATCTGTATTACATGCTACTTTATTGTCAGTCAGGGGTGCTTTTTCTTGGATTTTTTTTTTAATATTCTTTCACCACAATCAATTTAGAGTTGTTAAACTATTTAAATAAAAAGAAAAGAATAATAGCCAAAGAAATGAACGCCATCTATGATACAAAAACACGCCTACGCGTCAATAGAAACAAAATAGTTAAAGAGCATTTTACTAAATAAAAGCACTGCAAAATATTTATTTTATACAAAACACTAACTAATTCATAACAATCCAATTAAGGTGAACCATTGTTTAAAAAAGAAAAATTTGAAAACAAAGCTTCTTATTGAATGCCAGATTTTTGTTAGAATCAATTCAAATCGATGAACAATCAATAAAAAAATCTGTTTTTTTTTTTTTTATTGAATGCCGATTAATTTTTAAATTCAATCAAAACCTAAGCACATTCAATTTTTCATAGACATCCTTAAAATCAACATGTCTTGACATGTACATACTCCAAATATATTTTTCTAGTGACAAACATCATGTCTCAAAATTCTATCAGAACTTTTTCATCATTGCAACTTATTTTCTAATTTAGGATTTGAACTAGTGAAATTTATTTACAAACTAGTATAAAATTATCGAAGTAGTCATTTATAAATGCATAAGCATGTATTTTACATATTAAGAAAGAGCGTGAATAAGAATTAAAAAGATCAGAAACTACCATGACAAGCACCCCTCAATTATAACCTTGTAAAAGATATTAGAAATCTCATTAAAAAGCATGTGATTGAAGTTACCAGAGTCTAAAAGGAAAATTAAAATACAGATGGAAAGATTATTGACGTCTAGCAAATTATTTACCCTAGTCTTTGTGTATATATAACACAAGTTTGAAGAAAATATGCCTTATATACACTTAAAGTATTGAGGGCTTTTTATTTTCAGCTTTGCGAATTGCAGGTACCACATCAATCAAAACCAACTCAAGAATAGCAAGTACTACTAGGGACTTTATGAAAGACTAAAGATAATGTTGTATTTTGTTCTTGGTGAACAATTTAGGGACATTATCTAAGCAATGTTGCAGACAAAACAGGTAGCTTCAAAAGGTTTATGATGTCTTACAAAGCCCTAAAAAAATGTTTCTCTCAAGCAAATTATTTCATAAGAAAAGAATGTATATTGAATACCATACATACTTAATCATTAAAGCAATGGACACAGTGGATCTGAATATTTCTCTAGCCTAGAGATGAGGGAATCACAAAGCTAATTGGAGTAGCACACCACTATGTGAATATCAAGATAGTCTGACTTTGTTTGTGAAGTGGCAGGAACATGAAATCTAGTTAGTTTGAGAGTAAGGGAGATTTTCAGAACTTCTAGGTTTGCCAGAAATATTTTTTTTTTTTTTTTTGTCTTTGATAGTCTTTATAATACTAGGATAGAAATTTTTTGTTTGGCGTATTTCCGATCCTTAGGAGTAGTTCTTTTGAGTTTAAAGTAAGTTTTAGGATAATTTAGTTCTATAAAAACCCGAGTTCGTAATATTTTAAGAATTCAGTTAGTAAAGAGTTCCTGCAAAATTTTGCTCAAGCTGCGTGATACAAGTTTCTCCACCAGTGTGAATCCTTTAGGAACCTTTGGTGTAAATCCTAAAGGGTTCTAAGTGTGACTCATAAAACCTGATCGCTTTATTAAATTCTATTGTAAAGCAGCCCCTTCACAGCCTCAATTCCTAAATTTCCACCATCCCAAAATGGAAAGCTTAAAAGTTGTCATTCAGTTTGGTATCAAAACTCAAAGGTCTTTATGTAATTAGAGATGATTTCTAATGCTGAATTAAACTCAAAAGTTGGTTCCCTTCAAAAAGACCATGAGACAATATTTAATAAGTTGAATAACAGCATAAATTCAATAAAGATAAGACGGATGAGTTACTTAAATTGATGTCTTCATATACTGTCCAGCAAACTTCTGGAGCAAGTAGCAGTCAAATAACCCCTCAAAGGGATCCAAGAGTATATCAAAAACCACAAGATGTACCTAGATTTGACATCGAGCAATGTCCACAAGACACGGAAAAAGTTCTAAATTTTGAAGGCAAGATTGATCCATACAACTTTGTGTTGGACCGATTGCACAGAATCTTACTTAAATTGGTATAGCATGAAGGAAGACAGGAGGCAGGATATTTGCTACAATGAAATTTACTGGATTAGCTAAAATTGGGTGGTATCATGTTGAGCAAGAAAGGTAAACCTCCAATTAATTCATGGGCAAAAATGAAGCAAAGCTAGAAGACAACTATATGCTGCCATTCTCTTGAAAAAAAAATGCATGAGAAAGTGTATGTTACAAAACAAGGCCTCATGACCTTGACCAAATATATGCAGCAATTGGGAGAGTCAAAACTTCAAGTCGCATCGTTGAAGATGCTTTGGAGGCAATGGTTCGATTTAAGGCTGGTCTAACTTATATTACAGAAGGAATTGTTTAGGCAGCCTGCATACACTGTGGAACCCTAAAATTTCTGCTAAGTCTACCATACTATACCCCAAAATCACAAACCTCACAAGCCGTCTACCTCAGTTTTACACCAGCCCAATCAGATTTATATTTTTTTCCTTTTCCAATAAACTAATCCTCAAAAACTAAGATCAATATATGACAAACTGCCATTCTTTGCATCCCATAATATTTTAATTTAGTGTTTGAGCCAATTTAATGCCTCACTATAGGAACAGAACTTAACCATTCTTATCTGAAACATGCAACTGCCAAGGTAAGAGTCACAGGCATCTAAAAAGAAAGGGAGATGCACATCAGTTGTTCATGTTTGCCTCCATATATTAGCAGAATAGTGCTTTTACATTTTGACAAGCATGTTAAAGTTAGGCTTATTTCCAAGGAATTTCTTCGAATATTATCCTAACTTTAAGTTGGGGAAATTGCTTAAATTTCTAACCAGGAGAGGGAAAACACTGCAAGACTTATTTAACTTATAACAATTACCCCAAGAACTTTGATTGCTTATTAAGAGGTACGGAACAGAATATCAACATTCTCTCCAGTAAGAAATGGTAGCACGCAACCAGCAATCTAGTTTCTCATCATAGCAAGAGAAGGAAATTATTCAAAGAGGAGAATTTTAAACATAGCAAAAAAAGGAATTATTCAAAAAGGAGAATTTTAAGTTTTTATGCCTCGCAATTTCCTAAGATCTTAAAGATCATCTCAGTATGGTTTCAACTATTAAAAAACTTGATCACAAAAAAGAGCAACCTATATCAAAAGTCGATTGTTGATAAAGCCAATTGAAGCAAATCAATGGAAACAGGCAAAACTTCAAGCTTATATCAGTACACAATCTTACCACATCTAAAAAAGATGATTGAGTAAACCTTTCCTCTGAACTTTCACTGTTTTTGGAGTCTGCTTCGGCCGTAAAAAGACAGGTTGAATTGAAAAAATCTATTATAAAAAAAATTTCACCAAAAAATGAAAAAAAAAAACAAAAATCAACACTAATGGATTAAGTAAATTGTGATAACAAAATACAAGGCCTCATATTATAAACTAAAGAAGCAGTAGTACAGCTTTCGAAACAATGATACTGCAAAACAGAACTTTCACTAACTATAGCATCAACAAGAACGAGAGAAAAAACAAAAGAAATTGGCATGACCCAGGGGCAAAAATAAAAGGAATTTCCAATAGGCATAGTTAATTAACTATAATCCTTAATTAAAGGCATTAACAATGTCAGATGTTCTAAAGTTGGTATCTGAGATTTGCAGACAAAACCAGTACTGCAATCCTTATTAAAGGTATGGATAATTGCAGATGTCTAAAGGCTAGTACCTGATGCATGATTGCCAGAGAAAATCAGTAATAGCAAGCTCATACATATATCCTTACTATCCAACTGTATTCACTCCACAGGCTAAAGCTTAAAATCTTGATTCTAATTGTCTAAGTTCAAAAAACATGAAGTTGTTACATAATTAAAAAGAGCCCTTATAGCATGGTTTGCAAATACTTCATTAGCCAATCAATTTCTAAACAATTGTCCAGTCGGGTTCCAGTTAAACAGCAAGTGAATCCCCTGAGCAACATAAACTGTCAAGAATATTCTCTAGCATCTAACACTAGACCCTAAAATATTAGGTCTAATTCCAAGTTTCTAAGAGATGCAAAACCCACAGTTGAACTTCCAAGTTTAAAGAACTAAACAGAAATCTCAAACCAGAAGGTGCACAAAATCAATGCTGCTGCATCTGGCAGCAATAATTGACAAAAATTATCCTTAGCGTGTTCCAAAAAGTCTTTCTTAAGTTTTATTCCTTGAAAATAAGAAGTCAAGTTAAAACATTAACAACATTTCAATTTAAAGAAACAAGTCCCTCAACCTAACATTTGGATTGAAAAAGCCAATTCAAGCATACAATTTTTTTTTTTTGGGAACAAAATTCAAGCATACAATTGACTGATAAAACAATCTGCAATTTCATTCTAACGGCCACTTCATGATAGAGCTCCCTAGGTAACAACAAAGTAAAGTTTCAATGTTTGCAACTACTAGTTGGAATAATAAAAAGTATTTAATTCAAAAGTTTTACATGAGAGAAATAAGAATGGCTTAATGTGTGTTCTACGTGTCATACAACATAAATTAACATGAAGAGAAAATGGTGTTTTTGTTTGCACAAAATCATCAGCGATCATCTTCAAACTCCCAACTAAACAACACATGCGAAGGTATTTTAAAACCCCAAGCCAGCAATTAAGAGTTTTCAGCATGACAATTTTGGATTTCAGTTATATCCCATCACAACAGCTATCTAAGATACAGAATGCCACTACAAATAGTTTATCATTTTCAAACAATAATATATCAAATGGCACGAATGTGCTAATGCCTTATCAATAGAAGCTTGTATACAAGGAAATCAAGGACACAAAAAAACCAGTGTTTTTGACACTAGAGGAGAATATTTTTAAACTTGCATTAGTTCTCAATGTTAAAGTCTTGATGAGAACATTTTACATTTTGTTACGGAACCAAAAGTTACTCAAGGCTATGTTTGGTAGGATATGATGTAATGTGATGAATTGCAAAAAGTAAAATGAATATAATGTGACAGAATAACCTTTTTATTCATATATCTGATTTATATGCAGGAACAGTTGCACCAAAGAGATTATGGTGCGGTGGTGAGGTAGCAAAAGTGAATTTTGGAGGTGGTGGCCGGTGTGGTGGTGATGGGTGAAGAACAGAGGCAGCTGAAAGGTTGGTGGTGGTGGTGGTGATGATGATAGGCATGGAGTGGTTAAAAAAAAATAATGCAATCCTGTTTCTATGTATTGTTTTAAATATTTTAAAATATTATATCGATTAAAGTGTTTAAGTGACTACTTTATGCGAGTCAAATTACATTATACTGGTTATCCAACCAAACAAAGTGATGGAATATGTAACATCTCATGATTATATTACATAGTTGATTACGTCCGACTAAGTATAGCCTAAGAGTGTAAACATAACAAAGGCTATTACATTAAAAATCAATATCAAAATGCAAACAACACAACCACCACATGCACAATGGATTGATAAGATGAAACAATACTGAGCTAGATAGTGCTAAAATTAATATAAATATATCCCAGTTCTAAAGTAAAGACTTCAAATCAAAAACCAACAAACTTAACTGCCATAGAACTTCAGGTCTGAAAACATCTCCCTTAACAGAGGCATGAAGTTTGAATCACCTATGCCACCAAGTTCAAATATACCAAAGCAATAAACTCAACCCAGAATCAGTAACAAGCCCAGAAGACCCACATTGCAAGTGACCACCACAACTCAATTCTTATTTCCACGGCCCTCAAAACTGGCACTCCTTGACTTGCTCGCATCATCAAGAGCAGGACGATCACTGGGGGTGCTGAAAAATGAAAGCAAGCAAATGATGTAATAGAAGATTCTTCCAAAATATCAAAGTTAAAAAAATAGCTACCATAACATGAAATCCCATAATCACTTACATTTTCTGCTTTTTTGCATTCTGCTTGATTGTCAAAACCATATCCATTGTCTTCTTTTGATGCTCCCTTGTTTGTGAATGCAGGTCCAACCCCTCAACCGTTTCGCAGTCTATTTTACAAATTCGGCACCATCCCATGCTAGCTGGTTTCCTCCTCCTTGAATTATCAAAAGCTTCTAAATCACCCTAAACAAAGGGAAAGCAGAGCATTCAGTATAAAGATTTCAAATAAATATGAATTAGAACATTCACTTAAAAAGAAAACATAAAAAGCAGTATTTTTCATATATTAAAATTTGGGGCACAGAACTTAACTGCATAGTTGCCACCATCACCAGGAAAAGCCTTGAGAGAAAAGCTGCTCCTAAATCCTGGTTCACCAAATTGCAGATGAAAGAAATTCGCAGGACCAGGAAAAGCATCAAAACCAACAGGCTCTCCTAGACGACCATGCAGGTTATGAGAACCTAATTCACCCCTACGCATATGGCCAGGAAATCCATCTTGACCAGGACCCTCAAGCTCACCCCTGTGCAAATGGCCGGGCAAAACTGGGAATCTACCACCGCGAAATGACTCTCCAAATCGGCGTGATTCCCTACCATCACTATCATCAAGGCCAGGAAGAGCACCAAATCCATGAGAGGATACTCCTGGGTAATCTCTAAATGGACTTCTAGGGGCCATATCATATCTAGGAACTGGTCCAAAAAAATCATGGTGGGTTCGGCCACCATCTGGTTGCCTGCCAACAGTTTTGTCATGAAAACCAAGTGGTCTTTCACCTAGTTCACTGGGGTGCATTACACCATCATGATAAGGAGGAAAGAACTGTGAAGGAGCTGGGCCTCCAAGGGTTTCTAATTTCATCCCAGAATCATAATTCAGACCATGCTGTCCCTTGTCAGGAGGTTTATCCATACCAAAACCATGAGGTTGTCTATCAAGAGGTCTTAAGGAGAGAAAGCGACTGGACTCATTATCCGAAAGAGAAGGCCTAGGGAAATGCTTGAGATCATCTTCAAATTCTCGCCTCTGAGAATTCCGCTGAACTGCATCCTGTGAAAAGGGATTCATATGCTCCTCTGGTAAAGGCCTGAACCTATCATCTCGGAGCCCAAATGCTGGTGACATGTCTGTTCCTGGGATCCCGTTCATTCTCATTGCATTTGAGTGCCTCCCAGATTGCTGCCCAAGTGGATCCAATCTTCTGCCATCTGCATAATTGGTCCTCTGACTGGGGAACATGTCAGACTCATGGCCATATGATTGGACTCTTTCACCTTGAGGGTAAGGTCCTTGTGAACCATAATGACTCTGTCCCCTCCCAAATACTGAAGTAGAACCTGGAACAGCAATGCCAGCAGGTGAGACTTCTGGACCATAGGGCTGCTTGTACAGAGGCTGTTGCATATTCTCAGCTGGTGGATTCAAAGGTTGCCCTGAATGAGGCATATTTCCAGGGCCTAAAGGCCTAAGTGGAGCAGAAGAATTTGCTGGTAATTGCATATGATGTGAAGGTCCAGGAGGAGGTGCTTGTAATAATGAGGACCCAAAAGGCCTTTGTTGAAGGGCAGAAGGCCCGTGAGGAATCAAAGGAGCCTGTTGCTTTCCCTGGTCAGCAGAAGGACCTAAATGTGACAGCTGCAAGCCATCACCTTGCACCTGACCGTGCAAAGAAGGTTGAGGAGTCAGACTTGTGTCCTTTACTTTCATACTCTGATCATGTTCACCTTCCTGCAATGGATGAGTTTTCAATGGAGGCCTATCCTTCATTTCTTTGTCCTCCAAACCAGAAGGTTCCACTTGTTTATAGTCAGCATTAGAAAAATCTTTCTGTTCATTGGTGCCATCTTTAGGCTCTTCCTTCACCTTCTTAAGTAAGTGTTCTCCATTTTCTACCCCATGCAATTTTGATGTATCCTTGACTTCATCAATGGATTTATTGTCATCATTTAATGGCTTCAGATAACTTTCAGATTTTATTGTTTTTAACTCACTAGCATCAGAGCCAAGACCAGGAGCAACATCCACACCAACCGGATTCCTCTTATCATTTTTATGAGAAGTTGACTCAGCTTCTGTACCATTTTCAATAATATGATCACCTTGTCTATCGGACATTGGTCTTGAAGTAGCACCCAAATGTTGTTCAGAAGACAATAGTGATGGATTACTGGTCATATATGGATTTCCAAATTGCTGGCCTGTACCAACCTGCACTGACTTTACCTGCATGCCTGCAGATGAAGGTGGATGGGGCTGTATTGGCACTCCCTGATGAGGCACCATAGGCCTTCCTCCAAGATTTTGGGTTTGATAAGGTTGTTGGAAAGAGGGGGATAGCCCCTGGGGCCGTAACTGAGACTGCAGCTGCTGATGTGCATAAGCACCTTGCGGATGCAGTTGATTCTGAACTGAACCCAGTACCTGCCCAGAAAAGGGCTGTTGTTGCTGTTGCACATACTGCTGATGAATTGGTTGCTGCACTGACTGTATCACAGGGCGGTGATGGACAGGAACTCCAGGTTGATGAGCATGGGAATATACTGTCTGCTGTTGTGAAGGAGGAACACTAGGGACTTGACCTGATGAAGGCAATAATCCAGATTGTTGAGGGTTTTGAACCGGAACATGAGATTGAGGCGGACGCAATGGAGGAGGTTGTTGGAGGAACTGATTCTGCATTTGTACGGGATATTGAGACTGTGGTTGAAGCCCACCTTGAAGGTACAACTGTGCAGGATGTTGTGGGCCTCCCATCTGCATTTGTTGTTGAGACTGTGGTTGTGGATAAGAATGATGGCCAGTCACTGCATGTGCTGATGAATGCTGTGGCTGAGGCTGGATATGAGCATTCACAGGCTGGTTCATCTGAGAAACATAGGGTTGTGGAAGAGGCTGCATGGGATGTTGAGCCTGAGTTTGTGGCAGACCTTGTGAAGGAGGTTGGGCAACTGGATGCTGTGGATGAACTTGGGTTTGCAAATGCTGAATCTGCGAATGAGGCTGCTGATATTGAGGCATGTGCGAATGCTGTTGATGAGGCTGGATAGGAAGAGTTTGTGGTTGCAGCTGAGTCTGAGGACGTGGCTGCCCTTGAGGCGGTGGGTGTGACTGTGATTGTATTTGAGGTTGTGGCTGAGTTGTAGAATGAGTTTGTTGCTGTGAACTGGCTTGTGGTTGGGGCTGAGGTTGAGCAGCAGTTAGCTGAATATAAGGATGTGATTGAGGTTGAGTTTGCAGCTGACCCTGCAATTGTGGTTGAGGCTGAGAAGCCTGAGGTTGCATATAAACCTGAGGCTGTGAGTATTGCTGAACTGCTTGCTGTTGGTAAGGATAATATTGCTGATAATGCTGCTGATATGGGTCATATCCTGGATACTGCTGATAGTACTGTTGGTATTGTTGCTGCTGCTGATACCACTGTTCTGCTGTGGGCACAGCAGCCTGTACTGCAGACTGTGGCTGTGAAGTTGGGTTAGCTTGTTGATTGGTATCCTGTCCAGGCACTGAAGATGCTGTGGTTTGAGAAGGATGAGCCTGAGTAACGGTAGCTCCAGCCTGAGTAACAGTAGCTCCAGCCTGAGTAACAGTAGCCTGGGTTTGATCACCAGTAGCTGGTGTCTCTGTGGCTGTAGCATTCTGAACACCCTCACCTTGAGCTTGAGGCTGCACAACCTGTCATTCAAAAGAGAGAGAGAGAGAGAGAGAGAGAGAGAGAGAGAGAAGGGAATAAAAGTGAGAATGCATGCACAAAAAGAACATAAAATTAAAAGATTTTAAAATCCACCGTCGACTCACAGGACAATTTTGTGCATGCTCCTGCACTTGACGGTGCACAATTTGAATCCCACACCTGTTACATACAACAGGAGAGTTGCCAAAGGAACATCCAGCACAATGAGAAGTGCACTCAGATAAAGGGCCCTGCCATGTGCATCCACTCCTATGGTACAGACAATGGACTGTTATCTTGCCGATTGTTTCAGCAAGTGCTTTGTTTGATTCAGTAAGCAGCTGCAGTTAGAAATTGTAAGAGAATGTACATCAGCAAGTGCATGATACCAGTCACATAAGTACATTCAAAGCCATCATGAGGCAGAGCAGACAATAACCTTGGAATCTGCTTCCGTCACCAAGTAGCCATCATATGGGCAGGCACGAGTCGTACTGGTAACATATGTTAAACAAGGCTTGCAGTATAGATGAGTGCACTGTGACTGTAACGCTTCATTTGGGTAGACTAGCAAACGGCAAACAGGGCAAAAATATTCCCCAGCCAAAGATTGAATATTCAATATGCACTCGTTATCAAAACCCATGGTGCAGTCTGGATCTGCTTCAACCCACAGTGAGCATCAATGCTATCAACCTAACAACATGAGAAACATTAATAAGAAAAGGTCCTATATTTACCCATTTATTCACTCTTAACAACCTAGATCCAATAATATAAATTTGCAAACAATCATTCCAATATAAAGGGTTATATTCAAAGTTCCAACAGGAGAAAGCAAGTACTGCAACAGATAACAAGTCAAAACTACAGCTAGAATAAAGCCTCGTCACTATAAATTGTAAATACTATAATTACAACTTAACAAGTAACATCAACGTTAACATTACCAGGAAACAAAGTCAACAAATCACCACGAATCATTAAAGCGTATCAGCAAACAAATATAAATAAACCACACCTCAAAATGCAAAATGCAATGAACCCATCAGCAACGGAAAACATATACGTAAGGACCACAAAACAAAAATAACAAAAAGTTCAAATATTTGCATCGTAAGAATGTAAAGTAGTAAAAAAGCTCCAGTTTTTCATCAATAACCTTAACAAAATCACACAGATGAAAATTTTGAAAAAAAAATTACTCAACAAAACAACCCTAAGAAATCAAATACTCGAAGGTAGAGATTAATTAACCCTAGAAGCCACCTAAGAAATTATTTTCTATAAAAGTGGGTGCTTTAGGGTTTTAAAATCTAATAATAGACACACTGATTACTAATGAGTTGACAAGGTAAGTACAAAGACATTGGTCATCAAGAGAGCGACAGTGGTTCCAAAGAGCAGAGATTCCAAGGCGAATCGAAGAACAAGACTGGTGGAGTAAGAAAAGAACGCACCTTGTATACGAAAAGAGAGTGAGCCCTATGATCTCTGAAGCGAAACGAAGCGAAATTGTAAAGAGTGTGGCTTTACAATTTTATATGGAGGCAGAGAAAGACAGAGAATGGTAAATGTATTAATTGTTCTGATAGTACATAATTTTAGTTTACCCACTTTAAATTAATAAAAATAACTTATTTCATTAATATGCGAATAATATATCTCTTAATGTTAATAAAATATGTAACTATTATTCTTTAAATTTTTTAACATATGCAATCTCTTATTAAATTCATATGAAATTGAATAATCGAAATAACAGTTGGTAAAATGTAATGTTTGTTTTATTTTTGAAATTCTATTATTAATTTTGTAATTTTAGTTCTACTTAAAATTTAATTGATTTTTGCTAAGGAAAATTTAACAATATTGAGTTGAGAAATGATTGTGGTCAAATTTCAATAGCACAAAGTAATTAATATGTTTATTTGAATTTTATAGACGTAGTTTCTCCACCAAATTTTAAGTGAAGTATTATTAATTTGGTGAATGAAGTAGAAGAGTTTATGATCTTCTATTTCTCAACCTTTTAGTTCATATATTTCATTCATAAACTTTTATTTAGCTAGATTAGGTCCTTACATGTTTTCTTAATTTTCAAAATTATATTTTTACTACAATTTAATTATTTTGTTTTTCAACGTTTATTTTTTTTTTAAGTTGGTCCTAAGCTTTTTCTCACAATACCAATTGTGATTTGTGTGTATATAAAATTAATATATTTTAGGCAAAATTATAGATATCTGGGAATTAATTTGGAGAATAATTTCTAATATTTTGGGCTTTCTCAATTTTTTGTACTCATTGGTAAGTAATGTGAGATTACAATAAAACTAAAAGACTTTTTCGTTGAAAAGATGAATTTGGCAGAACTTGCTAAAAATACATATTTTAAAGAAAATTAAAGAGAAAAAAGCTATTTATTAGGCCTGTTAAACTTGGCCCAGATCCAAAAATTCCGTCCAATCCGTTTCAGAAAAAATTGGCCCACACCTAATCTAACTGAAACTCTACTCATTTGGACCTGCCCAAAATCAACCCACGAAAAACATGACCCGTTTGGATCTTCCCCCAATGCCCAACGGGCCTCAGGCATTTGCCCGGAGTTCCTCATTTCTGTTTATCTGCTCCCCCCCCCCCCCCCCCCCCCCCCCCCAATCTAGTCCTCCCATTCGGCCCCATTCCACCCTCGCCGCCTCTCTACCACTCCGTCGTCCGCTCGTCGGCGGCCTCCAGCTCGTTACTTTTCCTTGGCCGACCGCCGTTCAAGCCTCCGTCGCCAACAAGCTGCGAGTTCTCTTACTAAGGTAATGGTGGAATTAATTGCATTTTGAGTTCTTGGTAATGGTGGTAATTCCTGAAATTTCTATCGGCTACTTGGAATTTGTAATTTGACTTTTATAATATCTGGATAGAACTTGAGCGAATCCTTCAACTGAGATTGGACCCTGCCCAACGTCGGCAATTTCCGAATGTTTTCATAAGCTTCATCTATTCTCAACCTTGAGCAAGCTTTGATTTGAATTTTGACCCTTTTTAGAATTATTAAGTCCTTAGATATAAGTATCA
The DNA here is from genome assembly GCA_947683425.1 of Excoecaria cochinchinensis. NCBI lineage: Eukaryota > Viridiplantae > Streptophyta > Magnoliopsida > Malpighiales > Euphorbiaceae > Excoecaria > Excoecaria cochinchinensis. The sequence continues at coordinate 960,958 of CANTUQ010000049.1, read as the reverse complement.
CCAGTTACTTCTACTTCTTTGATCACGATTGCTGTAATTCCTGATCCATGGTTCATTCTTGGTTTTGTGTGTTAGGAACTAACATTTCCTGCTTCTTCGTTGACTGTTTCGTGATTAAATGCTTTGTCCTTCTGATCATTCCCTTTGTGATGAGCTGGGACCTTAATTTGTTTCAAGCAATAGATTTTTAGTTGTTCATAATGGATAAGTTTACTGCAGCTTATGTAGTAGCATCTAAGAGAAGCTTTGAAGGAACTGGAGGGGGATCTATAGGGCAGTTGAGTATAATTTAATTTGTCCAAATAGAATGAGTTTTAGGGGGTGAGAATTTGGGCATTCAAGCTTTCTTGAGGCCATAAATAAAGGGTAGATGGTTGCAGACTAGGATATCATAGTTGTATAATGCCTAGTGTGTATATCTCCTCCTGCTAGCTAGCTTTTATTCTCTTATAATTGGTTAGACAGTTGGATTTTGTTTTGCATTTATTGTACTTGAGTATTCATTCGATTGGTGGTGTTTTATCTGCTGAACTAAAATTCTTGGAACTTAAAACTGTGTTTTATGCATACAGATACTAGTGTCGATCGTCTTTACATTGGAAAATGGTGAGGAGCAGAAGACTGTCATTCTTCAAGCTTGATTTCAGTAGAATGAATATGCATGCATTCAGAGATACCAATAAAGTTAGCTTGTGGAGTTACACTATATCATATGTGTACAACAAAAAATTATTACCAAACTCAAAAATTCCGTCTAAATTCGGTCCAAAAAATTGGCCAAAATTCAATTCAATTTACAAATAGCCTATTTGTATAAGATTCATTTTTTTTTTATATATATATAATTAAATTTTAGAAAGTGAGAAAAGGGTGAAAATGAAATTCTTAAAAGAATAATCCGATTCTAAACTGTTTAAACAACGTATGGTTATTAAGACTCTATGCTTATAATAGAATATTTCAAATGAAATTATATTAGTTGCTAATATACTTCATGGACTGTCTATACAATAATATTTTTTTCTACAAGTAATAATTTACATTCATAATAAGTCTGCAATTTTTATTTGGATTATAAGCCAAAGGTAGAGCAGCTGAAGTTCAGCAAGTGTTGTACCTTAGGCCTACTCCTATTATTTATTTATTTTATTTAAGAAAAAGACACTTCATTTATTATTATTAAGTGGATGGCATAATACGTAGTCAACTATTTGACTCGTGAATGAAATGAAAATAGAAGTTTCAATATAGATAAGCTTGATTAATATCCCAATCAATAATTGAAGCTCGATTAATATCCCAATCAATAATTGCAGCTCTAACCTGTATTATAATCAAGAAATTAATGTAAATAATGTAATAGCTTATTCTAGGTATGATCACCCTTCTCTCTCAATTTGATACCTCTTTGGCTGCGAGTACTATCAACCACACACATGTAATAGCTTTCCGCCGATTATATTTCGTAAGTTCATATTTCCATTTAATGAGCTTTATATTGCATTTCTTAATTTATTCTATGATTTATGTCCTGCTTCAGCTGACTGATGCTGTGATTCTTGTTTTTCCATTGGTACAGTTTGTTCCTGGCAAAATCTATTTCTAATCTCATTAACTCTCCAAACAAGCCTGCAATTTGGCTCGTTAAGCACTCATTTACCGGTAACAATCATATATTTTTATTTAATTTTTCTTAAGCTTATTAATTATATCAAAATTCTTCTTAAATACAAGGATGGATATTGTTGCTGTGCCAATTGGAGACGCAATTGCTGGTGAGATTGCAAATGACTCGGTGGGCCTTATCAAGCGACAAATCGGGTATCTGATTCATTACAATCGTAACATTAAGAATCTTGAAGAACAGTTGAAAAAACTGGAAGCCAAGAACAGTGGAGTGGTGCAACTTACAGAGGCAGAGAAGAGGAACTCACACATCATAGCACCTGAGGTGGTCCTTTGGCAAGAGAACGTGGTTTCTGCCATTCAAACTGCCAAGGAATTTCTTGACAATGAAATCAAAGGGAACAACAAGTGCTTGAATGGTATGTGTCCACATTTGAAGTTACGTTATTCCTTGAGTAGGAAAGCTACAAAAATGGCTGCGGAAATTGTTATTCCCCTGCTCAGAGAAACTTCAAATTTTGGCCCAATATCCTATCCCCGTCCTCCACCAATGATGGGATCAACCTTCAGCACTCATGATGTACAAGATTTTGAATCGAGGAAATCAATTATGGATGGAGTTTGGGAGGCTTTGAAGGATGATGATCTTTTTACCATCAGTGTTTGTGGAATGGGAGGAGTGGGTAAAACCACGATGGTAAAGAAGCTTGTTCAGAGAGCTGAAGAACAAAATTTGTATGGTATAATTGCAATGGCAGTGGTCTCTCAAAAACCTGACTTCGAGAAGATTCAAGATGAAATTGCAGCCCGTCTGGGGTTGACTCTTTGTGAGAAGACTTTATCAGGAAGGGCAGGCAGGTTACGTGAGCAGCTTATGAATTGTGGTAAGAGGATATTCTTAATATTTGATGATGTTTGGGAGAGGATGGATTTTGAAGCAATTGGAGTCCCCTCAGCATCGGAGAAGGTTAAAGGGTACAAAATTTTGTTGACTTCAAGAAATGAAGCGGTTTGCAATAGTATGGGAAGCCAAAGAAACTTCCCAATCAATGTTCTAGATGAAGGCGAAGCTTGGGATTTTTTTAGAAGACTGATTGGCATTTTCGTTGATAAGGATTTGCATGATACAGCAAAAGAGATTGCAGCTGAATGTGGTGGTTTACCTATTGCTATTGTCACCGTTGCTGGAGCACTGAAAAACAAGCAGAAATATGCTTGGAATGATGTGCTTAGAAAGCTAAAGAGATCCAATCTCGAAGGTGTCTCAGGAATGGAGAAAGTTAATTGTCAAATTGAATTAAGTTATACTTATTTGAAAAGCAAGGAAGCCAAGTCATGCCTTTTGCTTTGCTCCTTGTTTCCAGAAGATTATAATGTTCCAGTTGAAAGTTTGGTTAGATATGGGATGGGTTTGCGGCTGTTTGAAGATGTTGATGACTTCCATCAAGCAAGAGATAGAGTTTGTGCTCTCATTGATGAACTAAAAGATTCATTTTTGTTGCTTGATGGTGATTATGATGGTGGGTACAAGTTAGTAAAAATGCATGATGTTACACGCGATGTCGTCATATCAATTGCCTCAAAAAATGAGCACTGTATAATAAGTTGTGATGCTTTAATGAAGAAGTGGCCAGATGCAGATAGGTGCAAAAGTTCCACTGCAATTTCAATTATCTGTAACGAGATAGAGGAGCTCCCTGTTGATATGGAGTGCCCAAAGGTTCAACTTTTACAGCTAGAATGTGAAAGTTCTTCAGGTGACCAGATAAACAAAATTTTTAGAGGGATGAAACAACTACAAGTCCTAAATTTGGAAATCTCATCATTGCCAAATTCACTTGATTTTCCAAAGAACCTTCGAACCTTGTGTTTGTTTGGGAACCTTGAGTCAGGAGAGTTGCCTAAAGAAATAGGAGCTTTGATATATCTGGAAATTCTTGAAATTGACACTGAATATTTGAAGGAGCTTCCGAAAGAAATAGCATTACTGAAAAATTTGAAGTTGCTAGACTTGATGAATATTGAGAGCCTTGATCATATTCCTTCAGGTGTTTTATCAAAGCTGTCAAAACTAGAAGAGCTGTATGTGACATTGGAGTTTGGCAAGTGGGGATCCAAAGAATATGGGCAGGAAACCAACGCAAGCCTAAGGGAACTAGATAGTCTTTGCTTAACTGCATTACAAATTCGGGTACCAAATTTATTAACTAGGCTTCCTAAATCAATTTTTAGGAACCTAAGAAGATTTAATATTCTAATAAGTGAATTGAATGATGGTACTATTGGCAAATACGTAAGGAATAGGTTGTCCATAGAAAGTGGCAGTGTAGCGGAAATTAAAGCAAGTAGGATATGTTCTTTGTTGAGGACAGCCGAACTCTGGAAATTACAAAATGTGGTGGATATGAAGAATATATGTGAGCTCAAAGATGATGGTTTTCCACAGTTGAGGGTAATATCGATTGAAGATTGCAATGAACTCGAGTATGTAGTTGATGCAATGATATTGCAGGATATTGCAGTTGCGGGTTTCTCTAAGTTGGAGAGCCTAGAACTAAGGAGGTTAAAGAATTTGAAAGAAATATGGCATGGCTTAATTTCAAAAATAAAGCCACTAGAAATTCAGTTTACAAGCTTCAATAGCTTACAGTCTATCGATATATCTTTGTGTGAGAAATTGGAATACCCGTTTTCACTGTATGTGGCTAGAGGAATGAGACAACTAAAAGAGATGAAAATAAGTTACTGCGAAAATATGGAAGGAATTTTCTACAGAGAGGAAGTGGATGATGAGGAGATAGCAGCTAATGAGGTTGAATTTCCTAATCTAAAACTTGTAGAGCTGATTCACCTTCCAAAGCTGAAAGGTTTTTGGGGACACATGAAGGTACTCGTTATTTTATTTTCCTAGATATATAGTCCATTCATTGTGAAATTGATATCTATATTAAGCCAAAAAAAAAAAATATTATTATTAAAAATGGAGACTTCATATTTGACAGGTAAGGGCAGATAGGATGAAACAACCAAATGCGTCAAATGGGCTGATTTCTACATTATTTCCATCACCTAATTGTCTACATTTATCAAATCTTCAGAAGCTCAGATTGATAGAATGTAGTTCGCTGGAAGTAGCATTTGCACCCTCCGTGGCACAACAATTACTGCAGCTTCAAACTTTAGAAATAGGGGGTTGTGAGAAGATGGAATATGTAGTAGGAGTTGCAAATGGAAGACAAGAGGAAATAGCCTTCCCTATGCTAAATGAACTCCATCTTCGAAATCTAGCAGAGTTGGTGGCTTTTTGCGCTGATGGTCATGTTTCCTTGAATTGCCACTCTATAAAAGTGGAAAAATGTCCTAAATTGAAAACATTTGGCTTAGTAAGAAGAGGAAGAGAGCAAGAAAGTATTGAAGCACAAAATAAACATATTTTTTCCAGCAAAAAGGTATGTATTTGCTTTACATTTACATTGAATTTAATTCATTCTTTCAAATTGCAAATCAAATTTACTTTTAAATTTCAGATTATAGCTCAAATGGTTTCAAAGCAAAAATTAATTTGAGTTTTAAAATTCAACCAGTGCTTTTTAAAATTCAAATGGTTTCAAAAACTAATTTACCAATTACTCTTTACTTTGCTTATTATCTATTCTCTTTGAATTAGTCAAATATTGAATGTTAGTGGAAGTTATTGTTGCATGTTATTATGAGTTGCAGTTGTAAGTAGTGGTCAGTTATTTATTTCACTGTTAGTGGGTCAGTTAGTTGCTGTGAATTTGTTCCTGAATTCTACTATTTAAATGCAGCATTTGAATGAATAAAATATGCGGATTTTTAGTTCATCTTATGCTGCCCACAAACTGTTTGTGAAAAGTTCTCAAAGAATTTCTGCTTATACAATTATTCATATATAGGATATTTAAAATAAAAATATTGAAAGTACGAACAGAGCTTAAATTTCTAAGATTTTGTATTTTCTTATAAGAGTTTTTTATGCAACATATTTCAGCTCTATTTGTTTTTACTCTAATTGAACAATTAATATATGTTGAAAAATTAATTGCAACTGAAAGACGTTTAATTACACTATTGGAATTAGATTACTGAACTCTTAACTAAAGACTTTGACTTTACTTATATATCTAAATTGAACAAAAGGCATGTCTTTTGAACAGAACTTTGAATGATTGCAACTTGTTCGAGGTATGACAGTGTTCATGAGATTGTTTATGTACCAATCTAATGGCATGTTGATGCATAAGGGGGAAAAAAAGTTATACAAGTGATTATTATGCAATATGGCCTCTTTTTTAACTTCTTTTTCTACATGCCAACATGCCATTGGCTTGGTTCATGAACAATATCATGAACCAATCATGCAAGAAACAAGCTACAGTCATTCAAAATACTGCTAAAAGAACATGCCTAGACAAAGTCCATAAAAGTTTTATGAATTAAGGCAACATGAAAATGCCACGTAAAATAAGTTGGTTGAAAAAATATAGTAGTGATTAACATGTATAAGTAGCATTTCATTAATGGCTTGGTCTATAAAAAAATTCTTGGACTTGCAAAGATTGTTAGAATAGAGAAATGCATTTTTAAAAAATCAAACTTTTAGAAAAGAAAATCCTTACGGTACTCTGTAATTAAGTCTCTAATATTTTAAAATTCAGTTGTTTTGTCATAAAATAATTTAATTTTTTTTTTAAAAAAACTCTTTCAACTGATTTTAATGATAGAAGATAGCTTCTGTTCTATCAGATTCTATCTGTTAGTTAATAACTAAGATTGTTTTTTTTTTGACATGACAAATTAAATCACAGTGTGCGCACTACACAATAGCAAATTTGAAGAACCATCAGTAATTTATCATATAATTTCTTTTAATTAATAAAATGTTCAAGATTTCAATAATATTGATTATTGTATGCAAGATACTAATCAATAAAAAATAATAATAAAAAAAAGTCATGAGCTATAAAACAATTAATAATTTTTTTGCGATATTTTGGAAGGTTTTACATATCAAGAGTATTGGGGACTCCTCATCTGTTGGCCATGTTGATGCTGCATTTCCATACAACTTGATGGAGAGGCTGCAAAATTCAGAAGAGATGGAAATAAAAGAATGCGATGGATTTGAAGTGATATTTTCATTCCAAGAACATCTTGCTGCTGTGGGAATTGTTAATTCTTTGAGAAGGATATATTTACATGATTTAAGAAATCTAACACATATATGGTTCAAGATTCCATCAAAAATTATGGGATTTCAAAACCTGCAAGAGTTGAATGTATATAACTGTGGCAATATCATGCATTTTTTTCCACCTCATTTACCCAAACTTCTGGTGAAACTAGAATGTATACGGATTAGTGGTGGTGAGAAGATGGAGGCTATTGTTGAACAAGAGGATAAAGAAGCACCAAAATCTGCATTGGAGAATATTGTATTTTCTCAATTAAGATCCTTGGAACTTAAAAAGTTACCTAATCTTGAGAGTTTTAATGCCGGAACCAGTGCAGTTGTTGAATTGCCATCATTAGAATTTTTGGAAACGGATAAATGCAACCAGATTGAAAACTTTTATTATGATCAATCATCAAACACTCTGAGACTAAGAGGAATTAATAAACACAACCGGATTGTTTAATGCATTGGAGGGAGACCTTAATGGAACCATAAAGAAAGAGGTATGTTCTCATCCAAATTCATTAATAACTTCACTGCATATTCTTATTATTTTAAAATTAGCTATTTTCATCAAATATTAATACCATTAAGATATATATATTAAAATGGAGATTTTGTATTTTACAGGAACAATCAAATGCATGTAAGAGTGAGCAAAGCTCAAATAGTACTCCACAAGTCCTTTCTATATTATTTTCATCACTTTGGCCACGTCTATCAAATCTACAACATCTTGAATTGGTCAATTGTAGATTGCTAAAAGTAGCACTCCCACACACATTAGCAAAACAACTGGTGCAGCTTAAAGAGTTGCATATAAAAGATTGTGAGAAGATGTATCATGTAATTGGAGTTGCAGATGAGTCAGTGTTCCCAATGCTAAATAAACTCCTCCTTTGGAATCTATTAGAGTTGGTGGGTTTTTGTGCTGATGGTCATATTTCCTTGAATTGGCACTTTTTAAAACAATTAGAGGTGCATAATTGTCCAAACATCAAATCATTTGGTGGTTCATCAGGATTATTAAGCTTAGAAGGAGAGCAACAAAGGATTGAAGTACAAGATCAACATCTTCTTCCCAGCAAACCGGTAAAAACTAATTGCAATAAAAAGTCATTTATTCTATTTCAATTATATTGCTAAATTGTTAATTTTTTTATGATGTTTTGGAAGGTTTTGCTTATCAAGAATGGGGACTCATCTGTTGGCCATGGTGATGACCATTCTGCATTATTTCCGTACAACTTAATGGAAAAATTGCTGAAATTGGTATCTTTAGACATTAGAGATTGCGATCCAAAAGTGATATTTTCATTCTTAGAACATCATGATGTTGCTGTTGGAGTTGTTAATTCTTTGAGAAGGATATATTTAAACGGTTTAAGAAATCTAACACATATATGGTTCAAGATTCCATCAGAAACCATGGGATTTCAAAACCTGCAATACTTGACAGTAATTGGATGTGACAGTCTCATACATATTTTCCCGCCTCATTTGCCCAAACTTCTGGGAAAACTACAATGTATGTGGATCAGATATTGTAAGAAGATGGAAGCTATTGTTGGAAAAGAGGATGAAGAAACACCTGAATTAGTGTCGGACAGTATTGTATTTCCTCATTTAAGATCCTTGACACTCCATCATTTACCGAATCTGAAGTGTTTTTGGGGTGGAAATAGTGTAGTTGAATTGCAATCATTAGAATCTTTAGAAATTATTGGACGCAATGAGATGAAAAGATCTTCTTTTGGGTCATCCAACACCCCAAAACTAAAAGAAATAAAGATAAATGGAAGAAGTTACGAATGGACTAGACATCAATGGAACCATGAAAAAGGAGGTATGTTTTCATCCTAATTAATCCATCTCTAGATTAAAGCAAAAGAAGCTATAGATAATTACTGAATATTAATTAAATCAATTAAAATAGCATAAGATGATGATTTTTGCCAGTAGATTAGATCATATGCTTGATTTTTACAACTTTTCTTTTTCTCTGTATGAATATGATATGTCTAATTTATCTAATTTACGTCAATCATTCTTCGTCCTTTAAAGTTTTCTCAACATTTTGGAGTTACAGTGTATAGCAGTATTATATGAATGTTAATTGAAGCAAAATAAATTATATATTATAGTTGGATATTAAATGAGCTAAAATAGTGTAAGCTAAAGGTTTTACCTGCTTATGTACGTCATGTATTACCAATAGATTTAGTTATATCAATATACTTCAATTTAATACAAAATCCTACTCTGTGATAATCTGGTATGATAAAATCAATTCAGATAATAAATTTTTGTTTGAAGATAATTGATAGAAGACTGGCATTGTACTTTTCTTTTATAATTCCTTTAGATTTTCTCTTATTGGTTTCTCACATGACATGTTCCCCTTGGTGTTTTTCTTTTTGTAATTTTGTTTTTTTTTTTAAATCTTTTTTAGAGATTAATGGTGTAATTGGATAGTTGTGAAATTGGATAGTATAAGTGTAATTGGATAGTTGTGAAATTGGATTAAATAAGGATTTAATTGAAAAGAAAATAAGTTACAAGAAGGAAATAAATTGTTAGTGAGCTCCTCCTTGCTTGGTGATCATCAAGAGTTGAGTAGGATTTATAAAGATAAGAGTTTGGTTTGAATAGGTAAGTGGTTGCGTTAAATTTCTTCTCCTTTTCTCCTGCATTTTAGATGAGTTTGGATATGTGGGTTTTTGATTTTGTGTTTTGGTTGGGTTGATTGCAAGAAACTGGTAACAAGAGAAAAGACAGGGGCAAAGAGAAGATCGGATCTTGAAGAAGTGGTCTTGGAGCTGCATTTTGAGGTTTGAGAGTTTATGTTTCTTTGATGTGTTTGTGTTTTATTTGAATTTCTAGAAATTTGAGTTGTTAAATATGTTTATGTGCATGTTTTAGTTGGGTTTTTGCGTTTATATGAAGTATGAAAGTAATTTAGCATGTAAGAGTTAAAATGTGGATTTGTATTATTTTAGAGTAGTTTCTAGGTTTGTTGCTTTAATTGTGCATTCTTGCCCAATTTAGTTGTTCTAGCAAGTGTAGATTGTTACTAATATGATCATGAGCATGTTTAGAATGTCAATGTTAAGTGAATTGAGGTTTATACATGTTAGATTAATGTTGAGCCAAGTTGAGCATGAGTTGTTTTGGAGATTGGCGTTTCCAGGTTTGGGAGATTGTCTTTGTCGTGAGCGCGACTTCTATCACGAACGCGACAGAGAGCTTGAGTTCCGGACTACGGGCGAGAGTTCGGACATCGATCTCCAGTCGAGCTTATGTCTATTGTGCTTTGTCGCGAGCGTGACAGAGAGCGCGGGAGCTCGGTCTGTGTCGTGAGTGCGCTGGTATGCTCGGGAGTGATCGAGGCCCTTTCTTCTGTTGCGAACGCGACTGTTGTCCTGAGCACGACCAATGGAGTTTTGGCGTCTGTCCCGAGCGTGACATACCCCTGTTCGTAAATGTTATTTGTGTGAGATTCTTTGCATGGTTTCTCACTTGAGATCTATATGATTATACCTTATAATATTTATTCATGATTGCATAAATAAACACCTGAACCCCATGCTTGTTCCTTTGAATAGCCTTATTTGCACTTAGTTATTGTGACTTCACTGTATACTTGTGTAAAGGTAATGTTTATATGACAGTAATAGAGTCAGTGTGAGCCTGAATGGTCATAAAAGTGGATAGATAAATATGATTATAAAGGGTTATAGTGTGAATGCAGCTGCTATATGTTGGCCCCGTTTGAGTCTATAAGACAGCCCCGTTGGGTTTATATGATTTGAGATTTCGGTCTCTTTTTCTACCTTTGGGTATATATATATATATTCTGAGACTTATGTCTCTATATGTTTGATACTGTATCCAATCAGTATCATTAGCACCCGTATCCACTGGTATTGTGAACTCAGACTATTATATGTCTTTATTGTTATGGAAATGCTGGTATGCTATATGTATATGTATATGTATTTAAGTAATGACAAGATGTAGTGAAATGATGTTTTGTTAGTATACTGATGTTTGTCTACCATATAATTATATGTATATACATGGTTGAAAATGTAAATGTATAAATATTATTGCATAATAGTTATTAATTGTATGTAAAGTTAGTGTTTGCATGTTCGAGCATATGTAGAGCTATTTGTGTATTCTTTAGTAGTATAAATGTATATGTCATTCATATGATAGTTTTGCAGTTTAGTGAATAAATGCTATCGTATGATGTTTAAGCTTTATTGTTTCGTTTTGATATCTATGACTTCGATAGAAGTCTTTTATCTCTGTTTTTCCCCACTGAACTTTCGCTCAGCACGGATATTTTCCTGTGTAGGTTTCAGGTTTAATTTGGAGTCAGATATCTGCAAGTCGGCAATTAGGAGTTCTTTTTAGCTTGTTATATGTATTCTTTTTGTAATGTAAAAGATTTGTATATGTATTAGATACTCTTGGATTCGTATATAGTATTTTTTTTATATAAGTATATGTTTATAAGAATGCTTTTGTAATCTTGAGGATTATTTTCGATACATGTAATTAAGTTTATTTCGTTTATTGTTATTTTGCTATCGTATATATGTATGTTTGAGTATGTATTTGTCCTTGTTTGTGCGTGACGCATCGATATCCTCCCAAAAGGTATTGGGATGTTACAAATGGAGTAGCTAGAAGAAGATGAATGAAAGATTTTCTTAATGATGATTCTTTTGCTGGTTGCTAGTTATTAAGCAGTATGCTTCTCACGTGTTACTCTTATGTAATTCTAGTAGTTTAGTTCAGCTCCACTTCTACTTGTAACTGTATATATACAACACTGATACATTAATAATATGTGAAATACTGTTTCCTCACATGGTATCAAAGCCTAACTAGATAAACATCAAAACAACTAACAACATGACTACCACAGCAGCATCTTTCGTCCCCACCACCACAAATCACCATTCCTTCTCCGTTAAGTTCACTTGCAAAAATTATCTTGCTTGGAAAACCCAATTCCTTCCGCTCCTAAACTATCAAAACCTCACTGGTTATGTTGATGGAAGTCTCCCACGCCCAGCCTTAGAAATTGCAAACCCAGAAAAACCCACTGAAACAATCCCAAATCCGGCTTACCTTACCTGGTTTCAGAAGGACCAAATGTTGCTTTGTTGGCTCTTATCCTCTCTCTCAGAGGAAGTGTTCCCATATGTCACCGGTTTGACATCCTCCGCTGAAGTCTTGAGTGCTCTCGCCAATACCTTTGGTGCCATTTCTCACAACCGACAACTGCAACTCAACATTAGAATTAAAGAAAGGAGATCTCTTTGTCTCTGCCTATCTTCAGCGTGCCAAATCCCTCGTTGATGAATTGGCGTCTGCTGGTCGTATCATGACCATTGCTGAGTTCAATGCGATTGTTTATCGCAATATCGGAAGTGAGTATCATCCTATTATTACCGCATTAAATCTACGACCTGATCCTGTCTCTTTCAATGAACTTCATAGCCATCTCCTAGCTCATGAGATCTTACTTAAGAGTCAACATGAGTCTCCTCTTGCCAATGTTGCTCAGCGTGATAGTCCCCCTATGCCTCTCTCCTTGTCCCCTAAACACAACTTAGGAAGAAATCAGAAACGGAATCGAGGTCCTTGTCAGATTTGTAACTTGCGGAACCACACAGCAGATAAGTGTCGTAGACGCTACGACTTTAACTTCTCTAGTTATCGCAACAACACATCTCAACAGCAGCCTCCGCAAGCCCACTTTGCCTATCAGTCCTACCCCTCTCAACAACGCCATGACTAGATGCAACCATGGGTTGTGGACTCAGGTGCAAACTTCCATATGACTCCGGACCTGCATTCCTTCAAATTCCTCAGCCTAATCCAGGCATTGATAAGATTCACATTGGTAATGGACAAGGTTTGCATATCTCTCATGTTGGTAAGGGTGCATTATCTCTTCCTTCCTGTCATCTCAAATTAAATGAGTTTTACTGTGTACCTTCCTTAAATAAAAATCTGCTTTTAGTCTCTAAATTTACTAATGACAACCATTGTTATATTGAATTTTGGCCTTCCTTCTTTCTTGTTAAGGATCAGGTGACCAACAAACTCCTCTTCAAGGGTCGGACTGAAGCTGGTCTATATGTTCTCCCACCATCTGAAGGCAAAGAGGCCAACATTGCAGCCACCTTTTCCTTTCAAGATTGGCATCGGAAGTTAAGCCACCCTCATCATAAAATTGTTTCTCAAATCATTCAAGAAAATAAATTAGACTCATTTCCTTCCTCTAGGTCTTTAGTTTGTTCGGCTTGCTGTATTGGCAAGTTATCTAGGAAGTCTCTTCCTTCCATTGTTCACACAGCAAAGTCTCCTCTTGAACTTATTTATTCAGATGTTTGGGGACCTTCTCCCATTTTATCTAGTGCTGGTTTTCGATATTTTCTTATTCTTGTTGATGACTTTACTCATTTTAGTTGGATTTACTTTCTCAAAAATAAATCTGATGTGTCTCAATGTTTTGTTAACTTTAAAACCATGGTTGAGAAACAATTTAATGTGCCACTTAAAGCTTTGCAATCTGACTGGGGGGAGGGGGGTGAATTTCGAGCTTTATCCTCCTTCCTTCAGCAAAATGGCATTTTACATAGACTTGCATGTCCCCATACCCATGAACAAAATGGCATTGTCGAGCGAAAAATTCGCCATGTTGTTGATACCGATTTAACTCTCCTCGCTCATGCCCACATACCTCTTAAATATTGGTGTCATGCCTTGCCTTTCAACATTCAGTATTTACAATTAATTTGCTACCCATGCCTATCTTAAACAACCAATCTCCATATTTTTGGCTTTTTGGTAAATCCTTTGATTACACCTCCTTACGTATCTTTGGATGCACAGTCTATTCACTACTTCGTCCTTATAATGCCCATAAATTTGCTTTTCGTAGTAAACCATGTGTCAACTTAGGTTTCTCTCCTTCTCACTCTGGGACTCTATGTTTGGATAAAGACACTGGTCGCATCTATATTGCCAAGCACATAGTTTTTGATGAGTCTAATTTTCTATTTGCCAATGCTCAGCAGGCTGCCCGTGCCACCTCTTTGCCATCTCCAGCTCTATGGTTGGACATGTGGCACACTTCAACTCCAACTCCTTCAGGTTTGGTCACCTCTCCTTATCCTACCTCTTCTCATTTATCTTTATCTAATATTCCTTCTTCATCTTCTCCTACTTATCCTCAACCGACTATTCGCAGCCCTCTCACTACCTCTGCTTTCTCTCCACCTCTTGACTTATCTTTCTAACCTGTCCCTACTCCATCCTCACCCACTTCCAATAACCCAACTTTATCCTCATCTCCATCAGCTACTAAATTAACTTTGGCAATTGACATTTCAAAATTCTCTACGCCCACTCCTTCTCTTCCACCACCCACTCAACAGACCCATCCCATGCAACTTCGGCCCAACCCCAAGCCCAAACAACTCCACAACGCCACTAAAACCCATTTGTCACCCAACCTTCCTCTTACGCCTGACCTATCTTTCCTTCATACTGAGTCTGCTACATACACCCAAGTTAAATCCCATTCTCATTGGCGAGATGCCATGAAGCAAGAATATGATGCTCTCTTATCAACTTAGACCTGGACCCTTGTACCTTGCCCTCCCAATGCCAATGTCGTTGGTAACAAATGGGTCTATCGGATTAAAAGGAAGCAAGATGGGACAGTTGATCGTTATAAAGCCCGTTTGGTTGCCAAGGGATACCATCAACAAGCTGAGATTGATTATAAGGAAACATTTAGTCCCGTTGTCAAGGCCACAACCATCTGAACTGTCCTCGCATATGCAGTCACCAAGTGCTGGTCCATTCGACAGTTGGATGTGTCAAATGCCTTCTTACATGGGTTCTTAGATGTACCTATCTTCATGGACCAACCAAGAGGATTTGTTGATGCTGCTCAGCCAAATCATGTTTGCTTGCTTCGTAAATCCCTCTATGGGCTCAAGCAAGCTCCAAGGGCCTGGTTTGATAGGCTACGAAATTTTCTCACCACCATTAGTTTTGTCTCTTCCAAATCTGATCATTCTCTCTTCATTTGCAATACCAATGGTGTATGCTTGCTTATACTTGTTTATGTGGATGATATCCTTGTCACTGGAAATTCCATTCATGCTGTTACCAGTGTTATCTCAAAATTACAGGGGGAATTTTCAGTTAAAGATCTAGGTGCCCTGTCCTATTTCTTGGGTATTGAAGCTGTTCACACTTCTGATGGTCTCTTCATCTCTCAACACAAGTATCTCAGTGATCTTTTAGAATCCTATGGGTTCAGTAATCTCAAGGGGTGCAACACGCCAATTGCCATTTCCCTTCCCTTGCGCAAAGCTGACAGCTCTCCTCTAGTGGATGGCAAACCATTCCGTCAGATTCTTGGTGCTCTCCAGTATGCCACCACTACTCGACCTGACATATGTTTTGCTGTCAACAAACTCTGTCAGTTCATGCACTGTCCAACTGAATATCATTGGAAAGCTTTAAAATGCCTCCTCCGTTATTTATCTCATACTATTCATTTGGGCATTCTTTTTTGGACAGACTCTTCCTTTGATTTGCAGTGCTTCTCTGACAGCGATTGGGGTGGTGATCAAGATGACCGACGGTCCACAAATGGCTATGCCGTGTACCTAGGCCGCAACATCATATCTTGGGTTACCAAGAAACAACCAATGGTTGCTCGCTCGTCAACTGAAAGTGAGTACAAGTCCCTTGCAAATGGTACTGCTGAATTGCTGTGGATTCAGTCCTTACTGCATGAACTTGGTGTCCCCAAGTCTCCTCCCATTCTTTGGTGTGATAATATAGGTGCCATTTACCTATCTCAGAATCCTATTTTTTCATGCTCGCACGAAACACATTGAGCTTGATTTTCACTTTGCTCGTGAACGTGTTGCCAGTGGCCAATTACAAGTTAAGTTTCTAGCAATTGAAGATCAAATTGGTGATATTTTTACCAAACCTCTGCCTTCCACTCGGTTTCTATTTTTGCGGGACAAGTTATGTCTGATGTCTCGCCCAACATCGGTTTGAAGGGGGGTATTAAGCAGTATGCTTCTCACGTGTTACTCTTGTGTAATTCTAGTAGTTTAGTTCAGCTCCACTTCTACTTGTAACTGTATATATACAACACTGATACATTAATAATATGTGAAATACTGTTTCCTCACACTAGTGTATGCAATAATGCTTTTTTTTTTTTAATTTCCTACATGTAATAAATTATATTCAGAAGTCTTTAATCTTTATTTGGATTATGCACCAATGGTGCAGGGTGTGCAAGCCAGGACTTTTATTGTTGGTTTGTTTGATTTTTTAATATATATATGTTGTACTCCCTCCGTTCCACTTTAAAAGCTTGTTATCTTTTTTTCACAAAAATTAAGGAAATGATTGAAATACATCAAATTCATAAAAAAATAATATAAAATGACAAAAAGAACTTTTTTTTATTTTTAAAATGTTTTATTTAATTAGAATTTAATAAAAAGAAACTTATTACCTTAATAAATAACTACAATAAATATTACATTTACCAATCAATTACTCCCATTTTACTATATACATTTATAGCATCGAATATGGAATTACGTTGCCATTTATGTTGCCATTATCTTTCAAAATATGGAATTATGAAATTTTTTCCCTTCCCTCCAAAATCATCAACATTAATTGACCAAAACAATTAATGGTTATATGAAAATTTAATTTTATGTTTTGATCCAAACAAAAATTTAACTCTAACACAATAATAGAGAAATAATAAAAAAATACATATTTAATTAAATTATATAATAAATAGGGATAAATATGTAAATTTTTTTCTTAAATTGCGAAAATGACATTTGGAGTGGAACAAATAAAAAAAGAGAAAACAGGCTTTTAAATTGGAACGGAGGGAGTATTAAGCGATAAAAGATTGAAATTCGTAGTTGAGTAAATTGTGCGTGGATCTGGAAAGTTGGATTTAAAATGTGGATTTACTATTGCCTCAAAATGACTTTAAGTCAAATTTATCTTTTTTTTTTTTTTGAATGCAAATTAAACTTTCATTAATATAATAAAAAATACATCTGTAAAGTACAGCTAAACTTATAAAAGTTAAAAGTACATAAGATGTATGAAATAAATGAAGTTACTGGATTATATCTCTGAACTTTTTCGACAAGAAGAGTGGATAATGGTAACATGCGGTGCGCAATCTGGCTATCAGCGGGAAACTCCGTCCATCTGTTGTTCAAAGGAAAACTTCCATAAAAGAAGACTATCAAACTTCCATAACGGAAGACAATCCAACTTCCATGAAGGAAGATCACAACCTCCAAATTTGGAGAACAAATTTTCATAATAAAAATTTAAATTGCACTCGATTTTAATTAAAAAACTAGATCTAAATAAAAATTTCAGATTTGATAAAAAACAAACTCGAAATAAAAACACAGAAAATTTAGATCTGAGGTTATAAAAACAAAAAAATACAAAAAAATAAAAAACAAATAAAAACTAAATCAGATCTATACAGATCTGTATTTATTGAAACCAAAAACACAGAAACAAAAAACAAAGGGTTTCAGATCTAACACAATAATCCAAAAAACGAAAGAAAAACACAAAAAAAATTCAAATATGAATTTATTAAAACAAATAACACACTCAAAAACACAAAAAAACAACGAATAAAATTAAAAATTCAGATCTGTACTGATCTGAAAATTATTATAGAAATAGAAGAAAAAAGATGAGGGGCTGCCGCCAGAAAATGAAGTGACGGTAGCCCCAAAATTAGGTTAACAATTTGGCGGCTATGAAACCCAGAGAGCGAAAGAGAAAAAGAAAGAGAGAGTTTTAATTGTAGTCTCCAAATTTCTCTTAAGTGTAATTGGTCCATCTAGTTATCACTTTCTTAATTCACCATTTTATCTACGAAGCTTCTTTTTTTTTTTTTTTTCCACTTTGAGCCACAGATTTACCTCAAATCTTCATACACATAGTTTACAATCATATAGCTGTTAGTCCTCTTATAATTCTAATACCATGTTAAATTGTGTGTGGGCTCAGAAAGGATGACTTGATAACGGTAGTTCATAATTACTTTAAAATGACTTAAATCATTCTAAAAAGTAGTTGTATCACAATTATAAGCTGTGTTTCCCTTTAACTATTCGATATTGTTTCACTACACTGGTAGATGTGCATGAGGAGCATGGACATTTGTCCCAGGAAAAACTCTACTAGTAATAGCTGATGAATTGCAACTGATGCCCCCATCCTCTGTAACAAGCTTTTCTTTGCTTTCCAAGCTTGGAGTCACAGACACGAGCAATGTTGAGGACATTTCTTGTTAGAGCTGCTGAGGTAGCTAATAAGCTTAACAAGTTCTGCTTGTTATGTATTAAAGTTAATTTAGGGCTTGACGTTTGTTTCAGTTTTGAATTTGCTTAAAAGCTCATTGGTATCAAAGATGCCCTTGACAGAAACTGGTTGCAGACAGATGAAATGCCTGAATTAAGCAGCAAAAATTATCAGTGTGGCAGTTCCTCCTTTGCAAATCAAGTTGGAAAAGACGATAATAGGAAGATGAGTGTCAAGCTTTTTGTCATCAAATCCAAGAAGACTGTATGTTATGTTGAAGCAGGTGACGGTTTTTTTCAGGTGACGGTTTTTTTGATTTGCTCTTCAGCTTCCTGACCATTCCACTTGGGTATATTGCGAAAGAAATGCATGGTGCGCCCATGTAAGGATTTCAGTCATCGATGTAAGAGTACTGAGGATCTTGATGTTGAGCACTACTTCATGTCGAATTTTGAAAAGAAATTCTGCTTATTACTCCGAAGATGGCATCTGAATTTGGCTACAACAACCAACTCAGAATATTAGAAAGTAGAATATTAGAAAGTAGTGTGAGATGTGGAAATTTTTGACAAGAGATTACTCTTATCCAGTGAATATTTGGATGTTTGAACTTATATTACCTGCTAAGAATATCTATCTTTTAACAAAAACAAAATAGTATTTTCTACAATGGGCTTATGAACTGATTCATGTTGCAGGCTTTGTGTCTCCTGGTGGCTTCTTTGCCCGCTAAATCTGCTCTAACTGATACTTTTATCCTGAAAAAGCCCAAACAAGAACGCATTTGAGCAACATTTCTCTTTGATTGAAACAAATTAAGAGGGTGCGCTGTTCGTAATGTTTTTGCTCCAGGACGAAACTGCTCGTTGGAATGTAATGAAGTTAGTGCAGAAACCAGCAGAAGCAGAAGGTTATGCCAGCTCTGCTCCCCGTTTGCAGATAAAACAAAATATGAAGTCGAGTAGTGAAGTTATGTATTTATTCAGCAATATAGTTTTTGTTTCTATAAAGGAAATCTCACCGGCTTAGCTCGTGGCAGTTACTTTTCTAAGTTTCAGCAAAATACATTTTAGCTCAGCTTGTATTCTATTAGCTAGATTTGTGGGATTCTGCTTGAATCTTTTGGTTTTTGTGCTGTGTCTTGCAAATTCTTCCATTCTTTGTTTGTTGTCTATTTGATATGAGCACGTTGATTGTTCTATCTTTTAGCTACCTAGGTTTTAATAGAAGATAGCTCATATTCTATTAGCTAGATTATGTTCCTGATCTGATTATGTTCTGTTAAATTTTTATTAGATGTCTGGTCTGTTCCAAATATGTTACAGCTCATGAATTTTTATCAGAAGCCATATGAACTGCTGACGTGACTAGATGCAACATAAACTATATATTATTCTTTCAACAACATATAAGGATTATATCAATGTTATCTAATCCAAATATCTCCTTGAATTTAGGAATTGGAAGTACACATAGGAATCAAGCAAGCTAATCTATAGTACACAGATTGATTTGCAGAAAGAGAACTAATAATTCCCAATCTAATACACAACAATACACACATTAATGATGAATCAAACCAAACATCTCCTCCCAATCCGAATCATCCGAATCATCTGTTTCAATCTATACAAAAAATCACAGAGAGCACCAAAAAAAAAGGCATTATTTGTTATTCAAAATTATGGGATATTTATAGTTCAAGAAATTATCGTAGAAAAAGGAGACTAATAAAGCAATTAAAATCTCCTCTTAATCCGAATCATCTTTTTCAATCTATACAAAAAATCACAGAGAGAACACCAAAAAAAGGGCATTATTTTTTATTCAGAAATATGGGATATATATATATATAGTTCAAGAAATTATCTCCCAAAAAATTTTATCTGAATTTGTCGAAAAAGTAGGCTAATAAAGCAATTAAAATCAGGTAAAATCTCCATCTTACGCTATTTTAATTGATTTAATATTTCTTTTTCTTTAATTAATATTCAAATAACATCTCCAAACTGTTGGCATAGGTCTAATTAGGATGAGAAACATACCTCCTGTGCAATTCTTAACGGTCTTCCAATAGTACTTATGATAACCTGAAAACATATATTCAGAGAAAAATAGTTTTTTAAGAAATTTGCAACTTTAAAAGTAGATGATAGTAATAATATTGTGGAATATACGACAACACAAAAATTAAGAATAATAGGGCAACTAAAATTACACTGGTATGAGAAATATAAAAAGCATTTAAAGCTCTAATAATATCAATAATTAATGTATAAAAATACACTTGAAGTTTATTAAATTATTTTACACAACATAATTTTAGGAATGATGTTTTATGCTGGTAAGAATATATAATCTATATTGCTTATCTGAACTTGTCAATATATACATATTACTCCTCCCAATTTTGACAAGAATATATTTATTATCTCTTGAAATTCTTTTTGCTCGAGAATTTTTTTTTTTTGGTTAAATTAATTACATAACATTGATAAAAGTGTATATATTACATTATTAATTTAATAAAAAAAATATGAACCAAAGAAATTCAGGTAGACTCGTTACATTTTTATTAAAATAAGCAATAATGTGTGTGTATAGTCAAGTTAAGGTAGATAATATATTATTTTTTGTCAATTTCAAGTACGTAAAACGTCATTTGTAAATTTAAAGACTAGCATAATATTTTTCTTACCTTAAAGTGATATTTTTATGCATTTTTCTTATCAAATAATTAAAAGCTAATTATACACTTAATTTGTGGAATAAATTTTATAGGAAGCAAGTAAATTGGTAGGTTATTTATAAGATACCTTTCATGGATAATGTTATTAACTATTAACATTTGACGAAAATAGCTAATTATTTTAAAATAATAAGAATATGCAGTAAAAATATTAATGAATTTGGATGAGAACATACCTTATTCTTCATGGTTCCACTAAGGACTTCCTTAAGAGTCTTTGATGATGGATCATAATAATAATTTTCAATCTGCTTACATCCATCTACTTCAAAATCTTCTAATAATGGCAACTCAACTGCATTGGTTCCGGCATTAAAACTCTCCAGATTAGGTAACCCTATGAGTTTCAAAGATCTTAATTGAGGAAATACAATTTTGTCCATTGCTGATTCTGAAACTTCTTTATCTTCTTTTCCGACGATAGCTTTCATCTTCTCACAAGAACAAATCCGTATATATTGTAGTTTCACCAGAAGTTTGGGCAAATGAGGTGGAAAAATATGTATGAGATTTTCACAATCATATATTCTCAACTTTTGCAGGCTTTGAAATCCCATAATTTCTGATGGAATCTTGAACCATATATGTGTTAGATCTGTTAAATCACTTAAACTTAACTCTTTCAAAGAATTAACAACTCCAAGAGCAACAGCATGATGTTCTTGGAATGAAAATATCACTTTAAACGCATCGCATTCTTCAATTTCCATCTCTTCTAAATTTTGCAGCCTCTCCATCAAGTTGTATGGAAATGCAGAATGGTCATCAACATGGCCAACAGATGAGGAGTCCCCAGTTCTCTTGATATCTGAAACCTTCCAAAATATCGCAATAAAAAAATTAATTGTTTTATAGCTCATGATTTGCAATTTGAAAGAACGGATTAAATTCAATGTAAATATAAAGCAAACACGTACCTCTTTCTCTCTTCCTCTTCTTACTAATCCAAATGTTTTCAATTTAGGACATTTTTCCACCTTTAAATCTTTTATAGAGTGGCAATTCAAGGAAACATGACCATCAGCGCAAAAAGCCACCAACTTTGATAGATCCGCAAGCCAAAGTGTATTTAGCATAGGGAAGACTGTTTCCTCTTGTCTTCCATCTGCAACTCCAACTACATATTCCATCTTCTCACAACCCCCTATAACTAAATTTTGAAGCTGCACCAATTGTTGTGCCGCAGAGGCTGCAAATGCTACTTTCAGCAGACAACAGTATGCCAAGCAGAGCACTTGAAGATTTGATAAACGTAGAAAACTAGGTGATCGAAAAAATGTAGAAATCACTTGGACATTTCCGTTAGATGCATTTATTGGTTGTTCCATGCTATCTGCCATTACCTGTCAAATATGAAGTCTCCACTTTAGTAAGTTTTTTTTTTGGGGGGGGGGGGGGGGGGGGGGGGTGGGGGGGGGGGTGGGGGCTTAATATAGACATTTCACAATGAATGGAATATATATCTAGGAACATAAAATAACACGTACCTGCGTGTCTACCCAAAAGCCTTTCAGCTTTGGAAGGTTTAGCAGCCCCAAACCTTTTAGATCAGGAAATTCAACCTCATTAGCTGTTATCTTCTCATCTTCCACTTCCTCTTTATAGAAAATTCCTACCATATTTTCACAATCACTTATTTCCATCTTTTGGAGTTGTCTCATTCCTCTAGCCACAGACAGTGGAAACACATATTCCAATTTCTCACACGAACGTATAACTATAGACTGTAAGCAATTGAATCTTGGAAGCTGTGGAAAAACATCATCACTGAGCTCAGAGATACTCTTAAGATTTGCCACTTCTTCTAATCTTAAGGCTTCAGTTTTCCTCAACAAAGAGCATATCCCACTCTCTTTAATTTCAACACCTTCAATGCACAGCGTCTTCTCTGCACCATTGCCAAATAAGGCTTCAGTTTTCCTCAACAAAGAGCATATCCCACTCTCTTTAATTTCAAGTACACCACCAATAAGAATTTTAAATTTTATCAGCTTCCTAAAAATTGATTTATGAGGCAAAATTGAGAAATTTGGTACACGAAATTTTAATGCAGTTAAGGGAAGACAATCTAGCTCCCTAAGGCTTGCATTGGTTTCCTCCCCGTATCCCTTGCATTCCCACTTGTAAAAATCCCATGTCACATACAACTCTTCTAGTTTTAATAGTTTTGATAAAACACCTGACGGAATATGACCAAGAATATGAATATTTCCCAAGTCTAGCAGCCTCAGATTTCCCAGAAATGCTATTTCTTTTGGCAACTCCTTTACATAGCTTTCAGAAGTAATTTCGAGAATTTCCAGAGATGTCAAGGCTCCTATTTCTTTCGGAAGCTCTCCTGATTCAAGGTTCGAAATTAGCAGACACAAGCTTCTAAGGTTCTTTGGAAAATCAAGTGAATTTGGCAGCGACCAGATTTCCAAGTTTAGGACTTGTAGTTGTTTCATCCCTCTAAAAATTTTGTTTATCTGGTCTCTTGAAGAACTGCTGTAGTCCAGCCGTAAAAGTTGAAGCATCGGACACTCCATATCATGAATAGGAAGTTCCGTTAGATCACTACAAATAATTGACATTGCAGTGGACCCTTTACACCTATCTGCCTCTGGCCATCTCTTCATCACAGAATCACAGTTCACTACATACTTCTCATCTTTTGAGGCAATTAATATGGCCGTATCACGTATAACATCATGCATTTTTACAGATTTGCGGCCAACATCGCCATCGCCATCGCCATCAAGCAACAAAAATGAGTCTCTTAGTTCATCAATGAGTGCATTGACTTTATCTCTTGCTTGATGGAAGTCATCAACATTTTCAAACAAACGTAGGCCCATTCCATATCTAACCAAACTTTCAACTGGAACATTAGAATCTTCTGCAAACAAAGAACAAAGCAAAAAGCATGACTTAGCTTCTTTAAGTTTCAAATAATTATAGCTTATTTCAATTCGAGAATAAACTTTCTCCATTCCAGAGATGCCTTTGAGATTGGATTTCTTTAGCTCTCGAAGGGCATCATTCCACGCATATTCCGGCTTGTTTTTTAATGCTCCAGCAATAGTAACAATGGCTATTGGTAGACCGCCACATTCAGCTACGATCTCCTTTGTTGTATCATGCAAATCCTGATCAACGAAATTGCCGATCACACTTGTAAAAAGATCCAAAGCTTCTCTATTTTCTAGAACTTTTATTTCAAAGTTTCTTTGGCTTCCCAAGCTGTTGCACACATCTTTGTTTCTTGAAGTCAACAAAATTTTGTACCCTTTAACCTTCTCAAATGATGAAGGTATTCCAATAGCTTCAAAATCCATCTCCTGCCAAACATCATCCAATATTAAGAGGGTCGACGTCCTCTTAGCATCGTTCATAAACCAATCACTTAACTTTCTGGATCTTACTGTCAAAGTGTTTTCCTTAATTTCTAACCCAAGCTGCTCTATAATTTCACTTTGAATCTTGCTCAAGTCTGGATTTTGGGAGACGACTGTCATAACAACCTTATCATACAAATTCTCTCCTTCAATTCTCTGCACAAGCTGTTTTACCATCGTGGTCTTACCCACGCCTCCCATTCCAAAAATACTTGTCATGCAAACATCATCATCATTCAAAGCCTCCCAGACTCCATTCATAATTAATTTCCTCGATTCATAATCTCGTACGCCATGAGTGATGAAGGTAGATCCCATCTTTGGTGGAGGAGCAGGATAGGATATTGGGCCGAAACTCAAAGCTTCTTGACACAAAGTACCAATCTCCATAGCCATCTTCATAGCTTTCCTACTCAAGGAATAACGTGACTTCACATCTGGACACATTCCTTTCAAGCACTTATTATTGTTTCCCTCGACTTCATTACCAAGGAAAATCCTGACATTTTGAATCACGGGAACCACTTTCTCTTGCCAGTGGAAAACCTTAGGCGCAATTTCTTCAAACTTTCTCTTTGCTGCATCTACACGTTGAATCACTTCAGTGTTCTCGTCTTCCAGTTTCTGTAGCTCTTGTTCAAGATTCTCGATGTTATTGTTGTAGTGAATCAAATAGCCAATTTGTCGCTTAATGAAGGAGATGAAGTCATTGGCAATCTCACCAGCAGCTGCATCTACAATTGGCTCCATCTGTATCAAAGACAAACATATGAACATTTAGAAAGAGCTTTCACTTAATAAGCTTAGAAAAAATAAAATAAAAGAAAAGAGAGAACATGTATGATTATTACCCTTGCAAAAGAAGGAGAAAAAGAAATGTCTTTGTCAATGGTAGATGTGCCTGCTTGAATTAAATTCTTGCAGCTCTAATCACCAGAGTTAATCAGCCAAGAAAAGTGATGAAATCAAACTGTATGAATGGAAAAACAAGATTTTATAGGATACCCAAAAATTTATTATATGCACCTTTATTTAATTACTGAAAATAATTAATGACTAGAATTATTAAATAAATGCTACTACTTTTAACAATTTAATTACTCCCTTTGGTCCACTTTCTTTTTCCATACAGATTAAAAAATAGTAGTTATTATTGTTGAGGAATAAATTTTTTCCTTTTTTTTCATATTATAACTCCCTAAATATATATAGAATGAATAATTAAATATTATTTAAACAAACAAAATCATAGTTAATAACATGTGATGGGAAATGTAAATAATAATTGATAAAAAAAAAAGTAAATATTATTTATTTATATATATAAAAAAAACGTAATAAGATTTTGATGCCTGCTTAGTCAGCCAAATTGGGTCCATTTCAAAAAAATAAATAAATAAATCACACGCTTTTAACGGCAATTGAAATGTATAAATATTAATTTTATTAATTAAAGGCTATATATTATCTTATATTAAAATATATAAATCTAATAAAAAAAATTAATTAAAGAGATCTAGTATAAAAAAAATTTAAGACCTGAAAATGCTTTAGAAAATTCTAAATTGACATGGCTTATCACATAAATATTTTAGTACCGAATTTATGAATTTTTTTGTTGAAATGATTTTAATTTTAATATTTAAAGAGATAAAGTATTTTTAACGGAGAATTCTTTTACCCAAGCCATTATTAGAATATAAATCTAGTAAGCATGCGAATGATTAACCTGTATATATAGACACATTTAAGAAGACTGTTTGACACAATTAATAAGTTTAAGAAAAATTATATGAAAATATATGATTATTACCGGTAAATGAGTGCTTAATGAGCCAAATTGCAGCCTTGTTTGGAGAGTTAATGAGATGAGAAATATATTGCTAAGAACAAACTGTATCACTGGAAAAACAAGAACCAGACGAAGAAGGTCATAGATTACGAAATGGAATATAAATTTTAACATACGAAATATATTTGGCGAAAGGCTATGATGTGGTTGAGAAGTAATCACAGCCTAAGACGTATCAACTTGAGAGAGAAAAACTGATTATGCCGTAGTGAGAAGTTAATGGTTAGCATGAATAATAAATAATAAAATAATAAAACTTGAAAACATTAAAATATAATATATAGTTAAAAGTAAAAAGATTATCCATAAAATAATTAAAAAGAAAATCAGTCCATTAAATTATGGGGGTTTTGGATGTTAATTCCATACCCA
Source organism: Excoecaria cochinchinensis (assembly GCA_947683425.1). Taxonomy (NCBI): domain Eukaryota; kingdom Viridiplantae; phylum Streptophyta; class Magnoliopsida; order Malpighiales; family Euphorbiaceae; genus Excoecaria; species Excoecaria cochinchinensis. Next base: position 934,352 of record CANTUQ010000049.1, on the reverse strand, counting down.
TATGCATTAAATCAACACTTGAACTAAAACTTGTAAAAAAGAGATCACTTGCCTTTCTCTCTTCGCCATTCTTTCAAGTTTCACCTTTCATCATCATCTATAAAACTGGGTAAGTTTCAAGATAAATTCTGCAACATTGATATTACCCGGTAAAAGAAAACATGGCAAATACAATTTAGTGAATTAAGTAGAGATTTTGGGAAAATAAAAGGATTTTCCTTGCTGGATTCGCAACTTAATTCACAAGTTTTTAAGCTGTATAACCCTTTCTACCTGGCAGAGCTGTGATCTTAATGGCTAAAATAGGAGTGGAGGAGAAGAAGAAAGTTAGGAGTAAATAAATGAACGTAATGAAAATGGAAATTAAGACTTGGAATTGTTTTAGTGTCAATTTTTATCTATTTTCAACATTTGTTAAAGGGAACCTCACAATTAGAGTTATAATATGGTATAAGGGTACATATGATGCGCGCATTTGTATTATTCGATCGCACTGATTGAACAGTGTTGTAAAGAGATTGTATTGTTCCATCGAGCGGTGTTATAAAGGGGAGGGCCATTTGATGCAAAAGTTATAGCTGATAGATAGAATTCCCCCGATATTCTTATAGTGTCGGTGTCAAGAAAAAAATAGTAATAATAATTGAGGCAGGGGGCCAAGGCTCTCTCATTGCCTAAACATAACTTCGTCTTTTAGTGTAAGACTGTAAGCAGATAAGGTGCAATCGTAGTGGAGGTACCAACTTTATGTGCTGGAATGCACTTATTATCGATGAATTCCAAAGGTACAGGATTCTGTAAATTAGAATGGAAAAAACTTTAAAATATATCCACATATATTTGTCCCCCATCATCAAAACAATACCACTTCATTCAAAGTTAGTGTATGATCATTAAAGTTTGGTTGTCGTCAAGTCTTTTTTTATTAGAAAAAGAAATAAGTCCACAAAAGCTTCGGACATGGATTTTTTTTTAGACTAAGAGTCGTTAGTTTATAAATTTAATTCAACCACCATTAATCTATTGATAGAGTTTATATATACTTTTATGAATTAAAAATATTTTTAATATTGCATGGTTAATTTTATTTATAATTACTGAATTTATATTTTAATAATATTTTTGTTTTATGAAAAAAATATTCTATAAAAAATATTTTAACTTTTAAATATTACTATAAAAATTATTTTTACTGAAATATTTACGAATTCAGCGCTAAAATTTTGATATAACAATTCACAGTAGCTTAAACCATTCCGCGTGACATGATCACCTCTAACGTTCCCATTCAAGTGTCACTTGCTTAATTCACCATTTTATTTTATTTTATTTTATTTTATTTTTCACTTTGAGCCACAAATTTATATCCATATAGCTCACAATCATGTAGCGTTTTTATGACTCTAATACAATGTTAAATTGAGTGTGGTATCGACTAGCTAGATTTAATAATCGTGGACTCACCATTACTTCAAAATAAATTAAGTCATTCTGAAACTAATTGCATCACAATTATAAGCATTTTTCTTTTCTTTTTTTTTTTTTTCCACTTTGAGCCACAAATATAACTCAGATATTTCATCCATATAATTTACAATTATATAGCAGTTAGTTCACTTATAACTCTAATATAATGTTGATGGATATGTAAAAAATTATAACGAATATAATTTATACAGAGGTTACCTCTTGTAGCGCAAAAACTCATTGCGGAAGCGTCTACCAAGATCCCATTTGTTTTTGGTCACTGGTCCGGCTTTTACCCACTCGGGATAAGAGCAGTTAGATCACAATCTAAATGCCCCAGAAAATTAAGACAAAAAATAAGCGTGAGTGGGAACGAGCAGCCTTACAACGTGTACGTTTTCTCGTTACCAAATTATGAGTACCTCACCTCTATTTATAGAGATCCTAAAATCTAGACACCTAACTCTAGTTTAATTCAGACTCATTCTGAGATAAAATTTGGTAATTTTTATCAGATTAAATAACTTAATTTAATCTGGTTTGGAACTCAATTCATTATAGAGTCATGGGTGTATCCCAACTCTATCATCTCTCACTCGCACATGACGGAATGCATTTTAGTCTTAATATTCAGTTATATTGACAAATAAATTGTGTGACCAGCATACCTCAAGAGTACTAGTGCTATACACTTGTTAGAGATATATAGCGTCTCGAAAAACGAGATCCTCTTTTCATTTATGCCTGACCCCAGATTGCCTTCTCACATTCACTGTTTTAACTCATGATCTCATAAAACAATTTTCGTGTTCACAATTATATTTCTACTTATAAAAACTATAATAAGTATGCCGGTGAACCACGAAATATTATGAAAGTGATAAAAAGGCTATCTTCCCCTCTTACTGTATGCCATCCATCATGATTCAACTCGCTTTTCTAGTTAGAACCGCCAGGCCTAAATTTTTCTCCAGACCTCTTGGAAACTAACTAAGCTAGCCGCATTGAACCATACTTCAGGGATAAGTTAAGGGTTCTAAGGGTCCAAATATAAATAGGGTCTCACAATAGGGAAAGTTGAGATCAATAATATTATTAAATTCCCATCCCTGTGGTCACATAAGCACATACGGTATAAAACATGTGTTATGGTGTTCTTTCCTTCCCTTAAAGGAGCGCATGTCTCACATTTCAATAATGTGTATATCAAACACCATACAGAAGCGTAAGATTGCGATGCACCGAAATACCCAACTTTAGTCCGCTTACTTAAGGACTACTTCTGGCTTTTTAGACAGAACATGATAGTTACATATAACTGACCATCGGATTTCATACAATCCTTATTTTGGATCTCAATCCAAAGCATACAACTTTATGTATGTTTTTATCTCGCACCTTAACAAGATTCATCTTGTAATTTCTGCAAGATGGCACTTTTATTTTGAACAGGCTCTCGAGCATTCTCATATGTTCAAAAATCGCCTCATCTTAGTCTTTGCAAACTCATTGACAAAATTAAGGTAAACACTCTTGTGAGTGGGCTACTTGTCTGTCCGACATGCTCAATCTCATATCAATAACAGTAAATGTTTACACATAAACATTCGCACTCATGTATTGCCAACAATGAACTTTAGTTATTATTCGCAAATGCTAACGTTAAGGGATTATATAAAATATAACAGTACCAATTATATTCTACGCAAACCTCGAGATCAAATGTGTTTCTCAAAACACATCTCTCGTTATAGGTTTACTCAATGGATTTGCATGTGTAGAAACGTACTGCAAGTTTACATCTCTCGTGCAATAATATCTCTTGTATATTGATACTTAATGTCGATATGCTTAGCTCTACTATAAGCTATCAACGACTGATTGTCACTATAGACTGTCACTGATACCTTTGAAACAATTACTCTTAAATGGGTCACAAACCATTTCAACTAAACTATCTCCAGTACTGTAATTGAGGAAGTGACAAATTCAACTTTCACTATTGATAGGGCTACACAAGTTTAATTCTTGTTACTCCACGAGATGGCACTCTTGCCAAACAAGAATATAAAACCTGAGATGGATTATCTATCATCCACTTCTCCTGCCCAATCAACGTTTCTGTATTCTCTCAATGCAGATCATTTTCTTGAAAATAGAGAGAATATTCTGCAGTACCATTAAGGTATATAAGTATCATTTTAATTGCTTCCAATGTGCTTTGCTTGGGTTAGATTGATATTTATTAACCATGCTCACTATATAGTATATATCATGTCTTGTGTACAACACTGCATATATAAGACTACCCATAATACTGGCATATCGAACGTTCCTCATACGTTTATTTATTTTGGCATCATAGGACACATATCTTTGCTAAGAAACTGATTCTTGGCAATGGGGTAATGCATGAGTTTGGAGTTTTGCATATTAAATCGCTTAAGATCTTTATTGAAATATTTCTCTCAAGAAATAGCAACAATATTCTCGAATGGTCGCTTGAAATCTTAACTTCAAGAATGTAATATGCATGACTCATATCTTTTGTCTCAAAGTTGGATGTTAACCAATCTTTGATTTTATTTACGTACCATTTATCATTTTTAGCTTTAAGTATGTCATTTACATACAATGCCAAAATAACAAATTCATTTTGAGAGCTTTTACTATAAACACAATGATTTTCATCAATCACGTTGAACACATTCGACATGACTGTATGATGAAAACTCAAGTACCATTGTATTGAAAACTGTTTAAGGCAATATATTGAACACATCAATCAGCAAACTTTATGTTTGCTGCCTGTTTCTGATGAAACCTATAGGTCGTTCCATCCATTTTTCCATTGAGAAAAGCAGTCTTTTCATCCTTTTGATGAAACTCTACGTTCAAACTCGCCACTATGGCTAGAATGAACTTTATGGACGTAAATTTTACAACAGATGAGAAAGTCTACTTATATTCAATCTCTTCCTGTTGTATAAACCCCTTAGCGACTAGCCGATACCTATATCAGCCTTTCGCTTTACTTTGAGAATACATTTATTCTCAATTTGTTTCCTTTCAGTAAATCAACTAATTCTCAAACATGATTTAATCTCATGGATGCCATTTCTTTTTCCATTACTTTAATCCATTTCCTTAGATGGGCATGAAAAAGTCTTTTGAATATATATATATATATATATATATATATATGCTTTTTCTTGTTTTGTGGGATAACTAAAAGGGTTTCATTCCAGCTTTCGATTTTAAATCGTCAGCATGAAATACTTATCCTTTTAGATTTTTTTTTGCAGTTCTGAATCTTGATAAACATGTCTCATATATTTATCTTGATTCACAATGCTCCCACTGGGATCATGTTCCATACTCCCACTGGAGTCAGGAATTCTATATTCTTTCCTCCCACTGGAGTGAAAAATACTCATATTCAAATCAGGTCTCGAACATCCGGATCGTTTGGAGGATGAAAGTGTTAACCTTCTTCCTCTAAATCCCTCCCACCCTGATGGGTGTCGAAGTCACCAAAAAATATCTCAATTAACCTACCAAATAAATTGCAAATATGGTAAGAAAGGATCGAATCCACAGATACTAGCACTGAAATAATTCTAAATAACCAGATTTTTAACAATAAAAATATAAAAAAGGGGGGATTTTCATGAAACAAAAGCGATCAAATACTGAAATTGAAGAAATAAATAAATAAACAACAAATTGATTAAAAGAGAATTCAATATGCAATAAATTCCAGTTAAAGATATTCGCAGCATACGTTTAATTCAACTGATCATTGACGAAAGAACTGAATAATGTCAGATTCATAATTAAATTAAATTTTTTAAATCGCGTACACTTCATGCACAAGTCAAGAATCGAAATAACTATCGGTAAAATGTAATGTTTGTTTTATTTTTAAAATTCTATCATTAATTTTGTAATTTTAGATCTACGTAAAATTTAATTGATTTTTGCTAAGGAAAATTTAACAATATTGACTTGAGAAATGATTGTGGTCAAATTTCAATAGCACAAAGTAATTAATCCGTTTATTTGAATTTTATAGAGGTAGTTTCTCCACCAAATTTTAAGTGAAGTATTATTAATTTGGTGAATGAAGTAGAAGAGTTTATGATCTTCTATTTCTCAACCTCTTACTTCATATATTTCATTCATAAACTTTTATTTAGCTAGATTAGGTCCATACATGTTTTCTTAATTTTCAAAATTATATTTTCACTCCAATTTAATTATTTTGTTTTTCAACGTTTATTTTTTTTAAGTTGGTCCTGAGCTTTTTCTCACAATATCAATTGTGATTTGTTAGTAGATAAATTAATATATTTTAGGCAAAATTATAGATATCTCGGAATTAATTTGGAGAATAATTCCTAATATTTTGGGCTTTCTCAATTTTTTGTACTCATTGTAGTAAGTAATGTGGGATTACAATAAAACTGAAAGACTCTTCGTTGAAAAGATGAACTTGGTGGCATAACTTGCTAAAAATACATACTTTAAAGAAAATTAAAGAGAAAAAAGCTATACATTAGGCCTGTAAATTTGGCCCAAATCCAAATATTCTGTCCAATCCGTTTCAGAAAAAATTGGCCCACACCTAATCTAACTGAAACTCTACCCATTTGGACCTGCCCAAAATCAACCCACGAAAAACATGACCCGTTTGGATCTACCCCAATGCCCAACGGGCCTTAGGCATTTGCCCAGAGATCCTCATTTCTGTTTCACTGCTCCCCCCCACCCCCATCTAGTACTCCGACTCTGCCCCTTTCCACCCTCGCCGCCTCTCTACCACTCCGTCGTCCGCTCGTCGCCGGCCTCTAGCTCGTTACTTTTCCTTGGCCGACCGCCGTTCAAGCCTCTGTCGCCAACAAGCTGCGAGTTCTTGGTAATGGTGGTAATTCCTGAAATTTATTATTTAATCTTGCTTCTATCGGCTACTTGGAATTTGTAATTTGACTTTTATAATTACTGGATAGAACTTGAGCGAATCCTTCAACTGAGATTGGACCCTGCCCAGCGTCGGCAATTTCCGAATTTTTCATAAGCTTCATCTATTCTCAACCTTGAGCAAGCTTTGATTTGAATTTTGACCCTTTTTAGAATTATTAAGTCCTTAGATATAAGTATCACAATTAACTTCTACTTCTTTCATCACGATTGCTGTAATTCCTGATCCATGGTGCATTCTTGGCTTTGTGTGTTAGGAACTAACATTTCCTGCTTCTTCGTTGACTGTTTCGGGATTAAATGCTTTGTCCTTCTGCTCATTCCCTTTGTGATGAGCTGGGACCTTAATTTGTTTCAAGCAATAGATTTTTAGTTGTTCATAATGGATAAGTTTGCTGCAGCTAATGTAGTAGCATCTAAGAGAAGCTCTGAAGGAACTGGTGGGGGATCTATAGGGCAGTTAAGTATAATTTAATTTGTCCAAATAGAATTAGTTTTAGGGGTCAGAATTTGGGCATTCAAGCTTTCTTGAGGCCATAAATAAAGGGTGGATGGTTGCAGACTAGGATATCATAGTTGTATAATGCCTAGTGTGTATATCTCCCCATGCTAGCTAGCTTTTATTCTCTTATAATTGGTTAGACAGTTGGATTTTGTTTTGCATTTATTGTACTTGAGTATTCATTCGATTGGTGGTGTTTTATCTGCTGAACTAAAATTCTTGGAACTTAAAACTGTGTTTTATGCATACAGATACTAGTGTCGATCGTCTTTACATTGGAAAATGGTGAGGAGCAGAAGACTGTCATTCTTCAAGCTTGGTTTCAGTAGAATGAATTTGCACGCATTCAGAAATACCAATAAAGTTAGCTTGTGGAGTTGCACACTATATATCATTTCCGTCTAAAATAAAAAATTATTACCAAACTTAAAAATTCCGTCTAAATTCCGTCCAAAGAATTGACCAAAATTCAATTCAATTTACGAATAATGATGTTTAAGCATGAAAGTTCCACTATTTAAGGCCAAATAATTTCATTGTTTCCTTAACATCATATTCGGTCAATTCCACATACTTCCACCCTCTTATATATGCTCAAACACTACAAGAAAAGTCAGAAATAGAGACGGAATGAATTCCGTCTCTAAATAGAGACGGAAATCATTTTCCGTCTCTAAATAGAGACGAAATTTTTCGTCTCTATTTAGAGACGGAAATTTGTATCCGTCTCTATTTAGAGACGAAATTTGTTCCGTCTCTAAATTTGGTCGCTAAATATGGCGCGATTTTTTCCCGCCAAAATTGGAGACGGGATTTAGAGACGGAATAGTTTTTTCGTCTCTAAATAGAGACGGAATTACTTTTCCGTCTCTAAATAGAGACGGAATTACTTTTCCGTCTCTAAATAGAGACGGAATGATTTTTTCGTCTCTAAATAGAGACGGAAAAGTCATTCCGTCTCTAAATAGAGACGAAAAAGTCATTCCGTCTCTATTTTTAGAGACGGAAGACGATTTCCGTCTCTAAATAGAGACGGAATTTAATACCGTCTCTAATTTTCGGGTTTTTAGACCTAATTCCCTTTCTTTTTTCCCTCTTTCTTTTCCCCTCTCCTCTCTGCTCCCTGTGTTCGCTGCCTCCTCCCTCCGTTGCCTGAGCCGTCCATCCGGCATTTGTTCCCACCGCCGCCGTCGAGTAGAAGCCGGTGAGGTAAGCGTTTTCCCCCCTCTTTCTTTTTTTCCCCTCTTCTTTCTTTTCCCTTTCTCCTCCTCTGCCGCTGCCCCCTGTACGTTGCCCATCGCCGTCCGGTGCCCTTGCCCCCGACGAGTCGTCGCCGGCGTTGTTCTCCGACCCGTCGTCTGCTCCGGCGTTCCTCCTCCGGCCAGTTCTGCAGCATCAGGTAATAATTTTTTTTTTTTTTGAATTATTATACTTAAAATGTAATTAATTATTAGTGGTGTTGAAAGAAGATTGTAACTTTGATTGGTATCTCTTTTTGTTTATAGAACCAATTAGAAGTTTAAATTTTTTGCAATCATGAACTAATTTTAGGTCAGGAATGTGGAGCTATGGTTGAGCTTGAGCTTATTAATTGAATGGCTATTACATCTGAAAAGCACTTGAATTTTTTCTGTATATAATATCAAAATTTGATTGTCTCCATTAGTTTGTGATCGTTATCTACTCACTAGTGATTTGCTGACTTTGCTATTATGATGATAAGTTTGCAGATATTACATGTAAATTATATATACAAATATAGGCGAATATAATTCAGAGGTATATAAATAACTATGACTAGTTAGTTAATTATTTAATTAATTAAAACCCGAATTGTTTAAAACATTGATAAATATTTTTAAACTATAAATCAGAATGTGGATTAAATGTGTGTTTCTGTTATAATAGCTAAAAGGGTAAAAAGATAACAGACCAATTTTTTATTTTATTTTATTTTATTATGCCTGCTTAATTCTAGTTCATCTTTCTTTTTCCTTTTTATTTTTTATCTTTTATTGTTACTTTTATCCTTATTTCATTGTCTTCCTGTTGTCACTAAGATCCAATATGTGATGTAATGTTCAATCTGAAACTGGTAGTATTGGATAGTGGTGACCTATTTCTATCTTTTATCTTATTTATTATTATTATTATTATTATTGGTTAGGTACTTCAGGAATACACTAAGTTTTGTTGGAGTTCACTTTGCCTATTATTTTAATTAATTTCTTAGGAACATTCCTCATCACAGATTCAGACTCTTTCCCAATAAATTGAGCTACAAATTCATTAAATCAACTTAGTATTAAATATTTAATTACCAAGTTGAGGTATTAATAAATTATGAAGTCAGTTAAAAAATAGTTTTATTCGAGAATATATTTCAAGCTTTTTCAAGAAATGCATGCCTTCCACTAATTTCAAATCCATTCTACTATCAATGGATGAATGTCGCTTATGGAATTTGTTGCTTTCTATCACTTTAGTGAGATCAGATATATTTAAGCATATTCTGTATGAAGCTAGTCAACCCTAACTAGTTTGATTTTTTTCTTAAAAAAAAAAAATCACATATGAAATATAAAAATATTTCTTCAAATTAGGTATAAATTATATATCTATCAAATCAATGATAAACTATGTTATAGTTTAGTTTATAAACCGAATTTAGGTCCGTCTTTAAATTTTTCTTGTTGAAAAAGCTCAAAATATGATCGAATTGTATAGAGTTGTAGCGTATATACATTAGAAAGCAATTATGTTTAGTTGAAGTTTATATATGAGTATGAGTTGATGAGTTAGTGGGATACAATGCATATTTCACAAACTTGACCAGTTATTTCTTGGCAATAGGCAGCTGTAGCCACCTAGCTAGCAACGCATGGTTAGGACGTAATTAGAATCAATGGCTCAATTGCTTGATGGCATAATTCTTCATTTTTCCAAGCCATTTAATTATTAATTATAGCTAATTATAAGCTGCTATTATTAATTAAAAATCCAAACTCTCATCTGTTTCTGTTGTTAAATTTTGGGCCATTTTATTGTGGGCTAATTGAATAAAACTCTTTAGTTCGTGGACTGCTGTTTGCTTGTATTTCTAAAAAACAAAAAAATGGTCAAATTAAAGCTTGATTAAAAGATAATGTAAAAATTAGTCCTAGTCAGCCACATACTTAGAAACAAAAATTCTTTTCTCAAATAAATTATTTGTCTCTTCACCACACAAACACATGACTTTGAATTATAATATTCTTAAATTGCACCGTCTTTAATCTTCTCTTCAATTATAAATATAGGGCACTCACATTTCCTCTTCAACCTCATTAATTTTCTCATCTTAGTTCCCCCCTCTCAAGCTTTTAAACTTGTCAAGTCCTTTTAGCTATGGAGATGGAGTCAGCTACTGCTCATAATAATCCCTTATTAATTGAATATTGAGCTAAACTTGCTTATTTGTGGGTACAGAGTTTCTCTTCTATTTGTTAGTACTTGTTTTATAGTTTGTTTTTCTTATTCAACCCTTATTTTTTGTGCGTCTTCTTGATTGAGGCTGGGGTGTGATGAATGTTTGGATCTTTCTGCTTTCCCAAATTATAGGAAAATTGAGCTCATATAGCTTATTAACAGTTTCCATGGAATTTAGGTTATTCTTAATTTTGAGCATGTGGTCGATGATTTAGCTGACTAAGTTTTCTCTACTATTTTTTCTTTCTCTCTTTATAGGTTTTTACTTTGCTTTTGTTATTCCACCTCTATTTTTGTGGGTTTGCTTGATTGATTTTGGGATATGAAAGTTTAGATCTTTTTGGTTTCTCGAATTAATGGAGTTTTAAGCTCAACTAGCTAATTTACGGTTACCATGGAGTTTAAGTTGTTCTTGTTTTTTAGCATTGTGGTCTGTGATTAGCTGACTTTGGAATAATTGAATCGGAATGCAGGCAATTACAGCAGGGGTGTTGTCAACTGTCAGTGATATTGTAGCACAGAAAGTCTCAGGGATACAGAAACTTCAACTTAGACGTCTGCTTCTCAAAGTGGTAATTGCCTCTTTACTCTCTCATAGACATTCCTTATTTTTTATTTTCTAAGATGAGATTGAATTATGTTAGTGCAGTTAATTCTATAATGGTCCCAATTAGATTAATGAAAGGACCTCTGAGATTTATATCTATGGCTGTTCCAACTACTTGAGTGGTCCAATCATTTATTGTGAAATGGTCATGTATGAATTCAATTATATATAGTTGTCAGAGTAAATGTAATTTTTTTAAATGAAATTATATATCTTGTTTCATGTACCCCGCCGTTATCGGTATCGACCGCTGATCAGTTTCGCATCACGCGTTTTTTTTTATCCCCTGCCCCCTAGCTCCCTGACCGACTGGTATATGACGAAAGGTCAGTTTTTCGATATCAAACTGAATTTGATAATAATAAATATTTACCGTGGAAAAGATGTGAGAACTTATTGCATAACTAATTATGCATTAAATTGATTGAAGAAATAGATTATATAATAGAATTGAATTTAATTATGAGAATTGGAATGCTTTGGTACTAATTATGTATTTTTGATTGTTGCACTACAGTTTAACAATAATGAATAATTTAGACAGAAGTTGGATGTATAGAAGACTAACGCCTGATGGTTTCATTAATCTTGAGTTTGCTGAAGGCGTTCAATATTTCATTGAGTATGCAAGATCTCAGCCTGCATATATGGACGGTTTGAAAATTAGATGTCCATGCAAAAAGTGTAAACATAGGTGTTATCTACCTACGGAGGATGTGCATCTACATTTGCTGAAAAAGGGATTTGTGCCCAATTATTTTGAATGGACAAGGCATGGAGAACCAATAATAGGTAGCACGTCCAGAAGTTCGGAATTTGGTCCGTATACAGTTGAAGCTGAAGTGCATTCGGAATTTGCACCAGAGATGGTTGAATCTGAGTTGCATGGTGGGGAAGGAAATTTGATGGCAAACAATGTTTTTGCACCTGAAAATCCTTATGCCCAAATGGTTTATGATGCAGCGGGAAATACTTTTCAACCCAATTTTGTTGGGAATGAAGAAGAGGAACCGAACCCAACAGCCAAAAATTTTTTCGACTTACTTAATGTTGCTGACCAGGAATTATGGCAAGGATGTGATAGTATGACACAGTTAAGCTCCGTGGCTCGAATATTGAACATTAAATCTGAAGGTCATATTTCTGATCGGAGTTTAAATGAAATACTGGCTTGGTACAATGAATCGTTGCCATCGGACAATCAAATGGTTGAAAGTTTTTATGATATGAAGAAGTTGCTTAGGGGTCTGGGTTTGCCTGTAGAAAAAATTGATTGCTGTCGACTCGGATGTATGATCTATTGGGGAGATGATGTGGATTTAATGGATTGCAAGTTTTGTAATCAACCAAGGTTCAAGTCGATTAGTGGTAATAGGAAGCAAAAATTAGTACCATGGAAACGGATGTATTACTTTCCTATTACTCCAAGACTTCAGCGGCTATATTCATCCGATGTTACTGCATATCACATGCGATGGCATGATGAACATGAACAGGCAGATGGAGTAATGAGCCATCCATCAGACGCAGTTGCATGGAAGCATTTTAATGATATTCACCCCGATTTCGCTGCCGATAGTCAAAATGTTAGATTGGGTCTAAGCACTGATGGTTTTCAGCCTTTTGGGCAATCAGGACAACAATATTCATCATGGCCAATAATAATAGTTCCTTATAATTTGCCTCCATGGATGTGTATGAATGAGGCTTACATGTTTTTAACAGCAATTGTGTCGGGCCCGAAGAATCCAAAGCAGAAAATTGATGTTTACATGCAACCATTGATTTCTGAATTGCGGCAATTATGGGAATTCGGTGAGTTAACATATGATGTGTCACGCAAATAAAATTTTATGATGAGAGCAGCTTTGATGTGGACAGTTAGTGATTTCCCTGCATATGCTATGCTATCAGGTTGGAGCACAGCGGGAAAGTTAGCTTGTCCCTACTGTGGCAACGACTCAGATGCTTTTTATTTGACTAATGGGTGTAAAATTTCGTGGTTTGACAGTCACAGGAAATTTCTTCCTCCAAATCACCCATTTAGACGAAATAAACACAAATTCATTAAGAATAAAGTTGTCCATGCTCCCCCTCCACCTAATAGATCGGGTGAAGAAATCATACAAGAGATTGATGAATTGGGTTTGCTGAAAGTAACAGAACTTGAGGCTGAAGAAATCAACAGTAGCATTTCCAAAAACTTTGGTTGTAGAAAACGCTCTATATTCTGGGATTTGCCTTATTGGAAATCAAATTTGATACGACATAATTTGGACGTGATGCATATCGAAAAAAATATCTTCGAAAATGTATTCAACACGATAATGAATATTGAAGGAAGGACCAAAGATAATGCAAAATCGCGTGCTGACTTGAAATTGTATTGCAAAAGAAGTGAATTAGACAAAGATTTCCGAACGGGCAAGTATCCAAAAGCGTGTTACACTTTGGACAAAAGGCAAAAGGAAGTTTTGTGCGAATGGTTGCGAATCATAAAGTTCCCAGACGGCTATGTTTCAAATTTAGCAAGGTGTGTTGACATGAGAAAGTATAAATTGTTCGGAATGAAAAGCCATGATTGTCATATATTCATGCAAAGGTTGATGCCAGTTGCTTTTCGCGAGTTGTTGCCACAGAGAGTTTGGGAAGCTATAACTGAGTTGAGTATATTTTTCAAAAATTTGACATCGTCTGAGATAAAGATGGCTGACATGGAAAAACTCGAGAATGAAATTGCAGTCATACTTTGCAAATTAGAGGGATTTTTTCCTCCGAGCTTTTTTGACATTATGGAGCATTTACCGATACATTTAGCACATGAGGCCAAAATGGCAGGACCCGTTCAATATAGATGGATGTATCCCTTTGAAAGGTAAAACTAAATCTTTGAAATACATGCGGTCGATTAAATTATAATTTATTATTAACTAGCCACAATTTATTATGTAGGTATCTGTATCATTTGAAAAAAAATGTCAAAAATAAAGCACGAGTAGAAGGCTCAATATGCAATGCGTACTTGGTTGAAGAAGCTAGTACGTTTTGTTCTCATTACTTTGAGCCTCACGTCAGCACAAGACGCCACAAGGTTCCTCGTAATGACGACGGATGCCAAACAAGTACGCATGATGGAAATTTAGCTATTTTCACATATCCTGGTCGATTACACGGACGTTCTACCAGAAGAATGCTGACAGATGAGGAATTGGAGGCTGCACATGGTTATATCTTACTTAATTGCCAAGAAATTCAACCATTTGTGCAGTAAGTGTTACTTGTTTGACTAGGCGAATATTTATTTAATAATGGTTCAATATCATATGTAAGTTATGTTGTCCGATGCAGTTTATATGAGGAATGGTTAAAGGAGCTTATGCCACATATAACACAAAATGACATAAATAAGGAAGTCGAAAAGCACTTTCATTTATGGTTCAAGACATATGTAAGTGTTAACTTCAAATATATTTAAGACATATATTGTATTTCGTGAATTGATTAAATGACTAACTGCAATTACATTATGTAGGCATCGACGCATACAATTGAAAATAATTTCATATCTGATGTTGCGAAGGGACCATTGCGTACTGTTAAATCTTATCCGGTTTATTTTGTGAACGGGTACAAATATCATACGCAATCTCATGGTCATAACAAGGCTACTTCAAATAGTGGAGTTTGCATTAAAGGTGAATTGATGAATTATTACGGCAAAATTACAGAGATATTGGAAATTGAATACCCCGCCTTGCCAATAAAACGATGTGTGCTATTTAAGTGCGAATGGTTTGATCCAACGCTTAATATTGGAACAAAAGTGCAAAACGCATACAATTTGGTTGAGATAAATCAAAGAAGAAGACTTCCTAATTTCGAACCTTTTGTGTTGGCCATGCAAGCGATTCAGGTGTATTATCTTCCGTTTCCTAGCTTAAGGCGAGATAAGAAGGATTGGTTGGCAATTTGCAAAGTAAAACCGAGAGGCTTATTTGAAATGAAAGCTAATCGACAAAATAAACGAATTGAAAGTGAAGCCTTCCAGGAAGATGAAGTGGCGAGTCATGAAATAAATGAAAGCATGCCATATGAAGATAATGAGCCTTTGAACAATGTCGACAATGAAATGGTTGATATTGCATCGGATGATGAATCCAGGTCTACATCTGAATTGGAAAGCGAATTTGATTCTAATTATTCAGAAAATGAAGACGATAGTGATAATGAATTACATTTAAGTGATGATAGCGAATAATTTTTTGACCACGTGAGTATGATCCATATGACCCGCATATCATTTTATACTTTCTGTTTGGTTTAATTTACAAATGACACATATATGTATTATTGCCACATATAATTATGATTATGTAATAATAACTTGATGTAATATTGTTCAATGATATACTCAGGGAAAAAAATGCATCACAAGAGAAGGACTGGTGCTATCTTACCACCTAGGGTGCGTTCGTCATTATCCACACCAGTTAGTCAAGGTGATGGATCGTCTCATGCTTCTGCACCTCCGCATACTGCTGCAGAATCTACAACCCCGACGCATCCAGGCCCATCTCATCCTGCTGGTACATCATCTGCTGCAGCGCCTCGTACAGAGATTCCATCTGAGGCATCTCAGAGATATCCTGATACAGTTGAAGGCCCTTTGCCCGGATCAGTTGGTGTGGATGGACGGATTTATATTGTCATTGAAGGAGAATAGTGAGTTATTAACATTCGTATTTCTATTTATTATATAGAATATGCTGCATTTCTTACAATTTATTATATTTATGTTGTCTATTAGCTTCCGTCCATCTGGTGTTTGCTCCCGCTCCATGGCTCGCACATTTAAGGAGAGAATGGAACTCAATGGTTTTTTATGGAAGAATATATCTCATGAGACAAAAATGTTTTATTTTGGAGAGTTTCGGGTAATTAAATTAAATTATTTATTTCTAATTATTGCACCTTAATTCATGTATTATTTAAATTTTATATGTATTGTACAAATACATACATTACGCTTAACTTTTTTCTTTTTTGTTGTATATTTCTCAGAAAGCTTTTTATTGGGATTCCTCGGTTGATCACCTAGTCTACACTGTTTGGGAGAAACGTGCTCGTGTACGTTACAAGGACAAGCTTAACAAGCTGAAAAAAAAGGATCGACGACCACGGTACTTAAATGAAGAAATTTGGGCACATTGGTTGCAGTACTGGTCATCACCGGAGGCCCTCACAATTGCCGATCGGAATTCTACTAATAGGATGGGCGGGCCAGAGGGAGTTAGCGTTTCTATACACACTGGAGGAACGTTGACCCATCGGGAGCATGCTGACAGACTCGTAAGTATTCATACATCTTAATTTATACAAGCTATTTTTTATTGCAATACATCACATCTTGATAATAGGCTAAATATTTCATTGCATGAAGGAGGATGGGAAAAATGTTGTGTAAGGAGTTTGAAAAGAATTTTGATTGTGGATAATACAATTCTAAATATATTTTCATGCTTTTTAAGCAGGGAGTTTGTTACAAATTAAGGGGAAATTCCGCCGAAATTTTTTAAATTTATGTCCAAGTGTTATTGTTTTTTGAGATTGCAATACATCACATCTGGATAATAGGCTAAATATTTCATTGCATGAAGGAGGATGGGAAAAATGTTGTGTAAGGAGTTTGAAAAGGATTTTGTTTGTGGATAATACAGTTATAAATATATTTTCATGCTTTTTAAGCAGGGAGTTTGTTACAAATTAAGGGGAAATTCCGCCGAAATTTTTTAAATTTATGTCCAAGTGTTATTGTTTTTTGAGATTGCAATACATCACATCTTGATAATAGGCTAAATATTTCATTGCATGAAGGAGGATGGGAAAAATGTTGTGTAAGGAGTTTGAAAAGGATTTTGATTGTGGATAATACAGTTCTATATATATTTTCATGCTTTTTAAGCAGGGAGTTTGTTACAAATTAAGGGGAAACTCTGCCGAAATTTTTTAAATCTATGGCCAAGTGTTATTGTTTTTTGAGTTAGAATTGTTTTCGCTTAGTATTAATATATTAACATATATGAGTATTGTTGTGCTTTTTTCATATTACTTTTGATACAATTTTAAGGAACGTTAATTTCAAATATTGTTGACCTATAATTTATTTACAGGAGTCTAGAATGGGCAGAGTACCGTACCCTCATGAGATATTTATGCATACACATACGCGAAATCATGACGGTGTCACATTCGTCAGCGATCGAGCTAGACAAGTTCATGTATGATTTTTAAAATTGTTAAACTTAATTTCTATATGTTTTTAGTTTTAGATTACTCTTAAATAACATTCGATTAATTTTCATTATAGGAACGGGTACTAGAGGGTCTTCAGAGTCAGGAGGCAGATGGTGGTAATGTTGATCATGCAAGAGTATATTACGACGCAGCTGGTGGTAGGGACCGCCGTGGACGGGTCTTCGGCTTGGGCTCTTATGCAAATACTTGTTATTCGCATGGTGCTTCATCCTCTACGGCAACGGCGAGTAGACTTGCTGCGACTACAAATGAGGTTATTGAGCTTCGCGGCACAGTCGACACTTTAATGGACCGCATTGGTAGGCTAGAGGAATTCATTGCCCAAAATGTTCGTGTACCGCCGCCGACTGATCGTCCACAGTCACCTCCGTCTTAGTTAGTACTGTTTAATACACTTTTCAAGTACTTTTGCTTGTAGTCTTATTACATATATATATATTAATACATTACTATTTATACTTTTATTTATTTTACTTAATTTTTATTTAATACTTGTTTCATTAATATTATTATATATAATTTTGCCAATTATAGTTTTATTATTTAAAAAAATTATGCATTGAAAATAGCTTTCAAGACGGAAAATACATTTAAATATAACTAAAAGATATAGTTAATAATATATTAAAAAAAATATGTATTTAATTTAGAGACGGAAAAATTATTTCCGTCTCTAAAAATAGAGACGGAAATGAGTTTTCCGTCTCTATTTTTAGAGACGGAAAACTCGTTTCCGTCTCTATTTTTAGAGACGGAAAACTCGTTTCCGTCTCTATTTTTAGAGACGGAAAACTCGTTTCCGTCTCTAAAAATAGAGACGGAAAATTTCGGTCTCTAAATTTAGAGACAGCCAAAATAGAGACGGAATTTTTCCGTCTCTATTTTCAATTAGAGACGGAATTCCGTCTCTATTTTCCGTCTCTATTCCCCTGATTTCTTGTAGTGAAATGGATGGTCAAGATTAATTCTAAAACTATTTAATCCAAGGATCCATAATAAGCCACTTGTCTTCCTCCCAAAATTCCCAATTTTTCCATTTAATTTCCATAAAAATTGTGTCCATAAATATAGAAAAATATTTCTTTAGGTGTGTACAAATTTTTGGATCAAAATTGTGTCATTTTGATGAATTTTTCGGTCTGACGATAAATGTATTGGTATGATAATTCTGAAAAAGTTGAAGATAACCATGATCACTGTTAACGGACTGCTCGATCACGCTGAGGAGAAGCAAATTACTGTTCCAGCTGTGAGAGACTGGCTGGATGAGCTCAAAGATGCAGTTTATGAAGCTGATGACTTGCTGGATGAGATTGGTTATGAAGCTTTGCGGTTGGAAGCTGGATCTCCAACTGGGAAGCTGAGGCGTTACATTTTTTCTTCCCATGACAGTACCATCTATAGCATGGAGGTGAATGAGAGATTGGAAGGGATCCTTGGCCTACTTAAGCATCTAGTAGATCAAATGGTTGCTTTTGGTCTGAGTATGAGAGAGGGAATTGGAGAAAAACCATCAGCTTGGAAAGTATCCACTAATTATGTGCTTGGTGACGAATCTGGTGCTCCTATTAGGCAGAATAAAAAGGAAGCAATAATGTCCTTGCTGTCTGAGAACAATGAAATTGGAGTGATTTGTGTAGTGGGTATTGGTGGTATTGGTAAAACCACCCTCGCTCGGTTGGTCTACAATGAAGAAAGGGTGAGGAATGACTTTGCTGTCAAAGCGTGGATATATGTTGCTGAAGAATTCGATGTGTTCAAGATAATGAAGGACATTCTCAAGGAGGTGACTTCTGAGGCTCATGCCAATTCGTTTGCCTCTCCTCAAGAGGAGCTTAAGAAGAACTTGAAGGACAAAAAGTTTTTGCTCATCTTGGATGATGTCTGGAATGAGAAACCTGGTGACTGGGAGATTATCCACCGAGCTTTTGAAGATGGGGCTCGAGGAAGCAAGATTGTTGTTACAGCGCGCAACACTAGCGTAGCTCCGGCCTTGCAAAACAGAATGGGTGGGGTTCATATTCATCATTTGGGGCCATTAACGGACCCTGAATGCCGGATATTGGTGGAAAAACTAGCATTTGAAGGCGAGGATTCGACTGCATTTTCAGTCTTAATCGAACAAGTTGCAACAAAGTGCAAAGGTTTGCCATTAGCTGCAAGAACATTGGGGCGTCTCCTGCGCTTCAAAAGAGACCCTAAGCAATGGGAGAAGATAATCAACAGCAATGTGTGGGATTTAATGGGTGATGACCTCCTTCCAGCTCTGAAATTGAGCTATTACTATCTGCCTTCACCAATTAAACGATGTTTTGCTTACTGCTCCATATTTCCTAAGGGTTTTTACTTTGGCAAGGAGGCATTAGTCCCGTTATGGATGGCAGAGGGTTTCTTACCCAAAAGCAATAACATGGATTTGGAGGAAGTAGGTAATGATTACTTCGATCATCTTGTGTCGAAGTCTTTTTTTCAGCAATCAAGCCATCCATTACTTTTTGTTATGCATGACCTCATACATGACCTTGCTAAAGATGTATCTGGAGATTTTTGTCTCACATTGGAGGGCGATGGTCCATATAGTATTCCTACAAAAACCCGCCATTTATTACATTTTAAAAGGCATGGTGATTTTGAGAGCATTAAGGGAAGACAGTTTTTGCGCTCCTTTGTATTCATAAAACCACAGTGGTCGACGGAAGACGATGGCAAGGCAACATATAATTGGTTATCATCAGCTAAACAGTTACGAGCATTGTTGTTGCCTGAATACTGTAAAGAAACAAAGCTACCTAGTTCGGTTGGTGATTTGAGTCACTTGCGATATTTGAGTCTATCTGGAGCTCCAATTAGAAGGTTACCTGAATCACTGGGCAGGTTGTTTTATTTACAAACTTTACATTTGCAACAATGCAAAAATCTCGTTCAGCTGCCGAACAGTATGGGAAGGTTGACCAACTTGCGGTGTCTTGATATTACAGGAACAAACTTGCGGAAAATGCCGCCACGTATGGGTAATCTGACAAAGCTCAGAACCTTAACTCAATTCGTTGTAGGGAAACAGAGTGGTTGTTGCATTAAAGAGTTGGGGAAACTAAAGCTTATAAGTGGTTTTATTAGCATACAGAACCTTCAAGATGTGGTTGATGCTGCAGATGCTTCAGAAGCCGGTTTGAATGAGAAGGCGCACCTCAAGGCATTGGAGTTCAAATGGAGCGCTGAAGTCAAGGATTCAGAGCATGTAAGAACCGTGCTCGAGCAACTTAAGCCTCATGGAAACTTGGAATCTCTTTTTGTCGTTGGTTATGGAGGTACATCGTTTCCGAATTGGATGACGGACTATTACACGAATTTAATCTCTCTGGTGCTTAATGAATGTAAAAACTGCATACTGTTGCCACCACTTGGGCATTTACCATTCCTAAAAGAACTCTACATTATAGAGTTTAATGCAGTGAAAAGTGTTGGTCCCGAGTTCTGCGGAAATCCCCAGGTTTGGCCCTTTGGATCCCTTGAAGTACTGATCTTTGAGCGGATGCGGCAATGGCAAGAATGGGAAGTTGAAGATGGAAGAGCTTTCCCTAACCTCCGAGCAGTTCACATAAGGGAATGCCCCAACTTAAGGAAGACACGGCTTCCATTCTTAACAAACCACATGATGGGTGGAAGTGGACAACTTGTGCCTGAACTTCCAAGGGTCTCAGTCACCTGTGAGATGACAATAACAGATGAATCGCGTCAACTACAGTTAGATTGGATCATGGATCATGCCATCTCATAGCCGCGAAATTGCACTCTGTGGAAGCGCTAAGGGAAATAGTAGAGAAAATAGATGGTCTTTCCTCTTGTCTACTATGTATTAGTGTCGTTGACTGCGATTCACTCAAGTGCTTCCCTCTGGATTTGTTCCCACTGGAATTGTTCCCCAAGTTAGGAAGCTTTTTTATCGACCGCTGTCCAAATGTGAAGTTTTTGGCTGAACCTGAGGCAGCAGCTCCAGAATCGGAAATCAGGAATTTGACACCTCGTTCCCCTCTATTGCCCCATGCTACCACAGACTGCATGTTCTTGGTTTTTCCAAACTCTGCTGTTCAATTTCTAGTGGCAACGAACTTATTGTTAGGATTTATGGACAAATACATTATATATATTTAGGTTATAATAATTATATGTTATAACTATCATTTAAAAGACTTGGCCCAAGTATTAAAGTGATTTAATTTAATTGAAATTAAAGTGGGCCATAATAATAATATTATAAGTATGGGTTAAATGTATAGATACTCTTTTATAATTTCTAATTTTATGATGGGCTAAATTAGAAATAAAGAAATATAATAGGGTTATGGTTCCCAAATTATAGAGAGGACATCGTCTTTCTGTTTTTCCCATCTACAGAAGACAGTTTTTGATCCTACCTATCAATTTGGAAGATCATAGGCCGCGAAACTTCAGTATTCTCAACCGAAATCATGAATTCAGGTACGCTTCCGCTACAGATTTTATTTTCTTGATGATTTAACATGATTATTATAGCCTAGATAAATTCTAGGGTTTCCTACATTTGGTATCAGAGCCTAAATTTCATGTTAAATCGTTGAGTTTCTATTGTTGGTGTATTTTTTTTTTTTTTTCGGTTGATTGAATTGAGGATTTGCGGCATCATAAACTCAGTTGCGGTATTAATTTTTGGATTTGCGGTAATTTACATGAATACGGTGGTTTTATGATTGTGGGTATCATGAACTCAACGTCGACTTTATTATGGTCTGGAAATCATTGATTTGCTGTTCGGGAATATTTATTAATTTTGCCTAAATAATTTGCTTGGCTTTATGGCTTTATGATTCATGGTTGAATTTATGGTTTTATCGCTATATGGTTTTTGGGTATTTTTTAATTATACTTTATGTTTTGCGGAAACCATGAATTCTGGTGTTCATGTTTTATTGTTATTTGGATTCTATGTATATACAATGCTTTAGGGTCTGTCTTTATAATTTTTTGGCATTTTGTGGCTTTGGATTTTTCCTATTCTATTATAAATATATATATATATATATATTTCTTGAATGGGGTTGCAGAGATTTATGAGATTTATTGGTTTCGTAACCATTATTTCGTTTTTTCTTATTATATTCTTTTGAAACAATCATGAATTCAGCCACTGCTTTCAATTTTTTTATTTTTTTATGAGCAAAATCAATTGTTTTCTCTTTTAGGAATTGTGTTTTGGATGACATATTTTATTGATATTGCTCAATTGCAACTGTTTTTTTGGTTTGCTTATATATATATATATATATATATATATATATATAAGCAAATTTGATATTAAGACATTTTTTATTCTTGATTTCATTTGTTAAATTTTATGGAATTTAAATTTAAATTAAAGTATGGCTATGTATATATTGAGATAGGTTAATTGAACCAATATGTTGCCAAAGTGACCTCTATGGAAGTCAATTGATTTGTTTTAATATATATAATTGGTATGTGTATGTAATTACATAAATATTGATTGGCCCAAAGGAAAATTGATGTTTAATATGATTACATATATATTTGTGGCAATTGGCATATGATAATTATTTGGTTTTACATGTGAATAATAAATCAGCCCAAAGGAAGAATTATTATTTGACATGTTATTTTATTATTTGTGTTTAATTGCTACACCAAGATACCACTTACAAGTTAATATTTTATCCAAAGATAAAGTATTAATGGAGTGTCAGGTATCTTGAGATGGGATTTAACTGTATTTAAATTTATTATTCAGTTTTGGTATTATGTTGATACTTATGTGAGTTTGTTTTATATGTTTTGTTCTGAATTCAGTTTCTGCTCCTGCTGCTAATATTACTGCTAGTATCAACTCTATTCCTATGCTGACTGGCACGAATTTTAAGGCATGGCAAGAGAGTGTATTGATCACTCTCGGAGTCATGGACCTAGACCTTGCATTAAGGGAACCTAAACCTGCTAATCTTACTGCTGAGAGTACCTCTGAACAAAAGAGGGAGATGGAAAAGTGGGAAAGGTCTAATCGCATAAGTCTTATGGTCATTAAGCGTGCCATTCCTGAAGCTTTTAGGGGCACAACGTCTGATCAGGTGGAAACAGCTAAAGTTTTCCTTGAGGACCTTGAGAAAAGGTTTGCTAAGAATGAAAAGGCTGAAACAAGTACAATCTTAGCAAAACTCATCTCTATGAGGTATACAGGCAAAGGAAATGTAAGGGAATATATTATGGAAATGTCTAATCTTGCTTCAAGTTTAAGGGCACTCAAGTTGGATTTATCTGAAGACTTGTTAGTGCATTTGGTTTTGATCTCTCTTCCTGCACAATTTGGTCAAATTAAGGTGAGCTATAATTGTCAAAGGGACTCTTGGACCCTTAATGAGCTCATCTCTCACTGTGTTCAGGAAGAGGATAGGTTAAAGCAAGAAAAGGCACCAAGTGTCCATTTAGTTTCCACTTCAAAGGACAAGAAGAAAGAAAATAAGAAAAGGAAGAATAAGGAAGCTGCAGAAACAGCACTACAAAAGAAACAACCTAAAGGACAAAATAAAGATGGTTGCTTCTTTTGTGGAGCTACAGGACACCAGAAAAAGCAGTGTACCAACTATCACGCTTGGCGTGCTAAGAAAGGTATGCTTCTTAACTTTGTTTGTTCTGAGGTTAATTTGGTTTCAGTACCTAGACACACTTGGTGGATTGATTCAGGTGCCACAACTCACATTAGTGTGTCCATGCAGGGTTGCCTGAATTGCCGAAAGCCTAATGATGGTGAGAGATACATCTATTTTGGTGATGGCAAATCAGTGGAAGTTGAAGCAATTGGAACTTTTAGATTATTATTAAGAACTGGTTTCTATTTGGATTTGTTTGAGACTTTTGTTGTACCGTCTTTTAGGCGGAATTTGATTTCTGTTTCAGCATTGGACAAATTTGGTTATTATTGTTCATTTGGAAATGGAAAATTTAGTCTTCATCAAAATTCAAGTTTGGCTGGATCTGGTTCTTTATCAAGTTATGATAATCTATATTTAATTGATACGATTACTTCATTTAATGAATCCTTGCATGTTCATTCAATATGTAAAAAGCGCAAATTAACTATTGAGAATTCTGCTTCATTATGGCACAAGAGATTAGGTCATATCTCTAAAAAGAGAATTGAGAGACTTGTGTCTGATGGTATTCTCAATCCCCTTGATTTTACAGACTTTGACATGTGTGTGAATTGTATTAAGGGGAAACAAAGGAGATTTGATGCCAATAAGAAAACAGATGTGTTAGAACTAATACACACAGATATTTGTGGGCCATTCCCTATGGCTTCTTGGAATGGCCAAACATATTTCATAATGTTCATAGACGATTTCAGTCGATATGGCTATCTTTATCTCATTCATGAGAAATCTCAGTCACTGGACATGTTCAAAAGTTTTAAAACTGAAGTTGAAAATCAACTAAATAAAGGTATTAAAAGCGTTAGATCTGACCGTGGTGGTGAATACTATGGCAGATATGACGGTTCAGGTGAACAACGTCCAGGTCCATTTGCTAAATTTCTAGAGGAAAGCGGTATCGTACCACAGTACACCATGCCGGGTTCACCCAATATGAATGGTGTTGCTGAAAGACGAAATAGAACGCTTTTAGACATGGTAAGAAGTATGATCAGTCACTCTACCTTACCTGAGTCACTCTGGGGAGAGGCATTAAAGACTGCAGCTTATATACTCAACAGGGTACCAACAAAGGCAACTGGTAAAACCCCTTATGAACTTTGGACAGGTAAGAAGCCTAGTCTAAAGCATCTTCATATTTGGGGATGTCCAGCTGAGGCAAGGCCTTATAGGCCAAATGAAAAGAAACTGGACTCTAGGACTATCAGTTGTTATTTTATTGGATACTCTGAACGCTCTAGGGGTTACAAATTTTATGATCCCACAAGTAAGTCTATTTTTGAGACAGGTAATGCTCGGTTCTTTGAGGATGTTGAGTTTGCGGGGGGAGAAAGATTTAAGGACTTTGTCTTTGAAGAGGAATATGTTGATATTCCTTTAATTGCTATGGACAATAATCAAGAACAGATTATCATGCCAGATATTGTTCATGATGCAATTTTAGATCAAGACAATGTCATTGATCCTCCTATTCAGGCTCAAGGAGATGTTCTTGAAGAACAAACTCTACAGCCTCAAGAACCATTGCCATTAAGGAGATCCACTAGAGAAAGAAGAAATGCAATTTCAGATGATTATGTTGTGTTTCTTCATGAACATGATGTTGACATTGGAGTGATGGAAAATGATCCGGTCAATTTTCATCAAGCAATGGAAAGTTCAAATTCTCAAAAGTGGAGAGATGCCATGAATGAAGAGATTAAGTCTATGAAAGACAATGACGTATGGGATCTTGTCCCATTGCCTGAAGGTGCAAAACCTATTGGTTGTAAATGGATTTTTAAAACCAAAAGGGATTCAAAGGGTAATGTGGAAAGGTACAAAGCACGTCTTGTCGCGAAAGGCTTTACACAAAAAGAAGGCATTGATTATAAAGAGACTTTCTCTCCAGTTTCATCGAAAGACTCTTTTAGGATTATAATGGCATTAGTAGCACATTTTGATCTTGAGCTACATCAGATGGATGTCAAGACAGCGTTTCTTAATGGTGACATTGATGAAACAATTTACATGGTGCAACCAGAAAACTATGTATCAGAAGATGCAAAGTCAATGGTTTGCAAATTGAAGAAATCCATTTATGGGCTTAAGCAAGCGTCTCGTCAGTGGTATTACAAATTTCACCAGATTATTATTTCTCATGGTTTTGAGATGAATTTGGTTGATGACTGTATATATCACAAATTTAGTGGGAGTAAGCATATTTATTTGGTTTTATATGTTGATGACATATTGCTTACCAGCAACGATATAGGCTTATTGCATGAAACCAAGAGATTTCTAGCTATGAATTTTGAGATGAAGGATCTTGGAGATGCAAATTTTGTATTAGGAATCCAAATACATCGAGATCGCACTCGAGGTATTCTTGGATTATCACAAAAGGCTTATATCGAAAAGGTTCTTAAGAGATTTGGCATGCAAGATTGTAAACCAGGAGATACCCCTGTGGCTAAAGGAGACAAGTTTAGTCTCCAACAGTGCCCCAAAAATGCTTTTGAGGAAACAGAAATGCAAACGATTCCTTATGCATCAGCAATAGGAAGTCTAATGTATGCACAAGTTTGTACGCGTCCGGATATTGCGTACATAGTTGGAGTGTTGGGAAGATATTTAAGCAATCCAGGAATGGTTCATTGGAAAGCAGCCAAACGAGTCATGCGATATCTTCAAAGAACAAAACATTTCATACTCACTTACAGGAGATCGGATAAGTTAGAGATCATTGGGTATTCAGATTCCGATTTTGCTGGGTGCCAAGATAGCATGAAATCTACATCAGGCTATATTTTTTTGCTTGCTGAAGGTGCTATCTCTTGGAAGAGTGCTAAGCAATCTCTTATAGCCTCTTCTACTATGGCAGCAGAGTTCATATCATGTTATGAGGCATCAAATCAAGCAATATGGCTGCGAAATTTTGTCACTGGGCTGCGAATTGTTAATGGAATTGAAAGACCACTTAAGATCTTTTGTGACAATAAGTCAGCAGTCTTGTATTCCAATAACAACAAGAGTTCGAGCAAGTCAAAGCATATAGACATTAAATTCTTGGTTGTTAAAGAAAGAGTTCAAAGTGGACATGTGTCTATTGAGCATATTGGTACAAACTCCATGGTTGCGGATCCGCTTACTAAAGGATTGCCACCCAAGGTCTTTAATGAGCATACTGCTCATATGGGTGTCATGTCTTTTGAGGATATTTAATTTTAGTGGGAGTTTGTAATCTTGCTTTCTTATTATAGACACATTTTTTGTTTTTGGTTTATCTATATTTTTTCTGCAGAAATGAAGTTGAGTTAATCACACTTTGATTCAGCTATGGATTGATCTCACTAAGTTTATAAAGTGGACCAGTTGAAAATAGACATGTTTAGATCACATTACATGTAATTTTCATGCTATGCATCCATACTTGATCTGTGTCATTTGGTTGTGTTTACATATGTGATCAGGGATAGATTTAGTTACAACATATAAGTAACAAAAGTTGCCTTGGTTCTATGTATGCATGATTGATGGACGAGATTGTTCAGGAATGTCTTTGGTTATGATAGTAAAGTTTAGAGCTCATATAGTTGACATATAATTATAAGGTAATATGCTTATATATATATATATATATGTATAGTCCAAGTGGGAGATTGTTAGGATTTATGGACAAATACATTATATATATTTAGGTTATAATAATTATATGTTATAACTATCATTTAAAAGACTTGGCCCAAGTATTAAAGTGATTTAATTTAATTGAAATTAAAGTGGGCCATAATAATAATATTATAAGTATGGGTTAAATGTATAGATACTCTTTTATAATTTCTAATTTTATGATGGGCTAAATTAGAAATAAAGAAATATAATAGGGTTATGGTTCCCAAATTATAGAGAGGACATCGTCTTTCTGTTTTTCCCATCTACAGAAGACAGTTTTTGATCCTACCTATCAATTTGGAAGATCATAGGCCGCGAAACTTCAGTATTCTCAACCGAAATCATGAATTCAGGTACGCTTCCGCTACAGATTTTATTTTCTTGATGATTTAACATGATTATTATAGCCTAGATAAATTCTAGGGTTTCCTACACTTACGTCATGATGCAAAATGGCCAGCTTCAGGTATCTGCCATCTCGAATTTCGCAAACCTTTCCATTTAGAAATGGTTGAAGGGATGGCCGGGTTTTTATTTAACCACTCAGCTAGAAGAAATCACTATAAGAGATGTTGATTCCCTTGTGTGCTTCCCCTTAGAGTTTTTCCCCAATCTAAAGAAACTTACAATTAAGAGATGTCCTATATTCAACTCCCTTGGGTCATCTGATAAAGAATTAAAATCTCTGACATACTTGGAAATACGAGATGTTGATTCCCTTGTGTGCTTCCCCTTAGAGTTTTTCCCCAATCTAAAGAAACTTACAATTGAGGCATGTCCTATATTCAACTCCCTTGGGTCATCTGATAAAGAATTAAAATCTCTGACATACTTGGAAATAAGAGGCTGCCCTAATTTCATATCCTTTCCAAGTGGAGCACTAGCTGCCCCATGTTTGACAGAGCTAGCCTTGTATAATTGCTCGAACTTAGCATCTCTGCCGGAATGCAGGTCTACCCTCCTGCCTTCCCTTGAGGCATTGAGTGTAACTGGATCTACAGCACTCAAGTCTTTTCCTGATGGAGGTTTACCAGGAAAACTACAGAGTTTGTACGTCAGAGGCTGTAGCAAACTACAATTCAAGGGCATCCAAATCAGAAACAACAATGAAGACTTGGAATCCTTGCCAGAGCAAATGCTTCTCCCTGCTACCCTTGCCTATCTAGGGATCCGTGAACTCGAAGAACTGATAGCACTGGATTACGAAGGGCTTAAACACCTATCCTCTCTTAAAAGTCTGGAGATCCGTACCTGCCCTATACTGCAATCAGTGCCAGATTGCATGCCATCCCTCTTCCCGTCTCTTGAGTATTTGAGAATAACAATTTGTCCGGAGCTGGAGTCATTTCTGAAGGGGGGATTGCCCCCCACACTAGAAGGGATCTGCATCTATGACTGCGATAAACTCAATGGTGATCTTATCCAATTCGACTGGCGCTCACTGCCGTCTTTGTCCGAGGTTACAATTAACGACAACGAAAGCCTGGAATCACTTAGAAGTGCCCAACACACAGTTTGTGAAATCTCTAGACAAGTACCTGAGCTCTCTTGAAGATCGGACTCGTGCTGAAGTTCTGCCAAAAGAGAGGATGCCTTGCCATGCGCACCAGATATCTGATACCAATGGTAAATTCAGTTTCAGTTGGAAATCTTTAGTTGTAATATTTTCTGCTTTTGTCCTTCCTTTTCATGGTTCCCTTCCCTCATGTTTTTTACTGATTACAATTATTGGCATTGCTTGTATACAT
Organism: Excoecaria cochinchinensis; assembly: GCA_947683425.1. Classification (NCBI taxonomy): domain Eukaryota; kingdom Viridiplantae; phylum Streptophyta; class Magnoliopsida; order Malpighiales; family Euphorbiaceae; genus Excoecaria; species Excoecaria cochinchinensis. The sequence goes on along the minus strand of CANTUQ010000049.1, from coordinate 904,913 downwards.
CACTTAAATCATAAATTTCAGAATTTTTGGAGTTAAATCCAAGATCTCTATCTCCACCGAAATTTAGAATTATGATAGCAACCGTAAGAATTAGCTAATTGTAGTTGGGTTGGGGATTATTTACGAGGAGAGCAAGGAAAGCTGGCATATTGGATGACTTTCCTCTCCTCTGTAACATAATGAGAGGAAGGAACTTGAAGTTGAGACTTTGGGCTGAAGAGAATTTATTTATTTAGTTAAATTTTTGTTTTTGTTATGTGGGTAAAACAGTTGCAGTGGAGCTCATTGCTTTATTGATTTAAAACAAAGGCAATTAGATTATAGCTAATGCATAACAATATGTTTGCTCATATGCTAACAGATTATTGATTTTGAACTTTCAATCAGAGAGCAACCAGCTGCAGTTGATGCTGATCCTGGTCCCAATGGTGAGATTGCTCAGGGTACTCCATCTGGCTTCATTTAATGAAACTTCCTATGATACTGTTGATGTAAATGCTTATTGATTGATAGTTTGCAGAATTATACAAGTAGACCTTTAGTTAAATGTTTTGACTTCTAATGGGTGAAATAGGTACATTTACCTTTTTGATTAGCCATAATAGACCTATGATATTCTATATGTAAATGCTTATTGATGTAAGTTTTATACTTTGGTGAGTAGTGATGGGTGAGATAAGGAAATTGGCGAATATTTTGGGTGAAATTTCAGTTTTTTGTGAGGAGGTTTTATTTTTTATTTTTCAAATTTTATTTTATTTTTTTGCAGGGTGGGCAATTGCTATTCTTGTGGTTTTATTTTTTTATTTTTTTTAATTTTTTTCCTGACATCTGGAAACATCTCCTTTCTTAATCCTAGATCAGCTGTTTTTGCCGTTATGTCTGTTTTAAGTTGTTCCAAGTCATTAGCTAACAACAGGACTGGTATTGCTTACTACTTAAATAATTCTTCAATGTTAAAGTAGAATCCCAATGATTACCAAGAAAAAAAAAAAACTGATGATGTACATGCTGATTTTCAGCAATGGAGAAGAGTGAATTACATGTTGATCGCTTGGATTCTCAACTCTATAGCGAAAGATATGGTTTAAACTTTTATGTATGTTGAAGAAGCAAGGGATTTATGGTGCAAATTGAAACGGAGGTACGGAGTAAGCAGTAGACCTCTGCTTTACCAGATCCTAAGGAAGATAACTTCTGTATCTCAAGGTAACTCTACTGTTACTGAGTATTATGTGAAGCTCAAGAAGCTTTAGGATAAACTTGCTCTAGTCTAGATCAAGCTACTATAGTTTTTTTAAGCCATTGGCCAACAAGGCAGATTCTCCAGTTGATGATGCGGATCCAGCGTTCATTGGTGCAAAGGAATCTAATAATTCTGCTGATTGGAAAGCAGCAATGACTTGTACGATACAACATGAGTTAGCTTGGTACACGAAAGAAAAGTATACGCGTTGCCTATTTTCTTGAAAAAAAAGGGTCCATTGCCTTCTCTTCAAAAATTATTGTCGCCTAAAATTCATTTGAAACTTTTGCCTTGGCCTATTTAAGGCAGCGTTGGCTAACAATTTTAACATATACATATTGCTTACTGCAATGGTTTTGTCCTGCTGCTTAGATCATATCTGTGGTAGGGTCACGTTTTTCAGGAAATGATAATTCTTGCATTAGCTTCTAGCCTAAATAGTGCAGGCACAGATTAACAAGAAATTTTTAGTTATGATCATAAATTTTTCTGAGTAATCTCATTCTTATATTATATTTAGATTGTCAAATTTGATCAAACTCGAAGGTTCCGGTTAGGAGTGTTTAAAAAAAATTGTTGGATTTAATTAATAAAAAAATTGAACCGAAATCGATTCGAAAAGTAAATTAACTGAAACGATTGTTATGGTTAACTATTAGTATTTTATAAAAATCGATATTAGTATACTAAATGATTAAAATCAAGATTAGTATTAAAACCTAAATCATGAGTTGTAACAATACGTCATATGTTTGAAAAGGAAAAAAAAAGGTATATTGTATAGAATTGGGGCATATTGAAACATGTAAGGATGAACAAAGCGAATTTTTAGAGAGAGAAACATTTATTAAGAGAAAATCCGGAAGATTGAATAATATTTGCCATTGTAAATTCAAGGCTATTTATAATGTATATTGGATTGCATATCTGTACCTTTCGCAATATAGCGTTTGTAGTGGCGATTTAAGTAAGCGATAGAGTGAACTTTGATGGTGCGTTTGAATTAGGTGAAGCAGGTAAGGTAACAGGTTGGCCAAGTCTTGCTTTTATGATTGTTGCGTGCAATTGGATTTCCATGCTTGTTGGGTCAATCTTGTAAAATGTTGGGCCTGCCAAGCTGGGCTTTTCCGGTTATGAAATATTTTGTATTATCATTTGTCTCTTCTAATAAGTCTGATAGGATTAGATCCACCATTTCAATGGAATTAACAATGGAATATAAGTTTAGAAAATAATGGAATTAAATTTTGAAAGACTGAGGGAATATGCATGCAAGGACTTAAGTTAACCAAAATAAAAGTTTAAGAATTGAAATTGATTTAACAAAAGTTGAAGGATGAAATGTAAGAACTACTATAGTTGAGGGATCAAAAGGTACTTTTTTCTTTATTAATTTCATCTTACGGTTAAACTAACAATTAATCATTCTGGGAGCAGTAACTTCTACTAAATCAGCAAACCGCAGCAGAAAGGAACCACTGAAAATCTTCAGTTTGATCCATTGCCAAGTTAGCTAACCTGTCAACTACGTATCATGTTCGCCTTCAGGTGCACATGAGTTGACTTTATGATCCAATATCTAGCAAGAAGCTATTAGCAATGACATCATTGCGCTGGATGCAAACTGAACTAATTCTGGTAAATAGAGCTGCAATATGGCTGATTCTTGTGTTTTTTCCTTTGCACTACTAATAATTTCTTATTGAGTTATTGGGGTTAAAACTATTGACAATTGGCTTGTGCTCTACACAGAGTAAGAAAATTTCGAATTCAATTCATTTTACTAATATTTATAATTGTAAATAGTCATTATATATATTTTTTTTTATATAAAAAATATATTGATGTTCCCAAAGGGATAAAGAGAAAGAAAAGAATTGAGCATACTTCAGCAAAAGTATTTTACTATATATATATATATATATTAATTAGTTAATAAATATGCGTTCCTTAGAATATAGGCAATTCCTTTCTTCTCTTCGTCCCTCGGAAAAGCATCAATCCATCTGCCACAATTATATGTAAATGATAGTAACTTGTTTCTCAACTCAACTTGCATTATTATTATAAACATATATGTAACTCCAATTTCAGTACTCTTCTTGAGTTTTGAGTTGTGATTATTTGCAATTTTATAACACTTTGGTGGAAAATAGTGCTCTCTTTTGCATCATTTGCATTTCCATTGCTTTGCCTCCCGTGAGCTTACCTAACGTGATCTCGAATTCATCAGATTAGTGAATTTCAAATACCGAATAGTTAAATATTCGGTTTGATCGATCTCATATGGTAAGTTTCCATAATTGTTATATTATATGGTGTTTTTGCTATTTTTTTTATAGTAATTATAAGAATGTTATTTTGTGATCTTCTTCCAGTAGTATTGGGAACTGGAATTTCTTGGACAATATTTATTTAGAACTCCATAATTATTGTTGACTGAATCATTTTTTTCAAAAGATCTTCATATATAGCAGTTTTGAAAAATGTATAAACCTTAATTATTATGAAATAGCTTATGATTGCTAATTAGATAGGTTTATAATCCAATTATTATTCTTGTAGTATAATGACGTCAATCTTCATATCTTGATTCTTGATTTTACCATTCATGCAGTTTGATTACATCACTGTTATTGGCTGATCAACTCTGGTAAATAGAACTGCAATTTGGCTGATTAAGTACGCATCTACCATTGACAAACCCTCTTTTTTCCTTCGCACAGGTAATAATAATATATCCTTTTGCTTTTCCTGAATTTGTTAAGTGAAAATTCTTTTTTTTAAAAGCTAATATTGTCTATTGATACAAAGAGATGGAGACTTTCTTTTAAATTAACAAAAAAAATGACAAAATAAAAAAGAAAGTGCGCACCTTTAATTGTGAAAACACTTTTGCATTTTCAGTTTCCATATTTTCTCCATTAATTTCCTAGTTTTTCTATATTTTATTATCTAATTATACAATATTACAACTTAAAAATTTCTTTTCTCATAAAAAAAAAATTGAAAAATTATTGATGACTTAATCCAAATTTCTTAATGTTTGATTTTTTTTTTCCACTCTTTAAAATTAGGGGTGATCATAAACCATTTAACCTGTATATGAACTCCAAAAAAATCAATACATTAACTATTGATTTTTGAAAATCACAAATCATTAACCAGTCCGTTACTATCGGTTAATCAGTTCGTCAGTTTCGAATTTTCAGTTCAGTTAACGAATATTATTTCGGTTAACCACTACAATTATAAAATGCATTCATAAAAAAAATTAAAATATTCATATTACTTAAAAATAAAAATCTGAAACCAAATATAATTCAATATAATATTCAAATCATAAATACAAACTAAAAATATTATATCAATATGCATACATAGGATAGAAAAATATAATAAATAAAAAAAAAATTGTAATTCATTAATTTTATTAAATATTAATTATTACTTTCAATAAAAATTTTTAATTTTAAAGTGAAATAGATTTAATTAAAATTTCAAGTGTTAAATATTCTCTATAATAATATTAAAACTAACATTTTACATTTTAATTGAATATTATTTATCATATTAAATGTTAATAATCTAAATATAAAATATTTTAATTAAAGAGTTAAAATTATTAAATTAATTACAATCAAGTTTGAAAAGTAAAAAATTTTGTATGTGTGAAAATAAAAGTTTATCATAGATGTAACTATTCGTTAATATATTAATATTATATAACTTTTCGAATATATTATAATTTTTATTATTGAAAAATTAAAAAATTAAAAAATAATAATAAATACTGAATATGAACATATTGAATACTTAATAAATTAAATAAAAATTCGGCTATCCATTCAGTTAACTGGTTACATGAGGTAAAACCATTAATCATTATATTAATATCAATTTTTTCAAAATACTAACTATTAATTAGTACATTACAATCAGTTAACCGGTTTAGAGACGGAATTCCGTCTCTAATTGAAAATAGAGACGGAAATAGAGACGGAAATTTTCCGTCTCTATTTCGTCGGTCTCTAAAAATTAGAGACCAAAATGTTCCGTCTCTATTTTTAGAGACGGAATGCACGTTTCCGTCTCTAAAAATAGAGACGGAATAGTGCTTTCCGTCTCTATTTTTAGAGACGGAATGAGCGTTTCGGTCTCTAAAAATAGAGACGGAAAGAACAATTCCGTCTCTATTTTTAGAGACGGAAAATCAATTCCGTCTCTATTTTTTTTGGAATTTTTTTTAATATATTAAAATAAATAATATTAAATTTAAATATTCCTTAATTTTATATAATGAATTTTTGTCTCTAATTTATTGATTTTTTTATATATTAAAAATAAATAATATTAAATTTAAATTATTCTTAATTTTATATAATGAAAAAAATTAAATAAACAATAAATAAATATGAAAATATTGTATTATTTAATGTATTAATATATAAAAAGTGTAGTGAGATTACAAATAAAAAAAGATAAAAATTCTAAAAATAATAACTAAGCTGGAGGAGAATGCAGACGACCATCAGACAGTAGTTGCGGGTCAACAGGTAACCTACGGCTAATGAAGTCCTCCATCATATTGATACGGTCCATTAGTACGCCGACCGTACCGCGTAGCTCAATGACCTCATTAGTACGCCGACTGTCTCCAACTTCTGTCCATATTACTCATTAATATTAAACTGCTTAGAAAAAATCATAAGGTCGAAGTTAGTATTTAATTTGAACTCAATTTTCTAGCCTACTATTTCGCTTTAATCCCTAATTAGTTTTACATAATGATTCATTTCCCTAAATTAAAATCATAAATATTTTGTAAAAAAAACGGACAGAATTCCCCCTATACGGGTCCCTATCCCCCTGTCAAACATTAGCAATTTTAACACTTCGGTAAAATATCAACCAATCGCAACTCCACAACAAACTCATTGTAATAAGAAATTTACCCATTCACATCAAATTGATGGACTCAAAACGAAAGTGAGCTGTACCCTCAAAGTGCTATTGTTTAAAACTAATTACTGCAATTCAAACAAAATCCAGGTCCATCAACAACTGGAGTCAAGCTTTTGGTTTTTCCTGTCTAGAATCTTTTGAGAATGATCATTAACGATGTATTGATACAATTGGGTAAAAAACTTCAGCAGACTCTTGGTTTTAAGAAAAGGAAATGGGTGAGATTTTAGTGCTTGCATAGAAAAACCTAACAAAAAATTTTATAATAAAGGCAGCTCTATTCTCCAATTAACTAATCATTCTTAAGCATGAAATTGACATCCTTTTCTTTTGTTTCCAGAAACTTATACAAATAAATCGATGGCTTCAAACATTCATCAACAAACTCATCTTTTTTACCAATGATCAACTCATAAATTTTGGAGATTACAGGTATTCTCTTTTCTTGAAGGACATACCCCAAACACCAAAACATATATATGGAAAGAAAAAAAAATCAAATTAACCCAAAATACAATTCAAAACCCACCCATGAAATGATAATCCACTTCTGCAATTCAAAATTTTTCAGCTCATTACAAAATAAAATTCACCCGTTTAAAAGAATCAACCTTTGTTTCCCCAGAAAAATAAAATTGTGGGCTTAGCGAGCTTTAAGAACCTTATGAAGCTAAACGTCGATCGAATAACATCGTAAGCAAATATATCACTAACCTTATAGCAATAACACTATACACAAATATGCTTGAAAATAATAATAAAATTAAATCCATGAATAAGCTATTTTCAAATTAGATATTCAAATCTTCTGCGTTGGAAAGAAAAACGAAAAAAATAAAATAAAAATGAGAATAGACCAAAGAGAACAAACAAATTTACCCTCAACACATCTCCGATCTGCTCGTCAACAGTGAGTGAGGAGGATCCACGGCCACCGGGAGGTTCGTCTGCCCACCAGGAGTCCCGTCATGCCGTTCGTGTCGTCGTTCGTCGTCGGAACTGGCCGAAAAATGCCGGAGAAGCTTGCGGTTTTCTCTCGCTTTCCTAGAACGACGACGCCTCGCGTCGGAGGAAAACGCCACGGGAACGGCGCTGCGGGTTGCGACGGTCCGATCGCCACCTCGGATCACCTTCGGTGGTCGCCGGCGCTGCCTCCCGCCGCTCTCTCTCTCTCTCTCGGTTTCTCGGTCTCCTTCCCCCCGTTCTGCACCCCGTTTTGTGCCTCTTCCTTTCTATTTTCTTTTTAATTCCCACTAATTCAAGCTTAATCTCAAATATAAAAATATCCCTAAAATGGAGACGGAAATTAATTTTCCGTCTCTATTTAGAGACCGCACGATTATACCGTCTCTAAATAGAGACGGAAAATATATTTCCGTCTCTAAATAGAGACCGAAACAATTCCGTCTCTATTTAGAGACGGAAAAATATTTCGGTCTCTAAATTTAGAGACGGAAAGTAATTTCCGTCTCTAAATTTAGAGACGGAAATTGCTTTCCGTCTCTAAATTTAGAGACCGAAATATTTTTCCGTCTCTAAATAGAGACGGAATTGTTTCGGTCTCTATTTAGAGACGGAAATATATTTTCCGTTTCTATTTAGAGACGGAATAATTTTTCCGTCTCTATTTAGAGACGAAAAAAATTTCCGTCTCTATTTTCGGTCTCAAATTTTGGAGGGAATCGATCCCGCCATAAATAGAGACGAAAAATAGAGACGGAAATTTTTCCGTCTCTAAATAGAGACGGAAATAATTTAGAGACGGAAAACTGATTTTCGTCTCTATTTAGAGACGGAAAAATTTCCGTCTCTATTTTCCGTTTTTCTTGTAGTTATATTAGTTTGATTTCGGACCGATTTACCGATCAACTGCATCAACCTATTTTTGTTTCTCACCCCTACTTAAAATATTACTTTCCTGCTTAATAACTAACATTTGACTATTTAAAAAAAAAAAAAAACTAACATTTGACATTATGGTTTTCGATTGAGATTTTAAATAATTTCACAGCCTTATTAATACTACTTACATATAGTGTTTTGCTAGAAACTTCTGGAATGAAAAATTAACATGAGAACTATTAAAAAATGATTAGATGTAACATGTTTTACTTTCCCACAGTCATCTTTGTAAATAAGGAATAATAATAATAAAAACAAATCCATCAGCTAGCAGAATATTTTATTGTAATCTCGCAAAACGAGCCTCAAATATATTTTTAGATAGCTACGTTTCCATTCTTTTTTTCAAGTTTTATAAGTCTTCGGCCCAAAATAATAATCTATTTTTATTAGGGCAAAAAAAAAAAAAAATAGTCCATTAAAAATTAACAATTAACCAATTTATTATAATCAGTTAATCAACCAATTGATTTTAATTTTTTGAATTGGTTAATAAATATTTTTCGATTAACTATTATAATTATAAAATATATTTATAAGTAAAAATAAAATATTTAAGACACTTAAAAATTAAAATTTATCAACTATAATATAATATCATTGTTATTAAAATAAAAATTTTTTGTTGGATATAAATAACTTTATTTTTAAAAATTAACACTTAATAAATAAATAAATTAACCAATTTATAATCATTTTAATTAGATTTACGATTATATTTTGTAATTATCAATTAAAAAAATCTAATTTCAAAATAATTAGAAAAATTAAAAAAAAGGTGTAGTAAAAATATTTAAAAAATTTAAAATTATTTAAATAAATCAATCCAATGCTAACAATTTTTTTGTTTTATTTTTTTAATTTGACACATTATTTTCACATATATTAATGAAGGAAAATATATATACATACTTATGTGAAAGGAGGTCATATAATCGAATATGATTTCTACCTTTTGTAACGCATAAATTTTGACGAAAGCATTTACAATAATCTTTTCTACATTACCAGTACGGCTTATACCCATGTGCGGTATAACAGTAACTAAATTATGGTCTAAAAGCTCTTTAAAGACAAAAGAAAGTGAGTGGAGAATTCGTTAAAGTTTCGGTATAGAGAATTTTCTTTCCTTCCAATTCATATTCTTCTTATGCCTATTTATAGAGACACTCTCTCTAAAATAGGAAACCAGTAATTCAAGGAAAATAATACAAAAAGAAAAGTTACCCTTTTTATTCGAATTCAATTAAGGAAGGAAAAAATGTTAATTAAAAGATTTGATTTAAACTGTTTTCATATCCATATTATTTGTTTTTTGATGTGAATCACTTTCAGATCTGGTAATTTCTATACTAATATGAATCGTTATTCATATCGGGAGTTATAAGTGTATTAAGACTCCATCAATTAAAAAAATTATTGAAAATTTTAGTTAGTATATTAATTTTATATAAATTTTTGAATATATTTTGATTTTGATTAATGAAAAATTGATAAATTAAGAAATAATAAGAATTACTAGATATGAACATATTAAAAAATTAATAAATTAACTAAAATATTTTTAAAAAAATAAAATAAAATAAAAATATATTTTAAAGTAAATAAAAATTAAAGAAATATAAATAATTAAATATGAAAATAATGAAATAAAAAAATTATAATAAAAATAAAGAAAAAGTGAAATAAAATTAATAAACTATAAGAGTTTTGATATATCGGTTATCGGTTTGGTTAACTGTGCATGAAATTAAAAAAGCAGTTCATTAATATAAATTTTTTTAAAATACTAATTATTAAACATAAAAATCGGTTCGGTTAATCTATTTTTCGAATTGGTTTTAGTTCGATTTTTCGATTAATCAGGCACAACGATATTTTTGAGCACTCCTAATTTTTATATTCCTATTTAGTTTTATCTTATCAATTGCAATTTACAATTCCCCTATTTATTATTAACCATGATTTTAATTATTTCAATAACATTTAATTACTTATTCTATATTTAAGGTGGGTATAATATAAAAATTATAAAAAAATTTGTTCCTCAATCATAATAAATACTATGTTTTAATTTGTATGAAAAAAGTGGACCGCTATTTTAGAACATGGGAGTAATTAAATTGTTAACATTTGTAACATTTATTTAATAATTCTAGTGGTTAATTCTAGTTTTAGGGTATTTTTAGTAATTAGATTAAAGTGCATATAATAAATTTTAGGGTATTCTAATTCTTGTTTTTTCCATTCATTCAGTTTGATTTCATCATTGTTTTTAGCTGATTAATTCTAGTAAATAGTGTTGCAAGTGTTTAATTCAAGCAGGCATCTTTCATTGACAAAGACTTTTTTCCCACCGGTAATAATCACATATGTTCTCTATTTTATTTATTTTTTTATAAACTTATTAAGAGAAAGCTCTTTTCAAATGTTCATTTGTTTGCGTTTGATTCAGATGGAGAATACTGTTGTTGCACCAATTGTGGATGCAGCTGCTGGTGAGATTGCAAATGACTTCATCGCCATCATTAAGCGACAAATTGGCTACCTGATTCACTACCACAGTAACATCGAGAATCTTAAACAAGAGCTACAGAAATTAGAAGATGAGAACACTGAAGTGATTCGACGTGAAGATGCAGCAAAGAGGAAGTTTGAAGAAATTGCACCTAATGTGTCCCACTGGAAAGAGAAAGTGTTTCCAATGATTCAAAATGTTAGGATTTTTATTGACAATGAAGTTAAAAGGAACAGAAATAAGTGTTTGAAAGGAATTTGTCCAAATTTAAAGTCACGTTATTCCTTGAGTAGGAAAGCTACAAAGATGGCCACGGAGATTGGTACTTTATGTCTGGAAGCTTCGAATTTCGGCCAAATATCCTATCCTGGTTCTTCACCAAAGATAGGATTTAACCTCACTACTCAAGGCATACAAGATTTTGGATCGAGGCTATCAATTATGAAAGATGTCTTGGAGGCCTTGAATGATGATAATGTCTGCATGATCGGTGTCTATGGAATGGGAGGCGTGGGTAAAACCACGATGGTAAATAAGCTTGTGGAAAGACTTAAAGAAGGGAATTTGTACGATAAGGTTGTAATGGCAGTTGTCTCACAAAATCCAAACTTGGAAAAGATTCAAAATGAAATTATGGAGCAGTTGGGGTTAAAAGTTGAGGAAAAAGCTTTAAGAGCTAAAAGGTTAAGTGACTGGTTTATGGACTATGATAAGAAGATCCTCTTGATATTGGATGATGTTTGGGATGAGTTGAATTTTGAAGCTATTGGAATACCTTCAGCAAGTGAGAAGTTTAAAAGGCACAAAATTTTATTAACTTCAAGAAACAAAGATGTGTGCACCCGTTTGGAAAGCCAGAGAAACTTTGAAATCAAAGTTCTTGAAGATGAAGAAGCTAGGAATCTTTTTAGAACACTGGTCAACGTTCTTGCAGAACAAGATTTATGTAAGATAGCAGAGGATATTGTAGCTGAATGTGGCGGTTTACCGATTTCCATTGTTACTATTGCGAGAGCATTAAAAAACAAGCCAAAATATGTTTGGGATGATGCCCTCCAGAAGCTAAAGAAATCCAATATGGAAGGTGTATCTGGAATGGAGAAAGTTTACTCTGGAATTGAATTAAGCTATAATTATTTGAAAGATCGGGAAGCTAAGTCGTGCCTTTTGCTTTGTTCCTTGTTTCCAGAAGATTTTAGTGTTCCAGTTGAGAGTTTGGTTAGATATGGGACGAGCCTGCAGCTGTTTAAAGATGTTGCTGACTTCCATCAAGCAAGAGCAAGAGTCTTATCACTCATTGATGAACTAAAATATTCATTTTTGTTGCTTAATGGTGATGATGATAGCGGAGAGTCAGTCAAAATGCATGATGTGATACGTGATGTAGCCATATCAATTGCCTCAAGAGATAAGCATTATTTAGCAATTTGTGATGCTGTGGTGAAGAAGTGGCCAGATGCAAATGGGTTCAAAGATTCCATTGCAATTTCAATTTTCTGTGAGGAGATTAAGGAACTCCCTGCTGATATAGAATGTCCAAAGCTTCAATTTTTATGGCTTCATTATCAAAGTTCTGCTGAAGACCTGAAATACAATGTTTTTTCGGGGATGAAACAACTAAAAGTCCTAGTTTTGGACATCCCATCATTACCAAAATCACTTGATTTTCCAAAGCATCTTCGCACCTTATGTCTCAGAAATTTTGAGCTGGAACAGTTGCCTAAAGAAATTGGAGATCTGATATCTCTAGAAATTCTTGAAATTGGCGGTGGATATTTAAAGGAGCTTCCCAAAGAAATAGCACTACTGAAAAATTTGAAGTTACTGGACTTGATGAATATTGAGAGGCTTGATCACATTCCTTCAGGTGTTTTATCAAAGCTGTCAAAACTAGAAGAGCTGTATACAAATATGGTGTTTGGCGAGTGGGAATCCACAGGAGATAGGGAGGAAACCAACGCAAGCCTTGGGGAACTAGATAGTCTTTGCTTAACTGCATTACAAATTCGGGTGCCAAATTTGTTAACTGGGATTCCTAAATCAATTTTTAGGAACCTAAGAAGATTTGATATTATGATATGTGATCATTATCCTTATTTGGGTAAATACCAGGGGAATAGGTTGTGCATAGATGGTGGCAGTGTAGCGGAAATTAAAGAGAGTGGGATATGCTCTTTGTTGAGGAAAACTGAAGCCTTAAGATTAGAAAATGTGGTAAATCTTAAGAGTATCTATGAGCTCAGTGATGATGTTTTTCCACAGCTTCCAAGATTCAATTGCTTACAGTCTATCGATATATCTTTGTGTGAGAAATTGGAATACGTGTTTCCACTGTCTGTGGCTAGAGGAATGAGACAACTCCAACAGATGAAAATAAGTTACTGCGAAAATATGGAAGGAATTTTCTATAAAGAGGAAGTGGATGATGAGAAGATAACAGCTAATGAGGTTGAATTTCCTAATCTAAAAGAATTGATGCTGTTTGACCTTCCAAAGCTGAAAGGTTTTTGGGTAGACACGCAGGTACGTGTTATTTTATGTTCCTAGATATATATTCCATTCATTGTGAAATTGATGTCTATATTAAGCCCAAAAAAAAAACTCACTAAAAATGAAGACTTCATATTTGACAGGTAATGGCAGATAGCATGGAACAACCAATAAATGCATCTAACGAGAATGCCCAAGTGATTTCTACATTATTTCCATCACCTAATTTTCCACGTTTACCAAATCTTCAAACGCTCCACTTGAATACATGTGGTCTGCTGAAAGTAGCATTTGCAGCCTCTGCGGCACAACAACTGGTGCAGCTTAAAAATTTAGCTATATGGGGTTGTGAGAAGATGGAATATGTAGTTGGAGTTGCAGATGGAAGACAAGAGGAAACAGTCTTCCCTATGCTAAATTCACTTGGGCTTTGGGATCTATCAGAGTTGGTGGCTTTCTGTGTTGATGGTCATGTTTCCTTGAATTGCCACTCTCTAAAAAAATTAAATGTGGCAGAATGTCCTAAACTGAAAACATTCGGATTAGAAAGAAGAGGAAGAGAGCAAGAAAGCATTGAAGCACAAAATAAACATATTTTTACCAGCAAAGAGGTATGTATTTGCTTTATATTGACATTGTATTTAATTCATTCTTACAAATTGCAAATCATAACTCAGATGGTTTTAGAGGCAAAGTTAAATTTAAGTTTTTAGATTCAATTTTTATTGATGTATAGGATATTAATTTTGATATTATATTATTAATCAAAATATATATTTAATAATCTTATAAGAGTTTATTAAACAATACAAAGCAGGATGTCCCTTTTTGCGGTGATGGTCAAGTTTCCTCTGATCCGGACTGTTTAAAACAATTAAAGTTGAAAGTATGTCCTAAGTTCAAAATATTTGGAAGAGCAAGAAGAGGAAGAGAGCAAGAAAGTAGGCAACCACAAAATAAACATCATTTTCCCAACCAACAGGTATCCACTTGCTTTATGTGTTTATTGAATTTCTTATTATATCATAATCATAAATTAAGTGCATTATTATTGCTTGGCATATAATTTAAATGGTTTCTGAGGCAACCAGTAGTGCTTTTCGTTCATATATAAGATATTTTAATCCACCCATTCGCAGGTTGATCTATTTATATTGGTCCGATTTTATTATTATTTTTTTTAAGGAGCAAGTTTACATCTAATAAAAGAACGTAAGATGACTTAGCATTGTTCAGTTCGGTTCAATTCTATCTATTTTAGACTTTATGGATTTTTGTTATATATTGAGCTTTAAATCTTTATGGTTCCATAAATTAAATTAACATGTTCTCTCTAAAATAAAACCATTTAAATTAACTAAAAAAGAAATAACAGACATAAATTCATCATATCGTCTTATTCTTAATAAATATTAATCAAAATCACATATAAAATAAAAAAAATTAAACTGATAATCAAACATAAATTAAAATCAATAATGCACCGCGTGTACACAAACACATATATTTACACGTACACTACCGGGCTTGAAATACGATCAAGAATTAATTTTAAAATTTTAACTTAAATCTCAAGTTGACTCCCTACAAGTTTAACTAAGAAGCAAAAATGCTATATAATGGAATCAATAGATTTCTTAAACCAAAAACAAGAAAAGTATTTTTTTAATTTATTTATATATTTTTCATGCAGTAAAAACAAAAATAAGAATATATGAATTAAATTACAAAATGAATTTTCATTAATTCGATTGGTTTGGTTTATTTGGTTTTTAAATTTTACGAACTGAAATGAACCGAATAAACCAAAATTTTAATTCAGTTTAGAACCGAATAGACCGAATCAAATAGATCAAAATTCATTCGGTTCGATTTTCAGTTTCGGTTCGGTTCTGCTCAGCCCTATAAGCCACCAAAAAGCAAGCGTGGAAATAAATGTATAAAAATAATTGTTCATTTGAGTATTAAAAATAAAATGTTTATAAAAGTCATTTAAAATCTATGTATGAAAGTCATTTAATAAAAGTCATTCATACTTTTAAAAAGTCTGATGTATATCGAAATCACTAAAAATAAAATCATGCCTCTTAAAATCAATAAATTGTAGTAGTGATAAGTAGGGTCAAATCCACAAAAATTGCTAGGAAATTAATTCTTTTATGAACACAAATAAATAAATTAAAACAAGACTTACTTTAAGAGACAACTATAGGACTCCAAAACTAGCAGCAACAGCTCCCAAAAATCCTATCTTTTCTTTTTAACCACCAAAATTTATGAAACAAACGAACTAATGTTCAATCAATTGAAGTCCAATCAATACATCAAAATTACCCAAAACTATGCAAAATATACAAGCTAACAAAGCCTGTTAAAATATTTAAAAGTCATTCATACTTTTAGAAAGTCCTTCAAAATCTCTAAGAGTCTATAATCAAAAGTCATTTAAAAAAAGGCTATCAAAAATACATCCCTACAGTTTTCTCTTTCAACGTACGTAAAAAAAACTCAACTAATCTTCTTTTTTCCAATTATCTAAATATTTCATAGAAGCCATTCCGATAATAATTCAACATAAAGGGGAATGGAATCAATAAAATAAATATGAAAATTTTGAAGTTGCTGGTATTTTAATTGGAATATAAATCAAATAATGTATGGATATATGGTATAACTAGGATATAAATCGAATAATGTATTTTTTTGGTATAACTGAAGTATATCTAAGGTATACTTTAAATAATGTAGAAAAAATGAATTCTATTTTTTTGGTATGACCGAGGCATAACTATAAAATAGAAGAAAAATGCATTCAAATTATTAATATAAATCCTTGGAATCCTTGTGGAGGTGGGGCAGGAGCTGGTTGTTTCAGTTGATATCCATACTGATGGTAGTTGTTGGGTCTTGATCCATAGCTCAGATTTGGGTGGTCTCTCCATCCGGGATTGTAGGTGGTAGAAAAGGGATCGTATTTTCTTTGGTATTGCTGTCTTTGGTGTCCTTGTATGGCATTTAAATGTTCTTCATCTTGAAGAGTTGGACACGTATCCGTAGGATGATCAGAATTCGAACAAATGCCACACGACTTCACTTGTTGCTGATTTCCCACCATAAATTTCTGCATAAGAGAAGTTAAATTGTCAAGTCTTTGTTCAATGGAATTTATATTTACCTCATTAACCCTCTTAATTGGATGATCTTGTCTAGAGCCAAATTGCTGAGAATTGGCAGCTACTTTGGTAATTAATTCCTTAGCTTGATTGAGAGTTTTGTCTACCAAAGCTCCACCACTTGCAGCATCAATCATGTTGCGATCTGACAACAATAATCCTTCATAAAAATATTGTATTAGAAGCTGATCTGAAATTTGGTGGTGAGGACAGCTTGCACACAATTGATTGAACCTCTCCCAATATTCATAGAGAGTTTCTCCATTTTGTTGACGAATTCCACAAATCTCTTTTCTAATGGATGTGGCTCGAGAGGCAGGGAAAATTTTTTCTAAGAATTGCCTTTTCAATTCATTCCATGTCGTTATTGATCCAGGTGGAAGATAATACAGCCAATCTTTAGCTTTTTCTGTCAAAGAAAAAGGAAAGGCTCTCATTTTGATTTGATCAACTGTTACTCCTTGTGGTTTCATGCTGGAACATACCACATGGAATTCCTTGAGATGTTTATGAGGGTCTTCTCCTGCAAGGCCACGAAAAGTGGGCAATAAGTGAATCAAACCAGATTTTAATTCAAAATTTACCTCTACATTAGGGAGCTCAATGCACAAGGGCTGTTGGTTGACATCCGGATTAGCCATTCTTCTCAAAGTTGGTTCTGGTTCAGCCATGATTTCAGGTTCTTTGAAAAATTCTGATAAATCAACAATTGTCTCTGTTGGTATTGAACAAGAAGAGGAAGCTTTTTGTTGTTTAGTTGTATTCCTCAATCTTCGGGCTGTCTTCTCTATTTCTGAATCAAAATTTAATTCACTTCCACGAGAAGTACGAGTCATAAAGAAATTGCAAAATAAAGGAAAATAAAATTCAGATCAATAACAACAATCCCCGGCAACGGCGCCAAAATTTGATGGGTGTCGAATCCAACAAAAATAAAATTCTACTCTATAAATATTTATAGCAAAGCATGAGTAGAGTTGTCTCCCAAGATATTGGTCAAATTATTAAATCTGATTTTTACTTATGAAATAAGAGAAAGATGAAGGGGGTTTTTGTTTATGAAAAATAAGATTAAAATAAATAAATCATAAAGCAGAAAATTAAAAGGATAAAATCAAATATTAAGAACTTCTAGTCAAAGGAATATCTTGGTTATGATTCATTCAAACTGATCATTGAATATAATTGGATAATTTCATACTTCTTCAAATAAATTGGTTATGAACACTAACAAGCTCTAGTATTCTGCTCTTCCTTAATATTAATTTAAAAGTGATAAGATCAGCTGATAAATCGTATTTCTCAACAACCACTAAACAAGCTCTTAGGATTTAATTGAGAAATAGCATTAAGAATTAGAAAAGCTACCAATTCCAATCAATAATACACAAGCTCGATTATTTAAATTGGACCAAATAAATTCACCCACACAAAACTCAAAGATTCAATTCAATGAGTGCACAGATTTGCCACTTTGCCAAATTAAATAAACAATTACGGATTTACCAATCTGACTAGCAGTATTTATTCCTT
Organism: Excoecaria cochinchinensis; assembly: GCA_947683425.1. Classification (NCBI taxonomy): domain Eukaryota; kingdom Viridiplantae; phylum Streptophyta; class Magnoliopsida; order Malpighiales; family Euphorbiaceae; genus Excoecaria; species Excoecaria cochinchinensis. The sequence goes on along the minus strand of CANTUQ010000049.1, from coordinate 887,086 downwards.
CAAAATCAGACGTCAATAATTTTAATGGAACAAAATATCATTAAGTATAGAAAATATTCAGATATTTGAGAAGAGAAAACAATGAAAACGAATTCTCACAATTTATTCATGAATCATACCTTAATATCCTTGACTAGAAAAGAAAATTCAGCCACTCATGGCTGTAAAACAATCAACTAAAAATAAAGAAAGCAGCAATTCAAAAGTTTATTTCAAAGTTTTTAGATATGATTTCCTTCATCACAAGATCCTATTTATAGAAAACTTAGACTAGGAATTTGATCATTTTACTTATGAACTTTTCAGAGGTCTAATTTTGCTGCCAAAAATCGGGTAGAAGATCTGGCTAAATTGATTTCCAATAGCAGCAATTCTTGAAAAATCTGCACTGCATAATTTCCGCGCAAGCGACCGTGGGCACGGTTAAGTGTGATTTCATGTTGAAAATGTAGACCTGATACTTTCAATTTCCATTCTTGACTTCCAATTTTGATTTCTTTGATTCTCAGCTCCATTTCTTGACTTCCAATTAGCTCCAAATTTTATTTGACTTTAAATTCCTACTTTTTGATTTCTTTTTCCCATTGAGCATGAATTCCTACTAAAAGATTGAATAGGAATTAAATCAAATATTTATTTTATCAAATAAGCACAAAATAGGAATATTTTCATGGGAAATAAACAGAAATATTTTGCTTCATCAAATTCCCCCACACCAAACCTTTGCTTGTCCTCAAGCAAATAAATTTCCACACCCCATAACTTTGCCATATTCTCCCCTTCAAAATTTCTTTTCAAAACTCAACATGTCTCAAAGAAATAATTCATAAAAATTTTCATCAGTTCAAATGATCTTTCAATGTTATCCAAAGATGCAAGACTTAACACCCTCACAAAAGATGTCACTCAAATCCCTCAAGTATTTAGGCTAAGTGTTTAACAATAGAGCACTCCAAGTCAAAAATAAAAAGGAATTACCATAGGCTTGCCATTCAATCAAATCTCCACCACTAACCATTAATTTATCCAAAAATCAAAGGGTCTTCAATTGGGTTATAATGGGGCTAAGGTCAAAGGAATGGAAAAAAGGAAAATTTAGGCTTAAATAAGTTGAACATAATAAACAAATGCCCTTAAAGAATTTAGAAAGAATTTATGCAATGTGAGGAAGATAGAAACATAGATCTTTTTATTACAGCAGCCCAAGCTTTTTAATATTTTTTTTCTTTTTTTTGAAGAGAAAATTAATTCCCTTAAGACTTTTGACTAGACCTTTATTCATTTTCAAATTTAACGGCCACAAATGCTGTTATTAAATATTTTTTTTTTTTTTGAATCCTCCTTATAACTATGCAGATATTCTTTAGATAATTTATCTATTAGTTCAACAAATAAGGGTTCAACATTATGGCTTCAATAAACAGGCTTAGGCTAACAATTTTAAGGGTTATTTCCAAGAATATGGTTATAGGCTCAAAGTGGTTAACTAATGGATTAAAAGGTAGGCTAACAAGAAAAAAAGTTTAAAACAAATGGTTATCATCCTAAATGCCCTTATCACTTTAATGAAATAAATTAGGAATGTGATCTCAAAATGAATCTCATGGCAAGTTCTAGAATTCACAATTTATATTGGACACACTCGCAAGAAAAATAAGAACACATATAATGTATGTTCATTTAGGCTCAAAAACTCACAACAAATATTAAGGGTTAAAATTGGTGCTTAAATCTTGCAACTTTATCATACAAATCAGAACACTTAAATGATGCCTTAATCAAAATCAAAATTAGAGACATGAGAACCTGTATTTCCATTTTTCAAAGGAGAATAGACTTAGCCAAATGACATTTCCATTTTTCTGCTCAAAAACACTCAAAGGGGTGCAATTAAAAATATTAAAGCAAATAAAAATATCAAAATAAAGAGCAACTGGAAACAAATATCAAAATAAAAGTGCAATAATATGTAGATGCTGTAATGTAAAATGTTAAATTTAATACAATCCAAGAATCAAAAGTCTCCTCCCCCACACCTAAACTCTACATTGTCCCCAATGTAAAGCTAGGATCAAAAGACATCACAAAGAAAAATTAAACAAGACTGGGAGGTGAAAATACTGCCCTGAAAAGATCTAGAGAAGGGGCTGCTCTGTATTGGCCATTGGGTAATTTCTCCATCTCTCCCATCCTGTGCAAACAATCAATGTCCAATGGACCAACCTCACAAGCAATATGCATATCAGTATTGTTGAGATCCAAAACTCCCAAATGCATAGCAATAAAAGTTACTAAAAAAAAAAACCCAAGCAAAGATGCCTTCTCTTCTTTTTAGCCATTGCTAAGAATTATCTACCATAAAATACTGCAAAATTAATTGGTCTGGGCACTTATCAATCACAAATTAAATTTACACCAATAAATTCAACCCAACAATTTCAATTCAATTTTTTTTTTCCGAAATTCCCAAATTACCCAATAATTCAACAGAATTTTCAGCAGCTCAAAGTCACGAAACACCCAAAATACCCAACACTTCCAACAAATCCGAATTAATCCACAATGAAAAACCAAGAAAACAACTCAATTAAAGATTCAATCCCAATTCAAACCAAAATCAATCACAATTTAACTCAAAAATCAACTCCATAGATTAACCACAAATTAATCCAAATCCACCAAATCAAAAACAAAACTAACCAAACCCATGTGCAAACTCCGGTGAAGATGGTGATCATTGTATTGAACGGCGGAGAGGAGTGGGCTTTCCGATTTCTTGTGCAGCGGAGCAAAGTGGAGAGGAGATTGGCACCTGCTGATCGTGCTCCGGTGGCGGCAAGAAGAAAGGAATTAAGAATGGTGAGAACAGGGGAGTCAACTTCGTTAGAAGAAGATGTCGGCTGGGTTTGAAAAGAAGAAAGAAAAAAGTAATTGTTAGGAAAGGGAAGTAATAAAAACAAAGAATAAAATAAACAAGTAAAATAATTGTTTAAAAGAAAAAGTAACAAGGAAAGATAAAGAGTGGGAAAAGAATGAAAATCGTGAACTAAAAGAAGCAACAATAAACAACAAAAAGACAAAGTAGAAATACAATTATTAAAAAGCAACAAAGAAAGTTGAAGAGAGGAGAATGAAAAATCGTGAACCAAAGGAACAAACAATAAAAAGACAAAGTACTATTGTTAAAAAGCAACAAGGAAAGAGAAATGAAAAAGCAAAAAATTTAACATAACAAAGAGAATAAAAATAAAAGAAAACGTAAAGATTTAGCACATTAACCATTAAAACAAGCTTCTACCCAGAATTCAAAAAGAAAACACCAGCTTTTTCTCTTTTTTTTTTTTTTTTTTATTAAAAAAATTAAATATATATATTTATTTAAAAAATTTTATTTTATTTTATTTTTTTAGTGCTGAAAATAAAATAAAAAAAATTAGAAATTAAAATTAAAAATACAGATGTTGGGTTGCCTCCCAACCAGCGCCTTTATTTTCTGTCTGAAGGCCAGACATAATGCAGCATCACTCTTCATAATTTGGAACTTCCAATTGAATAGTTTCAATATTTGTCACTTGAAATCCCTCATAAAAAGGTTTTAAACGATGCCCATTGACCTTAAACGTTTTGGCAGTGCTGGGACTTTGAATTTCTACTGCACCATGAGAAAATATATTAGTAACAATAAAAGGTCCAGTCCAACGTGACCTTAATTTTCCTGGAAAAAGTTTAAGTCTAGAATGAAACAAGAGAACTTTCTGACCAATTTGAAAATTTTTTCTAGAAATATTTTTATCATGAAAAAGTTTAATTTTCTCTTTGTAAATTCTAGAATTCTCATAAGCATCAAGTCTGAGTTCCTCAAGTTCTTGGAGTTGTAACTTTCTCTGTTCACCTGCTTCTTCCATGTTCATGTTACACTGTTTTATTGCCCAGTACGCTTTATGTTCTAGTTCAACAGGAAGGTGGCAAGACTTACCAAACAAGAAGCGATATGGAGACATACCAATTGGATTTTTATATGCAGTTCTGTATGCCCATAAAACATCTTCTAGACGTATACTCCAATCTTTGCGAGTAGGATTGACAGTCTTTTCCAGAATAGACTTGATTTCTCTATTGGACACCTCTGCTTGACCACTTGTCTGTGGATGGTAGGCCGACGAAATTCTGTGAGTCACACCATATTTTCTTAATAGACTTTCAAACGTACGATTGCAAAAATGAGTGCCTCTGTCACTGATGATTGCCCTTGGTACTCCATATCTGCTGAAAATATGACTCTTGACAAAACCTACGACAATCTTAGAATCATTAGTCCTGGTGGTTTTTGCTTCCACCCACTTAGAAATGTAGTCCACAGCTAAAAGGATGTAACAATTACCAAAAGAAGATGGGAATGGACCCATGAAGTCAATTCCCCATATATCAAAAATTTCACAAGCTAAAATAGGAGTAAGAGGCATCTGATCTCTATGTCCTAAATTAACAGTCCGTTGGCAATTGCTACAGGATTTACAAAATAAATAGGCATCACGGAATAAAGTAGGCCAGAACAACCCACAATCCAGCACCTTACGTGCTGTCCTTTTTGGACCAAAATGTCCACCACAGGCATAAGAATGGCAAAATGCTAGAATGGATGGAATTTCACACTCGGAAACACACATGCGAATTAATTGATCAGAACACTGCTTCCATAAATAAGGATCATCCCAGATATAATATTTAGACTCACTCTTAATTTTATCTTTTTGTGCTCTAGTCAACTCACTGGGCAATGTTCTAGTTACCAAATAATTTACTATATCAGCATACCATGGTATTGAAGATTTAATCTCAAAGAGATGTTCATCCGGAAATGCATCTTGGAGTGGCTGAGGTTCCTCATTCATGATCAGTCTGCTCAAGTTATCTGCCACTGAATTTTCTGTTCCTTTCTTATCACGAATCTCCTAATCAAATTCTTGTAAGAGCAATATCCATCTTATTAACCTTGGCTTGGACTCTTTTTTGGCAAGCAGGTATTTCAAAGCTGCATGATCAGAAAAAATTATGACTTTAGTACCCAATAAATATGATCTAAATTTTTCTAAAGCAAAAACTACTGCAAGTAACTCCTTTTCTGTAGTAGAGTAGTTTCTTTGAGCATTATCAAGAGTTCTTGATGCATAGTAAATAGCGTGTGCACTCTTGCCAATTCTTTGACCAAGTACAGCTCCAACGGCATAGTTGCTGGCATCGCACATAATTTCAAAGGCTAGTTCCCAATTTGGGGGCTGGATAATTGGTGCAGATGTCAGCTTGTCTTTTAACTGATCAAAGCTATCCTTGCATTCAGTGCTAAAGTCAAATGGAGTGTCTTTTTGTAACAGCTTGCAAAGAGGCTAGGTAATATTCGAAAAATCTTTAATAAACCTTCGGTAAAATCCTGCATGACCAAGAAAAGAGCGTACTTCCCTCACCGAAGTGGGGTAAGGTAAGCATTTAATCAGGTCAACCTTAGATTTATCAACTTCTATTCCTCGGGAAGATACTATATGTCCTAATATCAAACCTTGATCGACCATGAAATGACATTTTTCATAATTGAGCACAAGATTAGTTTCAATGCAATGGTTAAGCACTTTAGTCAGATTTTCCAAACAGCCATCAAATGAATTACCATGTACAGTAAAATCGTCCATAAACACTTCAATAATTCTTTCCACATAATCTGAGAAAATACTGACCATACATCGTTGAAACGTTGCTGGGGCATTGCATAAACCAAACGGCATGCGTCGGTAAGCGAATGTTCCAAAGGGACATGTGAAGGTAGTTTTTTCCTGATCTTCGGGTGCTACAGCGATCTGATTAAAACCTGAAAATCCATCAAGACAACAATAGTGAGAATGTCCAGCCAGCCTTTCAAGCATTTGATCAATAAAAGGTAATGGAAAATGGTCTTTTCTGGTGGAGGCGTTTAATTTTCTGTAATCTATGCAAACTCGCCAGCCATTTTGCATTCGAATTGGAACTAACTCACCATTATCATTCCTTGTAACTGTAAAACCAGTCTTTTTAGGTACTACCTGAATTGGACTTACCCATTTGCTGTCAGAAATTGGAAAGATCATACCTGCATCAAGTAATTTAAGGATGTCCTTCTTGACTACTTCCATCATGGGGGGATTAAGTCTGCGTTGAGCCTCTCTAAATGGTTTATAGTCTTCTTCCAATAGTATGCGATGCATACAAGTGGAGGGGCTGATTCCTCTTATGTCTGCGATAGTCCATCCTATGGCCTCTTTGTAATCTTTGAGAATGCGAATTAACTTCTCTTCTTCAAGGGGAGTTAATTTGTTGGAAATTATTACTGGCAATGTCTGATTTTCTCCTAGATAAACATACTTCAAATGACTTGGTAAAATCTTTAATTCCAACGTAGGGGCCTGCAAAATAGATGGAAGAAGTTTGTTGTGAGATACTGGTAAATCAATATAGGAAGAATTATACCTGATTGGTCGAAATGATTCCAGTTCAAAGATTGAGTCTTTCAATTCTTCTTGAATAACGAATTTTTCCTCCAAAATGTCTAATTCCTTAGGATCAAAACTCTTGGTTATTACCAACTCCAACTCATCCTCTCCAGTTAAATCAAAAACCTGTTGTGTCAAGGAGTCAATTGTATCAATACCATAAACACAATCAACACCAGAAGGATACCTCATGGCAGCATAAATATCAAATTTTATTTTGTGTCCATCAAACTCCATGGATAATGTTCCTTCTGCAACATCTATCTTTGTTCTGGCTGTTTTCAAAAAAGGTCTTCCTAACAAAATAGGAACTGATTTTGAGGAACGTTCTTCCTCCATATCTAACATATAAAAATCAGCCGGAAATACTAGCTTATCAACCTGCACTAAAATATCTTCCAAAATTCCTTCTGGATAAACAATGGACCTGTCTGCTAACTGAATAATAACATTAGTTCCTTTAAGTGGTCCCATAGTTAAAGAATGATAAATAGAGCTAGGCATGACATTTATGGATGCTCCTAAGTCTATCAATGATTTTTCAAATTTTGAGTTACCTATTGTACAAGGAATGGTGAACATACCTAGGTCTTTACACTTGGGAGGTAGTTTCTTTTGAAAGACAGCAGACACATTTTCTCCCATATGAATTTTTTCATCCCCTTTCAGCCTTCTTTTGTTGGTGCATAATTCTTTAAGGAACTTTGCATACCTTGGCACTTGTTTAATGGCATCAAGAAGAGGAATGTTGATCTCTATTTTTCGAAACATATCAAAAATTTCTTTTTCTTGCTGTTCCTTCTTGGATTTGGCTAGCCTACTTGGAAAGGGAGGTGGTATGATCAAAGGTGATTTAATTTGAGATGTTTCTGAGGTATTTAGTGGAGGCAGCTCCATCTCTTTCTCTATGTCATCTTCACCTACGAATTTTGTGGCCCTTTTTGCTGGTTCTCTTAATTCTTTTCCACTTCTTAATGTCATGGCACTCACATTCTGTTTAGGATTGACTTCGGGTTGAGATGGCAAGCGACCAGAATTTTGGTTCTCTAATTTGCCCACTGTGGTAGCGAGTTGGCTCATTTGATTTTCCAAATTCAGCATGCTAGCCTTGGTCTCCTGTTGAAATTGTTGCATGTTAGTAGCTAAAGCAGCAACTATATTGTCTAAAGACATACCTGGTTTTGATGGTGGAGGGGCATCAGATTTAAATCCTTGGAATCCTTGTGGAGGTGGGGCAGGAGCTGGTTGTTTCGGTTGATATCCATACTGATGGTAGTTGTTGGGTCTTGATCCATAGCTCAGATTTGGGTGGTCTCTCCATTCGGGATTGTAGGTGGTAGAAAAGGGATCGTATTTTCTTTGGTATTGCTGTCCTTGGTGTCCTTGTATGGCATTTAAATGTTCTTCATCTTGAAGAGTTGGACACGTATCCGTAGGATGATCAGAATTCGAACAAATGCCACACGACTTCACTTGTTGCTGATTTCCCACCATAAATTTCTGCATAAGAGAAGTTAAATTGTCAAGTCTTTGTTCAATGGAATTTATATTTACCTCATTAACCCTCTTAATTGGATGATCTTGTCTAGAGCCAAATTGCTGAGAATTGGCAGCTACTTTGGTAATTAATTCCTTAGCTTGATTGAGAGTTTTGTCTACCAAAGCTCCACCACTTGCAGCATCAATCATGTTGCGATCTGACAACAATAATCCTTCATAAAAATATTGTATTAGAAGCTGATCTGAAATTTGGTGGTGAGGACAGCTTGCACACAATTGATTGAACCTCTCCCAATATTCATAGAGAGTTTCTCCATTTTGTTGACGAATTCCACAAATCTCTTTTCTAATGGATGTGGCTCGAGAGGCAGGGAAAATTTTTCTAAGAATTGCCTTTTCAATTCATTCCATGTCGTTATTGATCCAGGTGGAAGATAATACAGCCAATCTTTAGCTTTTTCTGTCAAAGAAAAAGGAAAGGCTCTCATTTTGATTTGATCAACTGTTACTCCTTGTGGTTTCATGCTGGAACATACCACATGGAATTCCTTGAGATGTTTATGAGGGTCTTCTCCTGCAAGGCCACAAAAAGTGGGCAATAAGTGAATCAAACCAGATTTTAATTCAAAATTTACCTCTACATTAGGGTGCTCAATGCACAAGGGCTGTTGGTTGACATCCGGATTAGCCATTCTTCTCAAAGTTGGTTCTGGTTCAGCCATGATTTCAGGTTCTTTGAAAAATTCTGATAAATCAACAATTGTCTCTGTTGGTATTGAACAAGAAGAGGAAGCTTTTTGTTGTTTAGTTGTATTCCTCAATCTTCGGGCTGTCTTCTCTATTTCTGAATCAAAATTTAATTCACTTCCACGAGAAGTACGAGTCATAAAGAAATTGCAAAATAAAGGAAAATAAAATTCAGATCAATAACAACAATCCCCGGCAACGGCGCCAAAATTTGATGGGTGTCGAATCCAACAAAAATAAAATTCTACTCTATAAATATTTATAGCAAAGCATGAGTAGAGTTGTCTCCCAAGAGATTGGTCAAATTATTAAATCTGATTTTTACTTATGAAATAAGAGAAAGATGAAGGGGGTTTTTGTTTATGAAAAATAAGATTAAAACAAATAAATCATAAAGCAGAAAATTAAAAGGATAAAATCAAATATTAAGAACTTCTAGTCAAAGGAATATCTTGGTTATAATTCATTCAAACTGATCATTGAATATAATTGGATAATTTCATACTTCTTCAAATAAATTGGTTATGAACACTAACAAGCTCTAGTATTCTGCTCTTCCTTAATATTAATTTAAAAGTGATAAGATCAGCTGATAAATCGTATTTCTCAACAACCACTAAACAAGCTCTTAGGATTTAATTGAGAAATAGCATTAAGAATTAGAAAAGCTACCAATTCCAATCAATAATACACAAGCTCGATTATTTAAATTGGACCAAATAAATTCACCCACACAAAACTCAAAGATTCAATTCAATGAGTGCACAGATTTGCCACTTTGCCAAATTAAATAAACAATTACGGATTTACCAATCTGACTAGCAGTATTTATTCCTTCAAAATCAGACGTCAATAATTTTAATGGAACAAAATATCATTAAGTATAGAAAATATTCAGATATTTGAGAAGAGAAAACAATGAAAACGAATTCTCACAATTTATTCATGAATCATACCTTAATATTCTTGACTAGAAAAGAAAATTCAGCCACTCATGGCTGTAAAACAATCAACTAAAAATAAAGAAAGCAGCAATTCAAAAGTTTATTTCAAAGTTTTTAGATATGATTTCCTTCATCACAAGATCCTATTTATAAAAAACTTAGACTAGGAATTTGATCATTTTACTTATGAACTTTTCAGAGGTCTAATTTTGCTGCCAAAAATCGGGTAGAAGATCTGGCTAAATTGATTTCCAATAGCAGCAATTCTTGAAAAATCTGCACTGCATAATTTCCGCGCAAGCAACCGTGGGCACGCTTAAGTGTGATTTCATGTTGAAAATGTAGACCTGATACTTTCAGCTTCCATTCTTGACTTCCAATTTTGATTTCTTTGATTCTCAGCTCCATTTCTTGACTTCCAATTAGCTCCAAATTTTATTTGACTTTAAATTCCTACTTTTTGATTTCTTTTTCCCATTGAGCATGAATTCCTACTAAAAGATTGAATAGGAATTAAATCAAATATTTATTTTATCAAATAAGCACAAAATAGGAATATTTTCATGGGAAATAAACAGAAATATTTTGCTTCATCAAAATTAGGTATATATTAGTTATAACTTAACTAGAATTTAAAAATATGGAAAAAATAAATTTTTTTTTGAGTATAATTCGGGCATAACTGATGTATAACTTGAAAATGTTAAAAATAATGAATTATGTTTTTTTGGTATAACATAGATATAAGGTATAACCAAGGTATAACTCTAGAAATATAAAAATAAAAATAATAATAATAATAATAATAATAACTTATGCCCTTTGCGATAACTAAAGCTTAACTAAGGTCTAATTGAAGTATAACTTGAAAATTGAAGGAAAATATAATTTATTCTGGTTTTTGGAATAACCTAGGCATAAATCATGTATAGTTAGAAAAATATAAAAAAAAAAAAAATTCATGTTATTTATTATAACTTAATTATAACTCATATAACTGAGCTCTAACATGAAAATTTTTGGAAATAAAATATTCTGGTATAACTTGAATATTATTGAAACATGTGTATCGTGTTTTTCTGGTACAACTCAGTCATATTTTGGACTCTTAACATCCAAACAAATATCTATGAAAATCAATGAGTCTCCCAAATACTTGCAAACATCCAAAAATATGAGAGAATGAGAAAAGAACAAAAACAACTTGAATTCAATGTTCTATAAACTTCAATTTACAAAATAGAAGTAACAGATGAGCATAAAATATGAAAATATAAGTCAAACACCTTACCCAGTGATAAACAAGAGTAAAACCTCCGAATGCTATTATCGTTCTCATATCCCTAAAACAATCACCATGCTATGTCCACAGAGATATGATGATTTCCAAGCAAAAGCATCTCTCTTCAGTATTAGGCCTCAATTGAATATGGAACAATTGGAATCCTAATATGTTGGTCCCGATGACATACAAGAGAGAGGTGAATTGGATGTTATAAAATTTTTCCTCAAATTCTGGTAGAACAGAACTGAAATATTATGGAGCTATTTTTTGATTTGTGCAGAACATAAAGATATGCAATGAATTAATACAAAATGTAATTGTTGACAGAATATATAATAATTACCTTTTAAAAGCAGATTTAAACTTTTGTAGAAAATTAATGTTGAACAACATAAATAGTTTTGAAATATTTCTTTTATATCAACACAAAATTTAGCAAAAACAGAACAGTTGAAATATTTTAGAAATAGAGCAGAGAAGAGAGGAGAAAAATAAGATCAAGACAATCAATTTATAATGGTTCAGTCCAGCTACCTACATCCACTGTTTAAGACATCATCTTGAGGTTTTCTCTCCACTAACAACTTTTTTAATAGGTAAAAGTCCAAACCAATATACAATTCTAGTACATCTATCCACAACCTTTTTGCAAAGTAAAACATGTAAACACTTACTAGAATTTCCTAGGTTCTAGCCAACCTTTTCTCACAAACTTTTACAAAGATTTCTCACATAAGAGTTACAGCAAAAATCTATAATCTAATTGAGGAGAATGATAATGAATAAAGTGCAAGATGTGAAAATTTGCTTGAATAAGATAAAAGCTTGTATTTCAAGAAATAGAAATGATTTTCAATTTCTCTAAACTTTTTGGAATAAAAAACAACTTGAATTTACAACCAAAAACTCAATATAGCCATTTAGAACCAGAAATTAGCCGTTTAAGACAAATTAGTTAAAAATGAAAACTAACAATTATTTTGTCTTTTAGTGCAAAACAGAACTGCTGTTCTGCTCAACTGTTCTGGTGCAACAGAACATAAAACTTTTTTTGGAACAATTTCTAGTAACTTATCTACTTACCTTCTCAAAAAATTTTCTAACAGCCTTTCTAAAGGAATATTTTGGCACACTACCATAAAATCATTTTAGAATACTTTTTTTGTTTATAGTCGAACACATTTTCTGTTTGCAATAACAGAAAACTATTTTTAAAACACATTTTAATACATATAAATTTAGTTTTATGCAAGGGTAGAGATTTTATGATGCATGAACAAGTATAAGAAGTTCTTCAAAAAATTTTATAGAATTAATACCCTAATTTGTTAAATTTTCAATAAACTTGAAACTCTAAGTTCGTCATATATACATTTGGCTTGTATTCTTAATTGAATTTTGCACATTTTAGTAGAGTTTGAGCTGAAATATAAATAAGAAAATAGAATTTCTACAAAATTTGATTATCATTAAAATTAAGATGTAGCTTTGAGCTAATATAATATTTTAGGGGAATTTCAATTAAATCCCTCTATTTATAATTATGTTAAAAGTAACGGAAAAGTCATTTTTTTTCAAAAAATATTTTTTTCCATTTTTTATTCAATAATCAATATCATCCAAAATTAATAATAAATTTTTATTATTTTTAATAATTAAATTGGACCACTTTTTTATGTTTTTCCAACTAAAAAGAAAATCATAATCAATAAGTGTTTAAATCAAATTTTAAATTGAAATATAATAGTATAAAAAATATAACATTATTTTTTATAATATGTTTAAATATTTTGTACAAACTCATTTATATACTATTGCATTAATTTGGATCTCGTAGAACATTATTTTTAAAAAAGCAATATATTATTTTAAATATATTATTTTTATATTTAAAATTTAAATTCAATATTTTCAATTATAATTTTCCTTTAATCTAATTTAAAATATAAATTTGCATCTGCTTTTACCGATTCATTACCCAAGCAAGGTTTGAAAATCTTAGTTATTATATATAAGACATTTAACACAATTAATTTGGAGTATAAAATATTAAGAAGTTTTGTGTGTAACAATAAATTTGTTGATATTTTGGAAGGTTTCACTTATCAAGAACGGGGACTCGTCCGTTGGTCATGTTAATCACCATTCTGCATTCATTCCATATGATTTCATGAAGAGGTTGATGAATTTGGAATCGCTAGCAATTGGAGATTACAATACATTAAAAGTGATATTTTCATTCCAGGAACATCATGCTGCTATTGGAGTTGTTAACTCTTTGAGAACGATAGATTTATATAATTTAAGCAATCTAATACATATATGGTTCAAGGTTCCATCAGAAATTATGGGATTTCAAAGCCTGCAAGAGTTGAGAGTATATTATTGTGGCAATCTCATACATATTTTCCCACCTCATTTGCCCAAACTTCTAGTAAAACTACGACTTATGTGGATTCGATCATGTGAGAAAATGGAAGCTATTGTTGGAAAAGAGGATGAAGAAGCACCAGAATCAGAATTGGACAAAATTGAATTTCCTGGATTACAATTGTTGGAACTTGCAGAATTGCCTAATCTCAAGTGTTTTTGTGGTGGAACTAGTTCTGTTGAATTGCATTCATTAAAATCCTTGGTAATTGTTGGATGCAATCAGATGAGAAGTTTTTCTTATGGGCCATCCAACACACCGCAGCTGAAAGAAATAACAATAAGAGAAAGAAGTTATGCATTGGAGGGAGATATCAATGGAACCATGAAGAAAGAGGTATGTTCTCATCCTAGTTAAACCCATCTTAACATTTTGGAGATATATATATTATTCGAATATTAATTAAAGCAAAAAACATTCTATATTATACGAGAATGTTAAATCAATTAAAATAGAGTAAGATGATGATTTTGATATGCTTTTAGTGCACGTACTGCTAGTAGTTTACAATTTTCACGACATATATTTAAGCAACCCAACAACTATAAAAATGGACAGGTAATACCAGATAGCATGGAACAACCAAATGCATCTAATGGAAGTCCCCAAGTGATTTCTACACTATTTCCATCACCTAGTTGGCTATGTTTATCAAATATTCAAAAGCTCAACTTGACGAGTTGTAGTCCGCTGAAAATAGCAATGGCACCCTCTGTAGCACAACAATTAGGGCAGCTTCAATCTTTAGAAATATGTGGATGTGAGAAGATGGAATATGTAGTTGGAGTTGCAGATGGAATACAAGAGGAAACAGTTTTCCCTATGCTAAATTCACTTGTGCTTTGGTATCTACCAGATTTGGTGGGTTTTTCTGCTGATGGTCATGTTTCCTTGAATTGCCACTCTCTAAAAGAATTACGCGTGGAAAAATGTCCAAAGATCAAATCAATTGGTGGTTCATCAGGATTATTAATCACAGGAAGAGACCAACAAAGTATTGAACCACAAAATCAACATCTTCTTTCAAGCAAACAGGTTTAGTACTTGCTTTTTTTTTAATATACGTATACATTGAATTTATTTCTTTGAAATTACAAATCCATTTTGCCTTTATGTTTCATATTATTTAATTTGAGATTTTAGCAAATTGCAATAACTCAGATGGTTTCAAGGCCAAGGCATATTATTGGTTTACCATGTTTTATTCTGAAAAGATCGATGATCATATTATTTGTCTGCCTCGAATATCGATGGTCTGGTGAAAGACCTAAGAAGAAGAAGAAGAAAAGGGCATTGAATTAAATAAAATGATATGTTCAGGCCTCAATATAAAGGAGGATAAAAACTTCAGTATTTCAGTTAAGAGTAATTAAGGTTATCAAGGTCAACTGTAAATAGGTTGACTAGGAAAAGGGTTAATTAAGAAGAATAGATTAACATACTTTTAAGTTGCTTAGCAATAAATCTAAGGGTTAATTACGTCTGTGGTTATCAAATTTTGGTACTTATAATCAAATGGTCATAATAAAATAATTTGTAACATAAAAGTCATCAAACTTTTATTTTTTTTCAATTAAGGTAAAAATAACCGAAAAATTAATTTTTCGTCATCGGAGGGCCACGCAAATATGCTACTTCATCAGTAATTTTCTAGAACGTGTTCAGTCAGCATGCGATATAGCCCGTTTACATGGAGAAATTGACACGTCAGCAAGTACACGTGTTATGTCAACCTGTACAAAAAGACAAAAAAAAAGTTTTACTGACGTGTACTTACTAACGTGTCAATTTCTCCATGTAGGCGGGTCATATTGGCATATTTGTGTAACATTTCGGTGACGAAAAATTCATTTTTCGGTCATTTTTACTTTAATTGAAAAAAAATAAAAGTTTGATGACTTTTATGTTACAAATTATTTTATTATGATCATTTGGTTACAAGCACCAAAATTCGATGACCACAGACGTAATTAACCCTAAATCTAAATACTAACAGAAAATCAACGTATTAGTACTATTTTACCCTTTTTTGGGCTTAGAGTTAAAATTTTTATGGTTTAAAGTCATGCAATTTAATATGGTAGCTAGCACTTAATAAAATGTGCAACAAGTTTCGAATTATTTTTTAATTTTTTTTTTTTTTAAAGATTTCACTTATCAAATTTGTTTAATTTTAATTTGTATTATTAGAATTTTCCAAACTCTTAATTAGTATTTTTTTTTCATATCATTAGTCATAACAAAATAGAAAATAAATATCTAATGTTTTAATTTATATATTAAATATATAGCCCAAAATTTAGATATAAATAATTATTAGTAATAGTTAATGTATAATATAAAACATAAAATATATTTAAATTGAATTTATTGTATTAAATATTAGTTAGTGTATATACACATCTTTTTTCGTACTTGCTTTATATTTACATTAAATTAATTCATTATTTGAAATTGCAAATGAGGTTTACTTTTAAATTTTAGATTATTTCAATAAAGTGAATTATTGCTTGGCATATATATAACCCGAATGATTTTAGAAGCAAAATTTAATTTGTGTTTTTAGATTCAACCAGCAATGCTTTTTAATCATACAAAGATTCACTATTACATAACAAGCCTATTACAACATATTTTTTGACAATGTATTTTAAATTATTGTTTTAATTTATGTAAGCCAACAATCTAGCAATATATTTGCAATGCTACAAATATTTAAATATTGCATCAAAATATTTAAACTGTTTAATAATTTAAGGTAATAAAAGCGGATTTTAGCGCCTATCAAACCGTTGCTACATAATAATCTTGTTTTATAACAATAGTTTGATAGACGCTATATTCGCTCTTGCTGAATTAGATTATTATACTGATTTAAATATTTTGATACGACACTTAAATATTTGTAGCATTTTAAATATGCTATTAGATTGTTATCTTATATAAAATAAGATAACAATGCAAATATGATGTTAAGAATATATTGCAATAAACTTATCATGTGATAGTGATTATTTAAAATAAAAATATGTAAGTACAAATGAAATTTAAATTTTAAAGATTTTAAAATTTTTTATAACAGTTTTTTATGCACCATTTTTTATGTTTTACTTGTATATCTAAATTGAACAATTAGTATATGTTAAAAAATCATTCGCAATAGAAAAATATTTAATAACACTACTACATTAAATTAGTAAATTCTTAGTAATATATATATATATATATAGTATTAAATAATTATATTCATTGTCATCCAAAAAAAATTATATTCATTGAATTTCGGTTCAATCCATCTGCTTTTAGCAATTCTTTACCCAAGTAAGTTTTGAAAATCTTAGTTACTATATATATATAAGACATCTAACACAATTAATTTGGAGTAGAAATTATTATGATTTAAAATTTTGCGATTAACACAACAAATTTGTTGATATTTTGGAAGGCTGCACTTATCAAGAACGGGGACTCATCTGTTGGCCATGTTAATGATCATTCTGCATTAATTCCATATGACTTCATGGAAAGGTTGCTGAATTTGGAATCGCTAAGGGTTGCACGTTGCCATACATTAAAAGTGATATTTTCATTCCAGGAAAATCATGCTGCTGTTGGAGTTGTTAATTCTTTAAGAACGATAGATTTATATAATTTAAGCAATCTAACACATATATGGTTTAAGACTCCATCAGAAATTATTGGATTTCAAAGCCTGCTATACTTGCAAGTATCTGCTTGTGACAATCTCATATATATTTTCCCACCTCATTTGCCGAAACTTCTGGTGAGACTAGAATGTATGTATATTTATTCATGTGAGAAGATGGAAGCTATTGTTGGAGAAGAGGATGAAGAAGAACCAGAATCAGTATTGGACAAAATTGAATTTCCTCGATTACAAGAGTTGAAACTTGCAGAATTGCCTAATCTCAAGAGTTTTTGTGGTGGAACTAGTGCAGTTGAATTGCAGTCATTGGAGTCATTGGCAATTGATGGATGCAATCAGATGAAAAGTTTTTCTTATGGGCCGTCTAACACTCCGAAGCTGAAAGAAATAATGATAAATGACATAAGGTATGCATTGGAGGGAGACATCAATGAAAGCATGAAGAAAGAGGTATGTTCTCATCCTAATTAAACCCACCTCAACACTTGGAGATATATTATAAAGCAAAAGAAGTTCCGGATGATACTCATTAAATCAATTAAAATAGCATAAGAAGAAGAGTTTATCTGCTTTTATTGCAAGTACATTGCCAGCAGATTTAGTTCTCTAAGTCTGCTTTTTACTACAAAATCAAATAAACATTTTTTTGAAGATAATTTATTGAACTAATCCCATCATTTTGAATTAAAATGATGCCCTTTCTGGTGTTTTATTTATTATTTTTTTTATATAGATTGAACCTGCTAGAGAACTTGCAGAGGAGGAAAGGGTTGAAGGGGATAACCAAATACTGAATAATGGGCGATTCTGCTTGCTGCTAATCTACTTGATGGACCGTATATGCAGGGGTCGAAGCACCACCGATTAAAAGTATTATTATTAATTAATAGATTAATACAGAAATTTGGCCTTGGCGCATCATACATCATTGCTTCTTTTTTTATTTTTTAATCAGATGAAGGAGATGAAGAGTAAGATGTGAATGAGAGATGGTGATTCTATCCGCTGATTGCTAATACACTTCACGGAATGAATTACATTCAGAAGTCTCCAGTCTTTATTTGGATTATGAACCAAAGGCAGAGGCAGAACAATTATTTGAAGTTTAGCTTATTTGATTTTTCAATGTATATATGGCTGTGTATCGCGAATAAAGATTTAAAATATTGGAATTCATAGTTCTTTTACTGCAAATCAATTTGTGTAGCGTAGAATGGTTTGGTTGGTTCGTATGTGGTTGAATATGCTCACATGACCTTCTAATTACTTACTGTTGAGATAATATTGTTATAGCTTGTTGAGATAATAAGAGATAAAACCAGTTTTTGTACTCTTGCGGTCTCAGCATTTCTATGTGATTTGTGGGTCAGTTAGTCGCTGTGAATTTGTTGCTGAATTCTACTAGTTAGAGGCAGCATTTGAATGAATAAAATATGCAGATTTTCAGTTCATCTCAGACCGCCCACAAACTGTTTGTCAAAAGCTCTCAAAGAATTTCTGCTTATACAACAGCCCTTGTTTTGTTTGACATTTTATTCATATCTCAACTAAAGACTTTGACTTTACTTATATATATAAATTGACCAAAAGGCATGTCTTTTGAGCAGAATTTTGAATGATTGCAACTTGTTGGAGGCATGACAGCGTTCATGAGATTGTAATACAAGTGATTATTATGCAATATGGCCTCTTTTTAACTTCTTTTTCTACATACCAACATGCCATTGGTTCATGAATCCAGTCATGCAAGAAACAAGCTACAATCATTCAAAACACTGCTAAAATTGTAATACCCCTTACGCGTACCCGATTTACAATGTCAAGTACAGGACACTATCAAATTAAGCACGCTTGACACGTCGGCAAATGACCAAACGTCAAAAATATAAAATTTGTTCTCATTTCAATACACTGATCAAATTACACAATTGTCAAAACCCGAAATACAACTATACACTTTTAGAAACTATTTTCCTTACATTACAGTTAAATATATAATTTATTTATGGATCAATCTTAACAAACATGTATAAGTAGCATTTCATTAATGGCTTGGTCTATAAAAAAATTCATGGACCTGCAAAGATTTTTAGAACAGACAAATGCCTTTTTAAAAAATCATACTTTTAGAAAAGAAAATCCTTACAATACTCTGAAATTAAGTCTGTAATATTTTATAATTCAGTTTTTTTTGTCATAAAATACTTTAATTATTTTTTAAAAATAAAACAAAAACTCTTTCAATTGATTTTAATGATAGAAGATAGCTTCTTTTGCAAATTTGAAGAACTATCAGTAATTTAATTATAAAATGTTCAAGATTTCAATAATATTATTGTATGCAAGACATTAATAAATAATAATAAAAAAAAAGTCATGAGCTATAAAACAATTAATTTTTTTGCGATATTTTTGGAAGGTTTTACATATCTAGAGTATTGGGGACTCCTCATCTGTTGGCCATGTTGATGACCATTATGCATTAATTTCCATACAACTTGATGGTGAGGCTATATTTTCATTCCAAGAACATCTTGCTGCTGTTGGAATTGTTAATTCTTTGAGAAGGATATATTTACATGATTTAAGAAATCTAATACATTTATATATGGTTCAAGATTCCATCAGAAATTATGGGATTTCAAAACCTGCAAGAGTTGAGGGTATATAATTGTGGCAATCTCATGCATTTTTTCCCACCTCATTTGCCCAAACTTCTGGTGAAACTAGAATGTATACGGATTAGTGGTGGTGAGAAGATGGAAGCTATTGTTGACAAAGAGGATAAAGAAGCACCAGAATCTGCACTGGAGAATATTGTATTTCCTCAATTAAGATCCTTGGAACTTATAAGGTTACCTAATCTTGAGAGTTTTAATGCCGGAAGCGGTGCAGTTGAATTGCCATCATTAGAATTTTTGGAAATGGATAAATGCAACCAGATTGAAAATTATTATTATGATCAATCATCAAACACTCTGAGACTAAGAGGAATAAACACAACAGGATTGTTTAATGCATTGGAGGGGGACTTTAATGGAACCATGAAGAAAGAGGTATGTTCTCATCTAAATTTATTAATAACTTCACTGCATATTCTTATTATTTTAAAATTAGCTATTTTCATCAAATATTGACACCAAATGCATCTAAGAGTGAGCAAAGCTCAAGTAGTACCCCACAAGTCATTTCAATATTATTTTCATCATCACTTTGGCCACGTCTATCGAATCTACAACATCTTGAATTGGTGAACTGTAGATTGCTAAAAGTAGCACTCCCACACACTCTAGTAAAACAGCTGGTGCAGCTTAAAGAGTTGCAATAAAAAGATTGTGAGAAGGTGAATCATGTAGTTGGAGTTGCAGATGGAAGGCAAGAAGAAAAAGACAAGTCAGTGTTCCCAGTGCTAAATAAACTCCTCCTTTGGAATTTATTGGAGTTGGTGGGCTGATGGTCATGTTTCCTTGAATTGGCACTCTTTAATTAAAACAATTAGAGGTGCATAATTGTCCAAACATCAAATCATTTGGGGGTGGGTTCATCAGGATTATTAAGCTTAGAAGAAGAGCAACAAAGGATTGAAGCACAAGATCAACATCTTCTTCCCAGCAAACGGGTAAAAACTAATTGCAATAAAAAGTCATTTATTCTATTTCAATCAGATTACTAAATTGTTAATTTTTTATGATGTTTTTGAGGGTTTTGCTTATCAAGAATGGGGAATCATCTGTTGATGACTATTCTGCATTATTTCTGTACAACTTAATGGAGAGGTTGCTGAAATTGGAGTCTCTAGACATTAGAGATTGAGATCCAAAAGTGATATTTTCATTCTTGGGACATCATGCTGTTGCTGTTGGAGTTGTTAATTCTTTGAGAATGATCTATTTAAAAGGTTTAAGAAATCTAACACATATATGGTTCAAGATTCGTTCAGAAACCATGGGATTTCAAAACCTGCAATACTTGACAGCAATTGGATGTGACAGTCTCATACATATTTTCCCACCTCATTTGCCCAAACTTCTGGGACACTAGAATGTTTGTGGATTAGATATTGTAAGAAGATGGAAGCTATTGTTGGAAAAGAGGATGAAGAAACACCCGAATTAGGGTCGGACAACATTGTATTTTCTCATTTAAGATCCTTGACACTCTATCATTTACCGAATCTGAAGTGTTTTTGGGGTGGAACTATTGTAGTTGAATTGCAATCATTCGAATCTTTAGAAATTAATGGACGCAATGAGATGAAAAAATTCTTCTTTTGGGTCATCCAACACCCCAAAACTAAAAGAAATAAAGATAAACGGAAGAAGTTACCCATGGAGACATCAATATTGAAACCATATGAAACTAAAGGAGCAGGGTGTGCAAGCCAGGACTTTTATTGTTGGTTTTTTTGAATTTTTCAATATATATATATATATATATATATATATATATATATATATATATATATATATATATATATATATATATATATATATATATATATATCTGTGTGTGCGCGCGCGTTATATTAAGCTGTAAGCGATTGGAATTATAGTTGATTAGTGTCAAATTGGGCGCGGCCTTGTGAGTTGGACTAGATAATTGTATACTTACCGTTACTTTAAAATGACTTAAGTTACATTTTTGTTTAAATGCAACCGGCCCGATTTGATAACTATGAGCTCACTTCAAAATAAATTAAGTCATTCCGAAAATAAATACATCACAATTATAAGCACTTTTTTCATTTCCTTTAATTATCTGATATTCGGATGGTACATAATTTTAGTTTATCCACTTTAAATTAATAAAAACAACTTATTTCATTAATATGCGAATAATATATCTCTTAATGTTATAAAATATGTAACTATTATTCTTTAAATTTTTTAATTTTTTTAACATATGCAATTTTTTTATTAAAATCATATGAAATTGATAAAAATATAATTATTATCTCCTAAATATAATAAAAAATATACGTATAAAAAATAATTTAAAAAGTAATAGGTATATTTTTTTTGTTAACATTAAGAAATAATATGTGTATATTGTAAAGTTCAAATTGTTTAATATGTCTTATTTAATTTTCAATTAAAAGTATATTTTTATAATTCAGCTGGATTTTTTTAATTTACGAGACTAATTAATTTAGAACCGAATAATATCAAATTCATAATTGAATTAAATTTTTTAAATAGCGTACACTTCATGCACAACTCAAGAATCGAAATAACTATCGGTAAAATGTAATGTTTGTTTTATTTTTAAAATTCTATTATTAATTTTGTAATTTTAGTTCTACTTAAAATTTAATTGATTTTAGCTAAGGAAAATTTAACAATATTGAGTTGAGAAATGATTGTGGTCAAATTTTAATAGCACATAGTAATTAATCTGTTTATTTGAATTTTATAGAGGTATTTTCTCCATCAAATTTTAAGTGAAGTATTATTAATTTGGTGAATGAAGTAGAAGAGTTTATGATCTTCTATTTCCCAACCTCTTACTTCATATATTGCATACATAAACTTTTATTTAGCTAGATTAGGTCCTTGCATGTTTTCTTAATTTTCAAAATTATATTTTCACTCCAATTTAATTATTTTGTTTTTCAACGTCTATTTTTTTTAAGTTGGTCATGAGCTTTTTCTCACAATATCAATTGTGATTTGTGAATAGATACATTAATATATTTTAGGCAAAATTATAGATATCTCGGAATTAATTTGGAGAATAATTACTAAAATTATAGAACTTCCTAAAAATACATATTTTAAAGAAAATTAAAGAGAAAAAAGCTATATATTAGGCCTGTAAATTTGGCCCAAATCAGAAAAATTTGACCCAATCCTAATCTAAGTGAAACTCTACCCATTAGGCCCCGCCCAAAATCAACCTACACTTGGATCTGCCGCCAATGCCCAACGGACCTCAGGCATTTGCCCAGCCTTCCTCATTTTTATCTCTGCCTTCCCTTTCCTTTCCATCTAGTCCTCGTACTCTGCCCCTTTCCACCCCCGCCTCTCTCCCTCTCCGCCGTCCACTCGTCGCCGGCCTCTAGCTCGTTACTTTTCCTTGGCCGACCGCCGTTCAAGCCTCTGTCGCCAACAAGCTGCGAGTCCTGTTACTAAGGTAATGGTGGAATTAACTGCATTTTGTGTTCTTGGTAATGGTGGCAATTCCTGGAATTTATAATTTAATCTTGCTTCTATCGGCTACTTGGAATTTGTAATTTGACTTTTATAACTACTGGATAGAACTTGAGCGAATCCTTCAACTGAGATTGGACCCTGCCCAACGTCGGCAGTTTCCGAATGTTTTCATAAGCTTCATCTATTGTCAAACTTGAGCAAGCTTTGATTTGAATTTTGACCCTTTTTAGAATTATTAAGTCCTTA
The DNA here is from genome assembly GCA_947683425.1 of Excoecaria cochinchinensis. Classification (NCBI taxonomy): domain Eukaryota; kingdom Viridiplantae; phylum Streptophyta; class Magnoliopsida; order Malpighiales; family Euphorbiaceae; genus Excoecaria; species Excoecaria cochinchinensis. The sequence continues at coordinate 863,596 of CANTUQ010000049.1, read as the reverse complement.
GATATAAGTATCGCCAGTTACTTCTACTTCTTTGATCACGATTGCTGTAATTCCTGATCCATGGTGCATTCTTGGCTTTGTGTGTTAGGAAGTAACATTTCCTGCTTCTTCGTTGACTGTTTCGGGATTAAATGCTTTGTCCTTCTGATCATTCCCTTTGTGATGAGCTGGGACCTTAATTTGTTTCAAGCAATAGATTTTTAGTTGTTCATAATGAATAACTTTGCAGCAGCTCTGAAGGACAGTTGAGTATAATTTAATTTGTCCAAATAGAATTAGTTTTAGGGGTCAGAATTTGGGCATTCAAGCTTTCTTGAGGCCATAAATAAAGGGTGGATGGTCGCAGACTAGGATATCATATTTGTATAATGCTTAGTGTGTATATCTCCCCGTGCTAGCTAGCTTTTATTCTCTTATAATTGGTTAGACAGTTGGATTTTGTTTTGCATTTATCGTACTTGAGTATTCATTCGATTGGCGGTGTTTTATCTGCTGAACTAAAATTCTTGGAACTTAAAACTGTGTTTTATGCATACAGATGCTAGTGTTGATCGTCTTTACATTGGAAAATGGTGAGGAGCAGAAGACTCTCATTCTTCAAGCTTGGTTTCAGTAGAATGAATTTGCATGCATTCAGAAATACCAATAAAGTTAGCTTGTGGAGTTACACTATATATCATATATGTGTAAAACAAAAAATTATTACCAAACTCAAAAATTCCGTCTAAATTCTGTCCGTCCGAAAAATTGATCAAAATTCAATTCAATTTACGAATAGCCCATTGGTATAAGATTCATTTTTTTATATATATATAATTAAAAAATGAAATTCTTAAAAGAATAATCTGATTCTAAATTGTTTAAACAACATATGGTTATCAAGACTCTATGCCTATAATAGAATATTTCAAATGAAATTATATTAGTTGCTAATATACTTCATGGACTGTTTATACAATAATATTTTTTAGTAATAATTTACATTTATAATAAGTCTGCAATCTTTATTTGGAGTATGAATCAAAGGTAGACAGAACAATTATCTGAAGTTCAGCAAATGTTGTACCTTAGGCCTACTCTTATTATTTACTCCCTCCGTTCCTTAATATCTGTCACTTTTAACAAAAAATCAAATTTCATTTATCTGTCACTTTCACATTTCCAATGCAATTTAATTTCTTTTTTTAAATTTAATTTTCTTTTCCAATACAAATTAACCAATTAGATTTAACTTTATACATTGAAACACTCAATGTGCATTGAATCACTCATTTTTTTTCTAATTTCAAGTCTAATTAATATTTTTTAATTCTAGTGAAAACAACAAAAGTGATACCTATTAAGAAATGGATGGAGTATTTATTTTATTTAAGAAAAAAACACTTCATTTATTATTATTAAGTGGATAAGATATATGTGGTGGATTTTGCAATAAGTAGTCAACTATTTGACTCGTGAATGAAATGAAAATAGAAGTTTCAATATAGATAAGCTTGATTAATATCCCAATCAATAATTGAAGCTCGATTAATATCCCAATCAATAATTGCAGCTCTAACCTGTATTATAATCAAGAAATTAATGTAAATAATGTAATAGCTTATTCTAGGTATGATCACCCTTCTCTCTCAATTTGATACCTCTTTGGCTGCGAGTACTATCAACCACACACATGTAATAGCTTTCCGCCGATTATATTTCGTAAGTTCATATTTCCATTTAATGAGCTTTATATTGCATTTCTTAATTTATTCTATGATTTATGTCCTGCTTCAGCTGACTGATGCTGTGATTCTTGTTTTTCCATTGGTACAGTTTGTTCCTGGCAAAATCTATTTCTAATCTCATTAACTCTCCAAACAAGCCTGCAATTTGGCTCGTTAAGCACTCATTTACCGGTAACAATCATATATTTTTATTTAATTTTTCTTAAGCTTATTAATTATATCAAAATTCTTCTTAAATACAAGGATGGATATTGTTGCTGGGCCAATTGGAGACGCAATTGCTGGTGAGATTGCAAATGACTCGGTGGGCCTTATCAAGCGACAAATCGGGTACCTGATTCATTACAATCGTAACATTAAGAATCTTGAAGAACAGTTGAAAAAACTGGAAGCCAAGAACAGTGGAGTGGTGCAACTTACAGAGGCAGAGAAGAGGAACTCACACATCATAGCACCTGAGGTGGTCCTTTGGCAAGAGAACGTGGTTTCTGCCATTCAAACTGCCAAGGAATTTCTTGACAATGAAATCAAAGGGAACAACAAGTGCTTGAATGGTATGTGTCCACATTTGAAGTTACGTTATTCCTTGAGTAGGAAAGCTACAAAAATGGCTGCGGAAATTGTTATTCCCCTGCTCAGAGAAACTTCAAATTTTGGCCCAATATCCTATCCCCGTCCTCCACCAATGATGGGATCAACCTTCAGCACTCATGATGTACAAGATTTTGAATCGAGGAAATCAATTATGGATGGAGTTTGGGAGGCTTTGAAGGATGATGATCTTTTTACCATCAGTGTTTGTGGAATGGGAGGAGTGGGTAAAACCACGATGGTAAAGAAGCTTGTTCAGAGAGCTGAAGAACAAAATTTGTATGGTATAATTGCAATGGCAGTGGTCTCTCAAAAACCTGACTTCGAGAAGATTCAAGATGAAATTGCAGCCCGCCTAGGGTTGACTCTTTGTGAGAAGACTTTATCAGGAAGGGCAGGCAGGTTACGTGAGCAGCTTATGAACTGTGATAAGAGGATATTCTTAATATTTGATGATGTTTGGGAAAGGATGGATTTTGAAGCAATTGGAGTCCCCTCAGCATCGGAGAAGGTTAAAGGGTACAAAATTTTGTTGACTTCAAGAAATGAAGCGGTTTGCAATAGTATGGGAAGCCAAAGAAACTTCCCAATCAATGTTCTAGATGAAGGCGAAGCTTGGGATTTTTTTAGAAGACTGATTGCCATTTTCGTTGATAAGGATTTGCATGATACAGCAAAAGAGATTGCAGCTGAATGTGGTGGTTTACCTATTGCTATTGTCACCGTTGCTGGAGCACTGAAAAACAAGCAGAAATATGTTTGGAATGATGTGCTTAGAAAGCTAAAGAGATCCAATCTCGAAGGTGTCTCAGGAATGGAGAAAGTTAATTGTCAAATTGAATTAAGTTATACTTATTTGAAAAGCGAGGAAGCCAAGTCATGCCTTTTGCTTTGCTCCTTGTTTCCAGAAGATTATAATGTTCCAGTTGAAAGTTTGGTTAGATATGGGATGGGTTTGCGGCTGTTTGAAGATGTTGATGACTTCCATCAAGCAAGAGATAGAGTTTGTGCTCTCATTGATGAACTAAAAGATTCATTTTTGTTGCTTGATGGTGATTATGATGGTGGGTACAAGTTAGTAAAAATGCATGATGTTACACGCGATGTCGTCATATCAATTGCCTCAAAAAATGAGCACTATATAATAAGTTGTGATGCTTTAATGAAGAAGTGGCCAGATGCAGATAGGTGCAAAAGTTCCACTGCAATTTCAATTATCTGTAACGAGATAGAGGAGCTCCCTGTTGATATGGAGTGCCCAATGGTTCAACTTTTACAGCTAGAATGTGAAAGTTCTTCAGGTGACCAGATAAACAAAATTTTTAGAGGGATGAAACAACTACAAGTCCTAAATTTGGAAATCTCATCATTGCCAAATTCACTTGATTTTCCAAAGAACCTTCGAACCTTGTGTTTGTTTGGGAACCTTGAGTCAGGAGAGTTGCCTAAAGAAATAGGAGCTTTGATATATCTGGAAATTCTTGAAATTGACACTGAATATTTGAAGGAGCTTCCGAAAGAAATAGCATTACTGAAAAATTTGAAGTTGCTAGACTTGATGAATATTGAGAGCCTTGATCATATTCCTTCAGGTGTTTTATCAAAGCTGTCAAAACTAGAAGAGCTGTATGTGACATTGGAGTTTGGCAAGTGGGGATCCAAAGAATATGGGCAGGAAACCAACGCAAGCCTAAGGGAACTAGATAGTCTTTGCTTAACTGCATTACAAATTCGGGTACCAAATTTATTAACTAGGCTTCCTAAATCAATTTTTAGGAACCTAAGAAGATTTAATATTCTAATAAGTGAATTGAATGATGGTACTATTGGCAAATACGTAAGGAATAGGTTGTCCATAGAAAGTGGCAGTGTAGCGGAAATTAAAGCAAGTAGGATATGTTCTTTGTTGAGGACAGCCGAACTCTGGAAATTACAAAATGTGGTGGATATGAAGAATATATGTGAGCTCAAAGATGATGGTTTTCCACAGTTGAGGGTAATATCGATTGAAGATTGCAATGAACTCGAGTATGTAGTTGATGCAATGATATTGCAGGATATTGCAGTTGCGGGTTTCTCTAAGTTGGAGAGCCTAGAACTAAGGAGGTTAAAGAATTTGAAAGAAATATGGCATGGCTTAATTTCAAAAATAAAGCCACTAGAAATTCAGTTTACAAGCTTCAATAGCTTACAGTCTATCGATATATCTTTGTGTGAGAAATTGGAATACCCGTTTTCACTGTATGTGGCTAGAGGAATGAGACAACTAAAAGAGATGAAAATAAGTTACTGCGAAAATATGGAAGGAATTTTCTACAGAGAGGAAGTGGATGATGAGGAGATAGCAGCTAATGAGGTTGAATTTCCTAATCTAAAACTTGTAGAGCTGATTCACCTTCCAAAGCTGAAAGGTTTTTGGGGACACATGAAGGTACTCGTTATTTTATTTTCCTAGATATATAGTCCATTCATTGTGTAATTGATATATATATTAAGCCAAAAAAAAAAAAATATTATTAAAAATGGAGACTTCATATTTGACAGGTAAGGGCAGATAGCATGAAACAACCAAATGCATCAAATGGAGGTGCCCAACTGATTTCTACATTACTTCCATCACCTAATTGTCTACATTTATCAAATCTTCAAAAGCTCAGATTGATAGAATGTAGTTCGCTGGAAGTAGCATTTGCACCCTCCGTGGCACAACAATTAGTGCAGCTTCAAACTTTAGAAATAGGGGGTTGTGAGAAGATGGAATATGTAGTAGGAGTTGCAAATGGAAGACACGAGGAAATAGCCTTCCCTATGCTAAATGAACTCCATCTTCGAAATCTAGCAGAGTTGGTGGCTTTTTGCGCTGATGGTCATGTTTCCTTGAATTGGCACTCTATAAAAGCATTAAGTGTGGAAAAATGTCCTAAATTGAAAACATTTGGCCTAGTAAGAAGAGGAAGAGAGCAAGAAAGTATTGAAGCACAAAATAAACATATTTTTTCCAGCAAAAAGGTATGTATTTGCTTTACATTTACATTGAATTTAATTCATTCTTTCAAATTGCAAATCAAATTTACTTTTAAATTTCAGATTATAGCTCAAATGGTTTCAAAGCAAAAATTAATTTGAGTTTTAAAATTCAACCAGTGCTTTTTATGTTAGAAAGTTAATGTATAAATTTATTTTCCATTTACTCTTTACTTTGCTTATTATCTATTCTCTTTGAATTAGTCAAATATTGAATGTTAGTGGAAGTTGTTGTTCCATGTTATTATGAGTTGCAGTTGTAAGTAGTGGTCAGTTATTTCACTGTTAGTGGGTCATTTAGTTGCTGTGAATTTGTTCCTGAATTCTACTATTTAAATGCAGCATTTGAATGAATAAAATATGCGGATTTTTAGTTCATCTTATGCTGCCCACAAACTGTTTGTGAAAAGTTCTCAAAGAATTTCTGCTTATACAATTATTCATATATAGGATATTTAAAATAAAAATATTGAAAGTACGAACAGAGCTTAAATTTCTAAGATTTTGTATTTTCTTATAAGAGTTTTTTATGCAACATATTTCAGCTCTATTTGTTTTTACTCTAATTGAACAATTAATATATGTTGAAAAATTAATTGCAACTGAAAGACGTTTAATTACACTATTGCAATTAGATTACTGAACTCTTAACTAAAGACTTTGACTTTACTTATATATCTAAATTGAACAAAAGGCATGTCTTTTGAACAGAACTTTGAATGATTGCAACTTGTTCGAGGTATGACAGTGTTCATGAGATTGTTTATGTACCAATCTAATGGCATGTTGATGCATAAGGGGGAAAAAAAGTTATACAAGTGATTATTATGCAATATGGCCTCTTTTTTAACTTCTTTTTCTACATGCCAACATGCCATTGGTTTGGTTCATGAACAATATCATGAACCCAATCATGCAAGAAACAACCTGCAATCATTCAAAATACTGCTAAAAGAACATGCCTAGACCAAGTCCATAAAAGTTTTATGAATTAAGGCAATATGAAAATGCCACGTAAAATAAGTTGGTTGAAAAAAAAAAGTAGTGATTAACATGTAGTAGCATTTCATTAATGGCTTGGTCTATAAAAAAAAAATTCATGGACTTGCAAACATTTTTAGAATAGACAAATGCCTTTTTAAAAAATCAAAATTTTAGAACAGAAAATCCTTACATGACTCTGTAATTAAGTCTTTAATATTTTAAAATTCAGTTGTTTTGCCATAAAATACTTTATTTTAAAAAAAAAAAAAAAAACTCTTTCAACTGATTTTAATGATAGAAGATAGCTTCTGTTCTATCAGATTCTATCTGTTAGTTAATAACTAAAATTGTTTTTTTTCGACATGACAAATTAAATCACAGTGTGCACACTGCACAATAGCAAATTTGAAGAACCATCAGTAATTTATCATATAATTTCTTTTAATTAATAAAATGTTCAAGATTTCAATAATATTGATTATTGTATGCAAGATACTAATGAATAAAAAATAATAATAAAAAAAGTCATGAGCCATAAAACAATTAATTTTTTTGAGATATTTTGGAAGGTTTTCCATATCAAGAGTAGTGGGGACTCCTCATCTGTTGGCCATATTGATGAACATTCTGCATTTCCATATAACTTGATGGAGAGGCTGCAAAATTTAGAAGAGATGGAAATAAAAGAATGCGATGCATTTGAAGTGATATTTTCATTCCAAGAACATCTTGCTGCTGTGGGAATTGTTAATTCTTTGAGAAGGATATATTTACATGATTTAAGAAATCTAACACATGTATGGTTCAAGATTCCATCAGAAATTATGGGATTTCAAAGCCTGCAAGAGTTGAATGTATGTAACTGTGGCAATCTCATGCATTTTTTCCCACCTCATTTGCCCAAACTTTTGGTGAAACTAGAATGTATACGGATTAGTTGTGGTGAGAAGATGGAGGCTATTGTTGAAAAAGAGGATAAAGAAGCATCAGAATCTGCATTGGAGAATATTGTATTTCCTCAATTAAGATCCTTGAAACTTATAAAGTTACCTAATCTTGAGAGTTTTAATGCCGGAACCAGTGAAGTTGAATTGCCATCATTAGAATTTTTGGAAATGGATGAATGCAACCAGATTGAAAATTATTATTATGATCAATCATCAAACACTCTGAGACTAAGAGGAATAAACACAACTGGATTGTTTAATGCATTGGAGGGAGACCTTAATGGAACCATAAAGAAAGAGGTATGTTCTCATCCAAATTCATTAATAACTTCACTGCATATTCTTATTATTTTAAAATTAGCTATTTTCATCAAATAATAATATCATTAAGATATATATTAAAATGGAGATTTTATATTTTACAGGAACAATCAAATGCATCTAAGAGTGAGCAAAGCTCAAGTAGTACTCCACATGTCATTTCTATACTATTTTCATCACTTTGGCCACGTCTGTCAAATCTACAACATCTTGAATTGGTCAATTGTAGATTGCTAAAAGTAGCACTCCCACACACTCTAGCAAAACACCTGGTGCAGCTTAAAGAGTTGCATATAAAAGATTGTGAGAAGGTGTATCATGTAGTTGGAGTTGCAGATGAGTCGGTGTTCCCAATGCTAAATAAACTCCTCCTTTGGAATCTATTAGAGTTGGTGGGTTTTTGTGCTGATGGTCATGTTTCCTTGAATTGGCACTCTTTAAAACAATTAGAGGTGCATAATTGTCCAAACATCAAATCATTTGGTGGTTCATCAGGATTATTAAGCTTAGAAGGAGAGCAACAAAGGATTGAAGCACAAGATCAACATCTTCTTCCTAGCAAACAGGTAAAAACTAATTGCAATAAAAAGTCATTTATTCTATTTCAATTATATTACTAAATTGTTAATTTTTTATGATGTTTTGGAAGGTTTTACTTATCAAGAATGGGGACTCATCTGTTGGCCATGGTGATGACCATTCTGCATTATTTTCGTACAACTTAATGGAAAAATTGCTGAAATTGGTATCTCTAGACATTAGAGATTGCGATCCAAAAGTGATATTTTCATTCTTGGAACATCATGCTGTTGCTGTTGGAGTTATTAATTCTTTGAGAAGGATATATTTAAACGGTTTAAGAAATCTAACACATATATGGTTCAAGATTCCATCAGAAACCATGGGATTTCAAAACCTTCAATACTTGACAGTAATTGGATGTGACAGTCTCATACATATTTTCCCACCTCATTTGCCCAAACTTCTGGGAAAACTACAATGTATGCGGATCAAATATTGTAAGAAGATGGAAGCTATTGTTGGAAAAGAGGATGAAGAAACACCTGAATTAGTGTCGGACAATATTGTATTTCCTCATTTAAGATCCTTGACACTCCAACATTTACCGAATCTGAAGTGTTTTTGGGGTGGAACTGGTGTAGTTGAAATGCAATCATTAGAATCTTTAGAAATTATTGGACGCAATGAGATGAAAAGATCTTCTTTTGGGTCATCCAACACCCCAAAACTAAAAGAAATAAAGATAAATGGAAGAAGTTACGAATGGACTAAACATCAATGGAACCATGAAAAAGAAGGTATGTTTTCATCCTAATTAAATCCATCTTTAGATTAAAGCAAAAGAAACTATAGATTATTCCTGAATATTAATTAAATCAATTAAAATAGCATAAGATGATGATTTTTACCTACTTTTACTGCATGTGTTACCAGTAGATTAGATCATATGCTTGATTTTTAAAACTTTTCTTTTTCTCTGTATGAATATGATATGTCTAATTTATGTAATTTACGTCAATCATTCTTCATCCTTTAAAGTTTTCTCAACATTTTGGTGTTACAGTGTATAGCAGTATTATATGAATGTTAATTGAAGCAAAATAAATTATATATTATAGTTGGATATTAAATGAATTAAAATAGTGTAAGCCAAAGGTTTTACCTGCTTATATACGTCATGTATTGCCAACAGATTTAGTTATATCAATCTACTTCATTTTAATACAAAATCCTACTCTGATAATCTAATATGATAAAATCAAATCAGATAATAAATTTTTGTTATAATAAATTTTTGTTCGAAGATAATTGATAGAAGACTGGCATTGTACTTTTCTTTTATAATTCCTTTAGATTTTCTCTTATTGGTTTCTCACGTGACATGTTCCCCTTGGTGTTTTTCTTTTTGTAATTTTATTTTTTATCCTTTTTAGAGATTAATGGTGTAACAATCCAAAAAAGACCCTAGTAGATATTGATGAATTATTGTATAAATAAGAGTATAAGTGTAATTGGATAGTTGTGAAATTGGATTAAATAAGAACTTAATTGAAAAGAAAATAAGTTACAAGAAGGAAATAAATTGTTAGTGAGCAACTGGAATTATGCCAAGGACCAAAGAAATAAAGGACAAGGATTAATTAGGTTTGACCAATTGAAGATTGACACCTAGGAATGTTTGGTGGGAAACATTTAATGAAGAAATGAAAGAAGCTAAAGAAAACAGAGGAAAATCAGATTTTGGTTCCCTCATTCCCGTCCCCTTCTCTCTTTCTTGCGTGAAGCTCCTTTTTTTCTTCCATTCTTCTTTTTCATTTCATGTTTCTTACTCCTTTTTCCTCGGTGATCATCAAGAGTTGAGTAGAATTTATAGAGATAAGAGTTTGGTTTGAAGAGGTAAGTAGTTGAGTTGGTTTTCTCCTTTTCTCCTGCGTTTTAGATGAGTTTGGATATGTGAGTTTTTGATTATGTGTTTTGGTTGGATTGATTGCAAGAAACTGGTAACAAGAGAAAAGATAAGGGCAAAGAGAAGATCGGATCTTGAAGAAGTGGTCTTAGAGCTGCATTTTAAGGTTTGTGAATTTATGTGTCTTTGATGTGTTTGCCTTCTATTTGAATTTCTAGAAACTTAAGTTGTTAAATATGTTTATGTGCATGTTTTAGTTGGGTTTTTGCATTTATATGAAGTATGATAAGTAATTTAACATGTAAGAGTTAAAATGTGGATTTGTACGATCTTAGAGTAGTTTCTAGGTTTGTTGCTTTAATTGTGCATTCTTGCCCAATTTAGTTGTTCTAGCAAGTGTAGATTGTTACTAATATGATCATGAGCATGTTTAGAATGTATATGTTAAGTGAATTGAGGTTTTATGCATGTTAGATTAATGTTGGGGCAAGTTAAGCATGAGTTGTGCTGGAGATTGGCGTTTCTAGGTTTGGGAGATTGTCTCTGTCGCAAGCGTGACCTAGGTCACGGGCGCGATCGAGGCCCTAGCTTCTGTCACGAACGCGATTGTTGCTGCGAGCTCGACCAGTGGAGTTTTGGGGTCTGTCGCGAGCGCGACAAACCCCTGTTCGTAAATATTATTTATGTGAGATTCTTTGCATGATTTCTCACTTGAGATCTATATGATTACACCTTATAATGTTTATTCAAGATTGCATAAATGAACACCTGAATCCCATGCTTGTTCCTTTATAGCCTTATGTGAATTGAGTTATTGTGACTTCACTGTATACTTGTGTAAAGGTAATGTTTATATGACAGTAATAGAGTTAGTGTGAGCCTGAATGGTCATAAAAGTGGATAGATAAGCATAGTTTTAAAAGGTTACAGTGTGATTGCAGCTGCTACATATTGGCCCCGTTTGGATCTATAAGACTGCCCCGTTGGGTCTATATGTTTTGAAACTTATGACTCTATATGTTCGATACTATGTTCGATCAGTATCATTAGCACCCGTATCCACTAGTTTTGTGAAATCAGGCTATTATATGTCTTTATTGTTACTTAAATGCTCATATGCTATATATAAATGTATATATATATGTGTATAGTAATGACAAGATGTAGTGAAATGATGTTTTGTTAGTATACCAATGTTTGTCTACCATATACTTATATGTATACACATGGTTGAAAATGTAAATGTATAAATATTATGCATTATTAATTGTATGCAAAGTTAGTGTTTGCATGTTCGAGCATATGTGGAGCTATATGTGTATTCTTTAGTAGCACAAATGTATATGTCATTCATATGTTAGTTTTGCAGTTTAGTGAATAAATGTTATCGTATGATGTTTAAGCTTTATTGTTTCGTTTTGATATATGTTGCTTCGATAGAAGTCTTTTATCTCTATTTCTTTCCACTGAACTTTCGCTCAGCACGGGTATTTCTTTGTGTAGGTTTCAGTTTCAGTTTGAAGTGGAGCATCTGCAGGTCGGCCATTAAGAGTTTTTTTGGCTTGTTATATGTATTCTTTTTGTAATGTAAAAGGTTTGTATATGTATTCGATACTCTTGGTTTCGTATATAGTATATTTTTATGTAAATATATGTATATGTTTATAAGAATGCTTTTGTAATCCTGAGGATTATTTTCGATACGTGTAATTAAGTTTATTTCATTTATTGTTATTCCGCTATCGTATCTATGTATGTTTATGTATTTGTCCTTGTTTGTGCGTGACGCCTCAATATCCTCCCAAACGTCTCAATATCCTCCCAAATGGTATTGAGGTATTACAAATGGAGTAGCTAGAAGAAGATGAATGAAAGATTTTCTTAATGGTGATTCTTTTGCTGGTTGCTAGTGTATGCAATAATGCTTTTTTTTTTTTTAATTTCCTACATGTAATAAATTATATTCAGAAGTCTTTAATCTTTATTTGGATTATGCACCAATGGTGCAAGGTGTGCAAGCCAGGACTTTTATTGTTGGTTTGTTTGATTTTTAAATATATATGTATATATACGTTGTATTAAGCGACGAGATTGAAATCCCTAGTTGAGTAAATTGTGCATGGGTCTGGAAAGTAGGATTTAAAATGCGGATTTACTACTGCCTCAAATTGACTTAAGTCAAATTTCTCTTAAGTGTAATTGGTCCATCTAGTTATCACTTTCTTAATTCACCATTTAATCTACCGAAGCTTTTTTTTTTTTTTTCACTTTGAGCCACAGATTTACCTCAGATGTGCATACACATAATTTACAATCATATAGCTGTTAGTCCTCTTATAATTCTAATACCATGTTAAATTGTGTGGGCTCGAAAAGGATGACTTGATAACGGTAGTTCATCATTACTTTAAACTGACTTAAGTCATTCTGAAAAGTAGTTGCCTCACAATTATAAGCTGTGTTTCCCTTTAACTATTCGATATTGTTTCACTACAATGGTAGTTGCCTCATGGATTCCTCTAAACCAAATCTAGCATTAAGCCGAATAGCGGTAAGTGAAACTTAGAAAATGTTTTGAGCTTTGGAATTTCAGATAAGAAATATTATTATCTTTTAAAGGAACTCAAGAGGTAAGTGGTTATATCTTATGTGAAATGTCCTTGGAATCTTTTTGCACAACCTTTAATGCTTGTTTGTTTAGGCTACTATTGAGAAGCATGTTAATTTTGTTTATTAGATGTTTGGTTTAATTTATTTGGTTCTTTATCTTGAAGTCAACCATTATATAGATCCTCTAAGCAGAATATTAGAAAGTAGTGTGAGCTGTGGAAATTCTTGACAAGAGATTACTCTTATCCAGTGAATATTTGGATGTTTGAACATATATTACCTGCTAAGAATATCTATCTTTTAACAAAAACAAAACAGTATTTTCTACAATGGGCTTATGAACTGATTCATGTTGCAGGCTTTGTGTCTCCTGGTGGCTTCTTTGACCGCTAAATCTGCTCTAACTGATACTTTTATCCTGAAAAGGCCCAAACAATAACGCTTTTGAGCAACATTTCTCTTTGATTGAAACAAAGAGGATGTGCTGTTCGTAATGTTTTTGCTCCAGGACGAAACTGCTCGTTGGAATGTAATGAAGTTAGTGCAGAAACCAGCAGAAGCAGAAGCTTATGCCAGCTCTGCTCACCGTTTGCAGATAAAACAAAATATGAAGTCGAGTAGTGAAGTTATGTATTTATTCAGTAATATAGTTTTTGTTCTATAAAGGAAATCTCACAATCTTTGTGGGTTTCTGCTTCAATCTTTTGGTTTTTGTGCTGTGGGATTCTGTTGTCTATTTCATACGAGCACGTTGATTGTTCTATCTTTGAACTTGTGCTATATCAGAAGCCGTATGAACTGCTGAAGTGATCAGATGCTAATATAAATTGTCAGGTGTCGATTTGTTCCCTACATACATGTATCTCTAAATAAGGCAACTTAAGATCAACATAAACTATATATTATTCTTTCAACAACATATAAGGATTATATCAATGTTAATTATCTAATCCAAATATCTCCTTGAATTTAGGCATTGGAAGTACACATAGGAATCAAGCAAACTAATCTATAGTACACAGATTGATTTGCAGAAAGAGAACTAATAATTCCCAATCTAATACATAACAATACACACATTAATGATGAATCAAACCAACCAACAGTAAAAGTACTGGCTGTGCAACACTTGCATCTCCTCTCAATCCGAATCATCTTTTTCAATCTATACAAAAAATCACAGAGAGAACACCAAAAAAAGGGCATTATTTTTTATTCAAAATTACGCTATTTTTGAATGTAACCTGAAAACATATATTCAGAGAAAATAGTTTTTTAATGAAATAAGTTGATAATAGTAATAATGTGGAATATACGACAACACAAAAATTAAGAATAGTAGGTCAACTAAAATTACACTAGTATGAGAAATACAAAAAGCATTTAAAGCTCTAATAATATCAATAATGTATAAAAATACCCTTGAAGTTTATTAAATTATTCAATTACCCAACTTAATTTTAGGAATGATGTTCTATGCTGGTAAGAACATATTACTCCTCCCGATTTTGACAAGAATATATTTGTTATCTCTTGAAATACTTTTTGCTAGTGAATTATTTTTTTTTGTAAATTAATTACGTAACATTGATAAAAGTGTATATATTACCATTTAAATTTAATAAAAAAATGAACCAAAGAAATTCTGGTGGATTCTTTACATTTTTATTAAAATAAGCAATAATGTATTTATATAGTCAAGTTGAGGTAAATAATATATTATTTTTGTCAATATTAAATATGTAAAACGTCATTTGTAAAATTAAAGACTGTAACATAATATTTTTCTTACCTTAAAGTGGTATTTTTATGTATTTTTCTTATCAAATAATTAAAATCTAATTATACACTTAATTTGTGGAATAAGTTTAATAGGAAGCGAGTAAATTGGTAGGTTATTTATAAGATAACTTTTATGGATAAGGTAAGCTCTCATAAAAATATAAAATCTCCATTTTAATATATATCTTAATGCTATTAACTGTTAACATTTGATGAAAATAGCTAATTATTTTAAAATAATAAGAATATGCAGTGAAATTATTAATGAATTTAGATGAGAACATACCTTATTCTTCATGGTTCCACTAAGGTCTTCCTTAAGAGTCTTTGATGATGGATCATAATAATAATTTTCAATCTGGTTACATCTATCCACTTCAAAATATTTTAATAATGGCAATTCAACTGCACTGGTTCCGGCATTAAAACTCTCAAGATTAGTTAACCTAGTGAGTTTCAAGGATCTTAATTGAGGAAATACAATTTTGTCCATAGCTGATTCTGAAACTTCTTTATCTTCTTTTCCAACAATAGCTTTCATCTTCTCACAAGAATGAACCCATATATATTCTAGTTTCACCAGAAGTTTGGGCAAATGAGGTGGGAAAATATATATGAGATTTTCACAAATATATATTCTCAACTCTTGCAGGCTTTGAAATCCTATAATTTCTGATGGAATCTTGAACCATATATGTGTTAGATTTCTTAAATCACGTAAATATATCTTTCTCAAAGAATTAACAACTCCAACAGCAACAGCATTATGTTCTTGGAATGAAAATATCACTTTAAACGCATCGCATTCTTCAATTTCCATCTCTTCTAAATTTTGCAGCCTCTCTATCAAGTTGTATGGAAATGCAGAATGGTCATCAACATGGCCAACATATGAGTCGTCCCCAGTCCTCTTGATATCTGAAACCTTCCAAAATATCGCAACAGAAAAATTAATTGTTTTATAGCTTATGATTTGCAATTTGAAAGTACGGATTAAATTGAATGTAAATATGAAGCAAACACATACCTCTTTGTTGGAAAAAAGATGTTTATTTTGTGCTTCAATACTTTCTTTCTCTCTTCCTCTTCTTACTAATGCAAATGTTTTCAATTTAGGACATTTTTCCACCTTTAATTTTTTTATAGAGTGGCAATTCAAGGAAACATGATCATCAGCGCAAAAAGCCACCAACTTTGATTGATCAATAAGCCGAAGTTCATTTAGCATAGGGAAGACTATTTCCTCTTGTCTTCCATCTGCAACTCCAACTACATATTCCATCTTCTCACAATCCCCTATACCTAAACCTTTAAGCTGCACCAATTGTTGTGCCGCAGAGGCTGCAAATGCTACTTTCAGCAGACAGCAGTTTGCCAAGCAGAGCACTTGAAGATTTGATAAACGTAGAAAATTAGGTGATGGAAAAAATGTAGAAATCACTTGGGCTTTCCCGTTAGATGCATTTATTGGTTGTTCCATGCTATCTGCCATTACCTGTCAAAGTTTTTTTTTTTGGGCTTAATATAGACATCAATTTCACAATGAATGGACTATATAGCTAGGAACATAAAATAACACGTACCTGCATGTCTACCCAAAAACCTTTCAGCTTTGGAAGGCCACCCAGCACCAAATTTTTTAGATTAGGATATTCAACCTCGTTAGCTGTTATCTTCTCATCATCCACTTCCTCTTTATAGAAAATTCCTTCCATATTCTCGCAGTCAATTATTTCCATCTGTTGGAGTTGTCTCATTCCTCTAGCCACAGACAGTGGAAACACATATTCCAATTTCTCACACAAAGATATATCGATAGACTGTAAGCAATTGAATCTTGGAAGCTGAATTTCCCTCAACTGTGGAAAAGCATCATCACTGAGCTCAGAGATACTCTTAAGATTTACCACTTTTTCTAATCTTAAGGCTTCAGTTTTCCCCAACAAAGAGCATATCCCACTCTTTTTAATTTCAACTACACCACCTTCAATGCACAGCGTGTTCTCTGAACCATTGCCAGATATTCCTGATCCACCAATAAGAATTTTAAATTTTATCAGCTTCCTAAAAATTGATATATGAGGTAAAATTGAGAAATTTGGTACCCGAATTTTTAATGCAGTTAAGGGAAGACAATCTAGCTCCCTAAGGCTTGCATTGGTTTCCTCCCCATCTCCCTTGCGTTCCCACTTGGCAAAATTCCACGGCACATACAACTCTTCTAGTTTTAATAGTTTTGATAAAACACCGGATGGAATATGACCAAGACTATAAATATTTCCCAAGTCTAGCAACCTCAGATTTCCCAGAAATGCTATTTCTTTTGGCAGCTCCTTTACATAACTTTTAGATGTAATTTCAAGAATTTCCAAAGATGTCAAGGCTCCTATTTTTTTCGGAAGCTCTCCTGATTCAAGGTTCGAAATTAGCAGACACAAGCTTCTAAGGTTCTTTGGAAAATCAAGCGAATTTGGCAGCGACGAGATTTCCAAGTTTAGGACTTGTAGTTGTTTCATCCCTCTGAAAATTTTGTTTATCTGGTCTCTTGAAGAACTGCTGTACTTCAGCCTTAACAGTTGAAGCATCGGACACTCCATATCAATAGGAAGTTCCGTTAGATCACTACAAATAATTGACATTGCAGCGGACCCTTTACACCTATCTGCCTCTGGCCATCTCTTCATCACAGAATCACAGTTTACTACATACTTCTCATCTTTTGAGGCAATTAATATGGCCGTATCACGTATAACATCATGCATTTTTACAGATCTGCGGCCAACATCGCCATCACCATCAAGCAACAAAAATGAGTCTCTTAGTTCATCAATGAGTGCATTGACTTTATCTCTTGCTTGATGGAAGTGATCAACATTTTCAAACAAACGTAGGCCCATTCCATATCTAACCAAACTTTCAACTGGAACATTAGAATCTTCTGCAAACAAGGAACAAAGCAAAAAGCATGACTTAGCTTCTTTAAGTTTCAAATAATTATAGCTTATTTCAATTCGAGAATAAACTTTCTCCATTCCAGAGATGCCTTTGAGATTGGATTTCTTTAGCTCTCGAAGGGCATCATTCCAAGCATATTCCGGCTTGTTTTTTAATGCTCCAGCAATAGTAACAATGGCAATTGGTAGACCGCCACATTCAGCTACGATCTCCTTTGTTGTATCATGCAAATCCTGATCAACGAAATTGCCGACCACACTTGTAAAAAGATCGGAAGCTTCTCTATTTTCTAGAACTTTTATTTCAAAGTTTCTTTGGCTTCCCAAGCTGTTGCACACATCTTTGTTTCTTGAAGTCAACAAAATTTTGTACCCTTTAACCTTCTCAAATGATGAAGGTATTCCTATAGCTTCAAAATCCATCTCCTGCCAAACATCATCCAATATCAAGAGGGTCCTCTTACCATAGTTTATAAACCAATCACTTAACTTTCTAGATCTTCCTGTCAAAGTTTTTTCCTTAATTTCTAACCCAAGCTGCTCTATAATTTCACTTTGAATCTTGCCCAAGTCTGGATTTTGGGAGACGACTGTCATAACAACCTTATCATACAAATTCTCTCCTTCAATTCTCTGCACAAGCTTTTTTACCATCGTGGTTTTACCCACGCCTCCCATTCCAAAAATACTTGTCATGCAAACATCATCATCATTCAAAGCCTCCCAGACTCCATTCATAATTAATTTCCTCGATTCATAATCTCGTACGCCATGAGTGATGAAGGTAGATCCCATCTTTGGTGGAGGAGCAGGATAGGATATTGCGCCGAAATTCAAAGCTTCTTGACACAAAGTACCAATCTCCATAGCCATCTTCATAGCTTTCCTACTCAAGGAATAACGTGACTTCACATCTGGACACATTCCTTTCAAGCACTTATTATTGTTTCCTTTGACTTCATTATCAAGGAAAATCCTGACATTTTGAATCACAGAAACCACTTTCTCTTGCCAGTGGAAAACCTTAGGCGCAATTTCTTCAAACTTTCTCTTTGTTGCATCTACACGTTGAATCACTCCAGTGTTCTCGTCTTCCAGTTTCTGTAGCTCTTGTTCAAGATTCTCGATGTTATTGTTGTAGTGAATCAAATAGCCAATTTGTCGCTTAATGAAGGAGATGAAGTCATTTGCAATCTCACCAGCAGCTGCATCTACAATTGGCGAAACAACAGTACCCTCCATCTGTATCAGAGACAAACATATTATGAACATTTAGAAAGAGCTTTCACTTAATAAGCTTAGAAAAAATAAAATAAAAGAAGAGAGAACATGTATGATTATTACCCTTGCAAAAGAAGGAGAAAAAGAAATGTCTTTGTCAATGGTAGATGTGCCTGCTTGAATTAAATTCTTGCAGCTCTAATCACCAGAGTTAATCAGCCAAGAAAAGTGATGAAATCAAACTGTATGAATGGAAAAACAAGATTTTAGGATACCCAAAAATTATTAAATAAATGCTACTACTTTTAACAATTTAATTACTCCCTTTGGTCCACTTTCTTTTTCCATACAGATTAAAAAATAGTAGTTATTATTGTTGAGGAATAAATTTTTTCCTTTTTTTTTCATATTATAACTCCCTAAATATATATAGAATGAATAATTAAATATTATTTAAACAAACAAAATCATAGTTAATAACACGTGATGGGAAATGTAAATTATAATTGATAAAAAAAAGTAAACATTATTTATTTATATATATAAAAAAACGTAATAAGATTTTGATGCTTAGTCAGCCAAATTGCAGCCAAATTGGGTCCATTTCAAAAAATAAATAAATAAATCACACGCTTTTAACGGCAATTGAAATGTATGAATATTAATTTTATTAATTAAAGGCTATATATTATCTTATATTAAAATATATAAATCTAATAAAAAAAATTAATTAAAGAGATCTAGTATAAAACAATTTTAAGACCTGAAAATGCTTTAGAAAATTCTAAATTGATATGGCTTATCACATAAATATTTTAGTACCGAATTTATGAATTTTTTTGTTGAAATGATTTTAATTTTAATTTTTAAAGAGATAAAGTATTTTTAACGGAGAATTCTTTTACCCAAGCCATTATTAGAATATAAATCTAGTAAGTATGCGAATAATTAACCTGTATATAGACACATTTAAGAAGACTGTTTGACACAATTAATAAGTTTAAGAAAAATTAAATGAAAATATATGATTATTACCGGTAAATGAGTGCTTAATGAGCCAAATTGCAGCCTTGTTTGGAGAGTTAATGAGATGAGAAATAGATTGCTAAGAACAAACTGTATCACCGGAAAAACAAGAACCAGACGAAGAAGATCATAGATTACGAAATGGAATATAAATTTTAACATACGAAATATATTTGGCGAAAGGCTATGATGTGGTTGAGAAGTACTCACAGCCTAAGACGTATCAACTTGAGAGAGAAAAAATGATTATGCCGTAGTGAGAAGTTAATGGTTAGCATGAATAATAAATAGTCTAAATTATAGAACTTGAAAACATTAAAATATAATATATAGTTAAAAGTAAAAAGATTGTGCATAAAATAATTAAAAAGAAAATCAGTCCATTAAATTATGGGGGTTTTGGATGATAATTCCATACCCATCTGCATTAAATCAACACATATGTACGTTGAACTAAAACTTGTAAAAAAGAGATCACTTGCCTTTCTCTCTTCGCCATTCTTTCAAGTTTCACCTTTCACCATTATCTATAAAACTGGGTAAGTTTCAAGATAAATTCTGCAACATTTGAGATTACCCAGTAAAAGAAAAAATGGCAAATACAATTTAGTGAAGTAGAGATTTTGGGAAAAGAAAAGGATTTTCCTTGTTGGATGTGCAAATTAATTCACTAGTTTTTAAGCTGTATAATCCTTTCTTCCTAGCAGAGCTGTGATCTTAATGTCTAAAATAGGAGCGGTGGAGAAGAAGAAAGTTAGGAGTAAATAAATGAATGCAATGAAAATGGAAATTAAGAATTGGAATTTTTTTAGTGTCAATTTTTATCTATTTTCAACATTTGTTAAAGGAAGCCTCACAATTAGAGTTATAATATGGTATAAGCGTATATATGATGCGCGCATTTGTATTATTCGATCGTACTGATCGAACAGTGTTGTAAAGAATGTTAGAAATTTTTAATTTCTAATGTTGATTCATATATTTTAAGTAATTGATAATTACCATTGTTGTACACACGGTGATGATTAGTGTAGTATTGAAGAGGCAATTATCGGGTGTAAATCCCTCCGTCCCATATCGTGAAAATAAAAGTTTGAGTGGTATTTTGTATAATGGTAAAAGTATAAGGGTCTTTTGGTATTTTGTGAATTAAAAAGTATTTTTAATTCATCAAAAGACAGTTTTCTCAATATACGTTTTTTTTTACTTCCTCCCTTCAAAAACCAAATACTCTGCTCTAAGGATTTTTCAATAATCAAGAATTAAACAAGCCCTTATATTATCAAAGGGCGAATTGAAGATCATTCGATATTGGGATTGGAAAACATTGCTTATTATCTGCATTTGGGATATTAATTAGCATAATGGAATCATCAAGTAAGTTTTCTATTCCTGTAATCTTTATAATTATGCCATATGATTTAATGTTTTGGTTGATTTGATTATTCTATTAGGATCCTTTGTTAATTGCTTCCGCATATTAGTTGATTTAACATTTGGTATCAGAGCAATCTAATAGAAATTAAATTACCAATTTAGGGTTTATGAGAATTTGGGGATTTTTCTCAATTAAAGTTAATTAATATTTTAAATTAATTATTTATGGCATAATTAATTGTGGGTATTTAATTTTGGATTGATATTTCGTTCAAATGGTTGAAATATTGCTCCCGAAAATATTTGTTTTTAACAGTGCCATGGTTTTGTTTTGGTTTTAATGAAATCAAATTGTTATTGCTTTATTGCGGCACTGTTTTTGATAAGCCAAAGTTTTGTCCTGTTTTGTGAATTGAGAATGGATAGTGCATTCTTGTTTATTCAATGACTTTTTGCACATGCATAATAGTAACTCGTTGATTTGAAAAATGGGAAATCTTGCAATTGAGGAAAATTATAAGGCAAACTTTCCACTTCTATCAACATCTAATGTTTCACATATATTTGTTAATGTATTAAATTAATGTTCATTTTGTGCATACAATATTTCATGGCTGAATATAACTTATTGTGCACGTTAACCACCATTTCAATTTTTTTTTTTATACAAAAGCCTTAGTTTAATAATTCATTAATTTAAGTATTATAATGATATTATTAAACTTAATAATTTAAGTTTACATGATTTAAATCTTTAATATTTTAGTGAGTGCGTTAGTCACCAAAGTGGCCCACTCGGAGTTCGTTAAATGATTTGAATTATGTTTATAAATGTTTATTTGATACAGCATCATGAGTGACATTTAAGAATAATAAACATTTATAGTTATTAACATGTAGTTATACGGTTACCCAAAGGTAGATCTTACTCATGTTCAATAACAATTGAAGTAGGTTACAAATTTTGTTTGATTAAATATATAATGTACATCCAAAGATGACTTATATGTTAATGTAAACTTAATGATTGACCTTATATATGTTATATGAATGATGCATATTTGATGATTGTTAGTTGTGTTTAGATTTAGCCCAAATGTGAATTTAAATGCAATGTTTTGGTATGTTATAGTCTGAATTGTTGTTTAAATTCAAAGCAATTGATATGTGAGATGTAAATGTTTGCAGTGATCTCTACTATGTCAAATATGGCTGTCAATGGTATCAAGTTTAATGGGCAGAACTATGATGATTGGATCGAATATGTCAAGCTAAATGCTGGCCTTTTGGGACTCGATTCAGCTCTAGTTATGGATGAGCCCACTAAACCGACCGATACTAGTTCGGAGGCAGACAATAAACTGTGGGAGAACTGGGAGAGGTCAAATAGGCTTATGATGAGTTTTCTTAAGCTTAGCATAGCGCCTAATGTTAAGCCTTCCCAGCCCAAGACTGAAAATGTGAGGGAATTTATGGCTGAGATTAAGAAGTGTACTATGACAGACATTGTGGATAAGTCTGTTGTTGCTGCTCTAATTAATGATTTATCTAATAGAGAGTACACTATAGCTCAGTCAATGGATGAACACATTACTCACATGGTGAATACCTACAACCGGCTCAAAAGTTTGGATGTGGATCTTGGTGAGAGGGTGTTGGTTGAGTTCATGCTAAAATCATGTAAGGGTGATGATTTTAAGCAATTCGGAGAACTTACAACTAACTTAAGGAAAAATGGTCTCTTTCAGATACTAAGGCCATGCTCATGCAAGAGGAGGCAAGGCAAAGGGAAGATCTTAAGGTTAAACTTCCCCAAGCCAACTTTGCCTATCATTCAAACGCTGGTTCTAGTGGCGGCAAAGCTCCAAGTAAGAAATGGAAGAACAAGGGAAAGCAGCCATTTAAGGTGCAGCCTGGTAAAGGGCAGGGAGAGGTTGAAAAGATTCTGAAATGTTTCTTTTGCAACAAACCTGGGCACAAGAAGGCTGATTGCCTAAAGAGGAAAGCATGGTTTGAGAAAAGAGGTATACATTTTGTTTCAGTATGCTTTGAATCAAATCTAATTGAAGTACCTTCTAATACTTGGTGGCTTGATACTGGTGCAACCACTCATGTTTCTAATGTTATGCAAGGTTACCTAAATCTCCACCGAATGCCAGAAAGTGAAAGCTTTCTATTTATGGGAAACAGGATGAAAGCTAGAATTGAAGGTGTAGGTACATATAGAATTGTATTAGATACGGGCTATTGCCTTGATCTAGAGAAGTGTCTATATGTTCCTGATTGCTCTAGAAATCTTGTTTCTGTTTCTAGGTTGGATGTTTTAGGATTTAATTTTAGGATTGGACATGGTTGTTTTTCATTGTATCGTGGAACAAACCTTTGTGGTACTGGTTTATTGTTAGATACTTTGTATTGTTTCAATCTAAATTCTACTTTTGTTAATTCCCTGTTTAATGTTGATGTTGAATGTGATATTGGTATGAAAATGAATGCACTCAATGAGTCTTCTGCTGACTTGTGGCATAAAAGACTCGGTCATATATCCAAAGAGAGGATTTTGAGACTAATTAAAAGTGAAGTTTTATCTCAATTGGATTTTACCGATTGGAATGATACTTGTGTGGATTGTATTAAGGGTAAGCAAACCAAACATGTATCAAAACAGGCTGCCACGAGGAGTAGTGGATTACTCGATTTAATACATACAGATATTTGTGGTCCTTTCGATGTACCGTCTTGGGGCGGTGAGAGGTATTTTATCACCTTTATTGATGATTACTCTAGGTACTGTTACCTATATTTACTGCATGAAAGAACTCAATCGGTTGATGTCCTTGAGACATTCACTACAGAGGTTGAGAGGCAGTTAAATAAAAAGGTTAAGGTAATACGTTCCGATAGAGGTGGTGAATATTATGGAAAGACATCGGAAGTTGGACAAATTCCAGGTCCATTTAAGAAACTCCTTGAGTCTAAGGGCATTTGTGCACAGTATACAATGCCCGGATCGCCACATCAAAATGGTGTAGCTGAAAGGCATAATCGTACATTGATGGAAATGGTAAGGAGTATGGTGAACGATAGTTCTGTACCTGTTTCATTGTGGATGTATGCATTGAGGATAGCCGCATATATATTGAATAGGGTACCTAGTAAAGCAGTTCCTAAGACACCTTATGAATTGTGGACATCTAGGAAGCCTAGTTTAAGACATCTTCACGTGTGGGGCTGTGAGGATATATAATCCACATGAAAAGAAGTTGGATTCCAGGACCATTAGTGGTTATTTCATTGGATATCCGGAGAGGTCAAAAGGGTATAGATTCTATTGTCCTAACCATAGTACAAGAATTGTGGAGTCTGGGAATGGTCGCTTCATTGAAAATGGCAGAGTCCGTGGGAGTGTGGGAGCACGTAATGTAGAGATAAGAGAGTCATTGATGAACCAAAACCCATCAAGTGATCCATCTCAAGTTGATGTTCCTATTATTGTAGCATTGCTACAAGGCATTAATATGGAACAACAACAAATGGATGCTCCAAACCCAATTGTGGATGCTATTGTTCAAGAAGAGGAAGAAAATGCCCAAGTTAATGAGCAAGTGCAACCTCAAGAAGAAATAGCATTAAGGAGGTCTACTCGAGAGAAAAGATCAGCTATTTCAAATGAGTATATAGTTTATGCACTTGAGCATGAGAGTGACTTGAGCATTGACAATGACCCAGCCTCTTTTGACCAAGCCATGAGCAGTAAAAATTCTGACAAGTGGTTGATGGCCATGAAGGAAGAGTTGAAATCTATGGCTGACAACAATGTCTGGGAAATGACGAAATTGCCGAAGGATTCTAAAAGAGTCGGCTGTAAGTGGGTCTTTAAGACCAAGCGAGACTCTAAGGGCAATGTCGAGAGGTACAAAGCCAGACTTGTTGCCAAAGGTTACACTCAAAAGGATGGCATTGACTACAAAGAGACTTTCTCTCCGGTTTCTAGAAAGGACTCTTTAAGGATTGTAATGGCTTTGGTGGCTCATTTTGATCTTGAGCTTCACCAAATGGATGTTAAAACAGCCTTTCTCAATGGAGATTTGGAAGAAGAGGTATATATGGATCAACCTCAAGGTTTTGAGACCACAAATGAAGGAAATCTGGTATGTAGGTTGAAGAAATCAATCTATGGATTAAAACAAGCTTCTCGACAATGGTACTTAAAGTTTAATGATACTGTATTGTCATATGGGTTTGTAGAAATGACCGTTGACCGGTGTATCTACATGAAGGTTGTGGGAAGCAAGTTTGTAATCCTTGTGTTGTATGTAGATGATATTCTTCTTGCCGCTAATGATCGTGGGTTATTGCATGATGTTAAGGATTACCTTTCTAGTAACTTTGAGATGAAGGATATGGGTGAGGCTTCCTATGTGATCGGAATAGAAATATTTCGGGATATATCACAAGGAATTTTAGGACTGTCTCAAAAGGCTTACATCAATAAAGTTCTAGAAAGATTTAAAATGGAATCATGCACACCTAGTCCAGTTCCCATCCAAAAAGGGGATAATTTCAGTCTATCTCAATGTCCCAAGAATGACGTGGAGTGTAAAGAAATGGATAATATCCCTTATGCTTCTTTAGTTGGGAGTTTGATGTATGCTCAGACCTGTACTAGACCGGATATAAGTTTTACGGTTGGTATGTTGGGTCGTTATCAATCAAATCCCGGACTATTTCATTGGAGAGCTGCAAAGAAAGTTTTGAGGTACTTGCAAGGCACTAAGGATCACATGCTCACATATAGAAGAACTAATAACCTTGAGGTTGTTGGTTACTCGGACTCAGACTATGTCGGATGTTCGGATACCCGAAAGTCCACATTTGGCTATTTGTTCCTTCTAGCTGATGGAGTTGTCTCATGGAAGAGTGGTAAGCAGTCTGTCATTGCTACTTCCACTATGGAGGCTGAATTTGTAGCATGCTTTGAAGCTACGGTTCAATCGTTGTGGCTGCGCAATTTTGTTGGTGGTTTAGGCATCGTTGGTACCATTGCTAAACCATTGAGGATTTATTGTGATAATACGACAGCAGTGTTCTTCTCTAAAAATGATAGATACTCCAAGGGTGCTAAGCATATGGATTTAAAGTATCTATTTGTCAAAGAAGAGGTGCAAAATCAAAGAGTTCAAATAGTGCACATTGGCACCAATGATATGATTGCGGATCCGTTGACTAAAGGGCTAGCTCCTAAGATATTTATTGGCCATGTTAGTGAAATGGGAGTAGTCGCGAAGTCCTTGTATAGCGGATGATTGGTCATACATGTATGAATTTATGGATTGCACATTTATGTTTATTTGATACTCTAGATATCGATGTTTGTTTAGATTTTGCTTATCTATGAATCATATTTCAGCTATGCATAATTTGTTATGATTATAGATGTTGGGTCTTATTTTAAGACATTGTGGGATAAGATATTTTCGGGTGTTTATCTTATCAAATTATGACTGTTTGAATTGGATTGACTTGTGATACATGGAAGGAATCGGGACGTTTGTCAGGCCCGTGACCGCCATGATTCGGTCGATTTAGTTCTTACGAAGTTGTGACTTGTATATTGCATTATTTAAGTGAGCTCAAATTTATGTTAATATGTCATATACTTGTCATATATGAATCAAGTGGGAGAATGTTAGAAATTTTTAATTTCTAATGTTGATTCATATATTTTAAGTAATTGATAATTACCATTGTTGTACACACGGTGATGATTAGTGTAGTATTGAAGAGACAATTATCGGGTGTAAATCCCTCCGTCCCATATCGTGAAAATAAAAATTTGAGTGGTATTTTGTATAATGGTAAAAGTATAAGGGTCTTTTGGTATTTTGTGAATTAAAAAGTATTTTTAATTCATCAAAAGACAGTTTTCTCAATATACGTTTTTTTTTACTTCCTCCCTTCAAAAACCAAATACTCTGCTCTAAGGATTTTTCAATAATCAAGAATTAAACAAGCCCTTATATCATCAAAGGGCGAATTGAAGATCATTCGATATTGGGATTGGAAAACATTGCTTATTATCTGCATTTGGGATATTAATTAGCATAATGGAATCATCAAATAAGTTTTCTATTCCTATAATCTTTATAATTATGCCATATGATTTAATGTTTTGGTTGATTTGATTATTCTATTAGGATCCTTTGTTAATTGCTTCCGCATATTAGTTGATTTAACAAAGAAATTGTATTATTCTTAGGGATGATCACGGGACGGAGCGGGGGCGGGAAATGGCTCCCCACCTACTGCCCCGCCCAGGAGCGGGGATTTTCCGTCTCCGTCCTCACTGGAGATGCGGGAAAAAAATCTCCCTCATCTCCACCCCCACGGGAATCCTCGTCCCTCACGGGGATCTCCGTCTCCAATTACATTATCCAATTCTAATGAAAATTTTCGAATTAAATAGCGATTTTCGATCCAAATAAAAAATATTTTAAAATATTTATCTTGTAAAATTTAATAATTCATAACTTAAAATTAAAAATATATCATACAATTTAAATACAAATATTTATAAACATTTTATAAAATTAAAATACAAATATTTGTAAATATTTCATTCAATTCAAATATTAATAATATCACTTAAACAATTTACACACCGAATTTAATATATATATATATATATATATATATATATATAAAATAATAAAATTTTAATTTTTTTGGGCCGAGGATCTCGTTTCCCGTCCCCACCCCAAATTCAAGGATGGATATTTTTTTCTCCCCGTCCCGTCCCCGCGAAAAAAAAATTTGAAAATTTTTCACCCCGTTCATGTCGGATCCCCGCCGGAAACAGAGAATTCCCGCGCTATAATCATCCCTAATTATTCCATCGGGCGGTGTTATAAAGGGGAGGGCCATTTGATACAAAAGTTATAGCTGATAGATAGAATTCCCCCGATATTCTTGTAGTGTCAGGTGTCAAGAAAAAAAAATAATAATAACAATAATTGAGGCAGGGGGCCAAGGCTCTCTCATTGCCTAAACATAACTTCGTCTTTTAGTGTAAGCAGATGAGGTGCAATCGTAGTGGAGGTACCAACTTTATGTGCTGGAATGCACTTAGTATCGATGAATTCCAAAGGTACAGGAATCTGTAAATTAAAATGGAAAAACCTTTAAAATATGTCCACATTTGTATGTCCCCCATCATCAAAACAATGCCACTTCATTCAAAGTTAGCATATGATCATTAAAGTTTGGTTGTCGTCAAGTCTTTTTTTATTAGAAAAAGAAATAAGTCCACAAAAGCTTCGGACATGGATTTTTTTTTTAGACAAAGAGTCTTTAGTTAATAAATTTAATTCAACCACCATTAATTTATTGATAGAGTTTATATATACTTTTATGAATTAAAAATATTTTTAATGTTCACACACCTTGCTGAAAAGTATGGTTAATTTTATTTATAATCACTAAATTTATATTATAATAATAATTCTGTTTTATGAAAAAAAAATATTCTATAAAAATATTTCAACTTTTTAAATATTGCTATTAAAATTATTTTTACTGAAACATTTATGAATTCGGTGCTAAAATTTTCTTGTGACAATTCACATTAGCTTAAATCATTTTTTGTGACATGTTTTGAAAAGTTTTATATTCATATTTTCATGATTT
The DNA here is from genome assembly GCA_947683425.1 of Excoecaria cochinchinensis. Classification (NCBI taxonomy): domain Eukaryota; kingdom Viridiplantae; phylum Streptophyta; class Magnoliopsida; order Malpighiales; family Euphorbiaceae; genus Excoecaria; species Excoecaria cochinchinensis. Next base: position 834,918 of record CANTUQ010000049.1, on the reverse strand, counting down.
TTCGGTCAAATTGAATTAGTTAAAATATTTTTAAAAATTGAGGTATTTTTATAATTTTTTTTTTATTAAATCATTATTATTGGATTAATTTCACATACATTCACTAAAATTATAATCCATTAACACTAAACTTGACATGTAGGACTTAAGAAAATGAACACCACGTTCATTGCTGACCTGACTTTCCTTTGGCTAAGTGCTGACGTATATTATTAAATACCAGTAAATAATTGATTTGTGCCCTATATGTGTACTACCATGGCCTAATTTTAGCATCTATTTTTCGTTCTTGCAGCAAAAATTGCTTTCCTTAAAAAAATTTCATTTAAGATATTTTACGGGCATCAATTTTTTTTTTGGTGAGTTGAGTATTATTTATAAGATGTAAACTTCATAAGGCTTGCAAATAGGGTTAATTTTACCAATAGTCATTAAATTTATATTCAAATAATATTAATATAATAAAAAATATTATTTTTTTAAAAATTACTGAACCTAGAACATGTATATAGAAAATTCACTTTAACTGTTTTTCGATGAAAAAAATCACCAAAAAATCTGGTAGGAGCGTACACTCAATATCACTCTGCACATGTAGTTTGACATGTGGCATGCCACCTGAAAAAAATGACATGCAAATATGCCATGTGACATGCCACATGGACATTTAGACAATTTAGCTTGACATATGGCATACTTAGATGTCATTTTTTTCCAAGTGGCATGTTACGTCTGCATGGGTGTTGAATGTAAGCGCCAACTGGAATTTTCAGCAATTTTTTCATTAAAAAATAGTTAAAGTGATTTTTTTATATACGTATTTTAAATTCAATAATTTTTAAGAGATTTTTTTTTTCATTATAGTAGTATTATTTTAATATATGTTTAGTAACTATATAGATGAAATTAACTCCTTGTAACTATGAATAGTGGTAGCAAACTGATGCATCCATTGCTTGTCGATTCCAGTGCAACAAACTATGTTGTACTTAAAGCAAAAAACACGAACAGAAGGAGGAACTGTGAGTTCAACCTCATGACTGTATCCCCATTTCAGGTATAAGAGTCACCTTTCTGCTTCAGCTTCAGCTTTGTATCCAACACCCACAATCGTTAGAAAGCGAAAAATCTAGCTTCCATTTGGGTTAAGTAAATTGATCACTTGAACTCCCTTGAAATGAAATAAGAGGCACTAATTTGTTGCATTACTCACATACAAGCAAAATGTTGATGAATGGGAGAAAAAAACATTAACATAAACAGCTAATAATCTTCCAAAAGGAAGTTTTCTTTTTTATTTGAAATTTTAGCACCAAATAACAAAGAATTTGCAAATTAAGGATTGGCTCCTAACTAATGAAGCAAAAAGGCAATAAATTGCATGTTGAAGCCAACTTCTGTTTTGTTAAACTATGTATTTCACTTACTCTGTATATTATACTATTTAGAAAACTAAACAAACGTACATATATAAAAAGAGAAACTAGTTTTGGAAGCTATATCAATTATAAAGAAAATAATGCTAAAAATAAGTGAGAAGATTCCTAAATTTACGCTTTCCATAGCAAGTTGATTCCTTGATTCACGCCAACACTCCCCTTCAAGTTGGTGTGTAAATGTCTTCAACACCCAACTTGTTCAGTGAGTCATGGAAGCTCCTATTGCAGACAGCTTTGGTAAGAATGTCTGCCCATTAGTCTTCAGATTTAACATAAGGCAACTGAATGATCTTCTCTTCCAGGTTATGCTTGATGAAATGTCGATCTACCTCCACGTGTTTGGTACGATCGTGTTGAATTAGATTATGAGATATGTTGATGGTAGCATTGTTATCACAAAATAAATTCATTGCTGAATCATGAGGGAACCCAACCTCTGTTAGTAATTTTCTAAGCCAAAGAAGCTCACATAAGCCATTTTCCATGCCTCGGAACTCAGCTTCAGCACTAGACAAAGCCACCACTTTTTGCTTTTTACTCCTCCATGTGACCAAATTTTCTCCCATAAAAATAAAATAACCCGAAGTAGACTTTCTATCCAAAATATTCCCTGCCTAGTCTGTATCTGTGTACCCTTCAATGTTAAGATGGTCATTCTTGGAGAACAATAGCCCTTTTCCTAGTGATGACTTCAAATAGCGAAGAATTCGAATAACAACAACCATATGATCTTCACTAGGATTATGCATAAATTGACTTACCACACTAACAGCATAAGCGATATCTGGGCGAGTGTGAGATAAGTAAATGAGTTTCCCCACTAACATTTGATACCTCACCTTATTAGCTGGAACTTGATCCGAGTATTCCCCAAGCCTATGGTTCTGTACAATTGGCGTATCTGCAGGCTTGCAATCTAGTAAACCCACTTCCGTCAACAAGTCTAATACATATTTTCGTTGAGAGAGAAATATACCCCGTTCTGACCTTGCCACCTCGATTCCCAAAAAAATATTTAAGCCCTCCTAAGTTTTTTTATTTCAAACTCAGTAGACAATTGTTCTTGTAGCCTCGTGATCTCCTCGGTGTCATTTCGTGTAATTATCATATCATCCACATAGACTATTAGTGCCATCACCTTATTTTGTCGGTGTTTCAGAAAGATTATGATCAAAATGACTTTGACAATAGCCGTATTTTTTCATGGTTGAACTAAAGCGACCAAACCATGCACGTGGTGACTGTTTTAGCCCATACAATGCCTTCTTTAATCGACAGATAACTTTAGTCTTACTAGATCTTGTATATCCTGGTGGAATATCCATATACACCTCCTCATTAAGGTCACCACGAAGGAAAGCATTTTTTATATCGAGTTGATGTAATGGCCAGTCCAAATTTGCTGTAAGAGATAATAAGACTCTAACCATATTCAACTTAGCCACCGGTGAGAAAGTGTTTAAGTAGTATATGCCATAAGTTTGAGTAAAACCTTTTACCACAAGTCTTGCCTTATGTCGGTCAATTGTTCCATCAGCCTTGTATTTTATAGAAAAAACCCATTTGCATCCTACTATTTTTTTCCCTCTGGCTGTGGAACCAACTTCCAGGTGTTATTTTTGTTCAAAGCTTCTAATTCTTCTTGTATGGTGTGAACCCACTTTGGATTAGATAATGCTTCCTCAACATTACTAGGAGTCTGACATGAGGATGAGCTGTGAATAAAGGTCTTGAGAGGCTTGGATAGACCCTGAGTAGACACATAATTTGCAATGGGATATTTCAATCCTTCTGAAGAGTATCTGGTTGGTGGTTTGTGTCTAAAAGGCAGCATATAACCAGTAGAAGAATGCAAAATATTAGCATGTAAAGGTGTTGTGAGAGTACTAACCTCAGGAGTGTTCTCAAAATGAGGATCTTCAGGTACAGTTGAGTGAGAGGACTATGTAATTTCAAGTTCTCTATTTTCAACCTCTTCATTTTCATTAGTAGTGGCCGCTCCATTTACTTCATCACCATCAGTCCTATTTCCACCAGACCCAGTGTTACCATCAAACCCAGTTGCCCAATCATTTCCATCGGACCCAGCGGCAACACTATCAGACCCAGCCACCCAATTCAACCCTTCTCCATAAATCTCCCCCTGAAGGGAAGAATTGAATACCGGTGAAGAATAAAACATCTCAGACTCAAGAAATGTAATATCCAGGGTAACATAAGTGTGTTTAGTTTTGGGGTCGTAACATCTAAAGCCTTTTTTATGTAAACCATAACCCAAAAATAAGCACTTAACAGCGCAAGGATCCAATTTAGTACGTTAATTCTTATAAAGATGAACAAAGGAAACACATCCAAAAATTCTGGGAGGGAGCATCAATATGGAAGGGAGAGATTTGTGAGTGGTGAGGATTTGCAGGGGTGTTTTAAAGTGAAGAATTTTAGATGGCAATCGATTGATTAAGTATACAGCTGTAGAAACAGCATCTCCCTAATAATAACTAGGCACACTCGCACCAAAGAGCAAAGCCCGGGCTATCTCTAAAATATGTCAATTTTTTCTCTCAGCCATCCCATTTTGTTGTGGTGTCTGAGGGCAGGAGGTTTCATGAAGAAGACCATGCTGTTGAAAATAATTATGAAAATTTTTATTAACAAACTCACCACCATTATCTGAACGAAGTCTTTTTATTTTGGATGAAAATTGGGTTTGTATCATGACATGAAATGCTTTGAACACAGAAAAAGCTTCTCCTTTTGTCTTTAAAAGATAAAGCCACGTCATACGAGTACAATCATCAACAAAAATGACAAACCATTAGCAACCACTAGAGGTGATTATTGGTGAGGATCCCCACACATCAGAATGTATCAAGGCAAATGGAGTATTTATTTTATTCAAACTAACTAGATAAGGAACTCGTTGGCTCTTAGCCTTAATATATGTAGCACAGTTAAATTCCTTATTCTGCAACTGAGAAAATAAATATGGGAATAGATGCCGAAGATAGCCGAATAACGGGTGCCCCAAGCATCTATGTTATAGCCAAATTTGCCATTCATGGTTATTGGGTTGATTTTGTGTGTTATTTGCTATGCCTAGGCTGAAATCGTCCAAGTAGTACAGTCCCCCCCTCTTAGTACCATGCCCAATAATCTCCTTGCTGTGCAACACAATTAAGTTCTTCAGTGATTTGGCTCACAGACATCACCTTATTTGAGAGAGAATGTACAAGAAGAGTATGATTTAAAGAGAGAGGGGGAGACAAAAGCACAGTTCCAGCCCCTGTCACTGGGTATGTTGTTCCATTGGCATTAGCAATGTATGTCCTTCTTGGCTGATGTAGACACCGGATCCTGAGGCAGCTCAGACCAAAGTTACCCAATGATGAAAATGGTGCCTGTTTGCGAGTAAGAAACAAATGGAAGTGATGGCTTTCTTGGAAAAAAAATATATTTTTCATTTTCCTTTCTTTATTTAAAAAAAGAGAGAGAGAGAGAGAGAGAGCTGGATTTTGGGCCTGGGCAGTGAGACCCATCTCACTGATGTAAGATGGGGGGCCTCACGTTAGAGGCCCAGCATCACGTTAAGTGGATAGGCTCAGCTACCCCTCCCTCACGCGCCCAACGACTCCTTTCCTTCTTTCTTTAGAGTTTTGGTGAGAAAGTATTGGTTTACAGTGGATTTGGTGGGAAATCATCTAATCTGTCAAAAACATAAAAAAGAAAGAATTGAAATGGAAGGGAGGGGATTATTGAAAAAGAGGGAGAAGGAACGAAAAAAAGAGACAGAAAAGAGAGCAGAGAAAAGAGAGAGAAGGTTTTGAGAGCAAGAAGGGATTTTTATTTTCAAAAGCAGTTCAAAGATTATTCTTGAATCCAAGAAGCCAGAACCACATCATTTGCACATCGAACGTCAAAATCTGAGGGTAAATACTGGGTTCATCTTTCTCTTTTTTTTTTTTTTTTTTTTCTTTCTTTTTCTCGTTTGTTTCTACCTATTGTCTCCTTCTCACTGTACATATTGTATATATTTGTTGCTTGATTTATTTAATCTGTTCATCGCATGTATATCGTTGTTATGATTAAATGAATGTGTATATTGCTTCATAATACATGTTTGATCACGTGATTATGTGTTCGTTGTTATGTTGAACCTCCTCTATTTACCTCTGTTTTTTCGTTTCTTTGAGTCAATGATTTTGTTTTGCTTAAATTTTGATTTTCGATCAGATTTTACCTTTGTTCTTGCTTGAATCGTGTGTCCTAATCGAATTTTGTGCCCCCCGATCGGATTACGTTGTTATTTTCCCCTGTTCCCGATCAGAAGTGTCAGAATCTCCTCCTATTCCCAATCGGACCGCACGACTCTTGAAATTCATTCACGAGTCGTGAATGTTGTGCACGACTCCTGAATACCATTCACGAGTCGTGAGTGGCATTCACGAGTCGTGAACATTTATTCCTCATTTTCATCTTTATAATTCTTCCTTTTCTCATTGCATTTTTCTTACTTTGAGCCATCTTTTGTCTTTTATGTCTAGCTAATCACGTGAGATGTTAGTTTATTCATTTGAGTTTTCATTCTTTATGGATGGATTGCTTTGTTTCTTCACGTGATTCATGGCTATTTATTCTCTTTATTGCTTTTTGTCCTTTTATTGATTTGTTACTTTAATTTATTTTACTTTACTATTATTATATTTATTTGGCCTAATTATTATTAATATATTATATTAATATGTTTTCAAAGGTTATTATTATTATTATTATTATTATTATATTTTTTAGTATTATTGTTATCTTTCTCATTATTATTTGATTGATTTATTAATTATTTTATTAATTTATTTGTTCTAATTTATTTATTTAAATTACATTAATTATTCAATTTACATTACTAACATTTTATTTCATTTTTATTTTTTATTATTTCAAAATTATTTGTCTTCACGAGATACATTCGTGCCTGGGATGGAGGATCAAGAGACCATCAAGTTTAGAGTTTGCATTTTAATTGCAGCATTCCCTTTTTATTATTTTTATATTGTGTATAAAAATGTATTTTAATTATCTGCATTATAAAAAATCACGTTTTCCAATAATTAATAATTTGGAATTTTTATTAATAAAATGGACCAATATCCTATTTTAGCCAATAAAAATCACACTTTCAAATGGATAGCTAGTTTTTATAAAATAGGATCACTTATATATCCTGATTTTCCTCAATCAATGCCCTAAAAATAGTTTCCCAATTTTTCTAAATAATAAAAAGTAACCAATGTTCCTAAAATTCAATGAATAACCCGATTTATTTATGTTGCATTTTTATGTATTTATTTACTTGTTTATTTACTTTAAGCAAGTTTTAGTTATTCATTTTTATTTATTTTGGAGGATTGTTCTGTCTCATTTTCTTTTATTTATTTATATTTTGGGGATTGTTCTGTCCCATTTTTATTTTTTAATTTATTTACTGCTTTATTTATCGCTTTTCTATGTGAATAAATGCGCTTTATATTTATTGCATTATTGTGTGAGATGAGAGATGGAATTTAGATTTCTTAACAGATCATTTATAAAACTTAAGTCATTAACAAGAGTAAAGTTCCGGACACCATCTCTGGTTTAGACCAATAGAGGTTAAAGATTTTTTTCAGTTTTTTGTAAACTGGGTGGCGACGCCAAAATACCTCAAAAGTGCCTAAAGGCGTTGTAAGTTTAGATGATCATTTCCAATGTTCTATTGGAAAAGAGGCGTCAAAGATAACTCATGATTGCTAAGATCAAAAGACGCGAACAAATCTCTCGACTCCTAAAAGCGGATTCAAAGAGGGCTTTGCTGGTTTCGGTGCGCGTCACAGCTGAGTTGTATTTGAAAAATCATTTGGATCAAATGTCATATGGTCTGTTGCTCCGGAGTCAATAATCCAACCACTATCAGGCTGAGTAGTAGAGCTGGAAAAAACTTGACCACAATTACCTTGATCTTGATCTGAAATTGAGGTAGAGAGATCAGTTCCGGGGATAAGGGATAGTTGAGCATTTGTCGTGGCAAACCGCTACTCGACCTGGAGCATCTTCCGTTATATGGGCATCTTTCTTCTTCCGGGCTTGTAATTCATGCCACCAATCTGGGTATCCATGCAACTTAAAGCAAGTATCTTGGGTATGTTTTGTATTCCCACAATGAGTGCATTTACTTCCATCAGAATGACCCTTGAATCGTGTGGATGGCCAAGATTTTTGCACTATTTGTGATTGACCAGACTTTCTACTTGTAATGGCCATAACAGCACCACTAGTTTGTGTCTTTGCTCCTGATATCATTATAGATTGTCAGAGATCTTCTCTTCGAACATGTGCATAAGCCTGCTCAATTGTAGGAAAAGGTTTCAAGCGTAGAACATCACTTCAAACATGATCTAGACGGTTATCTACCCCATCAAGAAAAGTGTATATACGTTCCTCCTGTAGAAGTGAATTGTAACTCTGGATGTTGGTTGCACATTCCATTGGATTTGGACGACGAAAATCAATTTCTCACCATAAACCCTGTAGATCATTATAGTATTTTTCGATAGAACCGTCATCTTGCTTCATTACGGATACTCGACGTTTGAGTTCATAAACCTGTGAGGTATCAGTCCCATCAAAATAGGTAGTAGCAGTAGAATCTCATACCTATTTTGCCATTAGGTAACTGATAAAGTTTGCGACCAAGGAGTTGTCCATGGAGTTGATCAGCCAGCTTTTTACCATGGCATTCTCAGTACGCCATTTTTGGAAGGATGGTCAATTTCTGGTGGCTGGGGGTAGTCTCCATTGATGTATCCTAATTTATCCTTTCCAGCGATGTACATCTCAATGACCTGGGACCATAATCCATAATTGGAACCAACCAACTTTATGCCAATTGGAACCATCGGGGAATCAGCAATAGGAGAGGGCGAGGTCTGAACCTTTATCAAAATCTCTGTCATTTTTTATGTCAGATTATCTAGAGTAATTTCAGTAGAGTCACCCATGGATGCCAAGCAAATTCAAGATTAGACACACCAGGAAAAACCAAGAACCTGCTCTGATACCATGTCAAACTATGTATTTCATTTACTCTGTATATTATACTATTTAGAAAACTAAACCAACGTACATATATAAAAAGAGAAACTAGTTTTGGAAGCTATATCAATTATACAGAAAATAATGCTAAAAATAAGTGAGAAGATTCCTAAATTTACACTTTCCATAGCTAGTTGATTCCTTGATTCACGCCAACATATTTTTCTTATTTCACTATTAGCTATTATGCTTGTAAAATATGTGTCAAAGTTCCCTAAAAGATATTAATGAAATTAACATGCTATCAATTAAGAACATACCGTGAGAGATATTACAAAAACTAATGGCAAATCATAATGTATCGAGTGTTGGGATGGCAAACAAATCCCACATCGAAAAGTTAGAAGAAATCCCTCCAACATATAATATTAAGTGGGTTATTCCACCCATAGCCAATTGGTTTTGGGTTGAAACCTCACTTGGGTTATTGTGGAGAGGGTTTGGGCCTGAACTGAGGCGCTACATCTGGGAAATTTAACATGGTATCAGAGCCTGGTTCGGAGTAGCGTGAGCAAAAAGTTACGGGCAGGTCTCCCAAAAAAAAAAAGCTATAATGGGCTCCTACTGAAAAAGTTCCCCCGGTGAAAAAAAAATGAGGAGATGAGTTAGATTTCAGGGAGAGTCAAGTATCTTGTGGGTTTTGTTTGAGGGAGAGAATGTTGGGATGGCAAACAAATCTCACATCGAAAAGTTAGAAGAAATCCCTCCAACATATAATATTAAGTGGGTTATTCCACCCATAGCCAATTGGTTTTGGGTTGGAACCTCACTTGAGTTATTGTGGAGAGGGTTTGGGCCTGAACTGAGGCGCTACATCTGGGAAATTTAACATCGAGCACAGAGCAAGACATATAGGTTTTGTATTAAGGATCCAGTTTCCTACTACAAAGTTTTTACCATTTTAAAGTCTTACACAAAGTCATCACTACTACCATTTCACATGGTCTAGTAAACATATAAGACCACCTAACTGCAAATAAGCAACAGATGCATGAGTTACATATCGAGCTATTCATAAGTATCAATTCTCAAATACATGCATTTTGTTTGATATATTCCAAATAAAAAAAAACAACCATAGAAGAAGGAAGAAGAAGCAAAAGATCAAAACTTCCTTCCAAAAAATTGTATATCATAACTACAAAGGATGGAGGTAGAATTAGAGAAACTAACCGGTCACTGGAAGGAGGAAGATCTGAGGAAGACTGGACGGCGGCAAAACTGGCGATCTTGGCATAGAAGAAAAAAATATGAAAGAATTAGGGTTTCGCCCTATTTTTATATATAATGATAAACTAACAGTATAAATGGTGTACTACTTTGGATGAGGGAAAATCGCAAGAGATACCCCATTCCCCATCCCCGCCCTGAATTCCAAAATAGGGATTAATTTTCCCCAGTCTCCATACCCCTAGAGGAAAATTTTGGAAATTTTCTGCTCTATTTAGGTTGGGTCCCCACAGGGGACGGAGAATGAGCATTCCTAATTAGTCTTTAAAAAGAAGCATTTAGAAGCTTCAACTGCTATTTTGAGCTATAGGTCATAGCTTCTTATGAAACCTTAATAGGTATTGGAAATGATAAATTAACGGAATGAAAGATCCATATAATTTGTATTTTTTATCTAAATTCGATTTATCTGCCAATAATATGTTTGATCTACTAAATGACTCAATTCGTAATTAAATTTTAATAGCATCTTACTCCTTTTTCATGATTTTTTTTTTTAAAAAAAAGAGCGTTGAAAGGAGTTGAATTTTTATAACATCTGATCAGAAGAAAACTGATAAATTGATGAGTAATTATAAAAATTCTTATAGTGCTTCTTGGCAAGGTGTGTTAGGAACATTGGGATATTTTTAACTCATAGGAATATATTTCTTAAAATTGAGCTTTTCAACTATTTTTTAATGAATTTTGTAAGTATAATTAACATAAATTGCCTTTTTTTAACAAATTGAGTATGCAAAATGACTTTCCCGTTTATATTTTAAAAAGTGAGATAACTTTGTCGCACAAAATTTTCTTTTGTAGCAGTGTCATTATTAGACTATATATTTAATGTTTGAATGAAATTAATCCTTATTTGTGTAGTGATTGGATGGTGCAAATTATGCCATACGTAGTCAACTCTTTGACTTGTGAATTGTATTTCCTCAATTAAAATCCTTGAAACCCATAAGGTTATCTAATCTTGGTGCAGTTGAATTGCCATTATTAGAATCTTTGGAAATGGATAAATGCAACCAGATTGAAAATTATTATTATGATCGATCATCAAAGACTCTGAGACTGACTAATAGGAATAAACACAATCAGATTGTTTAATGCATTGCAGGCAGACCTTATAATGGAACCACGAAGAAAGAGGTATGCTTCCATCCAAATTCACTAATAACTTCAGTACTGCATATTTTTATTATTTTAAAATTAGCTATTTTCGTCAAATATTAATAGAATTAAGATATATATTAAAATGGAGATTTTATGTTTTACAGGAACAACCAAATGCATTTAAGAGTGAGCAAAGCTCAAGTAGTACTCCACAGGTCATTTTTACATTATTTTCATCACTTTGCCCACGTCTATCAAATCTACAATATCTTGAATTGGTCAATTGTAGATTGCTAAAAGTAGCACTCCCACACACTGTAGCAAAACAACTGGTGCAGCTTAAAGTGTTGCATATAAAAGATTGTGAGAAGGTGTATCATGTAGTAGGAGTCGCAGATGGAAGGCAAGAAGAAAAAGACAAGTCAGTGTTCCCAGTGCTAAATAAACTCCTCCTTTGGAATCTATTAGAGTTGGTGTGCTGATGGTCATGTTTCCTTGAATTGGCACTCTTTAAAGCAATTAGAGGTGCATAATTGTCCAAACATCAAATCATTTGGTGGTTCATCAGGATTATTAAGCTTAGAAGGAGAGCAAGAAAGGATTGAAGCACAATGTCAACATCTTCTTCCTAGCAAACAGGTAAAAATTAATTGCAACAGAAAGTCATTTATTCTATTTCAATTATATTACTAAATTGTTAATTTTTTATGATGTTTTGAAAGGTTTTGCTTATCAAGAATGGGGACTCATATGTTGGCCATGGTGATGACCATTCTGCATTATTAATTTTCGTACAACTTAATGGAATAATTGCTGAAATTGGAATCTCTAGACATTAGAGATTGCGATCCAACAGTGATATTTTCATTCTTGCAACATCATGCTGTTGCTGCTGGAGTTGTTAAATCTTTGAGACGGTTATGTTTAAAAGGTTTAAGAAATCTACACATATATGGTTCAAGATTCCATCAGAAACCATGGGATTTCAAAACCTGCAATACTTGACAGTAATTGGATGTGACAGTCTCATACATATTTTCCCACCTCATTTGCAGCAGCTGAAGTATAATTTCAACATGTATATTGCGAAAGAAATGCATGGTGCGCCCATGAAAGGATTTCAGTCATCGATGCAAGAGTACTCAGGATCTTGATTTTGAGCACTACTTCATGTCGAATTTTGAAAAGAAATTTTGCTTATTACTCCTAAGATTGCATTTGAATTTGGCTACAATAACCAACTCATAGGAGTTGAGGAAGATGCAAGCAATGAGAAAGGATTCGTGAAAGGGCCCGAAATGTTCACGGTGACAGATGATTTGATTGTAACCCCCACATCCTCCATCTCAGTTGTGTCCACACTGTTAAAATTCAACACCAGCTTATGAAAATACAGCTGTCCAGTTCATGAAGTTTGTGTCCAGGTGTCCAATTCATAGAAAGCCATCTTGCTTTGAATAAGTCTATAGTTAGTTGCTATTTTTCTGTTTATTAAATTTTATTTTTGTCCTATTCTTTAGTTGTTAGTGGGTCTTAGTGGGTATTAGCAGTAACATCACGTCCCTAAAATTTTGAATATGTATGCCTATATTAAGGCCAAGTTGTTCAGTTGAATTTACACTTCTTTGAGAAAATATATTTAGTTTCCCTTATTTTTACTCTGCTCCATATTGTTACTCTGTTCTACATTGTGGTATCAGAGCAGGCCATTGTAGTCTGTAAGGGAATTTTATCTTGGCAAAATGAGTGATCTTTAAGTTGTTGGTGGCGTCAAAAAGCTCAACAATCAGAACTACAATTCTTGGTCCACCTGCATCAAGTCATATATGCAGGGACAAGATTTGTGGGAGGTTGTTAATGGTAGTGAGGTTATGCAACCTGATGATGATGGAAATGGAATGCTGCGAAAATGGAAGATTAAATCGGGCAAATCATTGTTCGTCTTGAAAACAACAGTTGAAGAAGACGTGCTAGAGCACATTCGAGATGCCAAGACCCCCAAAGAAGCCTGGGATACATTAGCAGAGCTCTTCTCAAAGAGAAATGACACGAGACTCCAATTGTTAGAAAGCGAGTTATTGTCGGTGACTCAACGTGACATGACAATTGCTCAGTATTTCCACAAAGTGAAGACACTATGCCGGGAAATTTCTGAGTTGGATCCACAAGCTCCAATCGGGGAGACCAGAATGAAGAGGATTATCATTCATGGTTTGAGGCCTGAATTTAGAGGCTTTATTGCTGCAGTACAGGGATGGCAAAATCAACCATCACTTGTTGAGTTTGAAAATTTGCTTGCTGCTCAAGAAGCTTTATCTAAGCAAATGGGAGGAATTACATTAAAAAGTGAAGAGGAGGCACTCTATGCTAACAAAAGCAAGTGGAATTCAAAGCAGTATAGCAGTGGTGGATCAAAAAGAAATGAAGACAAAGGAAGACACCAACGAAGTGAATGCAGTACTCGTGTAGGGGGAGCATCGAAGCAATATGGTGGTAATAAAAAGTTTGAAGGGAAGTGTCACAATTGTGGAAAGAGAGGTCACATGGCAAAGTTTTGTTGGTCAAAGAAAAAGTCTCTTAAAAGCAATGTTGTTACTTCTAAAAGTGAAGAAGAATGGGATGCAGAGGCATTCCTTGCTACAGAAGAGGAGTTAGCTCTCATTTCACCAACATCCAAGCAAATTGATTATGAAAATGACTGGATTGTTGATTCCGGCTGCTCAAATCACATGACGGGTGACAAAGATAAATTGCAGAACTTGGCAAAATACAAGGGAAGTCGTGTTGTAGTAACAGCTAACAACTCAAAATTATCGATTGCTCACACTGGTGATACGCTAGTTTCTCCCCAATCTATTGACAATAAAGTGCCTCTCAAAAGTGTTTACCATGTGCCAGGTATGACCAAAAATTTGCTTTCAGTGGCACAACTAACATCTTCAGGTCATTTTGTTTTGTTCGGCCCGCAAGATGTGAAGGTGTTTTAAGACATCCAAATTTCAGAAAAGCCAGTGATGGAGGGACGGAGATTGGAGTAAGTTTATGTAATGACAGCAGAGGCTGCATATGTAGACAAGACCAGGAAAAATGAAACTGCAGATTTATGGCATATGCGACTAAGCCATGTCAGCTACTCCAAGCTAGAAGTGATGATGAAGAAGTCGATGTTAAAGGGGCTTCCTCAACTTGAAGTGAGAACTGACACAATTTGTGCAGGTTGTCAATATGGAAAAACCCATCAACTTCCATTTACAAAGTCCAAGTTTCAAGCAAGGGAACCATTAGAGTTGATACACTCAGATGTGTTTGGACCTGTTAAACAACCATCAGTTTGTGGAATGAAGTATATGGTGACTTTCATAGATGACTTCTCGAGGTATGTTTGGGTTTATTTTGTTAAGGCAAAATCTGATGTTTTTTTTAAAATTTAAGGAGTTCAAAGAAACCATTGAAGCTGAAGTTGGTAAGAGAATTTGCTGCTTGCGTACTGACAATGGTGGAGAATATAGCTCAGAAGAATTTATTCAATACCTTCGAGGATGTCGAATACGTTACCAATTCACATGCGCCAACACACCACAGCAAAACGGCGTTGTTGAAAGAAAGAATAGGCATCTTACAGAAGTTTGCCGAAGTATGCTTCATGCAAAGAATGTACCGGGAAGATTTTGGGCAGAAGCAATGAATACTGCAACCTTTGTAATCAATCGACTTCCTCAACAAAGGTTATGCTTCCTCTCACCTTTTGAAAAATTATGGAATATGAAGCCTATTGTTGGTTATCTTAAATTTTTTGGTTGTGTATGTTATGTATTCATACCTAACCAATTACGTAGTAAAATGGACAAAAAGGCTGTTAGGTGTATTTTTGTAGGATATGACAGTCAAAGGAAAGGGTGGAGATGTTGTGATCCTACAACTGGAAAATGCTACACGTCTCGAAATGTGGTGTTTGATGAAGCCTCTTCATGGTGGTCCTCAAACAAGGAAGTATTACCAGATTCAAATGGTTTCAAAGATGTGGTGCAATCTTCTCAAATTCAGTTGAAAATTGATGAATCTGAAGCTACAAATGATGATCTTGGTGGAGGTCTATCTCAAAATCCATGGCAAATAGGTGTGCATCATCAGCCAATTGAAAATGATGACCAGGTCCCACTTCGGCGATCAACTAGAGTCAAAAGGCAAAATCCCAAGTATGCCAATACTGCCATTGTCGAATGTATCAAGGAACCTGAAACATTTGAGGAAGCATCTCAAAATTCAAAGTGGACTGAAGCTATGGAAGAGGAGCTTGATGCACTACAACAAAATCAAACTTGGGAACTTTTGCCCAAGCCAAAAGATGTACAGCCTATTTTATGCAAATGGGTGTTTAAGATTAAACGCCGAACAGATGGATCAATTGAACGATACAAAGCTCGTCTTGTAGCTCGTGGGTTTTCCCAACAATACGGGCTGGATTACGATGAGACATTCAGTCCAGTTGCAAAGCTTATAACTGTTCGGGTCCTGCTTGCACTTGCTGCCAACAAAGATTGGAGTTTATGGCAGATGGATGTCAAGAATGCGTTTTTACACGGAGAGTTAGATCGAGAAATTTACATGAACCATCCAATAGGCTTCCAAAGTCAAGATCACCCAGAATATGTGTGTAAGCTCCGAAAGGCTCTCTACGGATTAAAGTAGGCGCCGAGAGCTTGGTATGGTAAAATTGCTGAATTTCTTACTTTTAGTGATTATGTGGTGACTCCTGCTGATTCTAGTCTGTTTATCAAATCTAATGAAGGAAAATTAGCTATTGTGCTAGTATATGTGGATGATTTGATTATAACTGGAGATTGGAAGGAAGAAATTATTGTTGGGTTTTAAGCAGAATAATGCAAATTAAACGCAGCGAAAAAATAAAACCCGAAAAACAGGATCCATGTATTTCGATTGATTCAAATGGAAGTGATAAGATTTACTAACCTTTTCTATGTGGGAAGCTGAATTAAACACCTTTAAATCGAACTGAAGACGTTGCCTTTAACACGAACGTCCTCTACTGGTATCCACACGCACGAACAAAATGAACCAAAGTTGCAGGAGTGCTAGCTCCCTTTAGATACGAATGGATTTTTTTGATTTTCTTCTTTCTCAAAGAAGAACAATGGTAGCTGTATTTTCTCTCTAGAAAATTAGCTAGAGTAAATCTTTCTTATTCTCAATAATAACTTATGCTAGTTAGGGTATCCAATGTTGGTATCCTATGTTGGTATCCAATGTTTTTAACCACCTTAAAACTCTCATTCCTTTTGAAAAACGGAAATTGAGTTTTGATAAGAGTTAATAACAAGAGATAATATCCCAATAGCCCAATAAAATCCATATTGTTCATTTTGGTCTTGGTGTGTGACCCAATAGGTTTATATTATGTTGGCAGTGGGCCTTATCCCATAATAAGCCCACAAGTCATAATTGGTCTCTAGCAAGACATTATGACTACCCAAATAATATAAATATCGTTAGTCCGATTTTAACCTGTCAATAGAACATGTTATTATCCTTTTGTCACACGATATCTTGTTCGAACATAAGTCATGGTCCATGTCAAACTTAAATTGTTCAAACATATAATTTCTCGATCACTAAGTAGACTGATAAAATCAAATGGCATTGATCACATTATCAATTCATTTGAGCACGGCCATGCATTTTATAGTCCTACTCATCGAGGGGCCTAATAGATATCTCTCTCATAAGAGGGACAAATTCCATCTTGATTATACATTTTCCTCTGCATAGTTCTCATTATGTCCAATCATATCCTTTATAATTATCCGATTAAAGATAACGTTTGATTATGTCAAAACATAATGTTCCTTATGTAGGAAACCATGATAACCTCAGGTCAAAGGATTCAATAACATATCTATTATAAGAACACTTATGACATTATTCCATGAAGTGATCTTATAGTGGGTCTATCCAGTACTTTGTTCTCTAACAAGTATGTATAGATTTGATTCATATCATCATATATAATCATCCTATGATTATCAATGCAAATCTATACTAGTCTTAATTTATCTTGATGCCCTTTAGTGATAAATGACTAGGGACAACATGAATAACATTATTATTCATAAACATTACAATAATGTAACATGCCAATAATATTAATATGAAAAAACCATTATATAAATGAAATGTAATGATTACATCAAGGTCCAAATGTTTGGCCTAGGGCATAACCACTAACAATCTCCCACTTGCACTAGGCCCAATCATACATGTATCTAATACCCATTGACCTAGTATGTCCATCATGTTTGGCTTGTGGGAGAGCTTTGGTAAGTGGATCAGCGATGTTATCATCAGTAGGTACTCTGCATATCTTGACGTCTCCCCTCTCAATTATTTCTCTAATGAGATGAAAACGTCTGAGTATATGTTTTGATCTCTGATGAGATCTGGGCTCCTTAGCCTGTGCAATAGCACCATTGTTATCACAATAAAGATCCACTGGGTTGCTTATACTGGGTACCACTCCCAAATCAGCAATGAATTTCTTGATCCATACTGCTTCTTTAGCTGCATCTGATGCTGCTATATACTCAGCTTCTGTTGTAGAATCAGCGACAGTGCTCTGTTTAGAACTTTTCTAGCTGACAGCACCTCCGTTTAACACAAATACATACCCTGACTGCGATCTAAAGTCATCTTTGTCAGATTGGAAGCTTGCATCTGTATAACCATTTATTACTAGCTCATCTTCCAATCCTCCATATATTAAGAATGCATCCTTGGTTCTTCTTAAGTACTTAAGGATATTCTTGACAGCTATCCAGTGACTTTCACCGGGATCTGACTGGTATCTGCTCGTCATGCTTAAAGCATACGAAACATCTGGACGAGTGCATAACATGGCATACATGATTGATCCTATTACCGAAGCATAAGGAATCTTACTCATGCGATCTCGCTCATCAGTTGTCATTGGACACTGAGTCTTGCTAAGAGCAATGCCATGAGACATTGGCAAAAATCCTCTTTTGGAATTTTGCATGCTGAATCTATTTAGCACCTTATCTATATAAGTGTTTTGACTCAGACCAATTGTCCTTTTAGATCTATCCCTATAGATCTTAATTCCAAGGATATAAGAAGCTTCGCCCAAATCTTTCATTGAAAAAGATTTCCCTAACCATTCTTTTGTCTTTTGCATGATAGGGATGTCATTTCCAATGAGTAATATGTCATCGACATATAATACTAGAAACATCATAGCACTCCCACTAACCTTCTTGTATACACAATGTTCATCTTCATTTTTGATAAACCCAAACTCTTTGATTGTTTCATCAAAACGAAGATTCCAGCTCCGAGAAGCTTGCTTCAATCCATAAATGGATCTTTGCAGCTTACATACCTTCTTAGAATTCTCAGGATAGACAAAACCCTCAGGTTGTGTCATATACACATCCTCAAGTAAGTTTCCATTAAGAAACTCTGTTTTGACATCCATTTGCCATATCTCATAGTCATAATATGCAGCAATGGCAATAAGAATTCTTATAGATTTAAGCATTGCGACTGGTGAAAAGGTTTCATCATAGTCAATACCATGAGTTTGTTTGAATCCTTTTGCAACAAGCCTTGCTTTAAAGGTATTTACTTTGCCATCCATGTCGGTTTTCTTTTTGAAAACCCATTTGCACCCAATGGTTTTAATTCCTTCAGGTGGATCAATCAAGTTCCAAACTTGATTATCATACATGGATTGCATCTCAGACTTCATGGCATCTAGCCATTTCTGAGATTCTGGACTTGACATAGCATCTAGATAGGTAGTAGGCTCATCTTGATCCATGAGCATTACTTCACGACTATCTGTCACGAGAAATCCATATCTCTCGGGTTCATGTCGTATCCTATTAGATCTACGTGATACTTGTGTAGCAGATACAGGTTCCACAATAGTTTGTGAAACTTGTTGAGTTTCCATCAATGGTTCAATGTTTTCTTGTGGTTCTTGAATTTCTTCAAGTTGTACTTTACTCCCACTGGTTCTTTTAGAAATGTATTCCTTTTCCAAAAAGACACCATTTCGAGCAACAAACACTTTGTTCTCAGAAGGGTTATAAAAGTAATATCCTTTAGTTTCCTTAGGATATCCCACAAAAAGACATTTATCAGATTTTGGTGCTAATTTATCTGAGACCTGTCGCTTGACATAAGTCTCACAGCCCCAAATCTTTAGAAAAGACAAATTAGGAATTCTCCCAGTCCATATCTCATATGGTGTCTTTTCAACAGCTTTAGATGGAACTCGATTCAAAGTGAATGCAGCTGTTTCTAATGCATAACCCCAAAAGGATAATGGAAGATCTGTTTGACTCATCATAGATCGTACCATATCTAATAAAGTTCGATTCCTCCTTTCAGATACACCATTCCATTGTGGTGTTCCTGGCGGAGTTAATTGTGAAACAATTCCACAATCTCGTAGATGGTTGTCAAACTCTTGGCTCAAATATTCACCACCTCGATCGGATCGAAGTGCTTTAATAGTTTTACCAAGTTGATTTTGTACTTCATTTTGAAAGGTTCTGAACATTTCAAATGATTCATGTTTATGTTTCATTAGATAGACATAGCCATATCTACTGAAATCATCAGTGAATGTTATGAAGTACTGAAATCCTCCCCTGGCATTTATGCTTAATGGGCCACATACATCAGTATGCACAAGGCCTAATAAGTCAGTGGCCCTTTCACTATGTCCAGTGAATGGATCCTTTGTCATCTTACCTAATAAACAAGATTCTCAATTATCAAATGATTCAAGATCATATGATTGCAAAAGTCCATCTGAATGGAGTTTAGCTATGCGTTTCTTATTTATATGGCCAAGGCGACAATGCCATAAATATGTTGAATTTAAATCATTTGGTTTGGATTTCTTTGTTGTTATGTTATAAATATCATGATTATTGGATGTTTCTAGGTTTAGGACATAAAACCCACAATATGAATCAGCAATACCATAAAGCATATCATCATAATAAATAGAACATTTCTTATTCTTAATAAGAAAAGAAAAACCTTCATCATCCAAACTTGAAACTGAAATAATATTTCTACTCAAACTAGGAACATAATAGCAATTGTTCAAAACTAACAAAAGCCCATTGGGCAAAGTTAACTCATAAGATCCTACAGCTAGAGCAGCAACTTTTGCTCCATTTCCAACTCGTAGGTCCACTTCACCCCTTTTCAGCTGCCTACTCCTTTTGAGTCCCTGCACATTAGTACAAATGTGAGATCCGCATCCAGTATCTAATACCTAGGAATTAGAAGTAGATAAGTTAATCTCTATAACATAAATACCTGAAGGAGTAGTCTCACCACTCTTCTTCTTCTTCAATTCTTCCAGGTAAAGCTTGCAGTTCCTCTTCCAATGACCAGGTTCATTGCAGTGGAAGCAAACTCCTTCCTTTGGAGGTTTAGCCTTGGGCTTGGGTTTGGGCTTAGGCTTACCACCAACTTTTGGCTTAGCCTTAGCATTACCCTTGACTTTCATGCCTTTCCCTTTGTTGACCATCAGAACATGGCCAGGCTTTTTGCTTATGCTTTGCTCAGCTGTTTTGAGCATGACATGCAGCTCAGCTATTGATTTCTCCATATTATTCATGTTGTAGTTCATGACAAAATGGTCATAACTATCAGGCAATGAATTAAGGATCAAATCCGTTGCCAGTTCCAAACTGAGGGGAAATCCAAGCCTCTCAAGGTGATCAATATAGCCCTTCATTTTCAAAACATGAGAGCTAACTGAAGCACCTTCAGCCATTTTGCAAGAATGCAAAGCTTTGGTAGTCTCATACCTTTCTTGCCTAGCCTGCTGTTGAAATGTTTGCTTGAGATGAGTACTCAACTCATAAGCCTCCATGTTTTCCAGATGCTTCTGAAGCTCTGGAGCCATGGTAGCTAACATTAGACAGCCAACATCCACAGAATCATCAACATGTTTCTTGAATTTCTCTTTGATTGCCCTTGTAGCATCAGCAGGTGGCTCATTTGGAATAGGCTCATCCAGCACATACAATTTCCTTTCTTGCTTAAGGACAATCCTCAAGTTTCTGAACCAGTCAAGGAAGTTTGTGCCAGTTTCTTTAAGTTTGTCCTTCTCAAGAACAGATCGCAGTGACATTGCAGAAGTGTTATTTGATGCCATTAATCTACAAACATGCAAGATAAATTATATTAGTACCAATTTCATTTTAGGTTTTCTTATAAACTCCCACTAAAATAATAACCCTCAATAATAATTACAATAATTATAATAATTTAGTGGGCTAAGATCCATATTTCACTTAACTCTAAGTCAGCTTTGGCATGACGCTTAATGTTAAGTTATTTAGGTAGGTAGCTCATTTACCAATTATATCTTATATAACTCTTAGATTATTTATGGGATTTTGACATCATATGTCCCGGCATGTTATAATCCCATCTTATACCCTTAGGCCCAAAACCGTTTTGATAGCCTAAGTAAGTCTAACCATTTTAAACATATGAGTAGCACCATTACTCATCTTGCCTTACTAGGATAACCTAATGTACTTCGCTTTGGCAGAACCCACATTTTGGTGATCTTAGTCTTGACAAGTGTTTTAATAATGGGTGGCATATGACTTAAAATTATGGTGAGGGATTTAATTTTAACTTATGATGTCTAATTATTTATATACATCATGCATCAATTCATACATGCCATCTCATACACATATATAAACATTCATCGCATCACATACTAAGAATATATGCATAATATATATAAAACCGTGTCATAGCATGGCCAAATCTACATTGATCCCCATAAGCCAATATGAAGATCAAAGGTCAATCCTAGGTGTGAGAATGGACTTGATCAAAATCTTCCATCTTGCACCTCCATCGCCATGGACTTGGATTGATCTCCATTGTTGCTCTTTGTCTTCATTACAATAATAAATACAAAGATATTCTACTACAACTATTGAATAAAATAAAGATTACAACTAAATAAACGACACGCAGGTCGTATTTAAAATTACAAACCCTTAAATAGATAAAATAAAATTCATCCATAAAAAGGTTCAATTGGCCATGCTATGCACCATGCAAAGACATCATACATAAATATAATAAATCATATATTATTCATATCATGCATAATATACCTTATTTCATAAAATGATATATTAAAATTACCGAGTGATAATTATTAATGACATATAAGGGGTACGAAGAAACGATTTTGCTGATCATATCGACATTCGTTTAATTATACAGAATACCACCATAAATAATTTAGTATTAACCATATTAATACTTTTAGTTAATCGTATTAACAGAATCATATTAACACTTAATTGAGTTCATTAATCATATTAATATTATTTAATTTCGTAGCCCTTAAAATACCGGATTAAATATTACAAAGTTAATCTCGTTTTATCACATGAAATCCATTCGTTTTTAACACTTAAAATCGAAATCAATCGCCAAGTATCAACATACAAAACGATCAACAGAATCATATATATATAGATATATATCACATACATACATACATGAAATATTTGAATCAATCGAATATACAAGTGGCTCTGATACCACTGTTGGGTTTTAAGCAGAATAATGCAAATTAAACGCAGCGGAAAAATAAAACCCAAAAAACAGGATCCATGTATTTCGATTGATTCAAATGAAAGTGATAAGATTTACTAACATTTTCTGTGTGGGAAGCTGAATTAAAAACCTTTAAATCGAACTGAAGACGTTGCCTTTAACACGAACGTCCTCTACTGGTATCCACACGCACGAACAAAATGAACCAAAGTTGCAGGAGTGCTAGCTCCCTTTAGATACGAATGGATTTTTTTGATTTTCTTCTTTCTCAAAGAAGAACAATGGTAGCTGTATTTTCTCTCTAGAAAATTAGCTAGTGTAAATCTTTCTTATTCTCAATAATAAGTTATGCTAGTTAGGGTATCCAATATTGGTATCCTATGTTGGTATCCAATGTTGGTATCCAATGTTTTTAACCACCTTAAAACTCTCATTCCTTTTGAAAAACGGAAATTGAGTTTTGATAAGAGTTAATAACAAGAGATAATAGCCCAATAGCCCAATAAAATCCATATTGTTCATTTTGGTCTTGGTGTGTGATCCAATAGATTTATATTATGTTGGCAGTGGGCCTTATCCCATAATAAGCCCACAAGTCATAATTGGTCTCTAGCAAGACATCATGACTACCCAAATAATATAAATATCGTTAGTCCGATTTTAACCTGTCAATAGAACATGTTATTATCCTTTTGTCACATGATATCTTGTTCGAACATAAGTCATGGTCCATGTCAAACTTAAATTGTTCAAACATATAATTTCTCGATCACTAAGTAGACTGATAAAATCAAATGACATTGATCACACTATCAATTCATTTGAGCACGGCCATGCATTTTATAGTCCTACTCATCGAGGGGCCCAATAGATATCTCTCTCATAAGAGGGACAAATTCCATCTTGATTATACATTTTCCTCTGCATAGTTCTCATTATGTCCAATCATATCCTTTATAATTATCCGATTAAAGATAACGTTTGATTATGTCAAAACATAATGTTCCTTATGTAGGAAACCATGATAACCTCAGGTCAAAGGATTCAATAACATATCTATTATAAGAACACTTATGACATTATCCCATGAAGTGATCTTATAGTGGGTCTATCCAGTACTTTGTTCTCTAACAAGTACGTATAGATTTGATTCATATCATCATATATAATCATCCTATGATTATCAATGCAAATCTATACTAGTCTTAATTTATCTTTATGCCCTTTAGTGATAAATGACTAGAGACAACATGAATAACATTATTATTCATAAACATTACAATAATATAACATGCCAATAATATTAATATGAAAAAACCATTATATAAATGAAATGTAATGATTACATCAAGGTCCAAATGTTTGGCCTAGGGCATAACCACTAACAATTATTTGCACAAAGAAGAATTTATCTGTTCGTTTTCAGATGAAAGAACTTGGACAGCTCAAACACTTTCTTGGTTTGGAGATTGATCGTACTAAAGAAGGAATTTTTCTCCATCAGCAAAAATATTCTAGAGATTTGTTGGAAAAATTTGGAATGCTTGAGTGCAAGCCAATTGTTACTCCGATGGAACAAAATTTTAAAATTTGTGCTCATGAAGGAAGAGAATTAGCAGATGCAACGATGTATCGACAATTGGTGGGTAGTTTGATCTATCTTACTTTAACCAGACCTGATATTTCTTATTCGGTTGGTGTGGTGAGTCGATATATGCAAAATCCCAAGAAGCCTCATTTAGAAGCGGTGAGGCGAATTCTAAGATATGTTAAAAGCACACTTGATTATGGTATTTTGTATAAAAGAGGTGGAGATTGTAAGCTCATTGGCTACTGCGATACTGACCACGCTGGAGACCATGATACTCGACGTTCCACTACTGGGTATGTTTTTATGTTAGGTTCTGGAGCAGTAAAAGACAACAATCTGTGTCTTTGTCAACAGCAGAGTCGGAATATAGAGCAGCTGCAATGGCAGCTCAAGAAAGCACTTGGCTTATGCAGCTGTTGAAGGATTTATGCCAACCAATTGATCATGGAGTCCTATTGTACTGTGATAATCGATCGGCAATATGTCTCGCAGAAAATCCAGTTTTTCACGCCAAAACTAAGCATGTGGCAATCCGTTATCATTTTATTAGAGAAAAGGTTTTGCAAGGTGACATTGAGTTGAAGCAACTCAAGACAGAAGATCAAGTTGCAGATTTGTTCACAAAAGGGTTAAATGGCATTAAATTGAAAAAGTTGGTTTATCAGCTTAGTGTGATGAGAAGAGCAGAAGCTGGCGTTGAGGGGGAGTGTTAAAATTCAACACCAGCTTATGAAAATACAGCTGTCCAGTTCATGAAGTTTGTGTCCAGGTGTCCAATTCATAGAAAGCCATCTTGGTTTGAATAAGTCTATAGTTAGTTGCTATTTTTCTGTTTATTAAATTTTGTTTTTGTCCTATTCTTTAGTTGTTAGTGGGTCTTAGTGGGTATTAGCAGTAACATCACGTCCCTAAAATTTTGAATATGTATGCCTATATTAAGGCCAAGTTGTTCAGTTGAATTTACACTTCTTTGAGAAAATATATTTAGTTTCCCTTATTTTTACTCTGCTCCATATTGTTACTCTGTTCTACACACACTCAACAAATTGAGCATGCCTTCGAGTGACATTGAGTACTGTGCTGTGCAGGTGGGGCCTGCAGAGGTAAGTTGTGCTCTCTTATGTGAAATATCCTCTGGATTTTGAGTATACACATCTTGAGGGATATGTTATTTTCGTTTAATAGACGTTTGATTTAATTTAACTATATGGATTCCTCTAAACCAAATCTGGCATCAAGCTGAATAGAGGTAAGTGAAACTTAGAAAATGTTTTGAGCTTTGGAATTTCAGACAAGAAATATTATTATCTTTTAAAGGAACTCAAGAGGTAAGTGGTGATATCTTATGTGAAATGTTCTTGGAATCTTTTTGCACAACCTTTAATGCTTGTTTGTTTAGGCTACTATTGAGAAGTATGTTAATTTTGTTTATTAGATGTTTGGTTTAATTTATTTGGTTCTTTATCTTGTAGTCAGCCATTATATAGATCCTCTAAGCAGAATATTAGAAAGTAATGTGAGCTGTGGAAATTCTTGGCAAGAGATTACTCTTATCCAGTGAATATTTGGATGTTTGAACATATATTACCTGCTAAGAATATCTATCTTTTAACAAAAACAAAACAGTATTTTCTACAATGGGCTTATGAACTGATTCATGTTGCAGGCTTTGCGTCTCCTGGTGGCTTCTTTGACCGCTAAATCTGCTCTAACTGATACTTTTATCCTGAAAAAGCCCAAACAAGAACGCTTTTGAGCAACATTTCTCTTTGATTGAAACAAAGAGGATGTGCTGTTCGTAATGTTTTTGGTCCAGGACGAAACTGCTCGTTGGAATGTCATGAAGTTAGTGCAGAAACCAGCAGAAGCAGAAGCTTATGCCAGCTCTGCTCACCGTTTGCAGATAAAACAAAATATGAAGTCGAGTAGTGAAATTTGTGGGATTCTGCTTGAATCTTTTGGTTTTTGTGCTGTGTCTTGCAAATTCTTCCATTCTTTGTTTGTTGTCTATTTCATATGAGCACGTTGATTGTTCTATCTTTGGAGCTACCTAGGTTTTAATAGAAGATAGCTTATATTCTATTAGCTAGATTATGCTCCTGATCTGATTATATTCTGTTAAATTTTTATTGCATGTCTGATCTGTTCCAAATATGTTACAGCTCATGAATTTTTTTGTTTTCTTTGCTTGTGTTTTATCAGAAGCCATATGAACTGCTGACGTGACTAAATACTAATATAAATTGTCAGGTATCGATTTGTTCCCTACATACATGTATCTCTAAATAAGGCAACTTAAGATCAACATAAACTATATATTATTCTTTCAACAACATAGAAGGATTATATCAATGTTATCTAATCCAAATGTCTCCTTGAATTTAGGCATTGGAAGTACACATAGGAATCAAGCAAACTAATCTATAGTACACAGATTGATTTGCAGAAAGAGAACTAATAATTCCAATCTAATACACAACAATACACACATTAATGAAGAATCAAACCAACCAACAGTAAAAGTACTGGCTGTGCAACACTTACATCTCCTCTCAATCCGAATCATCTTTTTCCATCTATACAAAAAGTCACAGAGAGAACACCAAAAAAAGGGCATTATTTTTTATTCAAAATTATAGGATATATATATATAGTTCAAGAAATTATCTCCCAAAAAATTTTATCTGAATTTGTAGAAAAAGTAGTCTAATTCAGCAATTAAAATCAGGTAAAATCTCCATCTTACGCTATTTTAATTGATTTAATATTTCTTTTTCTTTAATTAATATTCAAATAACATCTCCAAACTGTTGACATAGGTTTAATTAGGATGAGAAACATACCTCCTGTGCAATTGCAAACGGTCTTCTAATAGTCCTTATGATAACCTGAAAACATATATTCAGAGAAAATTAGTTTTTTAAGAAATTTGCAACTTTATAAGCAGATGATAGTAATAATGTGGAATATACGACAACAAAAAAATTAAGAATAATAGGTCAACTAAAATTACACTAGCATGAGAAATATAAAAAGCTTTTAATGTAATATCAATAATG
Source organism: Excoecaria cochinchinensis (assembly GCA_947683425.1). Taxonomy (NCBI): domain Eukaryota; kingdom Viridiplantae; phylum Streptophyta; class Magnoliopsida; order Malpighiales; family Euphorbiaceae; genus Excoecaria; species Excoecaria cochinchinensis. The sequence continues at coordinate 807,712 of CANTUQ010000049.1, read as the reverse complement.
TATAAAAATACACTTGAAGTTTATTAAATTATTTAATTACACAACTTAATTTTAGGAACGGGTAAGAATATATAATCTATTTTTTATCTGAACTTGTCAATATATACATAAATTGGTAGGTTAGATAAGGAGATTATCTTTTCTCCATTTATAAGATACCTTTCATGGATAATGTTATTAAAATAATAAGAATATGCAGTGAAGTTATTAATAAATTTGGATGACAACATACCTGTTTCTTCATGGTTCCACTAAGGTCTTCCTTAAGAGTCTTTGATGATGGATCATAATAATAATTTTCAATCTGGTTACATCTATCCACTTCAAAACATTTTAATAATGGCAATTCAACTGCACTGGTTCCGGCATTGAAACTCTCAAGATTAGGTAACCTTACGAGTTCCAAGTGTGTTAATTGAGGAAATACAATTTTTTCCATTGCTGATTCTGATGCTTCTTTATCCTCTTTTCCAACAATAGCTTTCATCTTCTCACAAGAATGAATCCGCATATATTCTAGTTTCACCAGAAGTTTGGGCAAATGAGGTGGGAAAATATATATGAGATTTTCACAAATATATATTCTCAACTCTTGCAGGCTTTGAAATCCCATAATTTCTGATGGAATCTTGAACCATATATGTGTTAGATTTCTTAAATCATGTAAATATATCTTTCTCAAAGAATTAACAACTCCAACAGCAACAGCATGATGTTCTTGGAATGAAAATATCACTACGAATGCATCGCATTCTTTAATTTCCATCTCTTCTAAATTTTGCAGCCTCACGATCAAGTTGTATGGAAATGCAGAATGGTCATCAACATGGCCAACAGATGAGGAGTCCCCAGTTCTCTTGATATCTGAAACCTTCCAAAATATCGCAATAAAAAAATTAATGGTTTTATAGCTCATGATTTGCAATTTGAAAGAACGGATTAAATTGAATGTAAATATAAAGCAAACACATACCTCTTTGTTGGAAAAAAGATGTTTATTTCGTGCTTCAATACTTTCTTTCTCTCTTCCTCTTCTTACTAATCCAAATGTTTTCAATTTAGGACATTTTTCCACCTTTAATTCTTTTAGAGAGTGGAAATTCAAGGAAACATGACCAACAGCGCAAAAAGCCACCAACTTTGCTTGATCCATAAGCCCAAGTCTATTTAGCATGGGGAAGACTGTTTCCTCTTGTCTTCCATCTTCAACTCCAACTACATATTCCATCTTCTCACAACCCCCTATACGTAAACCATTAAGCTGCACCAATTGTTGTGCCGCAGAGGCTGCAAATGCTACTTTCAGCAGACAACAGTTTCCCAAGCCGAGCACTTGAAGATTTGATAAACGTAGAAAATTAGGTGATGGAAAAAATGTAGAAATCGCTTGGGCATTCGCGTTAGATGCATTTATTGGTTGTTCCATGCTATCTGCCATTACCTGTCAAATATGAAGTCTCCATTTTTAATAAGTTTTTTTTTTTTTGGGCTTAATATAGACATCAATTTCACAATGAATGGAATATATATCTAGGAACATAAAATAACACGTACCTGCGTGTCTACCCAAAAACCTTTCAGCTTTGGAAGGTGAAACAGGCCCAAACGTTTTAGATGAGGATATTCAACCTCATTAGCTGTTATCTTCTCATCATCCACTTCCTCTTTATAGAAAATTCCTTCCATATTCTCGCAGTCACTTATTTCCATCTCTTGGAGTTGTCTCATTCCTCTAGCCACAGACAGTGGAAACACATATTCCAATTTCTTACACAGATATATATCGATAGACTGTAAGCAATTGAATCTTGGAAGCTGAATTTCTAATGGCTTTATATTTGAAATTAAGCCATGCCATATTTCTTTCAAATTCTGTAACCCCATTAGTTTTATGCTCTCCAACTTAGAGAAACCCGTAACTGGAATTTCCTGCAGTATCGTTGCATCAACTATATACTCGAGTTCGTTGCAATATCCAATTGATATTTCCCTCAACTGTGGAAAAACATCATCACCGAGCTCACATATACTCTTAAGATTTACCACTTTTCGTAATCTTAACTCTTCAGTTTTCCTCAACAAAGAGCATATCCCACTATCTTTAATTTCAACTACACCACCTTCAATGCACAGCGTGTTCTCTGAAACATTGCAAAATATTCGTGGTCCACCAATAAGAATTTTAAATTTCATCAGCTTCCTATAAATTGATTTATGAGGCAAAATTGAGAAATTTGGTACCCGAATTTTTAATGCAGTTACGGGAAGACAATCTAGCTCCCTAAGGCTTGCATTGGTTTCCTCCCCATCTCCCTTGCATTCCCACTTGTAAAAATCCCATGTCACATACAACTCTTCTAGTTTTAATAGTTTTGATAAAACACCTGATGGAATATGACCAAGAATATCAATAATTCCCAAGTCTAGCAACCTCAGATTTCCCAGAAATGCTATTTCTTTTGGCAGCTCCTTTACATATGTTGCAGAAGTAATTTCAAGAATTTCCAGAGATGTCAAGGCTCCTATTTCTTTCGGAAGCTCTCCTGGTTCGTTCGAAAGTTGCAGACACAAGCTTCTAAGGTTCTTTGGAAAATCAAGTGAATTTGGCAGCAACGAGATTTCCAAGTTTAGGACTTGTAGTTGTTTCATCCCTCTAAAAATTTTGTTTATCTGGTCTCTTGAAGAACTGCTGAACTTCAGCCTTAAAAGTTGAAGCATCGGACACTCCATATCAATAGGAAGTTCCGTTAGATCACTACAAATAATTGACATTGCAGTGGACCCTTTACACCTATCTGCCTCTGGCCATCTCTTCATCACAGAATCACAGTTTACTACATACTTCTCATCTTTTGAGGCAATTAATATGGCCGTATCACGTATAACATCATGCATTTTTACTGATTTGCAGCCAGCATCGCCATCACCATCAAGCAACAAAAATGAATCTCTTAGTTCATCAATGAGTGCATTGACTTTATCTCTTGCTTGATGGAAGTCATCAACATTTTCAAACAAACGTAGGCCCATTCCATATCTAACCAAACTTTCAACTGGAACATTAGAATCTTCTGCAAACAAGGAACAAAGCAAAAAGCATGACTTAGCATCTTTAAGTTTCAAATAATTATAGCTTATTTCAATTCGAGAATAAACTTTCTCCATTCCAGAGATGCCTTTGAGATTGGATTTCTTTAGCTCTCGAAGGGCATCATTCCAAGCATATTCCGGCTTGTTTTTTAATGCTCCAGCAATAGCAACAATGGCAATTGGTAGACCGCCACATTCAGCTACGATCTCCTTTGTTGTATCATGCAAATCCTGATCAACGAAATTGCCGACCACACTTGTAAAAAGATCCGAAGCTTCTCTATTTTCTAGAACTTTTATTTCAAAGTTTCTTTGGCTTCCCAAGCTGTTGCACACATCTTTGTTTCTTGAAGTCAACAAAACTTTGTACCCTTTAACCTTCTCAAATGATGAAGGTATTCCAATAGCTTCAAAATCAATCTCCTGCCAAACATCATCCAATATTAAGAGGGTCGACGTCCTCTTAGCATCGTTCATAAACCAATCACTTAACTTTCTAGATCTTCCTGTCAAAGTTTTTTCCTCAATTTTTAACCCAAGCTGCTCTATAATTTCACTTTGAATCTTGCCCAAGTCTGGATTTTGGGAGACGACTGTCATAACAACCTTATCATACAAATTCTCTCCTTCAATTCTCTGCACAAGCTTTTTTACCATTGTGGTTTTACCCACGCCTCCCATTCCGAAAAAACTTGTCATGCAAACATCATCATCATTCAAAGCCTCCCAGACTCCATTCATAATTAATTTCCTCGATTCATAATCTCGTACGCCATGAGTGATGAAGGTAGATCCCATCTTTGGTGGAGGAGCAGGATAGGATATTGGGCCGAAATTCAAAGCTTCTTGACACAAAGTACCAATCTCCATAGCCATCTTCATTGCTTTCCTACTCAAGGAATAACGTGACTTCACATCTGGACACATTCCTTTCAAGCACTTATTATTGTTTCCTTCGACTTCATTACCAAGGAAAATCCTGACATTTTGAATCACGGGAACCACTTTCTCTTGCCAGTGGAAAACCTTAGGCGCAATTTCTTCAAACTTTCTCTTTGCTGCATCTACACATTGAATCACTCCAGTGTTCTCGTCTTCCAGTTTCTGTAGCTCTTGTTGAAGATTCACGATGTTATTGTTGTAGTGAATCAAATAGCCAATTTGTCGCTTAATGAAGGAGATGAAGTCATTTGCAATCTCACCAGCAGCTGCATCTACAATTGGCTCCATCTGTATCAAAGACAAACATATGAACATTTAGAAAGAGCTTTCACTTAATAAGCTTAGAAAAAATAAAATAAAACAAAAGAGAGAACATGTATGATTATTACCCTTGCAAAAGGAGGAGGAAAAGAAATGTCTTTGTCAATGGTAGATGTGCCTGCTCGAATTAAACTCTTGCAGCTCTAATCACCAGAGTTAATCAGCCAAGAAAAGTGATGAAATCAAACTGTATGAATGGAAAAACAAGATTTAATTACTAAAAATAATTAATCACTATAATTATTAAATAAATGCTACTACTTTTAACAATTTAATTACTCCCTTTGGTCCACTTTCTTTTTCCATACAGATTAAAAAATAGTAGTTGTTATTGTTGAGGAATAAATTTTTTCTTTTTTTTCTTTCATAATATAATTAAATATTATTTAAACAAACAAAATCATAGTTAACAACATGTGATGGGAAATGTAAATTATAATTGATAAAAAAAAAGTAAATATTATTTATTTATATATATATAAAAAAAAAAGTAATAAGATTTTGAAGAGTGGAGAGAAAATCAAGAATTCGGAAATTTGGATGAGTCATCAATATTTTTCATCCTTTTTGAGAAATTTTTTTTTTATTTTAAGTTATAATCTTGTAGTATAATAAGATAATAACAAAATATAAAAAATTAATTTTTATATTTTTGAAGTGAATAATAGAAAGAACCAAATCTACTTTAAATAATAAATTCTAGCCTACTTTTTCAATTTTCTGTAATTTGTTGCTCCTGAATAAAACTATCTTGAAGAAAACATAAAGCTAATTGAGGCATTTTTAATTTCTTGGAAGAAATAAAAGATATTTTCTTAGGTCCCTCCATTCCGATATGCTAATTTCGACGCATTATATTTAACAATTCTATAATAATATTCTTCATTTAAATATAGCAAAACTAGGACATTAATAGAGAAAATTTGGGTGCATTTCAAAAAAATAAATAAATAAATAACACGCTTTTTAATTGCTATTGAAATATATGAGTATGCATTTTATTAATTAAAAACTATATATTATCTTATATTAAAATATATAAACCTAATAAAAAAAATTAATTAAAGAGATCTAATATAAAAAATTTTAAATATTTTAAGACCTGAAAATACTTTAGAATATTCTAAATTGATATGACTTGTCACATAAATATTTTAGTACCAAATTTATGATTTTTTTTTTCCTAAAATGATTTTAATTATAATATTTAAAGAAATAAAGTACTTCTAAGGAAGAATTTTTTTACCCTAGCCATTATTAGAATATAAATCTAGTAAACATGCGAATAATTAACCTGTATAGAGACACATTTAAGAAGACAGTTTGACACAATTAATAAGTTTAAGAAAAATTAAATGAAAATATATGATTATTACCGGTAAATGAGCGCTTAATGAGCCAAATTGCAGCCTTGTTTGGAGAGTTAATGAGATGAGAAATAGATTGCTAAGAACAAACTGTATCACTGGAAAAACAAGAACCAGACGAAGAAGGTCATAGATTAAGAAATGGAATATAAATTTTAGCATAAGAAATATATTTGGCCAAAAGCTATGATGTGGTTGAGAAGTACTCACAGCCTAAGATGTATCAACTAGAGAGAGAAAAACTGATTATGCCGTAGTCAGAAGTTAATGGTTAGTATGAATAATACTTGGAAACATTAAAATATAATATATAGTTAAAAGATTATGCATAAAATATATAATTAAAAAGAAAGTCAGTCCATTAAATTATGGGGTTTTTGGATGATAATTCCATACTCATCTGCATTAAATCAACACATATGTATACGTTGAACTAAAAGTTAAACTTGTAAAAAAGAGATCACTTGCCTTTCTCTCTTCGCCATTCTTTCAAGTTTCACCTTTCATCATTATCTATAAAACTGGGTAAGTTTCAAGATAAATTCTGCAACATTGAGATTACCCAGTAAAAGAAGAAATGGCAACTTGTGAAGTAGAGATTTTGGGAAAATAAAAGGATTTTCCTTGCTGGATTTGCAAATTAATTCACAAGTTTTTAAGCTGTATAACCCTTTCTTCCTAGCAGAGCTGTGATCTTAATGGCTAAAATAGGAGTGGTTGAGAAGAAGAAAGTTAGGAGTAAAATGAAAATGGAAATTAAGACTTGGAATTTTTTTAGTGGCAATTTTTATCTATTTTCAACATTTGTTAAAGCGAACCTCACAATTAGAGTTATAATATGGTATGGGTATATATGATGCGCGCATTTGTATTATTCGATCGCACTGATCGAACAGTGTTGTAAAGAGATTGTATTATTCCATCGAGCGGTGTTATAAAGGGGAGGGCCATTTGATACAAAAGTTATAGCTGATAGATAGAATTCCCCCGATATTCTTATAGTGTCAGGTGTCAAGAAAAATAATAATAATAATTGAGGCAGGGGGCCAAGGCTCTCTCATTGCCTAAACATAACTTCGTCTTTTAGTGTAAGCAGATGAGGTGCAATCATAGCGGAGGTGCCAACTTTATGTGCTGGAATGCACTTATTATCGATGAATTCCCAAGGTACAGGATTCTGTAAATTAAAATGGCAAAAACTTTAAAATATGTCCACATGTATATGTCCCCCATCATCAAAACAATACCACTTCATTCAAAGTTAGTATATGATCATTAAAGTTTGGTTGTCGTCAAGTCTTTTTTTATTAGAAAAAGAATAAGTCCACAAAAGCTTCGGACATGGCTTTTTTTTTTTTTAAGGAATTAGACAAAGAGTCTTTAGTTAATAAATTTGATTCAACCACCATTAATTTAAAAATGGTGTGTGTTTAATGTAAATTATATTTTGAAGTACATTAGTTGGAAGTCACGGAGGATGGGCAAATTATTATGAGTTGGAGTTTGAAATAGAGATTGATGGTTGGGTAGCTAAATTAAAAGTGTTTGAAAGTTTAATTGCGGGAGAATTTTTAAAAATTACAAAAGAGATTCTGTTAAAATTTTTGTAAAAATGAACAGTATATGATAACATTGTTGAAAAAATTTTCATAATCTGTTACCTGCAAAAAAGAACAAAGGACCTGTGCAGATTCATGAATATTCCAACGGTCAAGTCAGTAATTGACGAATAACGAATAGAAATTCAAAGAGAATCCGAGAGAGTTAAAATACCTGATTTCCTGGATCTTTATAGAGTTCTGTAGTAGAGTTTGAATAGGAGTCTATATTCCTATTTAGGTAATATCCCAAATTAAACAATATTCTTTTTTAGGATTTTTCAGTTATCATAAGTCCTCCCTCCAGCATATGACATTTATGTCAGTAATTGAGTGGGAAAAGAAAATCATCAGGCCTCTGAGACCGAACTAGGCAAAGAAGAAAAACCGAGCTTGGAATGAGGTGTTCCGAGTTGATTGAAAATCTGAATGACTTAGAAAAATAACCGAGCTAGGAATTTAGAAAAAATAACCGAGCTGATGACTAAACCGATGAATAACTGACCGGGTCTCGTAAAGCCGTCAGGAACGAAGTAATAAATTGCCCAGTGTATACTTATTGCTCGTCCGAACTCAGGATAACGTATGAGATATAAGATTGTCCATGTAACTGTGCAAATTGGAACAATAACAATTGAAATAAGATACTGCATGCAAAGCGTAACTGCCGAACTTGAGCTATTAAGGTGAGTACTCAAATGGCAAAATTGCCGAACTTGAGCTATTGAAGTGAAATCGAGAGCACGAATAGCGGTATTGAGCAATAAATGGCGAAATTGCCGAACTTGATGCTCGAATGGCGAACTTACCTAAGTGAGCAATAATTGGCGACATAGCCAAACTGGATGCTCGAATGGCGAACTTGCCTAAGTGAGCAATAATTGGCAACATTGCCGAACTTATTTTAAGTGATGAAGCAATCAAATGCTCCATGTGAGACAGCATATGAAGAACAAGAAGAAACACCACTTGATTCCTCAATAGAATATATTTTTCAAGAAGTTAACCTGAACAAGAGATTCTTCTAGATTGTCGAGTAGTAGGGTAACAGATAAGCAACTCGTCAATGAAACAATTGCTTTCTAGTGGATTTTGCATAGACTGTCAAAGAAGCAAGCCGTTGCAAGAGATTCAAGCTGCCCATTATCATAAAGAGTGACGTGGCTGATTTAATGGTTGCTCTCAAAGATCTGTTCTCTTGACTGGACTAAGTAGCCAAAACAAAAATAAGAGACTCAGGGAAACCAACTTCAAAAAGAGTATCAAAAATAAATTCCCATCTCAAACAATTGTAAGCCTTTTTTGAGGTCCACTTTAAGCATATAATTAGACCACAGAAGAGGAGCTTTGACAGAGATGTGGTTCTTCTAGATGGACCAATGTCTTTGATGCCGTCTTCATTCAGACTCAACTGTTCCTCTAATCTTCTCAAGTATTGATTAATTTCATCTTTTTTAGAACCAATAACTTCTGTTGTAGAGTCAAACCCGTCATTTTTAGTACTCGCTCTGTACTAATTTCCATAGAGCCTGGACTAGATGAACTTTGATATGGATCATGTAAATCACTTATAGAGGTAGAATCTCAGTTCTGAGTGGGATAAGATACTGGACTTGGGCTAAAAACAGAAGAGAACCCTAGTGATATGGCTTCTGAGTAGCATATGATCTCTCTTGCAATCTCTGAATTTTTGCCTGACCAAAATTGGAGTTGTGAATAAAAACAAACGAAGAAGACAGAGTATTGCAAGATACATAAGCATCTATTACTTGTATATACCTTTTGCACATTTACATGGTTAATCACTGTCATCCATTCATATCTAGTTGATTTTGATTGGTCATTTGCTTTGATTTGCAGTTGTGCATGGTTGGTGCGAGCCATAAGTGACAGCCATCAAAGGAAGATTGCAGCCAAAGGTGAGTTTAGGTCATCAAGTTCATAATCAGTTGTGTAAGACTTTCTAATTAAACAATAAATTGACTAATTTTATATGACTGATCTTTTCTGGTGCAGTTTATGCATTTTTGAGAGTGCTACAATTAGAAATACACATAGGATGTTCTAAATTTGTTAATGTGCTACATTAAATTGTTCATTTATTTTAATATTTTTTTCATAGATCATACTACACATCTTAACCCACATGGATGTTTTAAGTTTGCCAACATGCTATATGATATTATTCACCAATTTACATACTGCTATAACCAATTTGACTGTTCATTATGCCTATTAGTGTGTCACTTCAAACTAGGGGTAAAATCTACAAAGAATTGACATTAGGCCATTACAGAAGTTCAACTTGAGATGCATGCCATTTCGGGAACGTGCTTATAATATTATACTAATCTATGTTGTTTGAACACATGTTTTCCTAGATGTTTACGATATATGTTTTATATGTTCTTTCATGGGATTTTTGGTAGTTGTGCTTTATAAATTAATTAGTTGAGCAATGTAATTCTAGTTAATTCTAACTATGAAATCAATTTTTTTAAATAACAGTTTTGCAATAATGAGTAACGTTGATAGATCTTAAATGTATAGAAGATTAGCACCCGATGGTTTACTTAATCTTGAGTTTGTTGAAAGAGTTAAAGATTTTCTTGACTATACAAGTTCTCAACCTGCATACATGGACGGTCCAAAAATCATATGTTCATATAAAAAGTGCAAACATAGGTGTTATCTTCCTGTTGATGAAGTGCATCTGCATTTATTAAAAAAAATGATTTGTATCAAATTATTTTGAGTGGATATGACATGAAAAACCATTAATTTATAGCACCTTTAGGGGTAATGAAGTTAACTCCTGCTATTCGCAATCCTCCACATCCACTACAGCTACTTCTAGCACGTGGTCTGCATCCAATTAGACCGTACTTGAACTTTAGAATACATAATGAGATGGATGACTTGAAGGAGAGAGGCAGCACTTCATCACAGCATTTTGATCATCCATCTTCACTAACTGCTTAGTTAGGGATTGATTATTATTTAGTATTTGTAATTATTTAAGTTAATTATACATTACTGCATGTTTTTAACATAATTATTTACTATAATGAATATATTTTTAATTATATTATTTTTGTACATTATAATTTTTATACTATATTACCATTGATGACTTTATCATTTAGAATTAAATGTAAAAAAAGTATGAATGAATTGTAGTAAATTATAAGTAATTTTTTTAACTGAATGGTTCATTTCGTAGATAAATTTTTCGGCGGAATGTTGCGTTCCGTAAGTAAACTTATTGATGGTAAATTTGTTAATGGTATGTTTCGTTTCATAGATAAATTTACAGACAATATTAGAGGTAAATTTATTGAATGAGAGCTTCGATTCGTAGGTAAATTTGCTTATCTATGCACATGGACAATGGAGAAAACATCAAAGGAGGCAGCAACAATCTTGATGTGAAAATTTAATGCAGTGAGATGGTAAAAATTTAATAGAAAATAAATCATGGCACTGAATATGTATAAAATAGGATATTTATAGTCATAGAATTTTTTTTTATATATAAAAATAAGAAAATATAATCATTATTTTAAAATGATTATCGAATTTCAATAGTGTGATTCTAAAATTTAAATCTAAACAGTAATTTATGTAAGTCATAACAAAATTTCTAGAACAGATGTATGACTACAAAAATAGAAAAATTTTGAAAATTAATTAGATTTCCATCCTTCGATAAGACATTTTTCTTGGGACTTTTTTATATATAGTGTTTTTTTAAAAAGTATTTAGATTGTTGGAGTGTTTTGAACAATATTTAAGAAAATGGAATTTTTTTTATTTCCGCAATGGGTTGTTGCGGAAATGGCTTAATTTTTTTTTTTTTTTTAATTGTTGAGCTTTGCTTTTCATTCCAAGCCCATAAGCTGCCGGGTTTTTTTTATTTTTTTAAAGAAAAAATTTAATAATTTTTTAATAAAAAATATCAATAAATTTTGCCTTTTTTATTAATATAAAAAAATTAATTTTCTTTTATTCAATTTGATAAATATGATAAAAAAATTATAGATTAATATGCGTATGTTGAATTAAAAAGAAAATATTATTTAAACTTGATAATTTATATAATGAATGTATTATCTTTTATTTTGAAAAAATTATAGGTTAATATACGCACTACAAGAAATTGAAGCTTTCCCGACGGAAATCCCCAATTTTCCGTCGGAAAATTAATTTGCCGACGGAAAGTAATTCCGTCGGCACCGTGAGCGTAGCTAAAATTGCCGACGGAAATGTTGTTCCGTCAGCAATTTTCCCGACGGAATTTAAAATTCCGTCGGCAATTTTTCCGACGGAATTTAAAATTCCGTCGATAATTTCCCGACGAAATTTAAAATTCCGTCGGTATTTTTAAAAAAAATAATAAAAAATTCAGAATTTCCCGACGGAAGTAAAATTCCGTCGGTAATTTTAAAAAAAAATAAAAAAAATTCAGAATTTCCCGACGGAATTTAAAAATTCCGTCGGTAATTTTTAAAAAAAATTAAATAAAAAAATTATCAAAAATCTCAAAAAAAATAAATTCTAAAAAATCTTAACAATCTATCTAATTGAAAAAATATTTAATTAACATAAATAAATAACATTCTAACAACAATAATATTTCACATTAAAAATAATAATACTAATAAACAACAATAACATTCCACATTAAAAATAATAATAATACTAATAAACAACAATAACATTCCACATTAAAAATAATAATAATAATACTATACAAAAACACAACACAACTTTAACTAAAATTAACACTAATTAACAATAATATTTATAAATATGAAAAATTCTATTAATAAATTTAATAACAATAAAGTTTTAAGAAATATAAATTTAAACAATAATTAAAATTTACCAATATTCATCTAACATAAATAAAATAATAATAATATTAATAATAATAATAATAATAATAATAAATAAATAAAAGAGAGAGGCAGATCTGTACCTGGCGCCGGAGGAGGAGGAGAGGTGGTCGGCGGCGACTGGGCAGAGGGCAGAAACGGGGAGAGGAGAAGGAGGAGAGAGAAAGAGAGAGAGAGAGAGAGAGAGAGAGAAAGAGAGAAGGGAAGGAGGAGCGGGAAAAGAGGGAGGGAGGGAGGATAGGGAGGGGAGGCCGATCGGCGCCGGAGGGAGGGGGAGGGGCGGTGGTCTGCGGCGGCTGGGCAGAGGGAGGAGAGACGGGGCGAGGAGAGGGAGAAGAGAGAAAGAGAGAGAGAGAAAAAAAAAAAGAGGGAAAGTTAAATTTAATTTAACTTTAGCGACGGAAAGCATCTTCCGTCGCTAAAAAAAGAGAGGAAAGTTAAATTTAATTTAACTTTAGTGACGGAACGCATCTTCCGTCGCTAAAAGAGGGGGAAATTAAATTTTTTATCTTTAACGACGGAAAGCATATTCCGTCGCTAAAAATAGCGACGGAATATTCAAACTGTCGCTAATTTTAGCGACGGTTTTTTACTCCGTCGCTATTTTAGCGACGGTTTTTTTACTCCGTCGCTAAAAATACAATTAAGTTTTTTTTTTTATTTTTTTCAGCGACGGAAAAGAATTTTCGTCGCTATTTTTAGCGACGGTTCCTAAAACCGTCGCAAATATCGGTCGGCAATTTTGGTGGGAAATCTTGGCGCCATTTTTAGCGACGGATTTTATTGCCCGTCGCTATTTACCGACGGAGATTAAATTCCGTCGCTAATTAGCGACGGAGATTAATCTCCGTCGCTAAATAGCGACGGAAATGATCCGTCGCTAAATTTCCGTCGCTAATTTATGATTTTCTTGTAGTGACGTGTTTTGCATTAAAACAAAAATATTATTTAAATTTGATTATTTATATAAAAAAATTGAATAATTTATAATTTCTAAGATTTGAAATTATTTATATATATGCTTCATCTTATCATTTATTTAAAATTATCTTCGTAAATAAAAATCTCATTTACCTTTTCTACCGTTTACTCCTAAAAAAAATTATTAGATTTTGAAGAATTCAACAATTAATATCCCTAAATTTTCTCATCATTAACAAATTTGTCATTAATTTAGACATGTATGAATGCAACACCAAAAATTTAGCAAATAAGTAATAATTTCGCAGCCTATAAGTAATACAAAATCCATCACAAATTTCATTGTACAATTAATTTTATATTTCATTGCATAACACAAAATAAAATACCAAATCAATGGCTCTCAATCTCTCATCAACTCTTCTTATTATTCTTCTGGGCGTAGCTCTAATCCTTCCTTCTTATGCTCAAGAGAAACCCGACGATTATTTAAAACCTCAAAATGAAGCTAGAGCGCAATATACCGCTACACCACTAGCATGGGACGCTAAGCTAGCGGAGTCTGCACAAACTGGAGCCAATCAACATGTAAAAGACTGCAAAGTTGATCCCTCTAATGGACCTAAGAATTTGTTCAAGGGCCTTGCTGAACATTCAACTGCGTACGTAAATGCCCAGTGGATTGCTGAAAAGTATTTCTATGACGTAAAATCTGGCAATTGCTCTTCTCCAAACAAGTATTGTGGAAATTTTGCTAATATCATTAATTCTAAATTCAGTAAGGTGGGGTGTGCTAAGGCTAAATGCAACGATGGTACCGGAGTCATCTTTGAATGCGACTTCCAATAATTTTTTTATAACTATAAATTAAAATTTAATAAATATCTTATTTATCCGTTGTCTTTTTTTTTTTATGTAATAAATCTCTAACATATATTATAATGTATACATTTTTTTTTTTATAATAATGGTTACAATTTTTTTTTTCTTATAAGTAATGGCTATTACAAATTCAAAATTTTCAAGCAAGCGCCAATAGTGCTACAAATTTTGTACTGGTTTTGACACACATCAAATTTTGATATATTTATCGCTGTTTAGTTTAATTTGATTTAATTTCGTTGATAATCAGGTCTGAAATTTCAAAAGAATTTTTTATTTGAAACTTAAATTAAGAAAACAGTCAGCAGATGTTTGAAGAACATAATTCCAATTGTACTATTTTATTATTCATAGTGAAATGTGGTCAAGATTTTACTTTAATTGATCAAGCTATCCAAATTGTGAATAGGTTAAATTTTCTTTAGTAGTATAAGAGAATGAAAATTATTCATTCAGTAAATACTAAAAATTTGCTTAATTTCAGTTTATAATTTTTACTATATTTTAATTTTTAATTATAATCGAAAACCGAATCGTGCTCGTCGATACTGTTGCCATTTATTTTATTTGTAGGTTAATTTTCATTGTCAAATATCCATCAACCACTTCTTGACAGATAAACTACGTTTAAAATTTGGTAAATGTTTGTGAATTTAATGTTATAAACATTATACCATTACATCACTAGAAGTGGAAAACAAAAATATCCACAACATATATATAGTCCAAAAGCAACTGCATAATTCGCAACAACAAATATATACGTCAACCTTTCGTGACCTTGACGATATACAATGTTGTTAATATGCATCGATCACTTACTAAAATTGTTTTTAAATTATAAGTATGCAACTTAATGATTTTTAAATAGTGATTTTTTGTCCAAAATTTCTTTCCATAATCATTAATTTTATATATTATATATCTATATTTGTAAGACATTCATGCATGGTAAGAATTTATGACCATTTTTTCAGTATAAAATATTCTTTATTATAAAGATTTATTTTCAATCTCAACCTCTATTTTTTAAAAAAACGGTACCGACTCTAAATGTGTAATAAACTATTACTTACGTTCACACTAAACCTTGTTTGTTTTTTTTTTCAATTATAAAAATTGAGATTATGGTAAGATGGAACCATAATTCAATGTGTATTACGTTAAATTATGGTAAGATGAAACTACAATTCAATTTCAATGTGTTCCCACTGATTCTGTATTGTATTCACATTGAACATTCTTTTTATAAAATATCAAAATTGAGATTATAGATAGCAAATGATTAATATCTTATATGGATTGAATGCATTAATTATGAACAGGTGATTATAAAAAATATATATAAAAATATCATTTTTAATAAAACAATAGACATTCATTAATATATAGTCAGAACATAGAGTCTATGTTTAAAAAAACAAAAAGAAATATTATTATTATTATTTTTTTTTATAGCAAAATGATGGGTTAAAATTCACTCATGCTCACCAGACTTAGGATAAAATTATCATAATTTCATAAAAAAATGTAAGAGAAAAATTATGAACAGTTGATTATAAAAAAAAGATTACCCCTTTTTATTTTTTTGTTAAAGTTAAGTTTTTTGTTATATTATTTCAATTCAAATATTTTTTTAGTGAAAAAAAAAAAAAATTTCTTGTGTATGTTGAGTGTAATGACTTTACCTAAAAATAGTTCCAATGAAGTCGGAAGCTAATCATGAATCTTTGTTGTGTGTCGTCGCCTTGTAACTTCCTCAATATTCCTGCTTCGACGTCAAGTTGCCCTAGTTTTTTACGTAGTAATCTTAATTCAATTGTGGGGGGCCACAAAATTATGTCTTTATTTTTATATGTTTTTGCATATTAGGCCACAAGAATTTCCTTGATATTTCCTCTTATCTAGTACACTTTCGAAAAAACCTATAGTTTTTCAAGAAATTTTGATTTAAAAGATAATTTTAATAGAAATTAAATGTTTCGATAGTGTGGGGCCAGAAATTGATGTATTTACTTTTATATGTTTTTTCATATTACGCCACTAGAATTTCCTTGATATTTCCTCTAATCTAATCTGGTACGTTTAATATTGTTTCTTGCTAAAATTGAAATTAGAGATTTATCTAAATGGTAATTAGTACTTTTTATTATATATATATATATATATATTAATTTAAATTCAGATACTGGTAATGAACAATTACAGCAACCAAATTACCTTTTGTACTAGTAGCCCGCAGATCGAATTGTTTCAACCGATATACATTTGAGACTGATTTTACTCTTATTATGCAGCAAAAATATGCTCAATCAAAACACAGGTCATCACCATAGACTATTCATAGACATAGAGCTGTCTTCTTTTTGTATAATAGGATTAAAATCAGAATTGAGATGAAGAATTGTAATTAGTTATTTAGAGACTTAGACATATATATATATATATATATATATATATATATTCGGACTTAAATATCTACAATCACTTTATATTTTGATTTATAAAACAAACTATTAACTTATTAGTACATCTCCTAAAAAAAAAAAAATCTGCCACTTCAAAAAAGTAATTTTTAAAATCATTTCATGTTTGTAAAATAAAAATAATATTTATTATTTTTATATGACAATCTATTGTGGATTGTTATATATGAATAATATAATATCATTTCAGCATGAAATTTTGCTTAAAGAAAAATCCTTTTTTTTTTGTGCTTAAAGATAAATCAAGTTGATAAGTGTGAAAGTATGTGCAAAGAAAACAATGGACAAAATATTGAATCTACTCACAAATTCAGCTCTTATTCCATTAGTTAAATCATACAATTTATGCTCTAATGACCACTATAATGCCCAAATTTCAATTTGACATTCTGTGGGTATTAAAAAAATGCCCAAATTTATAGGGTTTTCTCAATTCGGCCCATAAATTTTTTACTAATTAATAAATCCCTTTTTATAACATAACATGATAATTTAATTTGGATTAATACAATCTAGTTGGATACTATCATTTTATGCTATCTACTCTTCTTCTGCTTCCTCCACAAAGTTCAATAACTAGTTATAATTTGTGCAATTTGCATTTTGTATTTTAGTTTGTATGAAAATGGAGAATAAAAATTCGAAATCCAAACCTTTCATTTATGAAAAATGGAATTTGCATAATATTATTAGTGTTTATACATTTATTTTCATTGGTAAAATTAAAATAATAAAAATAAAAGAAGTCATAAAAAACTGAAATACATAAAGCAATTAATCAAAATAAACTTTTTTTTTTTGACACAAATCAAAATAAACTATTGGTTTTATAGTTAATAGTTTATGGCTAAAGCCACATTTTTGCTTTTGAAGTTTGCCAAAAATGAGCAAATTTGTACCTGACGTTTATTTTGATGCAAACTTTTTTTTAATGTTTGTAAAATAGAAAATTTTTGCTCATACCGTCAATTGCCGCTAAGTTTGACCGTTAATACGTTAGTTGACTGTTAACGGGATACGTGTCATACATTTATTGGATATGTGGATCAAACGTTTGGATGCCAAAAGTGTATTTTTGACTCAAACGTTTTTTTAAATGTACAAATTTGGTTATAACGTTTGTGAAATAGGAAATTTTTGCCCATATCATTAATTACCGGTAATTTTGACGTTAATAAATTAGTTGACCGCTAACGGCGGTGGCAAAAATTTTTAATTTAATAAACGTTGGGAATAAATTTGTACCAAAATAGGTAAAATAAATTTAACTATTTTGAAAAACAATACCAGCAAAAATGCTGTTTTGGACATAGTTTTTCAAACACTTGGGCAGTCAGTACAGAAACTCTCATCCTTAATCTAAATGATTAACTGTTATTTGCTTCGCATTCAGTTGAATCTACTAGAATTTCCACCAGAATTTGTTCTTTCTTCGATCAAAACCACCGAGCAGAAATTGTTTAAACAAGTCTTAAAGCGACTAATTCAAATTCACATTAAATAAATTCGGATCTTGCCCCATACAATTTCTACACATTTGTCAAATGAAATCAAGACCCTTTTTGTAAAGCTCCAATCAATCGCTGTCTTCCCTTCCCCGCAAGCCAACCATGTCATTTTGACTCCACTCAGAACGGTAGTTGGGCTTTTTCCCATATTCCCATTTATGATATAATGATTATCATCGTCCCTTTGTCTGTTTCTCTCTCATTTTAATTGCTTGTTGCTCAGTTTTCTTCTTTTGAACAAGCCTGTTCACGGTTAAGGAGAAACCTGCTTTTTTAAAATTTTTAGTATTTATAGCAAGAATCCCGTTGTAAAGGTAAAGAATTTAAGAACTCTACTTTCTCATTTTCTTGTTTTCTTGGATACCCAGTTCAAATTCACTATCCTTTTGGCTAGACTGAGGTAGTTTCTAGTGAAATGAACACCATGCAGCTTTTATGTTTGTGATTATGCCTGTGTGAGCTTTGATTTAGCCAAAGCTTAACTGGGCGCAATTTTCTTCTTCTTCTTCTTCTTCTTCTTCTTCTTCTTCTTTTATTTTTTAATTTTTATTTTTTTTTATTCAGGGGAATGAGAAGAAAAGATTGATCATTTCTTGTTGGCAGAGTCAAAATGGAGTTATTTTCGCCTTTTGGTCCTCGTGTTTTCTTTTGGGTTTCTCTGGTGTTCTTGGTACTGAATAATGGAGTAGTTGTGTCGGATAGTAAATATCTGATTGGGCTTGGAAGCTATGATATAACAGGACCAGCAGCTGATGTTAATATGATGGGATATGCTAATGCTGAACAGATTGCTTCCGGGGTTCACTTCAGATTGCGAGCTCGGTCTTTTATTGTGGCCGAGCCACAGGGTAACCGGGTAGTCTTCGTCAATCTTGATGCTTGTATGGCCTCACAACTTGTTACTATTAAGGTGCTGGAGAGGTTGAAGGCAAGGTATTTCTCATTTTTGCATATTAATGTCTTGAGCTTTAAAAAGACTTTAGCTTGGTTAACCAATTAGGATTGGTTCAATTGATAAACTGGATAGGATCATAAGTTTGGAAGGCACTTTTCGTAAGAATTGTAAATTTAATTAAAATCTTGACATCTGAAGCAAACTATTATGAAGTTTTATATCTTTAAAGTTTTGTAGGATAAGAGGGAAAGGAAGTGGTAGCTTAGAATATAGGTGTACAGCCTATATGAAGTGTGTTTTGTAATCTGGTTAATTCCACCCTTGTGAGGTCATGATATGTGGACTATATGGCAGGTATGGAGATCTTTATAATGAGAAGAATGTTGCTATCAGTGGTATTCACACCCATGCTGGTCCTGGGGGCTACCTTCAATACATTGTATATATTGTAACATCACTTGGATTTGTGCGTCAATCATTTGATGCTCTTGTAGATGGTATTGAGAAGAGCATAATACAGGCTCATGAAAATCTCCGCCCAGGATCTATTTTTGTGAATAAGGGTAAGGGAAATAATGAAGAGACTTGTTTTGTTTGTAACAAGATAAAATCTTTGTATATTTTCTTTCACAGCTGTTTTGGTAAAATTCTGTTTTTGAGAGGGGGGTGGGGGTTGTGGAGATATGAATCTGGTAATGTGATGCCAGGAAGGGATCCTTGCTTTCTTTTAGGATTGCTTTGACTCTTTTATTATTTGAACAATGATGAATTTGGGAAAAAACACCGTACATATGGACATATGTTATGCATACATGACTTGGAAGGAAAAGGTTTTCTTCTTTTTGCAATTTTAGAAAATCAATACCTTTCAACATCTAGAGAACTTAGTGAGTTTCACAATTATGTTATCTTAATGCTTGCTAGTTCCTTAGCAACAAGACCTGAATCTGTTCATTGTATCATGTATCCAAGTGGCAGCTTGAATGTTCAATTTACTGCTTCCTTTGAGGGACTAGGCTGCGGTTTGCATGCTATATCTTACAGAGGCTCTGGCTTTCTATTTACAGGAGAGTTGTTAGATGCTGGTGTAAATCGTAGTCCTAGTGCATATCTTAATAATCCTGCAGAAGAACGCAGCAAATATAAGTATGATGTTGACAAAGAAATGACCCTGTTGAAGTTTGTTGATGATGAGTGGGGTCCAGTGGGTAGCTTTAATTGGTTTGCTACTCATGGAACTTCAATGAGCCGTACAAACTCTTTGATAAGCGGGGATAACAAGGGTGCTGCTGCACGATTTATGGAGGACTGGTTTGACAAGAATGGTGGTGGAACTGCATATTCTGATGAAAATGTGGCTGATGGAATCCCACGAAGAGTCTCAAGTATAATTCCTGATGTGCGGGATAATCGTAAGTTACTAGTCCATATGCTATAATTGAAAAGTGCATTAGAAAATCTGTCTGCTATAATTTGAAAAGTGCTGTAGAAAAGATAGTTTGATCAATGGGTTCAGAGAACATTTTGATTTATCTGCTGCAGCTTTTACTTTGCATGAAAACAAGTCGAAGTGACTCTACGCTATGGCTTTTAAAATTGCAACATGTTGAATCCCTTTAGAAATCCCACTGATGTCTATCTTGATGCATCAAGAAGTAGCAGCATGTGGGTTTTATCATGGTCAGGAAGCGGGTGGGGTACCATATTGATCACCTCCTATCTCCTCCCAAGAAGTTTACTAATATTTAGGACATCCTCATAGACTTAAAATCATGAAATTGCCTTTTCTCTACTGCATACAATCACACTGTCAATGACTGCAATCTTCTAGTTAATAATACTGTCTTTTCATATACATTTGGTATATCATGCAATAAATACTTTTTCATCCCGAACATAAATTCAACTTTAAAAAGTGAGTTCGGACTTTTTTTTTTTCCTTTTGGTAATATTGTTGCGCCATTAAGTGAAACTATCTATATATTTATGATTGCATCCATGGTTACCGTTGCTCAAGTCATTCTTAGAACTCCTACATTTTGTTAATATCGTGGAATAATTAACATATGGGATTAAGGCTTAGTTGTTGTTGTTGTTGTTGTATTGAATAATTAATGTGCAAATAGGCTGAGGGAGACAATAAAACAAATAGAACTAGTGGAATAATCTAAAATCATGAAAATTTTATTAATTTTCAGTAAATGATTCAGCTCTTCATTCTGTCTTCTCTCCTCTCTTTCTGTCTGACCGATAAAAGTAGAAATTCCTGAATTTTCATTAGTTATTCTAGTTGCCTTTTGTTAGATTCAGTATTTATTGACTCCAAAAAGAAATAAACACAGAGTAACGAAATTGCAATTTATGAAAATCTTTACGAATCTAAATTACAAAATGTGGTGCTCGGATCTGATGTCCTGTAAGCTGTGCCGTAGCACAGCTGTGGTGGGAGCATATATGATAGAATTATCAGATGATTCAATATGGTTTCAATTCTATAAACTCTTCCATTATTTGAGATATATATTAGGTGATAAGGAAAAATATGCCCTTGTGTTGCTCTCTGATATTTGTTCTTTTGTAGACCATGAGCTTCTGGAGCTTGCTGCATCCTTCCACTCTCCTCCTGGTGAACCAGCAACCAAGATTCTAAGTGTAGCAAGACGTGTCAGGGGTGCTCTTAGGCAAGCTGATAAACCTGGATTTGTATCTGCATTTTGTCAAAGTAACTGTGGTGATGTCAGCCCCAATGTGCTTGGAGCCTTTTGTATAGACACTGGACTACCTTGTGACTTCAATCACAGTACCTGCGGTGGAAAGAATGAGTTGTGCTATGGGCGAGGACCAGGGTAATCCTCTGTCTTCTGGTGCTGTTTTGGTGGAAGATGTGTTCAAAACCTGTTGTAATTCTAAACTGCACCATGTTATTTATTTTGACAGTTATCCTGATGAGTTTGAGAGTACACGTATTATTGGGGAGAGGCAATTTAGAAAAGCTTCGGAACTTTTCACTAAAGCATCTGAGCAATTAAATGGAAAGGTTGATTACCGTCATACTTATTTAGACTTCTCCCAGCTTGAAGTTACAATTCCTAAACAAAGGGGAGGTTCTGAGGTAGTTAAAACTTGTCCTGCTGCAATGGGGTTTGCATTTGCTGCAGGTACAACAGATGGTCCTGGGGCTTTTGATTTTACACAAGGGGATGACAAGGTGATCGGCTGTATGATCTGCATGTATTTATGTTCTATTTGCTTAAGCGTTATGATATTCAATTTCTGTATTTGTTCTTTCTATATTATATAATAGGGGAATGGATTTTGGAGGCTGGTTCGTAATTTCCTCAAAGCACCAAACAAGGAACAAATTGATTGTCAGCATCCAAAGCCCATCTTACTTGATACCGGTGAAATGAAACAACCATATGACTGGGCAGTGAGTGACAACGTTTTCTTTTTAAGAAGTGTTATGCAAGTAGATCGGGAGTGATAAAAGTTCTTAAACTTGACACACTATATTTCTCCAAATTTTAACCATCATAAACTCAATAATAGTAGCTTTTCTTATTGACAGTATCTTTGATGAGATGTTTTCTGCAACCACCATTCAGTTATTGATGATTGCTTAAAAAATAACTGGATTTATTTTCTCATGCACATGCAGCCTTCAATACTTCCAATCCAGATCCTCCGAGTTGGGCAGCTTGTAATTCTTAGTGTACCTGGAGGTATGAACTTGCCTAATCCCTATTTCTGATATTTTTTGCAAGGTCAATGCCATCTTTACTAGATTCATTCTCTCATTTTTGTGCAAAGAAAAATCTTGGGATTTGGATGGAGCAGAAATTATTTATATGTGATAGTCATGGATCAGTAAACAAGGTAGGTTTAAAGAAAATGCTGAGATGGAAAAAATAAGGTCAACTCTAGTCTATCCATTTTGTTCTGTGGACAAGAATGCAATGCTAAGTCTCTTTGGTAAGAAGGAACTTATTGTTAATTAGAGTGTGACTTAGGTGGTCTGAGCCCAAGATATTTCTGTTGGAAAAAAAATTTACTGTTAAGAAATGGAACGTTAAGATCATGTAGAATATGAGCAGTTAAAAATTTTCTCAAAATGATTTAAGCTTCATGCTGAAGCCAGTCCTGCATTAAAGAGGCTAACAGAGTGCAGTATTGTGCACCAAACTGTCTAAGCAGGTCTAGTGCTTCACAACTCTAGCATGCACTCCAAATAATGGATTGATGTTATTATCTGGAAGAATCATTGTTTAGCTGTTTTGACTTGAGGATCTGTTTAAGCATTGCATGATGATTTTTCTGTTATTGTTGCTTTCAAAACCTTCCATGCATGAAGGTTTCCTAATAATATCTTTCTCTAAGTTTCCAAATTTTATACTTCTTTTGAGCAGAATTTACAACAATGGCTGGGAGGCGTCTTCGAGATGCTGTGAAGACGGTGCTCACAAGTGGTGGGAATAAAGAATTTAACAACAATGTTCATGTTGTTATAGCAGGATTGACTAATACATATTCACAGTATGTGACCACCTTTGAAGAATACGAAATGCAGAGATACGAAGTGAGTTTTCTTTTAGATTTTGCAGTAAAAGAAAAGTTTGTTTCATTTCAAAACTAGCTTTGCTAAGCTTTAAAATGAATCTCTAAAGCATGTTTCAGAAATTGAGAGAATTATGATAGCTTCGGTTGTTTTACATAAATAAGGAAAACATTTCTCAGATCAAACTAACCAGCCAGTTGGTTCTTTATTGTTTTACTCTATACTTCATATTCTCAGAAATTAAAGTCATTTTCAGGGTGCCTCGACTCTATTCGGTCCACACACACTCAGTGCATATATTCAGGAATTCAAGAAGCTGGCTACCGCTCTTGTCAATGGCCAGTCAGTTGAGCCAGGTCCACAGCCACCTGATCTCCTGAATAAGCAAATAAGCTTATTAACACCAGTTGTAATGGACGCGACACCTCCTGGTGCAAATTTCGGTGATTGCAGTTCTGATGTCCCGAAGAACACTACCTTTAAGAGAGGCGATAATGTGACTGTCGTTTTCTGGTCAGCGTGCCCGAGGAATGACCTGATGACTGAAGGGACATTTTCCCTTGTAGAAATCCTCGAGGGAAAGGATAACTGGGTTCCGGCTTATGACGATGATGATTTCTGCCTACGGTTCAAGTGGACAAGACCATCAAGACTTAGTGCTCGGAGTCAGGCAACCATTGAATGGAGGATCCCTTCATCTGCCACTCCCAGTGTGTATAGAATAAGACATTTCGGTGCTGCAAAGAGCCTACTGGGTTCAGTTAAGCATTTCACTGGTTCATCTAGTGCATTTGTTGTTGTATGATGATGGATCTTGTTATATTGTTTCACACGTGTTGTATCTTTGTATTCTGCTTTAACTACACAGATATAGTAATTGTATGCTGTAAGATTTGATTTTATATGATTCCTGATAGGGCTAAGCATTCAGTTATGTCTGAATATGAATTTGGAAGTAAAAATCAGAATGTGAATTTAAGGTATACTGACAAAGTAAATATATTTTATTTTGTTAAAAATAAAACAACAATAGAAAATTTCTTAAAACAAGTATAGAAAGTTTTAAATTCAATTTTTTCTATAAAATTTAAATTGTAATTAGATATGGCTGCTGTCAATTGTAACAAAATAAAAAAAATTCTTAATTATACTATTTTCATTTTATTTTATATGTTATTTTTTAGTAAAATTTAAATTTTATTTATTTAATATTTTTAAATTTTCAATAAAATTTTATTTTATTTTTTTAATAAAAATTTATCAATTAAATTTAATTTTTTATATTGAATAACTTAATTTTATTTTAAATTTAAATTTAATTAATATTTTTTAATTTTAGTAAAAGTAACAAATAAAATAAAATAAAATGGATTGAACAATATTTAATATATATATATAAAAAAATAAAGAATCTCCTCAGGGTATCATAAAATTGAACCAAAACGGTAGCGTTTCGTTACTGTTCATTTCAGCTGAAGATCGTCAGCAGCAGAAGCAGCCCAAGCTGGGTAGCAAGCAAATAACAATTCCGATCTTTTCATATTTCACCATTACTACTCTGATTCAATTCACAAAAAAATAGTTGAGAAAGAAAAGAAACAACAAGAAGAATCAAGAAATGTCAGTGCAAGAGTATCTAGACAAGCATTTGCTTTCTCGGAAAATCGAGGAAGCCGTCAATGCCGCCGTCAGGGCCAAAACTCCAGATCCCGTTCTTTTCATCGTAATATTCCTCTCTGTCATTTTCTTTTCCGTTATTTTTTTTCTTGCTATCCAAACAGAGAAACTTATATGGTTTTTGGACTCTCAGTCTAATCACATGAGAAAAGCTGTTCCCTCTGTGATAACAAAGATTAAAGCGAGGCAGATCATTGATAGCCGAGGGATTCCAACTGTTGAAGTTGATCTGTATACTAATAAAGGCATGTTCCGGGCTTCAGCTCCTAGCGGCGATGCTAGTGGCATGTAATATTTCTATTCTCCATTAATTTCGCTTTCAATTTCTAGAACCTTGCCATTTTGTTAGCTAATTATAACATAAGGAACAGTGAGCTTGAATTTTTTTAATAATATTTTTCCTATTTCCGGTAGTAGGTATGAAGCTGTTGAACTGCGCGATGGAGATAAAGGAACATATCTTGGTAACAGTGTGAATAGAGCTGTTAAGAATGTCAATGAGAAAATTTCTGAAGCGTTAATTGGTATGGATCCTACACTTCAGTCTCAGATTGATCAGGCCATGATTGACTTGGATAAGAGCGAAAAGAAGGTAACAATGTTTCCTATTTTCACCTCGATATGTACTCGAGACTCTCTTGCTTCTTTGAACTTACTGCAAATTATCGAATATTGAATTTATAGCAAATGGAATATTTATGATAACTTCAAAATATGCAAGTTGGACTTTTGTTGTGATGAATGTTTTATTTGAAAGTTCTTCTTGGTTAGAAAAATATTGCAAGTCCAAACAACCTTGAAAGCATTGCTTTTTTTTTTTCTATGATTTTTCTATGAAGGATCAATAATTTTTGTTCGTCCTGATATTTATTGTCTAAGTGTGTTTCATTCTGTTATAATTAAGTCATCTTCATCAGAGAATCAGGTAGATTGTCTTTATAGTTACAGACAGGTTAACTTCTTAGAAAGGATATTCATATTAAGAGCATCTGCTGTTGCTCCATTCTGTATTAATAACAACTTTTCTAAAATTATAAACGTGATTTTTGTATATGCTGATCGTTAGATCTTTATTAGTGGTTCAATATGGGCTAGTTGTATACTTGCTTCATCTTGAGCAAAACTCTGAACTATTTTATTCACCAGAACACCTAATTGAAAATGTCCTGATGACCTTTGGCATTGTTAAATGTTACTCCCAAAAATCCTGCCTTGCACAATTGCATATAAAAATGTTTGAATTCTGATTCTTGCGTTGCTCAAATCTTATGAGGCATTAGTGGCTTACTATTAAGTCATCTGCAGGGTGAACTTGGAGCAAATGCTATTTTAGCTGTGTCAATTGCTGCATGCAAAGCTGGGGCTGCTGAAAAGGAGGCATGATCTTCTTCTTCTTCTTCTTTTAGTAATCACTTTATAAATTGCAAATTGCAGTTTTTCTGGTAGAAACATGTGTCTAACTTTGACAGTTGTAACTTAAATTTCAGATTCCACTTTACAAACACATCGCTGATCTTTCTGGCAAAGCCAACCTGACTCTTCCTGTCCCCGCCTTCACTGTCATTAGTGGTGGTAAACATGCAGGGAACAGTCTAGCCATTCAGGTATCCTCTGTTTAAGTTTGCCCTTAAATGTACACTTATTTTGGTTCTCCAAACATTTTTAAATTGATGATTATTTAGAGCTCATGGTACCTTCAGAAAAGGTTATCATTCTTGACTTAAAATAGGAATTGCCTTTGATATTTGTAACACCCAGAATTGATTGGACAAGAACGTCAGAATAAATATATATTTACTATGTCCCTAACTACCTTTGCTATTCTTTCTATATTTCTGAAAAGGATAGTGTAGTTTATGGTCATGAAAATTGGTTATGTGGATCCTAATACCTTAAAGAAATTCATTAGAAACATAATGATATGTAACCATACGCTATAAGTGATATCTTTGGACTTACATCAAATTGTTTTGATGTAGGGAAACAAAGGCTACCTCTGATTTCCAAATAATATTTCAACCTTGGAGTATCAATTCATTTTTTTCTCTGTTGCTTATAATTTATTATTAGCCATAAAACTAGTTAGCTTACTAGCTTACCTGTTCTCTGATTTTGATTTGCCGACCTCATTGAACTGGCAATTACTTATATTGTTGCCATTAATTAACGGATAATAAACATGAGAAAAACATGCATATTTTAGGGTCCATGCTTCCAATTTACTTAGTGGCATCTGATTTTTCTCTTTCTTTTCTTGTTTTTCTTTCTTGCCAATTTTTCACCAAGAAATCAATTTCTCCTGTACTTCATAGTAAAAGTCAAGGATGTTCTCATAATTCATGTGCATGATACAAGTCAAGAGTCATTTGTTGCATCTTAAAAATAAAATAGATTTCATTGAACAGGTATGTACCTTCTCAAGAATTGCAAGGTCTGCTTCTATTTAGATTCTTTGCATCTCAATGCTTCATTATACTTGTCTAATTCTTACTGACCAATGAAATTCTACCTGAAATATTATCAGGAAATCATGATTCTTCCAATTGGTGCGAGTAGATTTTCTGAGGCACTGCAAATGGGCTCAGAGACCTATCATCACCTAAAGGTGATTTATTTTGTTGACAATATTTACCTATCAGAATTTTAAATGTTGATAGCTAGAGGTCTTTCTTATTTTTTCTTTTTTTTTTCTTTTTTTTTTCTTTTTTTATTCCTTGTATCATCTAGAACCTTGACCTTAGAAGTGTTCATGTATTTGACTAGAGGCCAATGCGACAAGGATGGTTGATGAAGTTTTTGAGATTTATAATTAACATGTTATCCGACGTGCTTGAGATTCAATTTTGAACTTTGCAAGGTGTTTTGAGTTGATCCTTCTATTCCATGTGCATGGATTCTGTATAATGAAACTATGTGCAGGCATAAACAAACACCTTTTCTAATATCAGAAATGAACGTAAAATTTCCCTTAATTCCTGAACCTTATGATTTATAATAGTTTTCTTGGGCTTAAGTGATCAAGCCACTAAATTTAATTAATAAGATGCTTTTTTCTTCTTTTTCTCTCATTCGTTGATTGTAACTTCTGTTATTAAATAGAACAGGCTGTTATTACAGAAAAATACGGTGAATCTGGATGTAACGTTGGTGAAGATGGTGGTTTTGCTCCAAACATCTCCAGGCAAGCATTTCATGCTTGATGGTTCTCTCTTTTATTCTTTACTCCAAAAAGTGTAATTTCTTGGCATACTGGAAGAAGAAAGTGCATTAACCAGAAGCAAATTTCATGCATAAATCATTTCTTACAAAGATTATTCTTTTTTTTTTTATGGGAAAAATCATATTTTCTTTGTAAATATTAAAGAGCAACTATATTTTGGGTTGTTAAGCTCCAGCTGTTGAAATGCTCTATACCTGAAAATGTTAAGCTCCAGCTGTTGAAATGCTCTATCCCTGAAAATTGGGTTATATTTGTTCAGTAATTAAGATCTTTCTTTCTTTTTTAATCTTATTATATCCCATATCATTGACAGTGTTAAAGAAGGCTTGGATCTTGTTAAAGAGGCCATCAGCAGAACAGGGTATAATGACAGGATAAAAATAGCAATCGATGTTGCTGCTACTGCATTTTGTATAGGTAATTCTGCAAGTTGTTCTTACAGCATCAATAGCATACATGGGAATGGTAATTGTTCCGTCATTTACTTGAGACTTGCAGTTGATTTTATTGGCTGTTCAATAGCCATTAGATTATTTGTCTTTCAGAGGTGAATGCTATGTTCAAAAATTTTGTTCACACATTAAAGCTACTTATTTTCTTCTTTCATGTTGCTTGTGAATAATTTTCAAAGAGCTTCTGCAACCTAGGGTTCCTGTTTTGCATAATTTCTGCTTACTAACTACTAATACCTTCTAAAAGCTTTTGTAATGCCCTCTATATTATAGGTACGAAGTATGATTTGGACATCAAATGTCCTAATAGATCCGGGCAAAATTTCAAGTCAGGGGAGGATATGATTGAGATGTACAAGGAATTATGTGCAGGTATTCCAAGCCATATTTCATTCTTTAGTCTTATTTTTGTGTTGTAATTTTACTAATTGATTGATGCGTCACTTTTTGGGATATCAGAGTATCCAATAGTTTCAATTGAAGATCCATTTGATAAGGAGGACTGGGAGCATATCAAGTATTTTTCAAGCCTTGGACTCTGTCAGGTTTGTCCTTAGCATCTTTTGAATTTGATTGGTTGTGCGTTTTTAGAGAATTGTTTCTGTTATTCTGAATCAATATATGTCTACGCGCAAAGTGAGAGAAGATGATTTGCAGGTTGTAGGTGATGGTTTGTTAATGTCAAATCCAAAACGTGTTGAGAGAGCAATCCATCAGTCCACTTGTAATGCTCTTCTTCTCAAGGTGTGCATTTTTCCTTTAGATGAAATGTTTCCATTTGCTTAGGGTCTGCTTGCCCCTGTTTCTTATCCGCTTTTGACAAAAATATATTTTCAATGGGTTGGTAGAGTCAGCCCTAAGTTTCCTATAATGCTTTGTTTATACTGTTGCACTTATTTTTTTAATGTTACCATATTGTGATTTCTGTATCTTATGCCATATAGTAATAATAGTGTAAACATGGAAACAAAGGCAACTGACTCAGATTACCATTAACTTGGTGGAGTGGTCAAATATTGTTCTTTTGAGTATTTTTGGTACTGAGGAGAATACCATGGCTATCAACAAACAGAATACAAGCTTCTCCATTGCTGTAATCTAAAATTTGGCCATTGAAATTCAGATAAACCAGATCGGGACAGTGACAGAGGCCTTAGAAGTAGTGAAGCTGGCAAAGGATGCCCAATGGGGGGTGGTGGCATCTCATAGGAGTGGGGAAACAGATGATTCTTTCATAGCTGATTTATCTGTTGGCCTTGCCACTGGTCAGATCAAAGCAGGTGCTCCTTGCAGGGGAGAGCGGTTGGCAAAATATAATCAGGTTCACTTCTCATTCTCAGACTGCTTTGTTTTCTTGTCAGTGCTTTCCACAATTCCTCCCCACCCCCCACAGGCACAGAGTAAACCTGTTATTAGTTTGTTTCAATTATATCTCGAACTACACTCTACAGAATGTCGAGGAACTAATTTGAACTAATGATTAGCTTTTAAAAAAATAAATCTCAAGCAACCACATAGAATATTGAGTCTAAATGAAAAGGTCTAGATGTACTGACATCATCCTTGCTTCAAGCTTGAAATGTTTCTGGCTGCTTTGTACTGCCATTATGATTTTGTAGTCTAAAATGAAAGTCTCCGTTCCTCTTGATTTTCTCCTTCAAGCCTTTATATAGATATCATTACCTTTCTAACGGTCCAAGGACTACAAAATTGAAGGTGGGGATTGGAGGAGGGGTAGGCAACGAATTGTGGTCTAACTTTCCGATGCAGCAATCCTTATTGTTACTAATTTTTATAAATATAAATCGTCAACGCATAGATGAGAATGTTCACATATGAAAGGCAAATCTTTGTAGTGCCATTGGGGCTTATTTTGGTTGATATGGAGAGCAAGGTAGATTCGAAGCCTAATAGACGAACTTTCTTGCAGTTGCTGCGTATCGAGGAAGAATTAGGTGATCAAGCAATTTACACTGGAGAAGATTGGAGGCTGACCTGAATTTTCCTCGAGGATTTCAACCCCTACAGTCTACAATTCTTTTTGATCTCCTCCTAATTGTTTCAGGCTTCGATAGTAAATATTCAAATATATTGAGCAACTCAGTGCTTTGATGTAATATTATTAGCATTTCTTCTTGCTTGAACGAGTTTTTGCGGCTTTTGAATATATTGTGAAGAAAGATGAAATGTTTGACAAATTCACAATTCCCTAGTTCAATGTTGTGATGAAATTTGATTTATTACACGAGGTGGCCAGTTATACAAGTAATTCAATCAGTTCTCTCCATTTTATGGAAATTTCTTTCTTAAATTTTGTGCATGGTGCGCCATCCATACACAAAAAAAATGAACACAAAATATTTGTCGTGTGTCAATATATACCATTGGTTCAATGCATTATATCCGGAATGCTTCAAAATTGTGCCCTGGTAATGGTTTCCAACTTTCCATACTTTTGAAAAAGAAATAAAACAATGGCCCCCATGCTGTTGAAGTGTTATGCCCAGTTCCTGTGGAAATGCAGCTGGTTCATCCATGTCTTGAAAAGATTGAAGAAAGAAGAGGCAATAAACTTGTCCTTAAGCAGTTAGCCTAAGCCTATAAATTAAATTCAAATTTATATAAACTTATACGCATCCCATGTCCATGAAATTATTTATAAACGGCCGTTTGGCAAGAGTAGTTCTACATTAAGTTCCAAAAATATATATACATACTTTTAGATTCAATCATTATGCACTATGCACTAATAGTAGGATTTGGGGAGAAGTGTTTCCTTCAGGTAAGTTGTTGGATGCTGAGATCTCACGGTTCTTTATTGTCTAAAACTACAAAACACAGGGAGAATGCTTCCCATCAAGAAGCCGAAGAAAATGTCATTTGGCAATAATTAGCTACAGATTTTCAGGATCAATTAGCTGCTCAAAAAAGACTAGAAGAATACCTTCTATTTATCTTTTATAGAGCAACCCTTAATTTCTTTTTCCTTTTTTGGACTAATTAAAAAAAATACTAACTTTCTAAAATTAAAATTAAATTAAATATCAATTTTTTATTCAAAAATTATATATATATATATATATATATATATATATATTTTATTTTGGCTTAATATTTAATTTAATAATGTTAAGTTTTTATCATTATCATTGTTATTGTTGTTGTTGTTAAGCAACCCTTGATTTCTTAATAAGCTTTTGGTTGGCGAAAAGCCGTTGCATCAGTGATGAAGGTCCTGCTTTTGGCTGTGCTTGTATTAGTGTTTCTAGGGATATTCACAACAATGGCGGAAGGCTCATCTCTAATGTCTACTGCTGTGCTAGGCTTTGCATGTTGAAGATGCAGGAAACTATGCGCGAATATCCCACACCGGGAATAAACAATAAATTTATGTACTTAATATATATGAGGAGGATAAAGCCACAACGCACGGGCTTGTGGAGCATGTTCTGCTTCATAAGCCCGTACTTTTTCAATCATTGAGGAAACAGATCCCAGGACCTCAGGTTTTCGGAGCTGTAAATCTTCAGTATCCTTCAGCATGACTACAAATCTGGTGAATGAAGTATTACCGTGTGATTAGCGTCTGATCGAAGCTTGTAGAGAAGACCTGGATGGTCGTCGTCTCTGACAGATTTCTGAGCTTTTTTCTCTCTGCTTTGGGCTTATGTCTTTGGACCTAAAATGTTGTGCAGTTAGAATATTTTTTTCCCTGGTTTGGGCTTTTGTCTTTGAACCTAAATTGTTGTGTTTAAATTCTCATCAATTTGGGCCTAAATTATTTTAGTCGATCGATTTCTCCATTACAAAGCCCCGATCCTTCTCGAAATTACAAGAAATTTCATTCACTAAAAAAGAAAAAGATTTGTCTACAATAATTTACAAGATCTCTCCTCTGCTTCCTATAAACTATATCCAACCAATTTCTCACCATTGCAATCTAAAAGTTTGAAGTAATTCATAGCTTAGTTACCAAATCAAATCGCTACTAATTTAAGAAATAAAGATGGCAATGATCCCAAGCTTCTTTGGCAACTCAAGAAGCAGCATCTTTGATCCTTTCTCTTCTTGGGATCCATTCAAAGACTTCTCCTTTCCTTCTTCTTCTTCTCTGGTTTCACGTGAGAATTCTGCTTTTGCTAATGCTCGCGTAGACTGGAAAGAGGCTCCTGAAGCTCATGTCTTCAAGGCTGATCTTCCTGGTCTTAAAAAGGAGGAAGTGAAGGTAGAGATTGAAGATGACAGAGTTCTTCAGATCAATGGAGAGAGGAATGTGGAGAAAGAAGACAAGAATGATACTTGGCATCGCGTTGAGCGTAGCAGTGGGAAGTTCATGAGGAGGTTCAGCCTACCTGAGAATGCGAAAATGGATAAAGTGAAGGCTTCAATGGAGAATGGAGTTCTTACTGTCACTGTTCCTAAGGAGGAAGTCAAGAAACCTGATGTCAAGTCCACTGAGATTTCAGGCTGAGTTTAACAGCTTTGTTCTCTTTGCTTATACGTGTCGAGACTATGGTGTCTAATGTAAACTTTATCTCTTTGCTCTAGTAATATCATTGAACATTTCCATTGTTAAGTCGCTCTTATGAACTTCTTGAAGATTATAAAACATAGTAATATCTGTTGTAAAAATAAGAACCGGATTAGAGCAAAACCGCAGCTAAAATAGAAATAATAAGGAACAAAAGATTTAACGAGGTTCGGCTAATATTGCCTACGTCCTCGGGACTAAGAATATTATTTCACTAAACTAAACTGTGAAATAATACAAGAAAGAAGAAATATGCTTAACTAATTGACAAGCTAAGCAATCAAGGGATGATTTAAAACCTAAAACTAAGGCCATATTTATAGTTAACAAAAGCCCTATCCTTTTGCTAAAATCCCGATGTGGGATTTGTAGATTTCCCTTTTTTTTTCTTTTTTTTTTTTTTTTCTTTTTCTTTTCTTTCTTTTCCTACCTGCCTACCATTTTTCTAGCCGCAATATTTGACTTCAACAATCTCCCACTTGAAGATTTGATTGAGTATCAATCATATCTTCACACCATTCTTTCTCTCTTTCAAATCCTGTTGCTTGTGTATCTATCAGGCCGCTGGAAGATCGACACCAAATAAACTTGTCAGTGTTAACTGCTTTCGTCATAAAATCTGCTATATTATCTGTAGTATGGATTTTCTGCATATCCACGGTTCCTTCTTCCACTTTCTCACGAACGAAGTGATACTGAACCCGAATGTGTTTTGTCCTGGAATGAAATACTGGATTCTTTGCAAGATGCAAAGCACTCTGACTGTCACAAAATAGAGAAACATTCTCTCTTTTATGCCCGAGTTCCTCCAATAACAATTTCAACCATACAGCTTCTTTACTGACTTGTGTAGCTGCCATATATTCTGCTTCTGTTGTTGATGTAGCCACAACTGATTGCAGTTTTGAAACCCAGCTTACAGCTCCTCCAGCAAGTGTAAACACATATCCCGTAGTGGATTTACTTTTATCCAAATCTCCAGCATAATCAGAGTCAACATATCCTCTGACAATAAAGTCTGATCCTCCATAACACAATGCAACATCTGCGGTCCCTTTAATGTATCTAACGACCCTTTTTACTGTATTCCAATGCTCTCCACCAGGATTCGCCATGTATCGACTAGCTGCTCCCACTGCATGTGCAATGTCCGGTCTTGTACAAATCATAGCGAACATTAAACTCCCCACTGCTGATGCATACGGTACTCGAGACATCTCCATCCTCTTTTCTTCATTGCTAGGACTCATCTTTGAGGATAACTTAAAATTAACAGGAAGTGGGGTAGAAATTGGCTTACAATCTTGTATGTTGAAACGTCGCAAAATTTTCTTCAAATAATTCTTTTGAGAAAGCCAAATCTTCCTATTATTTCTGTCTCGGTGAATTTGCATCCCTAGAATCTTGTTTGCTGGTCCCAAGTCCTTCATGTCAAATTCCCTAGCCAACTGAGCCTTTAACTCCTTGATGCGATCTTTGTTGGGGCCTGCTACCAACATGTCGTCTATATACAACAGCAAGATAATGACATCATTTTCACCAAACCTCTTGAAATATGCACAAGGGTCTGCATTTAGCCTGCTGTATCCAAGGCTCATAATGAAGGAATCAAATCTCTTGTACCAACACCTTGGCGCCTGTTTTAGACCGTACAGAGATTTGTTCAACCTGCAAACCAAGTTCTCCTTTCCTTTTTCTTCAAAACCTTCTGGCTGGAGCATATAAATTTCTTCTTCAAGATCTCCATGGAGAAAAGCAGTTTTGACATCTAACTGCTCCAGATATAAGTCAAATGTAGCACACATTGACAGAATTACTCTAATTGTTGTAAGTCTGACCACCGGGGAAAAAATCTCATTGAAATCAATTCCTTCTTTCTGAGCATATCCTTTGACCACCAGTCTAGCACGATACCGCTCCACTTGATCATCACTATTACGCTTGATCTTATAAACCCATTTATTTCCAATGGGCTTTCTTCCTTGTGGTAGCAAAACAAGTTCCCAAGTTTTATTTTTATGAAGAGCTTCAATTTCTTCTTGCATTGCTGCCATCCACTGAGATGCATCTGAGCTACTCATTGCTTCTTGAAAAGTTGATGGCTCTCCATCCTCTGTTAGAAGGCAATATGCAACATTGCTCTCCATAATATAATCTGAGTGCCAACCTGGTTGTTTTGTTAATCGGCTTGATCGACGAATCTCGGGTACTTGAGATTCAACTGGTTGGGACTCCTCTGGTACATGATCCTCGTGCTCTGGTTCATCTTCAGAAGAATTTTCTTGTTTGGATTCCTTTTCCGCTTGTATAGTCATCGTCTCTGAACTTCCATTCACCGTGCTATCATTTGCTTCTTTTATCTTATCTTCCATAAAGATAACTTCTCTGCTGACAACAACCTTGTGGGTAGTGGGATCCCACAGGCGATACCCCTTTACTCATTCAGCATACCCCAAGAATATACATTTTCTGGATTTTGGATCCAGTTTTGTAGTTTCTTGGGCATTGAACATCACATAAGCAGGACTTCCAAATACATGAAGGTTTGAATAATCCACCGGTTTTCCCAGCCCACATCTCCATTGGTGTCTTACACTCAATTGCAGTTGATGGAGCTCGATTCACCACATAACAGGCAGTGTTGACTGCTTCCGCCCATAATTTCTTATCTAAGCCTGCAGTTCTCATCATTGCCCTTGTTCTTTCCAACAGAGTTCTGTTCATCCGCTCTGCCACTCCATTTTGTTGAGGAGTGTATACCGTAGTGAATTGTCTTTTGATGCCTTCTTGTTTACAAAATTCATCAAATTCTTTACTGGTGTATTCTCCTCCATTATCTGTCCTCAAACACTTGATCTTTAGACCAGATTCAAGTTCCACTCGCGCTTTGTAAGTTTTGAAAACTGGAAACACATATGCTTTCTTCTTGATAGGGAACACCCAACATCTCCTGGAGTAATTATCGATAAACGACACAAAGTAGTTTGCTCCTCCTAGGGATGACACCGGTGCTTGCCATACATCAGAATGAACTAATTCCAGAATGGTCTTGCTTCTGAAATTTGATGTGTTGAACTTCAATCGATGCTGCTTGCTTACAATACAATGCTCACAAAAGGGTAGTGAGACCTTTGTGAGACCTGGAAGTAGATTTCTTTCGGCAAGAATCTTCATTCCTTGTTCAGACATATGCCCAAGTTTCTTGTGCCAAGTCATTGCACATTTTTCGCTTGGACTGGTCGTGGCAACAAATGCCTCTCCTTCTTGCAAAGTTTCTCCCATTATCATGTATAAATTTGCAGTTATCTTTTCTCCCTTCATCAGTACAAGCGCTCCTCTTAATATCTTCAAGATTCCTTTCTCACCATTGAACTTGCACCCCAAATCATCCAATTGTCCTAAAGACAACAGATTTTTCTTTAGGCCCTCCACATGCCGTACGTCTTGAATAGTACAAATTGTACCATCATACATCTTCAGCTTAATAGTTCCAATGCCAACAATCTTCAAGGCATGATCATTGCAGCTGTACACAGATCCTCCAGAGATGGGTTCATAATGATGAAACCATTCTCTTCGAGAGGTCATGTGAAATGTAGCTCCTGAATCAAGAACCCATATTTCAGCAAATCTTTTTCTGCCTTCATTAGTCGTTGCTGCTTCACAACATAGAGCATCTCCGCTATTGGAACAGCTTGCCACATTTCCTTGAGAATCAGAGCTTTTCTTTAAACTCCAACAATCCTTCTTCAAGTGACCCTTCTTGCCACAGTTGTAGCATTTAACATTCTTCTTACTTCTTGATTTTGATCTACCATGATTGTAACTCCCACTTGAGCCACGTTCCGTTGATCTTCCTCTCATCACCGTCAAGGCTTCCACATGCTGTGAACTTGCCTGCCTGTCTTCCTTATTTTTGCGCCGATTTTCTTCTTCTAGAACAGCAGCTGCAACATCATCGAAAACTAGAGCATCCGTATTATTTGTTAAATTGATGATGAGTTGATCATACGAATCTGGTAAGCGTTGAAGTAGAATCTCAGCACGTTCTACTGGCTCTATTTTATAACCCAACGATGTGAGTTGAGAAAATAGAGTATTCAAAGTATTTAAGTGCTCCGTCACTGAAGTAGATTCCTCCATACGAAGAGTATAGAGTTTTCTTTTAAGGAAAATTTTGTTGTGGAGTGATTTGGCCTCGTATAATTTAGTGAGATGATCCCACACCTCCTTTGCCGTCTTCTTCTCTTCTATACTTGACAACACCCCATCTGCTAATGCCAGATGAAGATTTGCCATAGCATTTCCATCCATCTCGTTCCACTTATTATCATCTGTGAAATCAGCCGGCCTTTAACTTATAACCGCTAGGCAATTATCTTTTCTCAAGATAGCCTTCATCTTCAATTTCCACAGTGAGAAATTACTCCCGTTGAATTTCTCGATCTCATATTTTGCCGCCATTGCTTCTATCACGAACTTCTCTGCTCAAAAATCAGCTCCCACTATTTCACGTGAATAGTAACCGTATACGTGAATTGTAACTGTATAGATGAACAGTGGCCGTATACGTGAACAGTGTCGTATACGTGAACAGTACCCAAGGAAATATCTTTTCTGATGTGGAAGATCAGGCTATGCTGCAACCACAGAGCATACTAAGACAGAATCTCGGCTCTGATACCACTTGTTGTAAAAATAAGGACCGGATTAGAGCAAAACCGCAGCTAAAATAGAAATAATAAGGAACAAAAGATTTAACGAGGTTCGGCTAATATTGCCTACGTCCTCGGGACTAAGAATATTATTTCACTAAACTAAACTGTGAAATAATACAAGAGAGAAGAAATATGCTTAACTAATTGACAAGCTAAGCAATCAAGGGGATGATTTAAAACCTAAAACTAAGGCCATATTTATAGTTAACAAAAGCCCTATCCTTTTGCTAAAATCCCGATGTGGGATTTGTAGATTTCCCTTTTTTTTTCTTTTTTTTTTTTTTTTTTCTTTTTCTTTTCTTTCTTTTCCTACCTGCCTACCATTTTTCTAGCCGCAATATTTGACTTCAACAATATCAACCATAACAAATATCCTAATAATTAGCCTTCAGACCATATGCGACTATATGCAACAAGTTCCATAAAAAATCTACTGATTCTTCACATATCAAGATTGATTCGCAGTTATGTCATACTGATCAAAGATTAGTTGTCTACCTAACATGGTCCAAATCAAAATATATTTACTAGTATATAAATTAGAAGTTACTGAAGTGTTGGTTTGTTTTCTCATTCTCATCAGACTGCTTTGTTTTCTTGTCAGTGCTTTCTACAATTTCCTCCACCCTCCCCCCCATTTTTTCTCTGTTATAATATTAGGTGGGACTGGGATGGGGAGCCGGGAAGGACTGTTGGAAGAGTGAACCTGTTATTAGTTTCTTTCAATTATATCTCGAACTACACTCCAGAATGTCGAGGAACTAATTTGAACTAATGATTAGCTTTCAAACAAAACAAAAAAAAAATCTCGAACAACCATATATATAGAATATTGAGTCTAAATGAAGAGTTCTAGATGTACTGACATCATCCTTGCTTCAAGCTTGAAATGTTACTGGCTGCTTTGTACTGCCATTATGATTTTGTAGTCTAAAATGAAAGTCTCCGTTCCTCTTGATTCTCTCCTTCAAGCCTTTATATAGATATCTTTGCCTTTCTAACGGTCCAAGGACTACAAAATTGAAGGTGGGCATTGGAGGAGGGGTAGGCAACGAATTGTAGTATAACCTTCCGATGCAGTAATCCTTATTGTTACCAATTTTTATAAATATAAATCATCAACGCATAGATGAGAATGTTCACATATGAAAGACAGATCTTTGTAGTATATGGAGAGCAAGGTAGATTCGAAGCCCAATAGATGAACTTTCTTGCAGTTGCTTCGCATTGAGGAAGAATTTGGTGATCAAGCAATTTACACTGGAGAAGATTTGAGGCTGACCCGATTTTTCCTCGACTACAGTCCACAATTCTTTTTGATCTCCTCCTAATTGTTTCAGGCTTCAATAGTAAATATTCAAATATATTGAGCAACTCAGTGCTTTGATGTAATATTATTAGCATTTCTTCTTGCTTGAACGTATTTTAGCGGCTTTTGAATATATTGTGAAGAAAGATGAAATGTTTGACAAATTCACAATTGCCTAGTTCAATGTTGTGATGAAATTTGATTTATTACACGAGGTGGCCAGTTATACAAGTAATTCAATCAGTTCTCCCCATTTTATGGAAATTTCTTTGTTAAATTTTGTGCATGGTGCACCAAGTAGATGCTATATTTTTACGTCAATGGTATATTTGTGCATGGTGCTGAGATCTTACAGTTTTTTATTGACTAAAACTACAATACACAGAGAGAATGCTTCCCATCAAGAAGCTGAAGAAAATGTCATTCGGCAATAATTAGCTATACAGCTTTTGAGGATCAATTAGCTGCTCAAAAGGACTACAAGATTACCTTCTATTTATCTTTTATGGACCAACCCTTAATTTCTTTTTCTTTTTTGGACTAAGTAAAAAAAAAAATGCTAACTTTCGAAAACGTAACAATTGGATTTGTTCTCTTCTATCAAAAATTTTGTTAAAACTAAATAAAATATTAATTTTTTATTCAAAAATTAATTTTTTTTTTTACTTTGGTTTTAATATTTAATAATGCTAAGTTTTACTATTATTATTATTGTTATTGTTCTTGTTGAGCAACCCTTGATTTTTCAGTAGGCTTTTGGTTGGCGAAAATCCGTTGCATCAGTGATGAAGGTCCTGCTTTCTTTGGTAGACTATGGCTGTTAATGGCAAATTATTCGCCAGAAAATCATTTCCCTTTACCAATCCCGTGGTTGTGATTG
This sequence comes from Excoecaria cochinchinensis, assembly GCA_947683425.1. Taxonomy (NCBI): domain Eukaryota; kingdom Viridiplantae; phylum Streptophyta; class Magnoliopsida; order Malpighiales; family Euphorbiaceae; genus Excoecaria; species Excoecaria cochinchinensis. The sequence goes on along the minus strand of CANTUQ010000049.1, from coordinate 767,462 downwards.
TTTAGTGTTTCTAGGGATATTGACAACAATGGCGGAAGGCTCATCTCTAATGTCTGCTACTGTGCTAGGCTTTGCCTGCTAAAGGTGCAGAAAGCTATGCTCGAATATCCCACACCGGGAATAAGCCAAAAATTTATGTACTTTATATATGAGGAGGAAAGATGATCGATTGATGATCGTGTGGAGCAGTATTTGATACGTTCTACACGATCATGTTTTTAAGTTATGGAGAAAAGACCTCAAATCTGGTGGATGAATAAATTATAGCCGATCATGTTTTTATGTCATTAAGGAACCTCAAATCTGCCGATCATGTTTTTATGCACCCCTTTCTCCTGAGCATTTGGTCAGTTAGGCCTTGATTTAGCCGAGGATTATGTTACAGTTACACAATGATTAAAAACTATGTTAAAAACTGATCGTGTAACTGTAACATAATCCTTTATCTCTTAGCCACATGATAACTATAATAATCTTTCTAAGCAGCCTTAATGATTAGATAATACATGAATTTCAACCAAAATTTTTGCTCTCAAAAACAGAAAAACTGGGAATGCATAAATCAAAATTCTCTTCCAGGTGCTTAGCTAAATAAATGAAATAAGAACAAATCTGTAACATGATCCAGCTCTTAACTGTGATAAAGAAGCTCACTGCTGCTGAAAATCAGGTGAACAAGTAGAATAGATTGAAAAGCTTTGAACTTCAACAATTTCTCATTTAGACCTTTTCTTGGCTTCATTGTAGAGGATGACTCCCATTACTGTGATGGAGTATCCGAACATCCCTGTCACCGAAACAGGATTCCTGAATATCAGGATTGAGATAACCACAGCGACAGCCCCTTTAGCATTTCCCAGGACCTGGAAAAGCCACCATATACCTTAGTCAGAAAGTCTAAAGATGACTTCCTTCATGAATTTATACATATAAGCTCATTGAGTAAGAAATGGTTATTTACTAATTATTTTGTGTTCTTTAATGGTGAACAAACATATAATTGTAGAAGGAAAAGAGATGGGTGGTTGTTTGCAGCATGAGAAATTCTCACATACACTTGGCGTATATGTACCAAGTTAATGATAAATTGGCACAGAAAAAAAAATAACTAGCTCTGCAACTTGTCATTGGCTTGCTGTATGCACACCAGATGTAACGAATGAGGAAAAAGATAGTAGAAGGGAAAGAAAAAGGCGGTTGTTGGCAGTAGGATAAATTCTTGCCTATACCTGGTGTGTTACACCAAGCCAAGCATAAATTGCCATGTAGAAAAATTAATTAGTCTTTGTATCTTCTCATTGGCTTGGTGTAGGCAAGAAATTTCCTTGCAGCACGAGCAACGGTGCTATTATCCCTTTACTATTATCCCTTTCTAGATTGCTGCTGTTAAATCTCAGTAATGCAGGTTCATTGATCAGAAGCAAGCACATTTTGCATTAAACATCTCAACAACGTGATTAAAACGATCAATAACATATCATTATAAACATGGAAAACTAGTTGGAGCTGGAAAGTAATATCATCAATCTTCCGGAGCGAATAGATCGCTAGGAACTCTATTTATGAAATCTCTAATTAAGAAATAACTATGCATCAAGAATAGGAGATTTCAGCACTTTCAGGTATGAAAATGCTCTCTTATAAACAAGTATCTTCCAACCAAGTAGTCCAACATTTTGTTTCTCTTATGATTAAAAAACTAACATAAACATCAGAGTGCAATTCCGGGGATCAACCCTCTGATGCCATCTGCTCTGGACTCGTCCAACTCACAGCTCGGAACTAATCAAATGAAAAAACTCAAAACACATAACAGTCGTTCATGCTATGTTTCCTACTGCATACTGAGTGAGAACATTTTATCTCCTCAATACTGCTTTATAATTGAATGACAGAAAAATTAAAGTAGTTGAAACTGAGATTATACCTGAAGTGTCAAGGCACTAGTGTGTTTAGTGACAAGGAAATTGGCCAAATTCACAAAATAAGCTAGAGCAGAATTGAAGATGAGATAGAAGATGAATCGCGGATCGTCCCTAGCAAGGGCAACTGTTATTCCAAGCACATCTCCTTCCATATAAATTGCTGCAGGAACAAGAAATGCAGCAGCTACTGGTGCCATATACATTAATAAGTTCATTGAATGAAGCTTTTCCCTGGTAAAGTATCAAAAAAAAAAAAAGATGCTTCAAATCATACATAGCATAAAAATATTGTAAGACAACATTTCATAATTTCAGATTTTGAGATTTCTACCCTTCAGAAGATAGCAAAATCCCCTGAAGCACCGACTTAAGGGCACGCGCTGCTGTAGCACCAATGCACATTATAAATCCAAAGAGATGAAAGCTTGGTTCTCCCTTCAGCCATGACACAAGGAAATGAAAATATGTGAAAACAGTAATCAAAATAAAGCTGCTAACCATATTCAAATCTTGTTTCCATGCATATTAGTGCTTAAGTATACATTAACAGGAAATAAGTCATGTAACTGTGAAGACTACTCAACATAAACACATACAAGTAACAAAAATTTTCTGCAGAATATGCAGCTAACAAAGATAACAGTTTTCAATAAAAAATATACTTTTCCTCGCAGCAACTTCCTCTTTACAACTAGCGCTCTTGGTATTTAAGGTTGCTTTATACTCAGAACTCGAGAAGGAGACCTCTGGGTAAGGGAGAAGGATCTTGACCATCCCGCAAGTACTTTAATTAATAACCACAGGTACTGCCTAATACAGAGTCAAATTATTCAAAAAAAAATAAAAAGAATTCCATTCCCTTGCACCTAAATCAAATTAGATTTCTGAAAGTTACCAAATTAAGGAAATATACTATTGACATTATCAAAGGAAAATCCAAGCAACTTCAACATTAAAACTGCAATTGAATGCACAAACAAAGCCTATAAAATGCAAAATAAAAATTGAAAACCAATAACATTCATCAAATAATCATTCAAAAAATGGCAAAAAAATAAAGAGTAGAATTGTATCTTACCCCACTGGCAATGATAACACCAGTAACAACAGGAATAAGAGTGACATAGGTGACCCAACTCTCCCTCTTCAATGTAATCAAATAACCAAAAACAGCTGTAAAAAAAGGAGTAGTAGCACCAACAGCCTGATTAAACGACACCGGAAGATACTTCAGAGAAATATTCCCAGTAACAACAGATAAACAAAAGACGACGCCAAGTGCAGAAATCTTCAAGAACTGCAATTTTGTCTTGATTGTCTGCAAAGCCACAACTTTTAGGCCTGAAATAGCAATGTAACTTAGCATTGAACAAGCCATCATATGGCATAAGGTAAGAAATATCGGGTACTTGAATCCATAGTTGCTAAGCAAGTACTTGTTTAATATAATGACTCCAATATTTGAGGAGTACCATGATGTTATTAACCCGATCGTGAACAAACGACCCATTTTATATCTATTTGGATCTAAAGAAGATGGGTATTCAGTTTTTTGCTTCACATGAATATTTTTGACAAAAAGTGTTACAGAGACACAGGTTGAAGAAGAAACATTGCTATGGGATTTTTAAGGTTTCGGAGATGAAAGAAGAAGAATTTGGGGTTTGATCAAAGATTGGAAGAATTGAGGAGGTAAAGTAGGAGAAGAGTTTCTGTTAAGTTTGGTTTTTAATTTTTTCTATTTTTCTTTTTATTTTTTTATTGTCGTTAAAATTAACGGACTGTTATGTTGTCGTTTTGTGTATTTTCAAAAGGGAAGAGAGCTGAGCCTGAGAGTTTTTATTTAAGATGCGGTAGAAAGCAATGTTATTGAAATCGGACCGGATAAAGAACCGGAAAGGTTGAGGGTTCGTGGTTCGACCGGTTCAACCGGATTTTTTCTATTTTTTAAAATATTATTAATTAATATAATTTTTATAAATAATAGTATATAAACACTCAAATAAAAATAAAATATATCCAAACATTTAACATATGGCATAAATATACTAATAATAAATTACAAAACATATTAAATATTTAACAAACATAAATTTTAAACATTCAAACAAATTCATTTTACATTATATATATTTAAAAAAAAATCATTTTCATCACTCATTATTATTGTTTTATCGGACTTTTTTTTTTATAAATTGTGTATTTTAAAAAAATATTTTGTTTTATTTTTTAAATTTTGGAGGTTTTCTTTTTTAAAATTTTCTTTTTTACTTTTTTATTTCGATTATTTCATTAGCAGAAATATATGTTTTTTTATTTTTTATAGATTTTTTTATGTACAATACATTTTTATTAGAATTATAAATTTCTATTTCAATTATATAGTCTATTACTTAAAAAGAAAAAAAATATTATTTAGATGGAAAGAGATGAATTGAGTGATTTTTTTTATAAATAATGTGTTTTAAAAAATAATTTGAGTTTTTGGGTGTTTTAAAAATAATTTGGGCTTTAAAAATATAATTTTTTATTTTAATCCGGTTCTGGCCGGTTTTTCCCGGTTCTGTCCAGTTTTTTTAAATTTGGTTTTGTAAAGTTAAACCAACCGGTTTTCAGACCGATGCGCGGTTCAACCGGTTGAACCGGCCGGTCCGGTTTTAATAACTATGTTAGAAAGTAAGAAGCCGTGTCCCAGTGAACTTCAATTAGTTCTGTTACCGAATGCCTAATCCAATCTATCGCAAGGCCGGCCAAGGGTATGAATGAGATAGAAAGCCATTAATAATGTCTAATTAATGAAGTTAAATCATTATTTATCAAGTACTCCATTCATTTCTATTTATCAGTCAGTTTTAAAAAAAATCTAAATTTTATTTATGTGTCATTTTTTTATTTTCAATACAATTTAATTTTATTTTTGTTAATTTAATTTTCTTTTTCAATACAAATTTAACAATTAAACTTAAATTTATATATTAAAACACTCAATTTTATATTAAATTTAAACTCAATTAATGCTACTTATTATCAGTAAAAACAACAAAAGTAACTAATATTAAAAAAGGAAAAAAATAACAAAAATTAATTGGCATTCTTAATTCGAGGGCTTACATTACTCAGAATTGTCAGCCATGCTATGTCACTGATTAGTTTTTCTGTTATCATAAATCTAATATACACTTAAAAAAAAAATTAATAAGCATTCTAGGTATAAATTGCAGTGTTGCCCCAAGTAGGTCGCATTAACAAGGATAAATTGCAGAAATTATGATTAGAGTTGAAAACAGGTACACATGCAGTCTGCAGATGTTTAAGTGAATATTCATAATTCCTGCCCAAAAGCAAAATTTGGTATTAGCAACGAAAGCATTTCAGCACTAGTAAGTCGTAAATAGTAAAATCGTTAATACATATAACTAAGAGTAACCCTCCTTTCTATCTTTTGCAAGTAGAAAGATTGTAAATTGAACAGCATAATTTGGTCAACACCCTCTTTGGTAAGCCATTATTTGGCTTGTGTAATTATGAAGTCGCAGGTTTCAATGACAAACCAGAAACAGCTGCCTGTCCAAGGCCTTGTTGGCTGGCAGCTCTATAGAGCCATCTGAAAGCTATGCTTCAAACAGTAGAAATGAGGAAGCATAAACCAAAACTATGGCACAAATGAGAATGGACCTATGAACATGCATAAAATGTAAATCTCACATTACAATATTTGGAATTCTTAGCACTGAAATAAGCTTTAATGATTCTACAAACTGCCATATGCTTAGATGTCTACATGAAGACCGTTGGGGAAATAAGAAACAACCTAAAGGAGTTCAAAACTTGATGGCATAGAACAAGAAGGTACGATTTTGTAATGTCAAGCAACATTTAAACTTGGGGTTTTGTCTCATCCTCATCCTCTTCTATCTTCGGAGCCAAGTAGAATCTGATATAACCCATCTCAGCAATCTTGTACTCGACCACAACAGGCAGCTCTGAAGACAAGCTGATGGTAACTGTGTTGGACAATGGAGTGGCCTTGGTGAAGGAGTTCATGTACCTCAGGGCAAATGTCAATGACACAGGCTCATTCATCTCTATGATTGTTGCCTCTTCTGGCTGTAAATTTATGTTTCATATATCAGCTATTCAAAAATATACATTATCAAGCAAATTGCACAAATTCGGCATGCTCTGGAGTATTGTACATTAATAGTGCTATCTTATAGAATACCTTGTCTACTGTTGTATTCTGCCTGACAACAATATTTGCAGTCCCGATATCACCTCTTGTGGAGAATTTAACTCCCTCCTTAGTGATAGAGATCACAACTACATATGGTTATTAACTGCAAGTTAGAATATGAACCAAGGAAGCAAAGCATTGGGAAACCATCAATATGACAAATTAATAAACTTTGCACTACCTGTGTCACCAATACTTGCAAGATCCTTACAAATCTTTGCGAACTCAGCTGATGGCATCCTGACAATTGCATGATATTCTGCCTCAGGAATTCCCAGGTGCTCACTGTCTATGTCCATAAGCTTCATCTCAAAATCCGAGATTTTATCTTGTGCTTTAAATACAAAATGGGGAAACAAGGAAAAAGCACCAATATTAGTTTCTTCTTATACAATCATAATACCAGAGTCTCATGTGCAGACACAGAGAAGCATACAGATGCAGATCAAACTGATAATATCTGTACCAAATGCTAAACAAGGTAATAAGTATGTAACATAAGAAGATCAGATTTAGCTGAGTTAAATTATCTGCAATAACCAGGGAATTCAACTGAATTTCTTACTTAACATTGGCAATGTCTTTCTGTATCTTAAGTATTGCACTCAAACTGAAGTTCTTCATTTTTTCCTTATTTTTTTGGCAAGATTAAAAAACAGAGCATATCCAATAGGATAAAACATTTAGAAGCTCATGTTGACGAGAATTATCAACAAACAATACAACAAAACCATAATTTCCCAACAAAAAACCTAACTACAAGGGAAACCTGTGCACATAGAAACGTAGACCAGTGTTCCAAATACATTTCAGATCTCAAAAACTAAAATAGCATATGGAACCAGAGTACTCAAATCCTGATTCTCTCGTCAATCTCAGATGCTGAAAGATTCAAACAGATAAATCATTTTTTGTGTACTAAGCATATTTTGCAAGAAAACAGCAAACAGATCAAATTCATTTCATGAACTATAGCACAAATAAACAATTAGAAACTTGAATTAACCAAGAAACTAATAAACCAGAAAAGAACAATGAACCTAATTCTCCCTCATCAAGGACTTAAATATATTTAAAAATAAAAGGCTAATAAAACCACTAAAACCCTAACTAACCTACAAATTCATTTTCAAGCACGAAAAAGAGGCCAAAATCAAGAAACACGTACTAGGACTTTCGAACATGAAAGTAACAGTGTCGCTTCCATCATCCGCCTTGATAGTGATAATATCATCATTTCCAGAGCACTTCAACATCTTGGACATGTTACCAAGATTCATGCCCATAGAAATGTTACGATCACACCGATAATGCTCAAAACCTTCCGATCTAAGAAGGAGAGCCACCAGAGCGACGTGGCTGGAATCCATGGCCTGGAGAGAGAATCCGGTGGACGAGCAGTCGAAATTGGCATCGTTAACTAAGTCCTTAATAGACTCTAGCACCTTCTTTAGAAGCGACCCTTGAACTAATCGAAGCTCCAGCATCTTGATTTCTTCTCTTTGGGGGGTGACAGTTAGGGTTAGGGTTTTGGTGTTTCTTTAGTGTGTTGAAAAATGCGAGGGAAAGAGAATGAAGGCTTTTTTATAGGTGGGATTGGTTTAAAAAGGGGCGCAATTGGGATTGGCGGGATTTAGAAGGGCTTGGGTTTTCATCTTCCCGCCATGATCTAGAAATTTTGGAAGAGGGAGCGGTTCCCTGGATCCGGATTTATTTTTATTAAGCAACACTCGTTATCCACATGGTTAAAATTAGGGGTGTGCAAAAACCGAACCGATCCGAATAATCCAAACCAAAATATAAATTCGGATAGACTTATTCGAATAATTCGGTTCAGGTGTGATGATTTGTAAAATTTCGGGTCGGGTCGGATGAAAATCAATATAAAACCAAACAACCCGAACCGAACCGAATTTATTGTAATATTTGGATTATTAATTGTTATAATATTTGGGTTATTAATTTGTTGTAATATTTGGACATTTTAAGATAGTGAACATATTAATTAGGTATTTTTTATATTATATGGTTACTATATTATATGTTAATTAGGTAGTTATATGTTAATTAGGTATTTAATTATGTATTTTTCATATTATATGTTAATTAATTAGGTAGTTATATGTTAATTAGGTATTTAATTATGTACTTTTCATGTTATATGGTGACTATATATTAATTAGATATTTAATATGTTAATTATGTATTTAATAGTTTTCATAATATTGTTTAATTAGGTTTAATTAAAAAAATAAAATAAAATTCGGGTAATTAGGGTTATTCGGTTCGGGGCCCGAAATATTTCGGGTTATTCGGTTCGGGACCCTGTAAGAAGTTAGGGTCGGTTCGGGTGTTAAATTTCTTGCAAATTCGGTTTCGGGTCTGGTTGACCCAAACCCGACCGATGCACACCCCTAGTTAAAATATAACCATGGACTCAAATATCCGTGCGATCTAACCTAATTCTTCCATAAATTTTAGGGATAAAAGATTTTTTTGTGCTCAAACTATCGAAAATATGATGAAAATGTTTTTAAACTTTTTTTTTTTAGTTTTTATTTTTGAAATCGCTTAAATTGATAGAAAATGTCCTCATTTTGAATAGAAAGTCCAGCTATCAAATAGAATTAACGGTAGTTAATCAAGCGTCGACACGTATTAAGGTTAAAAACCGACAAAAATAAAATTTGAAGGCATTTTCACATTCTTTCCCATAGTTTAAGGGCAAAAAAAATATTTATAGAATCCAAATCAGCAATCTAATTAGGAAAAATAGTTGACACGTGTCGAACTGTAATTGAATACTGTTAATCACATTTGTCAGCTGAATTTTTCGTTCATCGTAAAGGTATTTTTCAACCATAAAACAAAATTTAGAGGTAAAAATTCACTAAAAAAAGTTTGAGAACATTTTCACTCAGTTTTGAACAGTTCGTAGGCAAAACAACACTTTATTCCTAAATTTTATAGATTTATATAACTACTCTTTTCATTTTTTTTACATATCACTTTTATTATTTTCATTAAAATTAAAAAATTATTAATTAAATTTAAATTTATAATAAAATTAACTAATTTAATATACAAATTTAAATCTAATTGGTTATAAATAAGTCAATTTTTATTTAAAAAAATTAAATTAAATTACATTAAAAATCTAAAAGTGTGTATTTAAATTTTATTTAAAAGTGTCACATATAATGAAATGAAAAAAAGTATATTTTTTAATGTAAGTTCAGTCCAAACAAAATCCATTTAAAAACTCTCTTATTAAATTCATGATGAAATTAAAAAACTCTTTGAATTTATATTTGGGCTTCTGCGATACGTGATTGTGGTCTGCAGAAGCCTAAATGAGAGTTTAACATAACGGGCTCGGTCCAAATATTTTTAATTTTGATATCTATTTGCAAAGTGGGGGAAAAGAAATAAATGATAAATCATTGGTTATGTGTTTGAAATTTCATCGATTTGGAAGTAGTTCAAATTCATATTCAGACAATTCGCACTCTATTTTCATGAGCTTCATTTGCATTCGATACTTTTTTACTTTTTTTTATTAAATAAAGTTAATTTCATGTGTTATGTGATAATAATTAAGACTACTGAACTCCTCTAATTATTTGATAATACAAAATATTCAATGAATTTTTGATAAAAATATTTTGACAATTAAATTAACATAGAGAGTAATTCTACAAAAATAGTAGGTTGTAAAGACAATATTCAAAAGATTATATATATATATATATATATATATATATATGCTAATTGAGCTACCGTCTATCGAAGTTCGGATTAACCATGCTTCGGAGTTTGGCTGCCAAAAGGATCAGAGTTCTCTCTAGCAAGATAGGCTCGGTTTCTCGACAATCCGGATAATTGAGGTAGTCTGGCTTCCGTTATTAAATTAGCCGTTGCTCATTAAAAATCTATCATGAAGGCAGTCGTTACTCAATAAAGGCTCATATGAATGCAACCGTTACTCAATAAAAACTCATTAAGAGAGCAGTTGTTATGAAGAAAATTGAGGGCTATAAGAATGAGAAGATAAGGTATGTTTTGTCTCTCTAAAAAACTTCTCTGCAATTTGTTTACTTTATTAAGATCATTGACTTGACCGTCGGAATATACTAAAACAGGCCGAAATTCTTTAATTTCAAGTGAAAATTCAAGTTTTCAGCGCCAGAATTTTGGAACTGTCATCAATATATAGTATTTCTCTCATATGTAATTAATAAGTAAGATTATAAATACTCGTAATGACTCAATCATTAATTGTGTAACACTTATTGCAATTATTTTAATAATATTTCGGTTATCCGAATTTAACTAAATTATTATGGGATAGATAGTTCGAACATCGTAATGCAAGAAAGCAAATTAAAAGTACGAATTTTTTCAACATTGTGTCTTTTTTTTATATATATATAATCATTTGGCTAATTCAAATTTGTACCGAGACAAATAGGATAAAATGCTCAATCCATAAGTATTTAAATACAATCTATAAATCTAAGGTAAGACACAAGAAAACTATAAGGAATTCAACTTTCTTTTATTGAACTACTCAATAAAATCTTATAGTAAAATATTAAAGTTTTGGGGGTATAGTTAATTTAATTCTAGATTTAGCAAACATTAGGATTCATTAATTGTTGGTTACTAACTCAATATAACAAAGCCACGTGTAAAATAAATTTGCAATTTCTTCTATTGGTTGAATAGCTCAATAAAAAAAACGTAAAAACTAAAAAGAATTGAGAGCCAATGCTTACAAGTTATAGGTAATGAAATTCTTGCAAGAGCTAAGATTTCTTTTCATTAAAAATGACTAATACAAACGTAACTCAATTTTCTATGATGTTGTCAAGAAAAAGGAAGGAAAACCGTGATCAAACGATCGTGTTAATTACGACTGTGGTTATTGAATTTTGGAGCTTATAATTAAATGGTTATAATAAAATAATTTGTAACAAAAAATTATCAAACTTTTATTTTATTTCATTTAAAGTAAAAATAACGGAAAAACTAATTTTTTGTCACTGAAATTCCACGCAAATATGACAATTTATTAGTAATTTTCTAGAACGCGTCAAATCAGCATACGATATGACCCATTTATACGAAGAAATTAACACCTCAACAAGTATACGTGTCATGTCAACCTGTCAAAAAAGATAAAAAATAAGTTTTACTGACGTGTATTTGCTGACGTGTCAATTTTTTCATCTAGGCGGCTCATATTGACATATTTGCCTGACTTTTCGGTGACGAAAAATTAAATTTTCGGTCATTTTTACCTTAATTGAAATAAAATAAAAGTTTGATAATTTTTGTATTACAAATTATTTTATTATGACCATTTGATTATAAGTTTCAAAATTCGATTACCACAAACGTAATTAACCCTCAAACAATCCTGATAATCCACGAAAATGAATTCTTTTCGACATATTAGCATATACTGAGCTGTTATTAAGAGATTTCATATCAGTTCGGCTGTTCGAATTCAAGAGTAAGACGAAATCGAACTTTTAAGAGGAGTATCCGGTTATCGAATAAAATTAATTAATTAAAATTAACTTCAACGTTAAGAAAAGGAGGGATGGAAATTGCTCAATTCTAACTCTAATCATAATTAACTTTATAAGAAATCTCGTGTTATACTTTAACTCTATATATTTTAATTTAATTTCTAAAATAATGCGTAATATTTTAATTACAATTATAAATGCATCATTAAAATAAATTATAAATGACATTATAATAAATCCAAAAACAATACTAAAAAAAATCCAACTGTAATAACTAATTAGTAATTACAACTATAAATCTCACTTTCAATAATAAAATGGTTGTTAGTAATTAATAGTCAACTGTTTTATTTGGCTATGATTATCAACTGTTTCGAATATTAAATATTAGTAATAAGCATGAACAGCGATCAACAACCGCAGAGCTGAAAAAACCATAAACTACACGATACTGCTAAATTAATTCCTAACTGCTAAATATATAATCGCAGATTTACAGTCAATACTAACATTTTAGTAATTTGTGGAGGACAGCTAATTAATTTCAGTTATTCAAAAACCCAGCTACCGTCATTATACTCTTCAATGGCTACCTAATGAAAGCAGTATTTTTTTTTTTGTCCGCTTCACTATCACTTCTTCATTCACTCTCTATAAAACCCTAATCTAATCCTGTTTTTTCTTCTCCACTGGCATTGCCCATTTGTTTTTTATGGCGGATCTCAATCCAAAAACTGAGATTTCCTTCGCTGAAATCTTTCTCTGCAGCGCCTTCGCTGCTTGTTTTGCTGAGGTATTTACTCTCTGCTATTTAGTTTTTATGTTTGCTTGGAATATTAATTGTGGGTTAAATTAGTTGTTGCCTACTTGATTATAATAACAGCTTCGTTCTAGAATTTACATTTTTGTTGATTTAATACACTGCTCTCTGAAATTGTATAATGCACATTTTGGGGTTTCGAATTTTAGCCAAACATGTCATTTGCAATTTCACTGTGCTTCATTGGAGCAGACTGGTTCTAGCTTGACCGGAATTTTCGTCAGATAAAGTAAGTTTGTCATGCATTTGTAAGTTATTGGAAGATAATTTGGTTCAAAATTGGAGGGTAAGGATTGGTTTTGTTGTTTCAATTTTCTCATATAGTGTTTCAGCTTTAATTACATTTCCTTCTGTAATGGAACTTTTAGGTCATAGTAATGGTTTTGTAGATTTAAGTACTTGCATTCAAGAACGAACATGAGATTAATTATTTTAATGTTCATTTGGCCTTTTAATTGTTAGGTTAGTTACAATTGATTATTTTGTGTTTATTGTGTTCCTCTTTCGTTCTTCCTGTCTCCATGCCTCTTAGGAATATTGATGTCTATAGTGAGAGAACACTGATATTGCTTTGTGGTCATGGGTTTTACAGTTCTGTACCATTCCTTTGGACACTGCTAAAGTTAGGCTCCAGCTTCAACGAAAAGCTTCCGGTGGGGATGGAGTAAGTATAACAAAATATAGGGGTTTGTTGGGTACAGTAGCCACTATTGCTAGGGAGGAAGGTTTAGCATCACTCTGGAAAGGCATCACTGCAGGATTGCATCGCCAGTTTATTTATGGAGGTTTAAGGATTGGACTATATGAACCTGTATGTCTTCAATAATTTGCAACCATAGATGTGATTAATCGTCGATAGACATTAACATCTTTGCGCATACTGTTCATGGGATAGGTGAAAACCTTTTTGGTTGGCAGTGATTTTGTTGGTGACATTCCCATATACCAAAAGATACTTGCAGCATTAATAACAGGTGATCACATTTGGCAAATACACGACTGATATGATTTGTGTTTAAATGATGGTCATCCTTTTCTACACTAAGTGGAGACTGGATAGTATTTTGTCAAACTCATTAGAAAAACCTTGACATTGAACAGGGGCTATAGCAATCACTGTTGCAAATCCAACTGATCTTGTTAAAGTTCGGCTGCAAGCTGAAGGAAAATTGCCAATTGGGGTGCCTGGACGATATGCTGGAGCTTTGGATGCTTATTTCACCATAGCACGGCAGGTTAGTTTCCTGGAATGCAATAATCTTTCTGTTGTTAGTAATTTAATAAATTTGTATTCTACTCTTTCTAATTAGGAAGGACTAAGGGCCTTGTGGACAGGACTTGGGCCCAATATAGCACGAAATGCTATTATAAATGCTGCTGAATTAGCCAGTTATGATCAAGTGAAACAGGTAAATTCCTAGTGTTTAACTTAAGTTGAATAGAATTTACTCATCGCATGTTGTTTTCACTGTTGAAATGGCCAGTGGCTATGTGATTGCTCAGTGATATCCTAATCTTTTTATATTAATGCAGACAATTTTGCAAATTCCTGGATTCGTGGATAATGCTTTTACTCATGTCCTAGCTGGTCTCGGTGCAGGTTTTTTTGCTGTCTGTATTGGTTCTCCCATCGATGTTGTAAGTATAATTCATTTATTTGCTTGCTCTTTTTGCTTATAAATAGTACATTTAGAAGCTCAAACAAATTATTTTGTTGTCTCCATCATCATCATCATCTTCATTAGTGCAGATAGCCATAAATTCTACATTTTCTACAGGGCTTGATCCTTCTTATAAGATCATTATTAATAAGAAGCCTCTCAAATATGCATTGCTCCAAAAGTATTGAAAATAGTTGAACATCATTATATTTGGCATGATGATGAAACTGGAGAGATACACTATTATAGCGTATCAACATACCCCTATTCTGTAGCCATGGGTTACCATTTGACGTTTATCTGAAATCTAGAACAATCAATAAACTTACTTTTATTCCTTTTTATCATATGCTGCAACTCAAAGCTTTTTGGTGAATGATGTTGAGCTAGTGAGTCAATACTGGATTTGTTCTGTCTGTTATGTTCCAGGTGAAATCTAGAATGATGGGAGACTCATCATACAAGAGTACTCTTGACTGTTTCATCAAGACACTGAAGAATGAGGTATGATAACAGTTATCTTCTTCAAGATTATATGCAATGCTATGATAGCATTTTTACTAATTTTTCTAACAATAGAGATTCAAAGTTGATATTAAATCCTCTACTTTTTTAAGTGTTTCTATGATTGCCAGAAATTGGATATCAAGTTGTTTAACCTGCTGTATGATTACAAGTCACTATATGTGCTTTTTTTTTTTTTAAATTTCTATTGGCACAAATGTTCTTTCTGCATAAAGGCTTAAATTGGGATCTACTATTATATGTGCTGCACAAACCATTAACTCGATTGTAATGGTAGTGACTTGCTGCAACTATGCACTGCAGGGAATTTTTGCCTTTTATAAGGGGTTCCTCCCAAATTTTGGCCGTCTTGGATCTTGGAATGTTATAATGTTTTTGACTCTTGAGCAGGTAAGATATGCCCCTATTATCTTTTGCTTTTGGTATTATTGTCTGTTAGATGTAAATTCTGGAAATGCCTTTCATCCTGTTTCTGTTCAGTAGTTTTATATATATGTTACTGTACCTTATTAAAGATCTATTGAAGTCATATTATGTTGGACAAGCAAAATATAGTGATTTTAACTGCAGATATGATTGTTTAAGTGGCTGCAGCACTATGGCAGTTAGCTTATAATCTCTTTTCTTTTAGGAACGAAGTCTGTTAACCTGAACATTTTATATTTTTCCCCAAGAAAGTACACTTTCCAAACCTTTTTCTTTGACCAATTAAAGAGAGATCGAAAGTTTATGAAGAATTTAACAATCAATTAGTGGCTATGAACAATGTCATTTTAAAATCGTGTATTAGGCTTTCATTCAGCTTTTCCTGGGCATTTCATGAGAAAACAAAGGTCTTCATCTGTTTTATGCTTAAATGCTTGTAGAAGCCATCCAGTTTGCCGATGGCAATGAAAAGGAACATTCTTATTTATTTGGTTATTGCAGGTGAAAAAGATATTCACAAGGGAAGTATACTATGACTAGTCAGTTTTTGCCACCTATCAGAGCTTTTATGCACTAGAAATAAGGTTCACTCTGCTCCTTTTCTTTTCTACTTGGTTAGAAAGAGACATGCCTTCATATGATAGATACACAAGCTAAATTTATTGGAAGGTATCCCTTTGTGGGATCACAAGTTTCCTTCTTCCCCTTCAATCAGACAGTGACACTGCATCATGGCAATTGTATTTCAAATGCCCTGTTCAATCTGAAAGTGACACTATATCCTTGCATTTGTTATTTCGAACAATTTAAGCCTTTCATGGGCCATTTAAAGCTTAAACACGCACCATCCATTTTTGTACAATTATTGTGCAACCCCTCGTTGAGCTGCTAATATGTCCAGTGTGACTGCATTTGTAAAGAAACCGTAACGGTGAATTCATTTTCCCCATTTGATGTTTCATGTTGTTCTTATTGTATGTGTTCTTATTGTCATTAAAAATATTAAAATGATTAATTTTTATTACTGAAAATACTAAGATGGCCAGTTTTTATTTTTTTTATGACAAGTTCCAGTCAATTATTTAATAAAACAGACAATGCTCAGTGAAAGAGTGATAAATCAGTGATTACGTTGATAGAAAGACAAATCAGTGACATCTTTAATATATGCTATGTGCTTATTATTTGATTTATATAAGAATTGCATTGTCTGATCTATTAGCTGACTGGAATTTCTACTCCAAAAAAGGATAAATATTGATGATTTTAGCATTTTTAGTGATAAAAACTTGCCATTTAAATATATTAAGTGGAAAAAAAAAATTAGAGATAGTTTCTTCCTAGCACGAAAATTATGAGGGCATAAATTGCCCTTTAACCTTTTTGCATTGTTTGGATGCTGGAATGAGGAGAGGAAAAAAGGAAACATAAAGGAAATTGTCAAGCCCCCTTGAATTTCCAACTAGATCGGTGAGCAATGAAGGGAAATTGTCCATCATTAGAGCAGTAGTTTTCAATTGTCTGATATGGTTGCATTGTAGAGCAGGCAAGAAATTTACTTTCATTTATAATAATAATTTCGTACAGCTACATTTCCTGCGATACAGAAGAGTTTGATTTGATATCACAACTTGAATCACAATGCAAATAACAACCGTTCACGTTATAACTTGGCATCAGTAACCTATCATCCCTAATGATATTAATATTACTAACAAGTACTCTCTTATAACCCTCTTCTAAGTTTCTTGAGAGACTAAAAATTCCTCAACTACTCAAGCAGACCTCACATCCTAAATAGCAAAAGCTACATTCATCGTCCCAAACTAAAAGTGAACAATTCACGTTCTAGGAACTAGGTAAACTCTAGCTTTGATAATGGATCCATTTCCAAGCTTGAACCCAGGACTAACTGGGAACCCGACAATCTGACCAGCCGGAACCCGGCCACTAGAAAATTTCACCACACTTTCCATATATTGTGGGTGAAACTCAGCTCCCCGACTTGCCTCAAACTGACTCGGAGCTGGGTCGAGCGAGAACGCGAGCAAGTGAAGCAACCAAATAGCTTTGGCCAGCCCCAAGAACTCACCATAGAACTGACTCCGTGGATGGCTGCCAGCCAATACTTGCTGCCTTTGCTCCAAGTTACCGAACAAGGACTCCTCCATTTTTGGATGAATAATGGCAACATATTTCTTAGAGCAAAATTTTCCAAAGTGACAAGTTGGCAAGATACCAAGAAGCTCAACTGGGTCCATGGCCTTCATGTCTCTGTACTGAGAAAAGCAGTCGCGGCGGAACTGATCAGGGTTCAAAAGGGAAGAGAGGCTGCCATCCATGTAGAAGGTCTCGTGATCGAATCCCAGGAATATTTTCCGAAGAATGTAGGACTCCAAAGCATACTTGGCGTGGTGGGTTACGATGGTAGAGGCGATAGCAGTGATGTTGGTGGCGGTGATGTTATCTGTGGTTGCTGTGGCTGCTTCTATGGAACGGACTGCGGCAGCAATGTCCCAATGGGCAGAACGCATGAGGGACAGCAGGAGAAATGTGAAGGACTTAGAGGACTCTTTCACCTGGTTCATGGTTGCTTCAAAAAGATCTGGTGCTGGAGATAGTCCCACTGTTGCAAGCAATTCGAATGGATTGAAATTTATATTGCACATCCTAATTAACACCAACGCTATCATAATTTAAGCAAATAGATGACCATGCATAAAGCATCATGTAAAAAAATTTCTACCAATTTACATGTAAATACACTTTTAAATTGGAAGAACAAGTAAAAACACTGTAGAATTGACGAGAATTGAACCTGGTCAATTAGAAAAGAAGCTCCATTCTACAACCTTTTAATTATCATCTCGTCCAAAATTTAATGTTTTGAAAAATTAGTATAAAACTTTTAATTATTAGTACAATTTTGCATTATTTCATTAATAAAATATATTTTTTTTTCTATAAAATTCCCTATTCTTATTTTTTTATAAAATTTTTATTGCAGCCAAATGATAGAAAATAGTAAAAAGAATATAATGGTTCTTCTTATGAAAAGAAACTAAATACTACAATTCTTTCACAAAATAAATAAATAAATTGTGTATTAATTTGATTTAAATGGATTATGAATTTATGATTGAAGCAGGGAACAGTAATTTACCATGTACAGCTTGACTGCAGCTGACTTTCCTCTTCGACTGAGACCTTCCTTTCTTTCCACTGCCATTGCTAATGCTGCTACTGAGGTTATTCAGCTTTTCCTTCAGATTCTCCACCTCAGCTTCCCTCGTCTTGACCTCTCTCTTCAGTTCATCAACCGCCGCCTCGTACGGCGCCACCACCTCCCTCAACATCGCCACTCCTCCACCGGCACCACCACCAACTCTCTTTTTCCCTCCATAGCCACCAACACTGACGCACCTCCTAAATCTCTCCCTCAAGACCCCAAGCCTCCTCAGCTCCCCTACCACCGTCACATCCGCCGCCCTCATCCTTTCCGGATCCCACGGGCAATGCGCCTCCTGTAAATTAACATACGCTTTCTTCATACCCGAGACTGAATCAAAAACCTCATTCATCAACATCTCCATCTCTATCACTCTCTCCATCGCCACCACTCCGCCCTTGATTTTCTTCTCCTGATCCCAATCTTTCACATACTCTTCTTCTTCTTCTTCTTCCTCCAGCTCCTCCTGCTCATCACTCTCGTACTCGTACTCTTCTTTCTTGTCCTCTACATCACCGGAGTCCTGCCTCCCGGCGGCGAGAGGGTGGAGCAAACAGGAAGCCGCCACTCGCTGAATTAGGTCAGAAAAATTGGACACCTTATTCGCCATTTCTCCTTTCTTCTTCGCCTTCACCGCACCGTCTCTGCAAAATGTGGAAAAACGAGTGAAAATTTTGTTGTGGCATTAATTGCACGAGTTAATGGAGCTTAAGTATAAGATATAAGAACCTTAGAATTTGATCAGATCGGAGAGTGAATCTCGATGATTTCACAGTCACTGGATCGTTAGCTAAAGGAAATGAGCAGAACATTCCAAGATCGTTCTCTTCTGTCTCAAAGTCCCTCCGACGGATTTCTTGCTTCTGCTTCTTCTTCCTGAGGAACCGGTATACCAGTGTCAGCACTTCGAGAGTGGTGTTCCGGTGACCGCTGAACCGGTTTTGGGTGTATTAAGTATTAAGTGAAATCATTGGAAGCTGTGCTCGAAGGAGGGGAGGAAAGAGAGTGTGATTATGTGTAGGTGAGACCAGAGGAATAATGTTATTGGGTTATGGCGAGTGCCTTTAGATCAGAACTCGCTATCTGGGCCATACACGTGTATGAAGTGAGGTTTTGGTTATTTACAAAAATGCCACGGAACCATTACTATAAAGCACAAGTGTTTTTCTGATCGGGAAAAATGATCCTATCTTGTCCCTATAGATGATAACTCGTCACACGGACGGAGGCATTATTGTCAATCATATTTTCTATCAACTTTCTCTCTTTACCTAAAGTCTAAAGGTGCATTTTTTACCGTTTGTCAAAATGTACGACAAGTAAATTTATCCCTAATATTTATAAAATGGGAGATTTTTACGTATATCGTCAATTATCGTTAAGTTTGACCTTTAATAAATTAGTTGACCGCTAATATAACACTTGTCATATATTTATTGGACACGTGAATCAAATATTTTAGTACCAAATGTGCAAATTTGCCCCTAATGTCTGTAAAAATAGAAAATTTTTGTTTTTACCGTCAATTACCGTTAATTTTTACTGTTAATAAGTTAGTTGACTACTGACAGCGGAGGTAAAAATCTTTCATTTTACAAACGTTAAAAATAAATTTGTCCAAAAATAAACGTTGAAGGTAAATTTGTCAATTTTGATAAACGATAGAAGCAAAAATATATTTTTGGCCTTACCTAAAAAAAGAAATTTGCCTTTTCTGTTTTTTCGTATAATTTTCATTATTATTTTCTTTAGCCTAAAAAACATTTATTTTCATTATTATTAAATTAATTTTTATTTATAAATTATAACAGTAAAAATAAATATGAACTAATTTTTAATTGGATATAGTTTAAGAATGAAAGTATAATAATTATTGTTTTGCATGCTATGAGTTATGAATGAATGGGTAGTTTCCGATTGGATTCAGTGGTTGAAATTGCAAGCACATGAGGTGACCAAAACTTACCATCTAGTTAGTTAGTAATTATTATAAGATAATTATTTTTGCTTTGAAACTGAACTCTTAAAAAGGGTGGGTGAATCCAACTCTAATACCAAACGTGCATGCACTAGCACTAGCACTAGCACTAGCTATGTGTGGTTAGCTCAAAAGCTGTCCTAACCACTTCATCTCGTTATGTCTTGCAAGCTTTTTTCATCTGTCATATGCCTATATGAATAGATTTAATTATAGAAAGAATTTTGTCAAATGGTGGTTGAAGTATGATTTAAGCTGAAAAGGAATTTTCATCCATTATATACATAGATTCTCCTATATCTTATCATCCACTGCGTTTCGCAAATTCTGATTCTGTCAGGCGTCTTGTCAGGTGCTTTTTCTTTCCATCTGCGCTTTTCGGGACTCGAACTCGCGACTTTTATAGGAGAATCTGGACCTAAAATGGATGAAAATTCCTTTTCAGGTTAATAGTATCAGAGCCTACCTAACCTCACTCATCTATTACGAAGTCGCGAGTTCGAGTCCCGAGGGGCGCAGATGGAAAGAGAAAGTATCTTATAAGACGCTTGGCAAGATCAGAATTTGCGGAGCGTGGTGGATGATGAGATACTGATGAATCTGGACCTAAAATTGATGGAAATTCCTTTTCAGCTTAAACATATAGTTGACTAATTGGGTATAAATACATGTTTAATTAAAAGCTATAACCTTCTAAATTCGGCAAGATTCATATATAAACAAGACTAAGATCAGGAGATAGTTAAGATATCTAAAATAAGGTAATTAGCTATAGGGTTTTGGAAGCATTACCTTGTGCTGTTGGCATGCAAGGAACAAAGCAACATACTGGAGAACATTATAATTAATTTCTTCTCACAGAAAGAAAGAGGACTTGTGAACAGGGAAGAAGACTGTAGGGCACATATATATCTCTGTGTTTATGATATATATATATATATGTATACACACTCGCAAACAAAGAGGAAAGCAAGGGGTTGGGTTTGATAAGTTTCAATCAATTAATCACGACTTCCTTTTAAATTTTACGAGTTAACGTTTTTATTAGTTCGATTCCATTCACTGAATTTAGCATCCTGCATGCGCTTATTTATTATTATTATTATTATTATTATTATTATTATTATTATTATTATTATTGTCTAAGCATCCTGCTGTTTATTATTATTATATACATAAAATATCTTTGAATTTTAAAGAAAAGTAATCAAGCATATGAATTTTAGAACAAGCATTTTTTTTCGTCTATATTCCAAATTTATTGATTCAATTAATTTGAATTTATGTTAGTCAGATTCATAAAAATAATAAAAAAAAACACTCTTTCTTAAATATATATAAAAATTAATTTTAAAATTTTAACATGAGATCACGTAGCTTGAAAAAATAAATAATTATGTACCGTTAAATTAAAATTTATATTTTAACAGAAAAGATATTTTGCGTTGCATGTTATAAGAATTCACGTAAATTTAACGGCACAAACACACCGTATTCTAACTTAAAAGTTTAAATAATTAATATTGTCTTTGAAAAAATGGTGAGTTTTTATTATTGTGATAAACATTTTTTTTTTCACATTATATCTATTTATTATCGATTTAATTCATAAATAAATTAGTGCATATTTTACACGATATGATTTAGATAAAAGAATTAAGTGATATATAGAGTATATTTATTATACTTAATTAATTATTCTCTTGAATAAAAGGAAAAAGCCATACATACCATGATTGTCCTAATGGCTAAGAAAGATACAAAAACATCAAAACATGGTTCTCCACTAAGTAAAGAACACAATCGATCAAAGTAATTTCAAACAAGAAAGACCATATAGCTAGTCAGCAAGATGGCTTTGCTGTAATTTGTTTTCTTTCTCCTGTAATGATCTTAGTGGTGGGCAAGGTTATTAGAAATCTATCTTACAAGAAGGATTCATTGTTTCTTTTTCTTTTTCTTTTTCTTTTTTTATGTATATAATAATAGGGACAACATACTCTTCAAGATAAGGATACAATTAATTGTTATGAATACGAAATGACATGCTTCTTTTCTTTTAATATAGAAATTTTTATATTTGAATTTTAGATATATATCATTTTTAAATATTTAAAAATAGCAAATATTCTATATCGGATAGTTATAAAAATATACTATTTTATAAAAATTTGGATAATTTTCACTTTATAAACTTATTTTTGAATTTGAATTAGATTCAAATTCATTTTCCTTCTCCTTTAGCAAGGTCTCGTATTCGAGTTATAATTTTGTCCATTTTGTGAGCGTGCATGTTTAAAGTGAATTTAAATTAGTTGAGCTCGTAGATTTTGGACACTGAATAGATAATATATATATATATAAAAAATACTTAAAAGGGAATAACTTGTCCATCTTAATTTATGAACTCATATAGTGCAAATTTAAATTAATCAAGTAAATAAATTTCAGATAATTATTATTAAAAAATAAATATACTTCTTACAAGAGTATTCAAATTAATCAAGTGAATAAATTTGAGATAATTGTTATTAAAAAAATAAATATACTTCTTATATAAGTTGGTATCAGTGAATGTCATGTTTTGGCAGCGAGTAGGGTTTTGGTAGTTTGATTCTCGTAGCTTTTTCCCGGCAAAGTGCATGGCTTGTGCCGTAATAATATATATAGGAGTTTGTAGTTACAAGACAAATTAGAGCAAGCTAGACTAGCCTTTTATAGACTATATATACTATATATTGTTGACTGACTACGTTCTTTATTTTTTTTTATGACAATTATATATATATCGGGCAATAATATACTGTTCATTAAGAAAAAAAATCCATTCTCATTTCACAAATATAAAAATGAAAATATCTCTTTTAGGTCTTCTTATGCAATTGAATATATATATATATATGTGGTAACAAATTATTATTAACCATTTTTTTGATTGGTTGATTATTAATTTATTATATAGTATGATAAGCAAGAAGAAAATGTGTACGTGTAAGAACTCTCTCTCAGTCTCTCTATATATACACGTAAAAGACTTATTATCATATTCATATCTAAGAGATGGTTTTCTTATATGTAAATAGAAATTAATTATTTACATATATCATTTTGTAGTTATAATTTATAAATGAATACATGGATTTATTAAAAATTTCCATATATAGAAAACAAACACTTAACATGCATTATATGCAATTGCGTGGTTCGTGCATGGCAATGTATACATTTTTATGTATGTTATGAGAATGAGAATATTCTTACCTAAATTTGGTATATAAATATTATTTTAGTAATTGATTGAGCTAATTATAAAATTTACATAAATATTTTTTTTATAATGAAAAAGGAGGAGTGCGAATGAGAACTTGAATTAAAAACCTTTCAATATATTAGAACCAGTATCTACTATTGGAATGTTCTTCTGAAAACTGATATAAATGTTATTAAAAACTATTTTACCGATACGGAGTTATATCATATTTTATTGCTTAATTTTCATGAACAAATATGAAATAGATTTAGATATAAGTATTATTTTATAAATGAATTAGTGTAATTTTTTTGTCATTAATAATTTTTAAAATGATAGAAAAAGCCACAAATTTTTATTTTTTTAATCCTTAAATTTTCAAAATATATTTATTCTACCCCTACAATTTTTAAAACAAATATTTTTTTCTCTTACACTTATAAAAAAATTGACATATTTACTGCAATAGATAAGAGCATTTTCTTGCTATTTTGAAACTTTAGGATGAAAAAAATAATGTCATTTTCTAAGATATTAGAGAATTTTGATGGCATAAAATCACCTTAACCATCTATAAATTAAGAGTGATAAATATTTTGGAAGTATCATAATAATTATACTCTAATTGGAAAGTGAATTAATGTAGATCGATATAAAACCAAGTTGGATCTTAGTTTTAATTTGACTAAACAAATAAATAATCAAAAATGAGAAATTAATTAAATAGAAATAAATAAGAGTAATTAACTAAACTTACAAAGACTTGTTTGGCTGCAACTTTTCCACATTGATACACAAGCAAGGAAGCATTTTCGTTTCTGCTCTCACTCCTCAAAATATTTCTTACAACCAAACAATTTTGAAGTTAACTTTTTTTGGTGCATATATTTATACTAAATAAAAACCATAAGCTAAATAAATAAATAAATAATTATATATATGCCACTTGCGTGTCAAACCACAATAGCCTACTATCATCCGTCCCCTACACAATCCAACGAGGGTGTGCCACGTGTTGATGCAGTCAACATTGTTAGTATTAAAAGTATGTAATGTTGTTTATGTCTATTGATGCCAACAATTATTAAATAAAGATATATTAGATATATAATTAATTTCTTTTTTATAATTATAATATAATTGATATATTAGAAAATTAACAATTAAGGGAAAAAAAAGTGAGAAATGAAAAAAAAAATGTACTTATTTATTGCGGATAAATATTAAAATATAAAACGTTAACTATAGGTTAAAAAAAAAGAAAAATAAAATAAAATTGTGTAGTAAATAATAACTATATATATCATTATCAAACATGGGTACCTAAAATTGAAAAAAAAAAAACGTACCGAACGTATATTTAGTAAATATCTATATCGAATATGAATATGAATCTACATTTTTAGATTAAAAAAAAAAATTTATTTTTCAATTGTAAGGTGCACCAAAAATATATATATATATATTACATGAAATGAAATATTATGATGGGTAGATGTTGAAGTGGTGATGATGGCTAGGATACAAAATTGGGCATGCGTAGAGTCTATTGTCGCCCATATTTTGGCAGAATGCATTTGGGAAGGCATAGAGTATGAAAATTATGTATTGTGGATTTTTCTTTCCTTTAGACAGACACTATAAGAAATTATTATACATAAAATTAAGGCCCAGTTTATTGGGCCTTCTCTCACTACAAAATCTTCATAACATGTTTAATGGATTCTCTTGGGCCTCTTCCATGAAAGAGTGTGAGTGTCAGGTCTTTCTCCTATATACAACAAAGCAATTTAATCCCAACCACCTATAGCCATACCAAACCTACCATTTCCTGCCAATAATTCAAACCAACTAAGATATTTCTCCCAAAACTTTAGATATTTTCTCTACCAATAATAAGAGAGAGAGAGAGAGCAAGAGACAGAGAGAGAGGAGATGGAGGGTTACAGAAGGCCAAACAGAAGTGATGTACACTTATCAGTGGAGGAAGAAGCAAAACTTGAAGAACAAACCAGAGATTATTTTGATGGAATGGCTCCCAAACGCCATTCTAAGCCTCAACGAAGTGAATATTCTACTCAATATTCTGATTCTCTTTCTTTCACTGCTACTCATAATAATGCTGCCATTCCTGAATTTCAAGAGCTCCAACGTCTCCAAACTAATCATTCTCAAGTAAGTTGTGTCTTCCTGTCCTCTAGTTTTCTGCTTTAATCATATGTATCATATTGACTGCTTAATATAATTTAAATATAATGTTATATTAACTGTACCAAAATTAATGGAATAAGAGTCAATTTTATTTTTAAAATATGCAAAATAGTATAAATTTGCTGTTGAATATTTTTTGGTTCAAAAATATTCATAATTTATGCAGGATGACTCATATTCACATTTAATTATAAATGCGGACATAAATATGGATAATTTTTATTAGATAAATGTAAGCCAATTTGATAATAAATTATGTAAATATGGACCGATTTGATTATGACAATGTATTTTTGGATTAATATTAATATGTATTATTTAGTAATTTAAGGATAATAGACTATAAATATGGAATGATTATAAAAAATGGGAATAAGATATGAATAGGAGAAAATAAAAATTAATTGTGCGTCTGCCGGGAGTCGAACCCGGATCTATTGCTTGGAAGGCAATTATCCTAACCGTTGGACTACAAACGCTTCTTGTTTTTTGCGTGATTGTAATTTACAATGTCAAAAAATAAACTTTTATAAAAGACTAATTCTCTTTTTCTTAATTAATTTCACATTTGTAGAGTGAAAACCAAACCTTTGCACAATGGTGTATTATTGAATTAATCAGTGAATATATATAGATAATTTTGTAGGTCTAATTATTATTAGTAATATTATTTATTATTATTATTGTGCAGAAACTAATTTACAAGGGAAAAGGAGAAGTTGGAGAGGAGTTTGTGGAAACTGAATACTACAAGGATCTCAATTGCATTGACAAGCAGCACCATACGGTATTTTACATTTTCTTTTATAAGAAAGATATCAATTTGTTCACTTCATAAATATTTATGAAAATTGTTTGTTTAACATAAGATTTTATAATATTATGGTAATTAATTATGTTGATTTGCAGACAGGAACAGGTTTCATCAAAATGGAGAACTCAAATGGCAAATGCTTTAGCTTAGCATCAGATAACAACAATATATCTACTTGCCATGCCTCTAGCAGAGGAAACCCAGCAACCAACGATTGGATTCCAGCTTCTGCTGATGATATAGTAAATCTCTTACTCCTTTTTATATATTTCTAATTTTTTAACAATTTTTTCAACTAAATTCAAAATCGACTTGTGATTCAGACCACTTTTGCTTCAGACAAGCCGAAAAGGAGTGACAATTGAAACGAAGGATGGTTTCTTTGGAATGAAGAGCTGATTTAAGTCATATGTTCCTCTTTAAAATGTCTATAATTGTTGCAAATAAGAATATTTATTTGTCAATTTTATGATCATTGTAACGGTAGAACCTGGATGCTTGTCCTATTTATAAATTAATATTCTACGCTTTTATATTCAATTTTCAAGATTTTCCACGAGCAATTGCATAAGATCAAAATTGTCGTTTGATAACATCACACTTGTAGAACTAATTCCCATCTCTACTCCCTAGGTGATGTGCAGCGCACTGCTATAGGCAATAGTTTTATCACATGAAAATATTTATTTTGTATTTTTTTCTAATTAGACAATATGCACTTGAACATAATCAGACTAAACAAAATTATCATTCAGCCTATAGTGGGAAAAAGAAAAGTTACCTGAGCTTAAAATCTACACTTTTCATCAGCAAAAATCAATCAGCACCGGGCAGATAATGTCATTAAGCTGACAAAATTGTACGCCACCGACTAATATACAACATATCAATGGTTTAATTTACATCTGTAGGTTGGTTGTGTAATTGAGTAATGGCTTAATTTGTGTAAGCTCCTTCATGATTATACTCCTGTAATGTACAAGCTAGCTGCAAACACTATATCACGTTTTATTGCATTGGATGCAGATTCCATTTTCTTATAGAGTGCAGAATTACCCATAATAGCAGCAGCGTTTTTAAACTCGCGACATGTCTCATCTAGCCTGACAATGGTCCGTACTATCAAGCCTTCAGGGACATCAGTAAGATCACAGATATCAGCAAATGGAGTTCCCTGCCGCAGAAAAAGAAAAAAAAAATTATGTACCATTCCCCAAAGGCTTATAGCATATAAAGCTTACTGTGATTTTAAATGCCATGATTTGTCAGAGCGCTCCCTGTTCTTGAACTTGTGGTATTTATAAACACATCTACGGGCCATATCCTAATATTTGAACGCCTGTATGCTGAAATAGTTGAGCACGCCAGCATAAATGTGCCTTAATATTAGGAATATTAAGTATTTAAATACCAGGATAGAAAGTTTATTAGGTCCGAAAATTCAAGAACAGGGAACACACTAACAAACCGTGCCTACTGCAGGTAATTGGATATGCATTCAAGGTCGAAGACAAACTAATGCGTTCTAGTAAACAAACCTTTGCCCACTCATAAACGACTTGCACCAGACCAAACTTGAGATTCTCCTTCGCGTACTCTTCCGGGGAGATTTGTAGGTTGAATTGGGCTTGAAGCTCTCCAAGTCTTATTGCTGTGTCGTACAACCTGAAGTGAAAAAAATATCAGGGACTAGACTAATAAATTAAAATAAAAATTGAAATAAAGAAGAAAAGGCTAATTCAATAAGCATTTTATCTCAGCAAAAGACAATGCTAAAAGCCTCCAGCATTACATCCAGGCCCTCCTCTTTATTTCTTCTTTCTTTCCGCTTTCCCATTTTTTCCACAATCCTAGAACAATTTATTCTCTCTTATTTAATGAATACTTCTAGTAGAACCAGCAGGAAAGATGACAAGTATTAGAATGGTAGACAAAAGCTTATAGGGTCTTATAATCTAATTTTAAAACTTAATGAGTTGCTGCTTGGTGATAGCACATGAAAAGGAAAGAAGAAATAGTTGTAATCTTTAAATCATTACCAGTGGTGGGCTGCATGTAACTCTCCCATATGTGCCAGTAATCGAAGTCTACCAGACATATTATAACACTCTTTTTTCCGGTCATTAGAAGAGAAACAAAAAAGGAAAAAGCTAATGCAAGAAACCCAGACCAGCCAAATCGGCTGTCATTGTCAAAACTGACATTATCTGACATTGATTTCTGTGACACTGAAATTCTAAAAGTTTTTATGATGTTTTATTTTTTGTCAATGGGTGCATATTAGTCAGCAATCATCAGTCACTCTGATGCTGCAAAAACTACACTCTCTCTCTCTCTTTCTATCTTTTGGATAGATAACTTAAGAAAGATCGTCAAAAGAAGGCATGAGATCTGGGCATCTTGCAGCTAAAGGCAGAAAAGCTTGACAGCAAAAATAAAAGAGAGAGAGAGAGAGAAAAATAACCTCTTTTTAGCATCAGACAGCTTGGGAGTAAGAGAAGGCTCAGAAGTGTTCCTTTGCTGAAATACAAAGGCTGACATTATAGCCACAGCTTCTTCTGGTTCAAGTTCATCAAGTTGATTCTCAAATAAACATTCCGTGCATATTAATTCCTCCCCTGAGTTCATCTCACAAGCAACACGGCCTTTAATTTGAACAACAAGGTCACCATCTATACAGCCAATTTCCTTCAGAACATCTATCTGCAAATGCACAATTTAAAATATTCAAAATGGCATTGTATGACTACCAGATATGATTGGCAGACATCCAACTAGACAAAGAACAACCAAGCAAGAAGATGGACACCATAAAACACACCCTGCCCTGAAAGTCTGGCATCTGCTGCAGTGCTTCATCAGACATTTGATACCTTAGTTTCTCGATTTCATCTTTATGTTTTTTTATCTCTTTTGCCAACTTAATGTGCTCCTCCAGTTTTATGCACCCTTGACACTTATTCATTGCCATCTTTTGCAATAGTCTATTCCATTTATGATATGCTTGCACAAGATTGATATCTTTCATCTTCAGATCTGCCACAAAAATCACCATCAAAGAACTTCAAGAGTCAGTATTTTGTACTGTTCAAGACTAAAATTAGCTACCCTGTAAAACAGTCAAAAATGTAAAATTTGAGAAAGGCAAAATAAACCAGTTACTTTTTAATTGCTGATATATGATGGATTACAAGTAGTCATCATCTTAAATGAATCTCAGTTGTAACTTGAGAATAGATGAAATATGCATCAAGCTGACCGTCACTATGCATAAAAAAGTCCAACATCAATGAGAAGGTCCATATATTCCCCAGGGTATTAACACAATCCAGAATCACAGCTTTATGCAGCAGAATGGCATGATCATGTGTCATTGTGATAACCGTAGACAGGCAAAGAAAGTAAACTATAAGTGGGGTGGACATGACTTTCACGCCAAATAAACAGGCAGATACTAATGCATCAACAGCAAAATATAGCAACTTCCATACTTCTGACAGAGCATTCTCATTAATATTAACAGGAAGGGATAATACAAGATGAAAAGAAAAAAGGATTTGTCTTTTAGACTCTGAAACAGCAGGTATTCAACTACAGTAAGATAGAAAGTCCTGTCTCAGGAGCTGATCCTTAAAGCCTAAGGTTCAGCCTTTGAAAAATGCCAATGATTAGAGATAGGTCATTGCAAATCACTTGGAAGACATTTCATGAATCATGAAAGGCCGTTTGATAAGTCAAATTGCTATGGGGTCTGATTATTAACCATCATAACTTTTGTCAACATATATACACAGTTTCAAAAGGGCAAACGAATTCCTAAAATGTTCAAGCCACAGTGGACACTGAAATTATCTTCCAAGGCATGTGGTAAAGGAGATATAAATCACAAATGCTATCAGATCCTGCAAATCACACAGTTCATTGTTGTCCAAAAAATAAAGCATCATCTTCATTGACTAATGGCTTTACCTTTTACTGGATCTAAGGCAGGAGGATACTTATTTCCACCAGATTTCAGTTCCACCAACTGTTGAACTGTCTTAGAGAAAGCTATATTGCTAACATCCTCAAGGAGTCCAACCTGGTCAACCTTTATTTTACAATTGCATATGCATGAAAATTCTATATTGTCCACTCCTCTAACTTCATAACTGACACCAGCAGCACTGCCTTGGTGTGGTAAATTTATGTTGACAGCACCTGATCCTTTACGAGAAGCAGTAGAATAGAAGTACTCTTCTCCACCACGCTTTGATTTTGGCATAAGCACATAAGCTTGTGGGCTATCACCAGTCTTTTTATCTTGCAAGTTAGATATCTGCATTGATGCTGGCATATCAGGCTTGAGAACAAAGACTATGTATTGCTTCATGCTGACAGAAGGTCCTTTAACAACAACTCCTAGTAAATGGTCTTGTGCCTGCAATTGAAAACACTCAAATTTTAATACCCTACCAACAGCATGAAGACACCATCATAAAGATGAAGTCAATTAAAATGAACTTTTTAGCCATTATAAGGTTAAAGACAATCAATCAAAATTGTATTCCCATGAGAATGAACTTCATCCACCATTATATTAATCACAAACACCAAAGAAAATATATGCATGGGAAGAATCTTTGCATGTTATCAACTTCATTCAGGTTTAATCTTGATTTACCAGGCACATAAAATCCAATTAAGAGAGAAAAGCAATTGCTTCTACATAATTAATGCCCGTTACTCCTCATCTGAATTATTGTTTCGAAGTCCTTTCACATTGCAGAAGAGCGCCCAAGACATTGTAAAAAGCCCTCAAACTTGTATGCAGGTGATGTGAGATTAATGACATGCGCAATATATTTTAACAAAAACAACCATCTTTACCAATAGCCATATAATGCCAACGCTCTGAAAGACAAGTACCATAATTTTCTCCATTTGTTAAAGAGGGATAGAGGTTAAATACAGAATTTGACCATCAAGAAATACACAAATTATAAGCACCAACAACAAATTTGGAACTCACTGATTGTGACTTCACAACCACCACTCTTCCAGGTGTAAGGCATTGCTGGGCAGCAGGGGACGGCATGACTGCATCTGATATCTGATTCCTATACTCCTCAGCTTCCAGGTACATGTCATAGTATTCTTCAATTGCTGGTTCACCTTTTATACACCTAGATTGAAAGACCCCTGCTTGGTCAGTAACAGAAGGGAAAAAAAAAAAGGACATGTATGACACCATGTCACCTAAGATAGTCAAACAACTAAAGCTGCATAGTACTTCACTTTCTCAGAAACTAGTTATGATTGCAAGACCTTTGCTAAATTCGCTATAAAATGAGATGGAATTCCGCAAGCAGCCTGACTTAATCAAATGGCTAAATTACTAAAACCTCCTTTATTAACAAGAACCTTCTTGATTTGGCCCAACATATAAAAAAGAAACTCAAGAAATATGCCAAGGTTGACAGAAATATTAGAAATTAAGGCTCCATCAGTGATATACTCACTCAATAGCTTTGGTAGGCTGAGCAAGCTTTCGCATCAGAATTTGTTGTGTTTCAGGAAGTTGCTTTTGTGCATGGAACTCAGCAAAACTTCTTTTCAGCATATCTTCTACCTGCACTTAAGGCCACAACCAGGTGAAATGAACTCACTGAATGAACAAAAAGCTACTCCCTGAATATGTTAAGCAATGAGGTCCTTGCTCAAAGTTGGAATTGTAGTAAAATTACATGAATAGAGAAAGCAAAACAAAAATTCAAAGTTCTTGTAAGTACAAAGATCTACTAACTGTCTATGGCTTTCACTTTCGGGATATCATTAGTAAAATGTTCTTAAAAATCAGCCCATGCACAAAATCAAAGCCATAACGAGTTTAGCATGATCAGGGGTTTCCGAAAGGAAAATTTTTACCCTGCTCTTTTCTTAATACAGGAGATGTTAAAACAATTGAATAGATATCACACTTTTAGGAGAGGAACTATTTAATTTGATACAATCAACGATAATGCACCAGTTAAACTATGAGTTCTCAAACTGCATGAGTGCATATGCAAGGACATCTATTTAATTTGATATAATAAAGTGATAATGCACCAATTAAACTACGAGTTCTCGAAGATTTTTGAGAATAAAAATTTTATTAATTCTCTCATCTTAAAAATTCTAAAAATGTACAAGTCATTTATAGAGAAAACAAAGTGAGTCCTAGTCGTATTTTAATAAAGCAAGATAAAAAATAATCAGGAAATATAAAGATAAACTCTAATTAGAAATATAAAATAAAATCCTAATCTAAATAGAAAATATAAATTTTAACAAGAAAATACAAAGGATTTCAATCCTAACTATGAAATCAAATACTCTCCCTCAAATTGGTGCATAAATATCACACATACCCAACTTGCAAAATAAGATGTGATAAGTCATATTAAGTGCTTTAGTAAGCATATCTTTGTAATACAAAACAGATGGCGGCAGCTCTTTAAATTTTTTAAGGCTCCTGCTATTATATGATCAGCACTGAAAAAGTCTTGTATCAAAATACTGATATTGAGTGTGAATATCAACCTGTAATAGAGAAGGCTTAATACCCAAGAAGTCCAATAATGATAGGAAAAGGCTATCTAAAGTTGGAAACTGCAGGCAACACTGTTGGAAGAAGAACGGATAGAAGGTGGTGACTAGAGAGGGCTTCACGCGCTAGCACGCTCCAATGCGTAAACAGTAACACCGAATGCTTCAACCGGCTGTTACGGACTCCTTTGTTGGGCATGTGTATGCTAGACATGCCAAGTAGTAGGATATGTGTGGGGTCTGTTTTAAAATTATAAGTTATCTGCTTATTTTATTTATTTCTATATTAGCTTTATTTAATTCCTAATTTATAGGTTTCCTATTCGTATTAAACTTCCTATTTGTATTGAACTTGTCCTATTTAATGGACAACAAATTAATAAAACATAAGCAGAGTTTTGTAGTCAACCTAGAGATTGAATTCTCTCTCTTAATGAGATTCAGTCTCCCTTTAATGAGCTGAGAAATCATTCACAATAGGTCAAAGAAATAATAACAAGGACAAAAGACAGCTAGTGGGGCTAGATTTCTCAGTTAATCGTCCTGTGACAAAATCCTTGGCTATGGAACACAACACCGGCACGTGTTCATCACTCACAGCTTCTTTGATAATCGAATTTGGTATGTAGGTCAATCTGCAAGTGGCGCACCCTTTGGGAGTGGTGGTGTAACCCACTTCTTACTCAGAATAGAAAAGCCCAAATTTTGGTGTTCTAGGGTTCTCATATGATACCAAGAAAGTTAGAAATTTTTAATCAAATTTTGGTGCTCTAGGCTTTCCAAACCACACCAAAAGTATTAGGGATTTTTAACCAAATTTTGGTATTATAGGGTTTTGAAACCACACCAGAAAAATTAAAAATTTTTAGCGAAAAAACAGATTTTATGGGACTTATGTGACAAAAAGGAAAACTCAACTTCTTCGTACTTTTCTAAAATAGGTATTTGACTTATTGCAGAAAGGTAGAAAACTCTACCTTTTTCAAAGGAGCAAACTCAACTTCTATAAAAACCAAGCAAGGCTCTGATACTATAAAGATTTTTGAAATAAAAATTATATTAATTCTCTAATCTTAAAAATTTTAAGAATGTACAAGCTATTTATAGAGAAAACAAAGAGAGTCCTAGTCCTATTTTAATAAGAAAAGGTAAAAACTAACTAGGAAATATAAAGATAAACTCTAATTAGGAATATAAAATAGAATTCTAATCTAACTAGGAAATATAAAATTTAACAAGAAAATACAAAAGATTTCAATCCTACCTAGGAAATCCAACAGTTCTCAAACTGCATGAGTGCATATGCAAGGACATCTATTTAATTTGATAAAATCAAATGATAATGCACCAGTTAAACTATGAGTTTTCAAACTGCATGAGCATATGAAAGGACATAGGCATAAGTAAAGACAGATTATGGCAGGTATAACGGTCAGTAATTTCATGCGGGCATACATGGTTATGAGCAAAAGTACAATTAAGCCTATATGCAAACACTAGGGAGTATATTTTTTTTTTTTTTGCACTTCAATGTTGAAACAAGCATAACCTAATTAGGAGGTCCAACAAACATGCACAATATAGAGCAAAATATTTTGAAAGTCATGCAATGCCAAATGACAAAGCAATGCCCAACATTACAATTTTTTTAAAATTTCATATATTGACTAAGAATTGCATAACCACACATTATACAAAATCTCAGCTCCAAAGTCCAAAGTACCTTCAATTCTTCCACTCGGAGGAGATGTAAAATCATAATGTAAGTCAATCGAAATTGAGATTCTAGGCTGGTAGCACTTCCAACTATAACATGTTTCAAATCCCTTTCCTCAGGGATCTCATCACGGCACATCACAATGACTGTACCAATTTTGTCAAGTCCTCTTCTGCCAGCACGACCAGCCATTTGAGTATATTCTCCAGGAAGTAATTGTCTAAATTCCTTGCCATCAAACTTCCTCAAAGTATCAAATACAACCTGCAACCAAGTCAGGGCATTTCAAGATAAGGTTTAAAGTCTCTGTTATGACTTGGGCTTCTCTAGAAAGCTCGGAAACCAAATTCAGTTAAGATAGTTCCATGTACAAAGGTTCAAAATGCTTTTAATCAATACAAGAAGAGTACATGGCAGGGAATAAAAGAGCAATATGGTGCAGAAACGCCAGCATCAGACTGTTATGGACAGGTGAGGCAAGAATCAAGGCAAGCACTTCAAATTGGGTATCATAAACTCGAGCTTAATGTTTTATCTCTAACAACCTATAATTCCAATTAATCAAAAATAGGGAAATCAGGCTGGAAATTCAGAAACACAACATGGAAACTAATTTTGAATCGGATTTCCAGCTTAATAGTCCCACAACTAGACCCCAAACATGGCGCCTTAACAATCTCACCAGTAGAACAGGTCATAATCATGTAAATTAGAACCTATGGAAATAAATAGTGTAGGAGCTGTACGTTTTATCTAATTGTCACAAATTAGAGACTGAAATTGAATAAATTATTTGAATTGAAAGGCCTTTGAAGCTTAGCACTGCAATGCCATCAATGTACAATTACGACAATCACAATTCTGGATTATTAATAAGCAGAATATATTACCAATGACTTCAAATAGCAGGACTTCATCCCAACCCATTGTGATTAGAAATATGCAATTGTACCATAATGAAAATAACATCATAAATAGCTACAATCTAATATCAGGATTTATTCCCTATATTCATTATTGGTAATCTTAAAGTCAATATATACCTGCTCGAATTTGACATAGTGCCAATAGAGGCAAAAGGATCCCGCTATTTTATTTTCTAAGGAAATGCAATTTTATTTCAGAAATGGGAGTAATCTTCCTAAATAACTTTATGAATGACTAAAAAACCTCCAAAGTAAAGTCGACCAATAAAGTTGGATATCAGTCAAAGCAAGCCACCCAAAGGTCAGGATGCATAACCCGACATCAAGTTTCATGGCTACTTCATAAACATTCCAATATTAAACACCAACAAG
The DNA here is from genome assembly GCA_947683425.1 of Excoecaria cochinchinensis. NCBI lineage: Eukaryota > Viridiplantae > Streptophyta > Magnoliopsida > Malpighiales > Euphorbiaceae > Excoecaria > Excoecaria cochinchinensis. Next base: position 731,267 of record CANTUQ010000049.1, on the reverse strand, counting down.
AGAAATTATAAAGGAATGAAACGGCTGAAGCATTTCTTTTAATTAAAGAAGAAGTTAATGATATCATGTCGAATGGAGAAGGGGAGGATTAAAGGGCAGAGATTATGAAGTTAAGCACCTTTCCCAACTCAGTATAAAGGTTAAGAATGGGAACAAAGAACTCAGTAAACCATAAAAAAATAAGATAAATAATTTGTTAACATGCCAGGAGCACAGATACTGTAAATGCCAGCTGAACAGATATTAGTCCAATTTCTCAGAATTAGTTAAACAAAACTCACCGTTCTAGCAGGGGCATTAACACCCATAGCAAATGTCTCAGTTGAAAACAATACCTACAACAATAAGAGGCACGAGACATTATAGCATCAAATAGTAATGAAAATCATCAGATTACCTGTAAACCAACAGTAGAAACTTATAAAACTTTTGCACTTTTCGGAAATATTACTAAGAAGCTTCAAGTGCATACGTTTTTTAACCTCATGGGAGTGTCAAAGCATGAATGTAATTATATAATGGACGACCAACGATAAGAAAGCATCACCTTTATCACACCACGGCAGAAAAGCATTTCAACGACTTCCTTAACAATTGGAAGCAGTCCTGCATGATGTACACCGATCCCTCTACGAAGAAGGCTCTGAACTCTGACTATCTGCACAGCCAATTCATATGTGAGGAATCCTGAAGGGAATTATCCCAATAGAAAATATATATTTGGCAAACCTGTGGTAAATTCCGGTCAGATCCTTTTAGCCGTGAAAATGCTTTATCACAGAAAACACGTATTTCACTTTTCTCAGAACTGCTAGTGAGGTCCATGCCAGGCATACTGTCAGCTGATTTATCACACCTATACTTTGAGAAACAAAATATGACCACCTGAAAGCGAGACAGCTTAAAACACGTCAAATGCAGAAACTTGCCATGCCACATTTTAAGAATTTTCTCTACACATATAAACAGGACAAGTTATTTGATGCTATAAAAAGCATTCTAAAAATTAAATTATGCTAATTCAGTTTGACGTTTTCATTCTATCCCATACATCAGCTTTCAGAAAAATTAAAATGGCAGACACAGTCTTCTCTCCATACGTAAAAGGAAGGTGAAGAAGGCACCATGAAATCTCAAAGTCTGTTTACAAGCTCTACTCCAATAAAAAAAAATGGTAGCATGTTACATAATTTCTTTCAAGAATGCATAGTTGCTAAACCATCATGGATACTAAGTCTTTCATAAATTATACAGAAAAATAATTCCATGTTTCAGTTTGAAAACAGATTCCATAAGACGAAAGTCCATAGATTTTTCAAAATTTCACAAAAAGTACTACTGAAAGTCCCCACAGAAGTATGTTCATCAATTCATTGCAGTTTTTCAATCAAGAAAATAGTAGAAATCAGTGTCAAATTAAAAGATGACCATGATGGTCTTAAGAAATGAAATAATCTGTGCTTTACAAGATGACTTCCAAAGAAAAATTATCACATACCGGCAACAGTGATTTTTTTGAGAGATTGTTAATAAGCTGCAACCATAGGGAAGCCTCTGACCTCCTCGAACCCCAGCTATTTTGGCCATTTCCATTGTTTTGATTCCCTCCACTAATTCCACTGAAGCTCCTGAGATTTTGTGAGCCAGAATGCTTACTTTGGTTGTTACGATTAAAAGGATGATCACGTTTCTGACCATGAGCCCCATCACGAACTGCTAAAGACCCAGCACGAACAGCACTTGTATTCTTTTTCTTGTGTGCATCTTTAGCAGCTTTTAATCCCTGAGTGAGGAGACATTCATTCTCACATATCTTGTAAAGTTCTCCAGAAAAGAAAAGGCAATGCTCCAATGGGACCGGTCGTTTTGTAGTCCTGAAAAGAGATCCAGTAAGATGCATATTGGCATCACTCTAAGAAACAAAAGGATATAGCAAAGTTCCTTTACACAATTCATTTGTTCTAAAGAAACTTGATATTATGAAACATTAAACTTAATCATTTTAAGAAATTCAGATCTCCCGACTTGAACATTTTTGTAACACTAAAAGATTCGCAACTAACCCAGTAACTTGGATTTTCTTTTGTTTTGTCCGACCAATCCAGTCTGCAAATTCAACTGTGTTTGGTACCTGTAATAAACAATGGATACCTCATCAATGCTTCACGCTAAAGAGAAAGGAAAGAACGCACAGATTTATAACCAAACATTGTATGCAGATTGCTACATTGGTAACAATGTTCCAGGGGAGGCATAATTATAAGGTCAACTATAAACAACTGTTCAGAACTGTATGAAGCAACTTATATTGACTTTCTTCACCTTCTTTCAGGCACAAAGCATTCACAAAAGATAGAAAACCAGTCACAGAGGAGAATAACTTTCGTTATTGTACTTCATTTCCAGGTGATTCTGATGAGTAAGGCATGAAAATGAAAAGTTTCTTTTGACCCAGATTGAAAACTAAAAATTGTTTCAAACTCAAAATTTGTAAAAACTGAATGTGTAAGTTAGAAAAATTGAAAATGAAAGAGTGGTTGTACACAGAGTTCCTTTCAGAGTCTGTTAAGAGGAAATGAAGAACTATAAACAACTTCAGTCAGTTGACAGGTCTCATTCCCGTTTGGAGACTTTGAGATCAAACAACTCAATACAAGCTAATTAAGCCTGTTGAACATGTTTACAGCAATTTCAACTGACATTAGTCAGTGTGTAATTCTCTAACTGTAATGTTCAGGCAGAATGCTATTCAGGAAAGAAGTATATACCGTGGCTGAAAGGAGAACAATATTTACATGCCTAGGGAGCATGATTATAACTTCTTCCCAAACAACACCTCTTTCAGCATCATTGACATAATGAACTTCATCAAATATGACCTGTCTCACAGATAGCAAAAAGGTGAAAAATAAAAATACAGTACTCTATCAATACAATGAAAAACGGCAAGAGTGTATTGATGAAAGAACTCAAAACATCAAAATCAAAAGGGGCGTACTGTTTAGGAAAAGAATAAAAAGCCAAATCATTACCCATTCAATATCTCGTATAATATCAGCACCTCTGTAAAGCATTGACCTCAATATTTCAGTGGTCATGATGAGGCAAGAAGCTTCAGGCCTCAAGCTAACATCGCCTGTGAGAAGGCCAACATCAAATTTCCCACAAAAATCCCGATACTTTTGATTGCTTATAGTTTTAATTGGAGCAGTATAGACAGCTCTGGTACAGTGCTGCATGAAAGAAAAATCTTAAGATCATATTGACATGAAAGAGATTCAATTACAGAGGTCAGATTTTATTACTCTGGGAGTTGCATTAAATCTGGAGTTCCATAAAAATAAATGGCTTGAATCATAATCCATGTACTAGATTCAGAATATCATACTTTCGAGGCCAAAGCAAAAGCATATTCTGCCACAACAGTCTTTCCAGCTGAGGTATGAGCTGCAACGAAAACAGAATCTCCCTTTTCCAAACAATATATCGCCTGCAATAATCATTAAAGTGAGAAGGAACAAAGGCTGAGCAGTAGGAAGGGTGCTAGATATAAAAACTACACTTTGCTCTTCAAAGCAGAATAATGGCAGCCCATTGCTACAGTAGAAAGAAACAGATACTTCTTCAACTGAATATGAAAGATGCTCCGACTAACAAAAATCCTGCCATCAAGTAATGTCATGCCTGCTTCTTAAGGGAGTGTTGAAAGGGAAGTTCTAAGCAAAGCAGCTGTAATGACATATAATATATTTACAAGTAACAATGGTTATTTCTTCTATAGCCTTCACTTAGCCATGCATCGTTTTTGTTTAGCATTGACAGGATGAGAGATCAAGGTGCCCTAGGTTTAATTTCTCAAACAGTTAGTGAATAAAGCAAGCATGTTTTTAAATTTACAGATATTTGTAGCAATGAGATATATCAGTTAAACAACAGCAGAATATTGAATAAATATATGATCCTCGGACACTACGTAAATAAAAACACTCATCAAAATATTTTAAAATTATCAAGAAAACAAAACAAAAAAAAAAGCCTTCATTAGAGTAAACATCATATAGCTAACAAATGGGGATGTTTAATACAGCACCATTCTTGTAAACAATAGTAAATTTCAAGTAGGATTAAGCAGATCTTTAGAAGCATGATCCATAATGATAGAAGAAAAGAATTTTCATAGCTCAATACCTCCTTTTGGAATGTATCCAATTCGAAAGGAAAACTAAGCGCCATGTCAGGAACTAGTTCATAAAAGTGTTCAGCAATCCATTCACTATTGCCACTAAGAGCCCAGGCCTGTAATATAAAGAGTTATACCATGAGAGCCCAAAGGACCTGAAGAAAAAGACATTATATCTGTTCAAATGTGATAAAGTTGGCACCTCTTTCTGCTGTTGTCCACCACCATCACCATTTCTATCAGATTTTGATGTCACTCCACCTGAGTCAACAGACAAAATTTCATCCAAAACAGAGACTTGGGTCTCAGACATGCTTTCGGGCTCATCAATCTTGTTCGCTTCATTATCCAACTTTGGAGACTCCTCTTCTGACAATTGACCTTCAGATGCAGTATTCAGCGTTAAACCACTTAAACCCAATATGGAGTAGAAGAAATTGAAGATGAAGAAGAACTACATGTTGCAATACAAGAAATATAAATGTTTCAGACTCAAGTTAGCCAATTTAAAACAATTTACAAGAATAGAAATGCCAAAGATGCTCTCAACTTGAAGAAAAGCATGTCTCCTCACAGTCCATATGGGCATGGTGCATTTACAAAAAATATGTCCACCTCTACCTCATGCCAATAATTTAACCAATAATGCTGGGAGTGCACAACTTTCAAATTCTAGAATACTTGATCAAAGAGCCTTTCATACTATTTCAAAGAATCATTGAACCTAAAAGTTCCAGGCTCTAGGAAGATGATCAAATAACGAGCACAAGCACGGGGAATAAATGTGAACTATATTCTTTTCCCAACAAATGGCATTATGCATTTGCAATTTTACCAAAAGATATGGAGATGGAAATTCCACACACACAAAAAGAGAAAGAGAAAAAAATAAAATACTCCAAAAAGTTATCTAAACTCTGCAGTATTAACTCCCAGAAGTTTTGGTGACTTGTCAAACAAATTGTAGATTGTTCTCAATATCTACACGATGCATAATTCATAATCAAACCTGGCCTGACTCATGATGCTTAATTCATAATTCATATTAGATCCCAGCAATTAGTGACTTTAGTCATATCAAACAAATTATTCTTAATATCTACACAATGCATAATTTATCATAAAACTTGGCCTGCAAGGATTACAACAGAATCTATGGTGTTCTTGAACTTTGAACCACAAGAAGTTGAAATCTAGTGCAAATCTCAGTTATCAAAACCCTCTCATCATTGTGAATTTTAATCTAGCCATGTAGTAATGGCCCTTTTGAAAGCCTGGCCTATAGGAGGACTACAAATGCAAAGCATTGGAGATCAAACTCGATTTGTCACAATGTATGTTCAGCATATCAACATCAAAGCGTATGTTCAGCACATCAACATCCCATTACATTACAATTAAATAAAATCCTCTACTTAAGTTAAAAAAACATTTTATTTCATTGAGCACCTTGCTACTTATTAACACAAGGTTTAAAGATTCAATTTGAAAAGTGCAAACAAGTCAACAAACATACCATCTCCCTCATATTGTGCAACAATGTCCTCCTCCCATGCCTTTTTGAATAAGTCATCAAACTGTACAGACATCTCATTCTGCAAAACACACCATGTAGACAAAATATATCCTACTCGTATGAAACACAAAGTACAGCAACTCTTAAAAAGTAGTTATTTGAGAAAACAACGCAGCAACAGACCAACTTTTCTTCTGAAGTGGTATTGATTGGAGATTGGTCCTTGTAAACATTCCATGACCTTGGATAAGCCTTTAAAAGGAATAGGAAAGAAAAGTCAATGTAAAAGAACTTGTATCTCAATTAGGAAAGTAATGAACTTAAGCATTAATTTCTTTGATCTTTCCTAATTGAATGTACATCTAGTGGCTTGCCTTAAGATCACCAAGGTCCAGCCCTTGCTTGAGAATTGGCGGAGTGGACTGAGCTGCACCACCATTTAGCAATTCATGTACCCATTCACCATTAGTAGCACCAGTAGGAAGAACTCTCTCTACAGATTGAGAATCATCCAAACCTCCAGGACGAAAAGGGCGGTTGTTGATGCTTCCTCTCAAGAAATCCTTTGGAGGTCCAGTAATCCGTGGCAAAGGACTAGAGTCTTGAGCTCCAACAGTTAATTCTGACACATCCACCTAAAACATCATAACAAGCCAGTTCTCTTCCAGAAGTTAAAATCAGAAAGAAGGAAAATAACAAGTTACCAAAGGCCCCCAAATTTCTATTAGCATGAGCATTGTAATGGAATCTGTAAATAGTAAAAGAAAAGGACATTCTGTACCTAAAATTAAATGGTAAGTTGAAAGGACATCTCCAGAATGAAAAATAAATATGAGGTCAACAACTCATACCTGGACTGATTTAGGTTCCCAATTTCCTTGTTCTGATCCTGTCTTTTTTCGCCTGAATGGTAACTCCCATGTTGGAACTACAACAGAACGTGGCAATGAAGGCTCTGGGAGTACTTTTGCCCTTTCAAACCAGTCAAAATCCCACTGCCTTCCAGCTTTTTCTGCTGAAAACTCGTCAGGGTCTAATCTTGGCAAGAGATATTCCTCCTCTATGCGCTCCTTTATTGATTGGTGCGTCTCCCTAGGGAAAGCAGGGGGCTGGAATAGAACAAGATGAAGAACTATCAAACAGGAGCATAACACTAATTCTATGGCCAAAGTTCTGATTTCAAACACCAAAAGAAAATAAAAACACACTTTTACAAATGCAGCCCAGTACAACAGAATCACTAAAGAAGTGATAATTAATTCAAATCTGTAGCCAAATTTCTGATTTCAAACACCAAATCTGTAGCCAAATTTCTGATTTCAAACACCAAAAGAAAATAAAAACAATGCACTTTTACAAATGCAGCCCAGTACAACCGAATCACTATAGAAGTGATAATTAATTCGGCTGTTATTTCAAATACAGCAATATGAAAATAAAATATAAAAGTGATACAATCATTTCACTGCATTTCTAACGATATTTTTAACAGAAATTTAAAACAGGAAATGAACAACAAGAACCGATGTCCATTATAACCACATCCGGGTTGGCAATGCAAGCACCGGTAGCATGAAAAATCACAAAGCAGCAAGTGCATTAGTAAGTAAACTTTAGTTCAAGCCAAAAACCATGAAAAAACTACTAAAATAAAGCCCTAGACACAACAAACCACAAACCAGAGTTTAAATTACAAAGAACAGATAATGCACAAATTGTGATAAACAAATCGTACACAACTAACTGGGAAACTCACAAGAATAAAGTCAGGGAGCGACATCAAAGGGTTGGGGCGCTCTACAGTGGAGAGAGGTTCGACTCTGAGGTGGCCACTGTGGCCGGAAAACCCGACCCGGAAAGCGAGCTCGTCGGTTACTTGGATTCGATCCATTTGCTATTGTTGAGTGTTGGGAATTTTGGAAACCTCGTTCTGTTTTTGGCTTATGATTTGATTCGAAGATTAGCATTGATTTTTCGCGGGTTTTATGAGAGTGAAGGGAGTGAGGAAGAGGACAGGATTTTGTTTGCCCTTTGGCCCCAATGCCGTTTTCTTTTGTGGAGAGTATTTACTTTTTCTTTTTCTTTGTCAAGAAAAGCAAAAAAGCATTTGTAACCTTACGAATTATATGAGTTTCTAAACATTTAATTTACAATATTATTTTTTTTTTTATTTTATTTGAGTCACCCATTAATAAATTTTATAAGCATGTTTAACATACGATTTTTTTCTCATTTAAATATATTTCCTTTTAAATTATTTAATTTCAAATTAACTCTTATTAATAATTAAAATTTCTCTGGCTTCACTTTTCTATATAGGTATAATAGAAAAAGCTTTAAAATTAAAAAAAAAAATTACCACTTATAATCTATGGTAAAAATTTTGAATATGAAAAGCCCCTTTTTTTTCATTTTTTGGCTAAAAATGTAAGAAATTGACGTTATTTTATTTAATATGATTTTAAAGTGAAATCAAATCAAGACAAATTATTATTAGACTATTAAAAAAAATTGAAAGGGTTGAAAGATAAAGTGACTAAGAGAAAGTAAAGTAGAAAAACGGACATATATTTGTGAAAATCTGTATCATGAAATTTTGCGATGGATGGTTCAAAATTTAGGGGTAAAATTGTTATGAACGTGAAAAGTACAAAAAAAAAAAAACAAACTATCTAAATTATTCGTGATTTATTGGCAAAAATTGGGAGTGTGATTAGATGTACTCGTGCGCGGTGCATGCATATACGTGCACTATTGGATAGGACAAAATTAGATGCTCCCGCTTGATCCGTCACACACCTAAGTAATTCTCTAAAAATTGGTACGTAAAAGTTTAAAATAAGTAATTAAAAATTGAAAGAGTTTTGAATTAAAAAAATAATAATAATAATGACTAAAGGGTGGAGTAGTTATGTACGTGTGAGAAAAATAATTATATGTATAAATTATTCCTAATGTTATAAAAGGCACTTCCTGCGATCATCTATTCGGCCTCATTCTATTTATAATATTTTAAAAATTATTATTTGATACTTTTGTTGATAGTGTTCATGTTCTGCCTCTTCACTGCTTGAAGCCCTTAGTTCATCCAAGGAAGCTAGCAAGACCACCGAACTGGTCGAGTCTTTAGAGTGGTCCTCCACATACTTAATCAATTTCTCTATGTCAATTTGAAATATGCGGAGGCCAAAAGCCAATTCTTTAAGGTAATTGGTTTTGTCCAATCGGTGGAGATTGACGCCAAAATTGCCTTTTCACTCGATTAGTAAAAACTTTTCCTTAAAACACTTTAATCAAGGAAAGCAGTGAGAACAGTATCCTTTTTTTTACTAATGGTGAAATAATATTCGGTACCGTCTTCTCTACCAGATAGGTAAAACAAAACAATGAAAAGCTCCAACACGGGGGCTACTCCGAGCTACTTGCACAACACCTTGAAGCAAGCAATAGTCCTCCACCTATTTAGATTCAGTTGGTTGGGTGCGATCCTGTAGCTTCCGAGGACACTAACGTGGAACGGATGCAATGAGAATTTCAAGCCATCATCCAAATTGGGCTGATGGCAGATGAACCATTCGTTGTTTTGTTCTTCGAACGGTCTTTCGGGTATGGTAATGGAAAGAAGACAGGCAAGAACAACCAATTCTCAAGCAAATTTTATCTCGCCTTTAACTAGTTCACCTATGAGGTTGCAAGTTTACTACACCTGGCTACAGGATTCCTAATCCTATACTTGTTCAGAAAATTAATGCCTAAGTTAGAGTCCAAGGTGGGTGAACTGCTAAGGGTCATTCTGATTGAAATAGGAGTAAAAAATGTGTTTTGATATTGTTCCCAAGTAGGAATTCCTAGACTATTAGAAGAAGATGAAGATGATGATGAAATGTTGATAAATTGTATGCAAATACCAAGTAAAATAAAACTTACTTGGGAATTTAGCATAAAAGTCAAGGAAGATTCCTGTAAAAACTTGAATAACTCAAAGAAAAGTTGAAGAACTTGAAAAAAAAATTGGAAGATTTCAGAGAAAATGAAGTCTAAGCTTTGTAAAAGCAAAAAATGAATTGAAATCTACCTATTTATAGATAAAAGGTAGCTTTCTCAACAAACCTGGCGTTAAAACCTAGATTGCCATGTGTCAAGAGATGGCGGGTCGACCAAGAAATGAAGCATTACCAATTCGAAGAGTGAAACGTCACCATAATAAGAGTGTCTGACAAAACGTCTTTGATTAATGCACTTACTTAATGGTTGGGAATACGAAGAGTTAGGTTTAGATTTTGAAATTCAAAATCTAAAATAAATTGGTAAATCAAACTGCCAAAAGATTTTAAATGCTACATGTTGATCCTATCGGATCTTTCGGGAAGAATAAATGATAATAATAATTATTTTTATTGGGTTTGACCAGTTCTTAGCACAAAACTCAACACAAGACAAGCTAAAACCGAGAGATTTTAAACCTGGCGCGTGACAGGCAAACATCCAAAGAGCTAGTGGTGCAAGCTATCCAATCAGACTGGCAGGGTATACTCCTGTCAAAGTCCACTGGCATGCTAGCAGCCCACACCTCTTATGTGCTTTCTGTTATATCGCCGCTCACATGTTCCGACACCTGAACAGATTCACTTTTAGTATTCAAGTGATTTCTCACATTCAATATAAATAGTTCAAAGCATTTTAAAACTAGATATTGAATTCTTAAGACAATTTCTCTTTACATTTTCTCTTTAAGCGTTTCTAACTTAAACTTTAGAGTGCTTATGCCTAATCTGATCGTATTTGTCTTATTGCAGTTATAGTTGTCTTGCAGATCCAATCGACTCGCTGAGAACTTTCATCCGATCTCATTCTATTTTTAATCTTTTAGGAATTAGCAACCACTAAAATTTGTTTTTTTTAACCGAGTTAATGGTTTTTTTAGTTTTTTTTATCCAGCACTAATTGCATTAATTTCAAACGCATACTTGGTTACTATAAATATAAGTATTTTTACTAATTGCGCAAAAGTAAAATATTGGGTTGGTTATAAGTTCGAGCTTCAAAAACTGCATAATAATTGAAGAGAAATATGAAACCAGGTTCTCTCGAGTCTTCGTGTTTTTAAAACCGGCTGGATCGATTTAAGTTCGAGCCGATAGTTGATTGGGTCTGATTCAAAAAAAAAAATGAGAAATGAAAAAACCGGATCCACAAATAATCCAAAAGAACCGGAAACCATTGAACGACCGTGTTTTGATATATATATATATGAAAAATAGTGCTGCTGCCCACCACCTTTCTTTTCCAGCAGCCAGAGGCGAAATCCTAGATCGGCGACGAAACTTTTCTTCAGTTCTCTTCTCTAGGCCGGCGGCGAAGTTCTGGTGATTTGAGGTTGGTTCCATATACTCTCAAATATCCAATTATAGAATTGCCGTCTAGTCTTTATGTATTTTTGTTTATATGATGCTTCACGAGGCCAGGAATTCTCTGTTGAATGAAAATTTTTGAAGAATTTCAATTGATGACCAATTATTTCTCCATTTTTCATTCTTCTGTCTTTCTATTTTCTTTCCCTTTGCATTTGTTTCTCTGTAATTTTAGTAGAGTTTTGTGTTTACTATCAAATTTGATAGTTGCGATAGAAATTCAGGCAAATGTCCTGTTAGGCTATTGTTAGACAAATTCCTGAAGAAAACAAGCCATTGATTTGATCACGAAGTTAAACAAAGTTGCATTGCTGGAACAAATTTTATCAGTGAAGGTGGATTGCTGTACTTGCAGGTACTTCAATAACTTGAATTTGGTCAAAGAAGATGAAACCTGTCTTGTTAATCCTCTTGAAAACAAATTACTGAATGCAATTAAGACTTTTGTCTTAAGTATCTGATCTTAAATTTCTAAATTTTATTGTTTGGTATTAGTTAAGTTGGAAATGATAAAATGTAGTTGATTTATTTTAATCCTCTGGTTAAAAATGAACTTCAGCTAATCCAGTACCTTAATGAGTATAATTATATAACACAATTACAATTAGTTAGGCAAAATCAACTGTAAGGGAAAACAATGTACATCTTCAAGTTTTTGGTGCGTGTAATTTATTATAATGCTTAGTTATAAGCATCAATTTATTTTATATTCTTTGCAATCTGTTACTTAGTGGAAAAGATCGGGCTGAATTCATCTCCATCTAGGACTAGGGCGTGTAATTTCATCTTGTCTTTCTTCTCCATTGTCCTCCTACTCTAACCGGGTAACAATTTTGGCCAGTAATTGAGCCTTATTTCTGCAATTTTGTTTTTTCATATGTGTTTTCAAATTGGGGTTTTAACTGTGATTTGCAGAATTGTGGAAATGGAAGGAATGGACCAGTGGATAAATGAGGTGAAACAATGGTTGGATCAAGGAATTGAATTTGTGAATCAGATACCGCCTGCCCAGCTCTATGCCGCTGCTGCTGTATTACTTCTCACCACGTTTTTCCTCATAATAAGTAATTTACTCCTCCCTTTTTCTTTTGTTATTTTCTATGTCTCATGTTAACTCAATTATGATTCTTTTTTTTTTTTGGGTTTTATATTATTTGACTTTTAATGTTTGTGGAGAGTTCGATTTGAATTTTTGATCTGTTTTGGCTTAAGATGAGACATCTTTGAACTGATTATAAGTGTTTCTCTGATACTTTTGTGTTTGGATTAGTTAATTGTTGAGAGTTTATTTGTACTTTATCTTTGAAGGGACATGGATTGTGTCTTACATTTGAAGCATCTTGGTGTTGTTATGTCACTTATGCGTGTATATGTAATTTCTTTTTTACTTCTTGTCCTGTAAAAACTTAATTTCATAGTAAGTTTTGTGACAATCATTTGCCTTTAATATTTATTAACAACTTATCACTATTGGGCTATGTGAATTTATCTTTAATGTCCAAGAATTGGAGTTAAAATTGAATATAATCTGATGCGATGCACGATTTTGGGGGGATTTCTTTTAAAATCTGGTTAATATGTTCTGGCAATTTTGATTTATTTATGTTTGCAAACGGGTTATTCTTAAAGGACAGGAAGAAAGTTATCTTTCTTGTCTGAATAGCTTTCTTGAATGAACAAAATCTTTGTTATATCCTAATGTTTCAATTTCACTTCACATCTAGCTAACACTTTATGGAAGACTAGAAAGTACTATCTGACAATGTGTTGTAATTCCAGATATTGCGTGTCCATTTTGTTTTTTGAAAAAAAAAAGAACTCTGCCTTTCTTTGCAGTTCGCTTATTCAAACGCACAAAGTCTAATACTATTGTGCTCACTGGGCTTAGCGGAAGTGGGAAAACTGTCCTTTTCTATCAAGTAAGCTCCAATTTTTTTGGTTTAATTCCTTGAAAATCTTAAAGAAACTTGTTGCTGGGAATATCTCTACTGGCTTTCACATGTATACTTTCTTGCTTGATTACCTTGACCATAAAAAATATGGACAAATCCTGTTTGTGCATCACAGATTCTACTCTAAGTCTATCATTTGATGCTTCTGCCAGCTTCGGGATGGTTCTTCGCATCAGGGCACTGTTACTTCAATGGAACCAAATGAAGGCACTTTCATTCTACATTCTGAAAGCTCCAAGGTATGTTGGGATGGTATTATGGCATTTGGAGCATATTAAATGCTCATTTTTTTCATTATTCTTCATCCTGAATTTACAGTACGTTGAAATGACATTCCATTGAACATATGTCCTCCCCCCCCCCTCCTTCCTTTTCTTTTTTAATCTTATCCTAATTTTCCTTTGCACCTTGACAGAAAGGCAGAATAAAGCCTGTTCATCTAGTTGATGTTCCTGGGCATTCTCGTCTTCGACCCAAGCTAGATGAGTTCTTGCCTCAAGCTGCTGGCATAGTCTTTGTTGTTGATGCTTTGGAATTCTTGCCCAATTTGCGTGGAGTTTCAGAGTAAATTTTTAAGCTTTAGGATAGTTTTTTTTTGTTAAGCATGCATGTTTGGACATACACTTCCACAAACTCAACTAGAAATGTGGGGATATTCTAATATTTTAAAGCTTGTAATTGATAGGTATCTGTATGATATTTTGACCAAGGCGAGTGTTGTCAAAAGGAAAGTTCCAGTTCTCATCTGTTGTAATAAGACAGATAAAGTGACTGCACATACTAAGGAGTTTATCCGGAAACAACTGGAGAAAGAAATGTAATGCTTCATCTCTTTTCAGATTAAGTAATTTCCTGTTGCATGCATTGTGGACTCTAGGCAGGGTCATATGCTTCATTAGTATAACAACTTGTGCTCCTAATAAAAGTTAATAGCAAACAGTCACATTGCTTTACGTCTGACGCGTATCATTAGAGATACTAGTATTTTGGTTTCAAACCACTCCCGAAGCCCCATGGCATGCTTACTTTTAGCTTATCATGTGATAGTTTCAATTCAAGTTGTAAGGAAACAAAAATGTTCACTCTATTATTACTCATCATTTACGTATTTATATACAAAACTTGTGTATGAACACAAGTACCACACTTCAACTATGACTGCTCCTATAATTACGGGACAGTCTGTAACACTCCCCCTCAAGCTGGAGCATAGATATTAATCATGCCCAGCTTGTTACATAAATATTCAACCCGTGGCCCATTTAAAGATTTTGTAAATAAATCACCTAATTGTTCTGCTGTCTTCACATGTCCTGTTGAAATCACATTGTCTTGAATCTTTTCGCGAATGAAGTGACAGTCCACTTCAATATGTTTGGTTCGCTCATGATACACCGGGTTCGAGGCAATGTGAAGAGCAGCCTGATTATCACACCAGAGTTTTGCTGGAGAAGAGAGATTTATACCAATTTCAGTAAGCAAATGACGAATCCATAAGATTTCACATGCTGCCTGTGACATGGCTCTATATTCAGATTCTGCACTTGATTTAGACACTACAGTTTGCTTCTTACTTTTCCAAGATACTAAATTTCCTCCAACAAAAACACAATATCCTGTAGTTGATCTTCTATCACTCTTAGATCCTGCCCAGTCTGCATCCGTAAAGCACTCAATGCGGTCATGCCCATGATCATTGTAAAGTATACCTAGTCCAGGAGCCTTTCTTAAATAACATAGGATATGCTCTAAAGCTTCCCAATGTTTAACTGTTGGAGTCATCATAAACTGACTAACAATACTTACTGCAAATGCAATATCTGGACGAGTAACTGTAAGATAATTCAATTTTCCAACTAACCGCCTATATCTCTCTTGATCATCAAAAGGGTCACCATCATCCTTTATGAGTTGTACATTTGGAGCCATAGGGGTACTACGTGATTTAGCTCTCAATTTTCCCGTTTCTGCAAGTAAATCAAGAACATACTTTCTTTGAGATAAAAGAATTCCCTTCTTACTTCGTAGGACTTCTATCCCTAGAAAATATCTCAATTGACCCAAATCTTTAGTGTGAAATTTAGCATGCAAGAAAGACTTCAAAGCAGAGATTCCTTCACAATCACCTCCTGTAATTACAATGTCATCGACATATACAACAAGAAGAATAACACCAGCTGTTGATTGTCTGTAGAATACAGAATGATCAGTTTGACTCTTCTTTAACCCAAATTCTTGAACAATCTTACTGAATTTTCCAAACCAAGCTCGAGGACTCTGTTTTAGTCCATACAGAGATTTCTGTAAGCGGCAAACTTTCCCATACTCCCCCTGAGCAACAAAACCAGGTGGTTGCTCCATATATACTTCTTCTTGCAGATCTCCATGGAGGAATGCATTTTTGATATCCAGTTGATGTAAGGGCCAATGTTGAGAGGCAGCAAGAGAGATGAATAGACGAACAGAAGCCAATTTAGCTACAGGAGAAAAAGTGTCGGAGTAATCTACTCCATATGTCTGTGCATATCCTTTTGCTACAAGTCGGGCCTTAAGCCTTGCAATGGATCCATCTGGATTGGCTTTAACTGAAAATACCCATTTGCATCCAACAGCCTTTTTGTTCTGAGGTAAATCTGCTAATTCCCAAGTGTGGCTATCATCTAGAGCTGCCATTTCTTCAAGCATTGCGGTGCGCCATCCAGGATGAGATAAAGCTTCTTTAACTGTTTTAGGTATGGAAATAGAGTCTAAAGAAGCAACAAAAGCACTTGATGATGGGGATAAGTGATCATATGAAACAACATTAGCAATGGAATAAGTAGATTTACAGCTGCGTTTACCTTTGCGGAGGCTGATGGGAAGATCAAGATCATTTGGTGGAGGATCCAATGACGAAATGGATTCTGGTGTAGGACATGTATCAGTAGTCACTGTTCTTCTTGAATAAACTTGAACAATAGGTGGCTTTTCTAGAACTGAAGTCTGATCATCAGGAGAGTCATCAGGAGAAACACTATCATCTTCTACTTGTTCAGAACTTGATATGGATCGATAGATGAGGCATTCTTCGTCCTCCCCCTGGCTGATAGAAGTAGATTTGGTAGAAAAAGATGGTATTTGCTCAGAAAATGTTACATCAGTAGAGATCAGATATCTGTTGAGATCAGGAGAATAACACCGATATCCCTTTTGAAGACGAGGATATCCCATGAATACACATTTCAAGGATTTGGGATCTAATTTTGTAACATGGGGCCGTACATCACGAACATAACATGTGCTTCCAAACATTTGTAATTCTATTGGAAATAAAGGTTTATGGGGAAAAAGGACATGGTAGGGGCTCTCACCATCGAGTACCGTAGATGGCATCCGGTTAATCAGAAAACATGCTGTGGATATAGCATCAGCCCAAAAGTGCTTAGGAACTTTCATCTGGAACAGCAAGGCACGAGCAGTCTCAAGGAGATGTCTGTTCTTCCGTTCAGCCACTCCATTTTGTGAGGGTGTATCAACACATGATGATTGATGGAGAATACCATGTTGAGTCATATAGATTTGAAACTGTTCTGACAAGTATTCTTTAGCATTATCACTCCGTAATATGTGCACAGAAACATTGAATTGAGTTTTAATCTCAGCACAAAAAGAAGAAAAATGAGTAAACACCTCAGAACGATTTTTCATAAAATAAATCCAAGTCATTCTAGAAAAATCATCAACAAAAGTAACAAAATATCTAAATCCCAATTTAGATATAACAGGACATGGACCCCAAACATCGGAGTGAACTAATTCAAAAGCAAACTCAGCCCGTTTATTAATTCTTGGACCTAATGAACCTCGATGGTGTTTTGCATAATGACAGGACTCACAATCTAATGATGAGACTTTATTAAATTGTGGATTTATTTTCTTCAAAATAGGCAATGAGGGATGTCCCAGCCTACAATGAGCTTCAAAAGGTGAAGTGATACTAGAGCAAGCCACAGAACGAGGTACCCATGAATCCAGAACATAGAGACCATCTGATACATGTCCTCTACCAAATATCTGCTTCGTCATAAGATCCTGAAATAAACAATGGTCAGGAAAGAATGAGATACAACATTTCAGATCTTTAGTAAGTTTGCTTACAGAAATTAAATTGAAAGCAAGATTAGGCAAACTTAGGACTGATGATAAAGTGATGGAGGACGTAGGCTTAACAACTCCAGAACCCTCAACATGATAAGTTGATCCATCAGCTATTGTTACAGGGAAGGATACTTTATGAGGTTGAAAGGTTGAGAAAGTTCGAGGATTACCTGTCATATGATCCGTAGCACCTGAGTCAATGACCCAATGATTTGATGAGGAGATAAGGCATGTTTTACCTGAATCATCAATTGGAGTGGAGTCCTTCAAAAGACGAGCATATTCGTCAGCTGAAATAACAACAGACTTCTCAGAAGATGAGCTAGAAGCAGCAATGTTAGCATTTTGAGCTCTCTGATTGCGATTCTGTAGTTTTCTACAATATCGCTTTGTATGACCCGGTTCTTTGCAATAATAGCAAGTGACATTACTGAAGTCATTATTTCTGGTAGCATTCCCTCCCCTACTGCGGTTTCTTCCAACATCATTTCCTTCTTCTCTTTTAACAACTAGTACATTAGGCTGTTGAGATGGTTGAGCATTTTTCTCTGTTCGCAACAATCTGCTGAAAACTTCTTGAAGTGTGGTGAGTTCAGGACTAGATAGAATTTGAGATTTAGCAGTCTCGAATTCTGAAGGAAGACTAGCTAAAAAACTCATAATAGCCATTTGTTCCCGCTGAGTTTGTAGTTTCTTTATGTCTGTGCTAAGAGGCAATAAAACATTCATTTCTGCATATATTTTGTTGAACTCCATAAAATGAGCAGTGAGAGATTTGGCCTCATCTTTTTCAGCCCGATAAAAAGCTTTACAGACATCATAAATACGAGTAACATTTCCTTTACCCGAATACAAAAAAGCTAAATAATCCATCAACTCTTTAACACACTCACAGTGATCTACTAATCCTACCACATCACTTTCAATAGAATTAGTAATTTGTAAAAGTAACCTAGCATCATCTCTAAGCCAAGCTTTATCAGTAATGGGTCCCTCGATCAAGTGATCATCTTTCTCAACACTTCTTAAATAAATTCTTATTCTCCTACTCCATTCTAAAAAATTCGATCCATTTAATTTATGCTCAGTAATTTTAGTAGACATTGACATAATTTCGGTAACATTAGATTTATTTTCTTCAACAACAGTTTTACCCGTATCTGCCATTTAACTGATAATAAACCTTCAAAGAATTATCCAATAACCAACACTGTCACCGAAAGCAAATGTATTTTCCAAACCACAGATATTCCAAAACACCCAAAAGAAAACTAAAGACTTCGTAACTTAAAATTAGAGAAACCTGATCTCCAGCTCAACAATCCAGCTTGACCGACACAGGCAGAGAATCGGGGAGATGATGGAGCTGGCTTCTGGAGAGTCCGATCGAGACAACTGACACCGTGGATGGGCCGGAAACACTCAGGCGACGCCGGAGATGGAGTCGGAGAGCAATCGGTCGCCGGAAACTTCGCCACGCGCCGGCGCGTGAAAACGGAAGCAGAACCTTGAGGAGGCGCGTGAGGTCCACTCGCCGGTCTGATGGTCACCGGACTTTGTGTGAAGGCCGGAATCTCACCTGCGCACCTTCTGACACCGTCGGTGAAGGCAGTAGGTCACCGGAGCTTGGTGACTTAAGTGGGACAGATTTACCCAGTTCAACAAAACCTCCGGAAATGAAACCAGAGAACCCAGAAAAGCCAGAGAACCCAGAAAAGTGAAGGGAGCCTAAGGCTCTGATACCATGTAAGGAAACAAAAATGTTCACTCTATTATTACTCATCATTTACGTATTTATATACAAAACTTGTGTATGAACACAAGTACCACACTTCAACTATGACTGCTCCTATAATTACGGGACAGTCTGTAACACAAGTAAAGTCTGAATGCAGCACTTTCACCATTGCAGTGACAAATTACGAGCATCTAGAAGTGCAATATCTGAAGCTGATATTGCAAACGACTTTGCTCTTGGGATTCCTGGGGAAGCTTTTTCATTCTCACATTGCAGTAACGAAGTCACCATTGCAGAATCTGCTGGATTGACCGGTGAGATATCTCGGGTGGAGCAGTTCATTAGGGAGAATGTGAAGCCGTAGGCTTATGTTTGTTTGTAATGCTGATGTGTCTTTGGAGCTGGTTACTGATTGTTGAGTAAATCTCACGGAAAGCCACAAGGAACCACCTGAACTTGCAAGAGGAAAACACAGAAAGGTAAAAGTAAACTGTGAAAGAACAGAGATGGAGACATCCCTTTGGATGCATTTTATTGGTTCAGTTGAAACAAATGATACAAAGACAAGTGGCGATAACTATTCGAAGTCCATTGTAATGAATTCCCATTTCTCCCACCAAACAGTAGCCGCCCCCTCAAACACACACAACCCCCCACCCCACACATCCCCCCCCCCCCCCCCCCCCCCCCCCCCCCAACTTTCTCCTTTCTTCTTCTTCTTCTTTTTTTCTTCTTTTTTCTTTTTCTGTGAACTGAACCGGAATTGACATTTAACTGATCAGCAATTTGCATATATACGTATAATTTGGATTTATGAATATGCCGGTTCGCAAAACTACTCGTAATGAATAGTGTCATAAGTAAATTATAATCCTATGTAGCTATTGATAATTGTAAGATTAAGAATGAGACCTTTTGTAACTATACTTGAAAAATAAAATATTTATTGAAAGATAATGAACTGTTTGATGTTAAAAGATAATATTTTCAGCTTCTACATATAAGTTAGCATGACATTAAAATAAAGGCAAACTTTATATTGGGGTCTTTGAATGTACGCTTTTTTTTCTTTTCTTTTAAATTCTTAATTTTTTATTTGATCACATAACCTCTTTAAACTTTAATTTTTATTTACATTAACTCCAAAATTATTTTATAAAATAATCAAATTTAAATAAAATTATAGTACAATTTTAATATACATTGATTTTTTTTATTTAAATAACTTTTTAAATTTATGTGTATTAAAATAAAAATTTAAAGATTTGATTAGCTAAAGGAAAGTTTAAAAATCTGATATTAGAAAAAAAAAAAAGGTGTAAATTTAAAGATCTGACATAGTTTCGAATATTCTCATTGGCTTTGATTTATTAAACAACTAACCATAAAATGGTCACAATTGTGGATGATATTACTCATTTCGTTTCATAATATTTATCACTTTTAAATAAAATTTAAATTTAATTTATTTATCACTTTTAAAATTTTAATGTAATCTTTTTTTCAATTTAATTTAATTTTTTAATGAAAATTAATCAATTATATTTAAATTTGTATATTTAATTATTAAATTTTATCTTAAATTTAAATTTAATTAATATTTTTTAATTTTAATAAAAATAACAAAAGTAACTGATATTACGAAACGGAAGAATAATTAAGTTGAATTTTTTTTAATAACGATTATATGTCCATTTCTATATAAAAAATAATAAATATCAATTTAGCGTGCTAATACGTGGCATGCGTTATGCATGCATGCGTAATGTTGGATCGGGTTTGGGCCATAAATTTGGTATCAAATAAAGGGATTTATTATTATTTAATAGTTTTTCAATAAACATCTACCATTGCTTTTGGTTTCGCCTCTCGCTCTAAAATTCCTCACCCTCGCGCCATTTGTCGCACTACGATACACCCAACTGGAACAGCACTGTAGCTGATAAATTGACGAAAAAGCCCTCGTAGTATAATTGGATTTGAACTTGGTTTCGCGTCCGCATCTCCAGAAACTTCTCCTCGTCATCTCTCGTTATATAACAACTATTTTCTCCTTACGCTATTTTCTATTATTCTCTTCTCTGCAGTTTGTGAGGTCGAGATTGAGCCACCTCCAAAGCCCCAAATTCAGATACAGCGATAAGTTTTTTTCCTTTTCACGGTAAGTTCTTCATCTAAGTTTTCTTCAATTTTGATTGAATTTGATTAATTAGGCTTATTATTGTCTTGGATCGAAGGTCTTTCGTACTTTTCCGCTTGTTGGTGTTTATGTGTTTGCGATATATATTTTGATTATATAACACTCAAGATTGTATAGTGAGGGTTATTCTTTTGGATTGATAATTTTCGTGCATGTTTTTGTCTGTAAAACTGTTATATTTTTTTACAAGATTCTTTGTTGTTGTGATCGTGCAGAAGATACAATTTGTTTCCCTCTCAATTTCAAGGTTCTGTTAATTTTATTGTTTTTTCATTTTTATGCCTCAATTTTTTCTTGGATTGATGAGTTTCTTGGTAGTTTTGCTTGTGTTTTGGTTTGTGCAAGGTTTGATTATTCATAATATGCATTTTTGTTCCCCCTTTTAATTTCAAGTGTGTGTTAAATTTATTCTTTTAATCTTACAGATAACTATTGGGTTGCAATAAGTTTAACACAACTGATAAATATTACATTTTTGTTTATACGGTTGCTTATGCAGATTGACTTTCGAATCCACTTCTTTCAAGTTGGGGTTACTTACTGATAATTGTTTTTTTACCTGTGATGTATAGATGTCGTACTCCAGAAGGTCTAGGTATTCTCGCTCTCCTTCACCATACAAGCGTTACAGCAGGTCTTTGTCAAGGTCTTTGTCCAGGTCGAGGGACAGGTCCAGGTAATGTCATGGTTAATTAGCGGGCGCTCTCTCTCCTCCTTCTCTCTCTATCTTTTTTTTTTTTTTTGGCAGTCTGTTTTAGCTTGTAGCTAAACTGCGTTTGATTTTGGTTGCAGGAGCCCCTCAACTGACGTGGATAACCCTGGTAACAATTTGTACGTGACTGGGCTGTCACCTCGAATAACTAAGAGAGACCTTGAGAAGCATTTTGCCAGTGAAGGAACGGTATGCCAAATGAACGTGATCTTTTTTATTTGGGTGGATGACCTGTCTTCAATTTCTCTGTGCTAATTGGGTAGAGCCTTGATAATTATAGGTGATTGATGTTCATCTTGTGGTTGATCCATGGACTAGAGAATCTCGGGGATTCGGTTTTGTTACTATGTCCTCTGTACGGGAGGCTGATCGTTGCATTAAGTATTTGAACCGATCTGTTCTTGAAGGCCGTGTCATTACAGTAGAGAAGGTAAAAAAGTTCTCATTTTGTTAATGATGGCCAACTCAATTTATTGGGTCTTGGTTACCTTGCTCTGCTCCAAATTTGTGTTGAGAATTCTGGATGGTTTGCTATTAGTTTTTATGAGATTGAAAGTTGTTTGCTTGTTTGCACTTGAAGTTTCTGTGGCAGCAGGTTAGCTGTGTGAAGCAGCTCTTCGCCAAACTCCCACAACTAAACAAACAAATCAAACACATCAGAAGTTCAGACTGTTAGGGTTGTATGCCCTGCATTTCTCTCCTTTATTTAGCAATTAAATCTTATGCTGCTTTAGTTTTTATTTGCTAGATTTGGGTTCATTAGCTTTTAATTTGCTAACTAAATTATGGATGTTTTCCATTTATTATGTATATACCAAAAATTAATTTTGTATCTATCTTGTTTTACCTGTTATTTCTGAAGTGGTGTTGTTAGTTGATGAACTGACTCTTCTAATTTGTGATAGGCTAAGAGGCGGAGAGGACGGACTCCTACACCTGGAAGGTACCTTGGTCTTAGAACCATCCGTGGTAAGAATGATTTTAACATTATGCTGGAGCTCTGCTTTATTTGCTTGGGTTCATGTGCGCTTCTTTCTTCCAAGTTCTAATATTTCTTCTAACTGTTTGCTGCAGTGCGCCGTTGGACACCTAGTTATTCTCCTCGTCGATCTCCCAGCTACTCTCCTTATGAAAGGAGTCGGAGTCGGTCACCTAGTTATTCATCTGAGCATAGTAGGAGTAGGTCATATTCTCCTTGCTACAGCCGGCGCCGATCATACCGGCGATCATATTCACCCTATTACTACAGCCGGCGTCGGTCTCGGTCTCGGTCAAGATCACCCTATTATTACAGCAGTCGCAGTGGTCGACACCAGTCTTACTTTCGCCGGTCTTACTCTCGATCGCCCTATTATTACAGCAGGCGGCGCCGGTCAATCTCTCGATCTCCCTATTACTATAGCCGGCGCCGGTCGTCCTCGAGATCTCCTTACAGCAGGTCTCCAGTCAGGAGATGTAACAGATCATACTCACCTTATGGCTCCAGGTATTACTCACCAGATTACAGATACTACAGAAGACATAGATATCGATCTTATTCTAGGAGCCCTACACCACGGAGGACAAGGAGAAGCTCAAGAAGGGGTTACTCAAGCAGCATAACCCCTAGCCCAAGGAGGAGCTACTCACCTAGTGTTTCTCCTTCACCAAGAAGAAGCTCAAGGAGGAGTTACTCTAGAAGCTTATCTCCAAGGGTACAGAAGAGCTACAGGAGGAGTTACTCTGTAAGTCCATCTCCAAGGGGAAGGAAGAGCTCGAGACTAGAAGATTCTCAAGATAGTTACTCTAGGAGTGTGAGCAGGAGCCCTAGTACCAGATCGGTTTCGAGATCTGTTAGTCCCAGATCTGCTTCTCCGTCATATTGAGAAGTGGAAAGTGTGTGTTATAATAGCAATATGGTATCCATTTTAAAGTGTCTTCCGAGCATAGGGTTTGGATCTTTCTATTAACCAACTGCATTTATGGTAAATAACTGGCGTATGGTTACAATGCTCTATATATGTTATTGAGATTGGTTATGCTCAATTAATTTGATAAGAATCATTTAATCATATAAAGTTGATAGGCCTGGTAGCAGGCTTCACCAAAAACGTAGTTGAGTAGGCTTTCATAGGGGGGAGACGTGCGGGTGGAACAGAAAAAAATAGATAGGCCTCTTCAGGAATTAGAGAGGAAGCGGTTTGAACTTTGAATGGAACATTGTGAGCAGCAAAGCTGGTTTAGAGGAATTTACTCGAAGGAGCTTGTTACCATGAAGAATAAAAAATTATCTAATGTTGTCTACCGAGGTGTTAAAACTTGTTTTCATTCCCCATAAAACTCTAAAACCAAAAGAATGTTTTCTTGCTTATGCTTGAGACTCATTCCCACTTCACGATGAAACTTGTAACCAAATGTTTATGCTAGCAGCAGAAGTGGTCACTGTGCAGCCATGCCCACTGCTCCATTTTGCTATTCACAACTTTATTTGGCTTATTCCACAACCACCAACTTTTTCCTTTGATGTGCTGAGTATACTTGTGCCACGAGTATGTTGCTGCCCGATGTTAAAAAGAGACCAAATTGGCATATATTCTTAGTGTTCAAAAAACATAATAAACATTTTATCACCCAATCTGCCAAGAATAAATGCATATGTAGGTAGAATAAAGATTGAATATTACAACAGAAATAAAAGTTCTATTTTATTGGCAATATTGCTCGTAGAAGAAGCGTGCAGCATGATGGATGCATAGCATCTCAATTATTAGCATCTCGCATAAGCATGTTTTGGTACAAGTACCCTTGTTCTTCCCTTGATCTTCTCCTTTCTTTCTATGTCGATTTTGCTTGATTATAATCATGTACATAGAACAAAAAGTAGCACATAGCTGAAAATTATGGCACTTGGCACTCCTCTATGTTCCAGATCTCCTTTGCGTACTGACCAATTGTCCTATCACTGCTGAATTTGCCACTGCCTGCGGTGCTTAATATGGACATTTTCAGCCATGTTTTGCGATCCCTGCAAGCAGCGTTTAGTATTGTTTTAGAGGACAATCACGAGCTCCTATTAATCTACCAGCCAAATGCACACCACAAATCTTTCATGTACAAGTTAATAGCAGCGTAATGCAGAATCAAGGGGTTTCAGCTGCAACTAATGTTTGCAAACAGCCTAGCAGAATCGAGGGGTTTTCAGCTGCAACTAATGTTTGCAAACAGCCTAGGGTTTAGATCAGAATTAACAGGGGAGATAATAATCACATGAATTCCCAAAGAATATCTTCTTGTTTTGTTTGGCATGTGTTTCATGTGCTTTCAGAGCATAATGTTGCACAAATATCCACCCCATAACGTGCAGAAATGTCAAATTCAAAACTAGAGTGTATCTTACTTGTAAACTTCATCTACTCTTTTTTGAGCGTCCAAGTAGCTTGTGAAATCATAGCCAACGAGAAAGTAATCACCGCGGCCATAACCAGAGTTCCCCTCCAAAGAATCAAGAAGTGGGTTGTAATCATAGCTTCCAAATGCCCCACTTCTTATAAACTGCTTTGCCTCTTCAAAACGAGGATCTGGTTTAAACTGTGTCATGACCACAAGCAAATATTAGTCCAGGAAAGCTGATTGAATCTTCCCACATGGAAATGAACAAATTGAACAAGAAAACAGTAAGGCAATTATTTAAGGCAGTAGAAGAGAACTTATGTGTGAAATATTTAGAGCATTTCTTCCGTTTGATTGAAAGTGGTTTGGATACTACTTGAGGATACTCTGTTGCTAAATTAAGAAGAACTGGCTACAGCCAAGTTGCGAGCGAACTTTTGAATGATGCAAAAGGCAATCTAATTGGAAAATTTGCATGCTTTTGACTAATTCTCTGTCATAGTTGATGAACTTTTGCAACTACATGAATTCCTCCACCTGATCTACACTCTTGGATAAGGCAAGTCACCGCTCAGATTGATTTACAAGAACAGTTTTTAGCTAGGTTTAATCATTCATGACATGGCTACTTGTAAAATTAGGAATTAGAATAGCATTTACACACTGATGTCAATACAAATTGCAAATTTCTTACCAAGCCGTTCTCTCTTTCCTTGCGTAGTCTAGGGACTTCATCTGCTGTTGCACCAAAGAGAAAGAAATTTTCCTCTCCTATTTCCTCCCTGATTTCTACATTAGCCCCATCAAGTGTTCCTATTATAAGGCAACCGTTAAGTGCAAATTTCATGTTGCTTGTGCCACTTGCCTCCATGCCGGCAGTACTTATATGCTGTGATAGCTCACTTCCTGGAATCAGCATCTCTGCCACTGATACATTGTAATTTGGAACAAAAACCACCTGAAAAGTATGCATTTTATGAGGAAAAAGCTTGCATATGGAGTGAAAATGGAACATATGCTCACATGTTATTACTCATTTGATAAATGAGCCGAGAAGACCCAACTCTATGTGTGCTACAACTTCCAGTATTATCCGAAATCAAAGTATAATTTGATTACCTTCAAATAACTATTGACTTCTGGATCAGTGTTGACAACTGCACCAACATCATTTACTAGCTTCACTATTCTTTTGGCATTTGTATATGTAGCAAACGCTTTTCCTCCAATCATAACAGTGCGTGGGGTTGTACTCTTCCGTTCTTCAGGGCTCATCTCCTGTCACAATCCAGTAAAGAAAGGAAGGTACTATAGCAGTCAATAAGTCATGCCAGATACTGATAATTGCACATGTAGTCAGATCTAAGATATTCACCAAAACCTAGATTGTTTATTAGCTTTTTAAGAACCTACAGCATATAACAGCCTAACTGTTGGAAAATTACATTACAGCAAGAATTCTCCATTGCTTTATTTCTCCAATGCAGGCATAAAATTTCAGAAAGTATGAACTGAAAGTAGATGAATGCAGAATTCAAGAACATAGAGCTTACAGCTATGGCAACTTAATTTGCTAGCATGAGCAAGCAACAAATGAGGTTGCAGGTAATTTGTAACAATATTTTTTGAACTGTACTAACCTAGGAATACTCTTATATCAGCCCATAAGCTGATTGATTTGAATACACACCATCATTCAAAGACAAAAAATGTTAAAGATATCTTTGTATCCTCTACCTTCAGTTTCTTGTACCTATAGACAGCACCCAAAATGTTCAAAAGCTGTCTTTTATATTCATGGATTCGCTTGACTTGTATGTCAAATAGACTATTTGGATCAATGCTTTCACCCGTCACTTGCAGTATGTACTTTGCCAAACGCTGCTTATTAGCCATTTTGGCAGAGCCCCATTCAGATTGGAAGTCTGTAATGTCCGCAAACTATTCAAGAGAACATCAGTAGCAATATTACTAAAAACAGTTGTTTAGTCATGTATATGCATGCATATGAACACACCTTAGATACTTACCTTCCGAAGACCTGTAAGTAGGTCAAGGTTGGTAATCCACTTGTCAGTTTTTAGCCATTTGGTAATGATGTTACTCAGCTCAGGACTACAAAAACGGAGCCACCGGCGAGGTGTAATGCCGTTGGTTTTATTTTGGAACTTTTTTGGCCATATAGAGACATAGTCTGCAAACAACTCAGCCTTTAAAATATCACTGTGTAATTGGGCAACACCATTCACCTGCAATGGAATGACCAACACATGTTACTGAAAATTTCACATAAAGTAAGTTTTTGTTTATATGTATGAAGTTCTATGGGCTTCAACAAATTGTGGACACACAGGATCCTTAAGAAAACAACAAAAAGGTGAAGCTATGAGATGGAGGCCAACTTCAGTTCAAATGTTGAAGCCTAAGGGTTTAAAATGTTAAAAAACGATACGAGCCTAGAGTAAATAGATAATGTGCATGTAGGAGGTACGACATTTAAGTTGAAATTAGACATTTGGAAAAGGTTCAAACATCAATAATTTTACAAGGAGGTTGGAAAATAAGGGTATCTATGAACAGCGAAGTTGATTAGCAAGCAACAATCTCAAGTGGCCCATCTTTATGATTTTTAAGCTTAATTGACATCCATCTGTCCATCCTTGAAAATTTCAAAAAGAAATAAAAAAGTAGCCTTACTGTATGTGAAGAAACCACACATAAATTTGCCATCCGAACCACAGGCTTCTGAGGATTGTTATCCAGGATGCACATGCTGGAAAGCTTACTCTCAAGATCAGTTCGACTGCTGCATACCATTGTAATGAACTGCAAAGTTTTCATACTTATTTGATGTAAACTACAATATTATAATCCGAATTTATAGAAAGAAGGTGGGATGGTTAAATTAAATCAAATACCCTCTTGTCTATCTCTTCTATTATCTCCATATGGCGGGGAAGAAGCTTCCACATAACAGTTTGTGACCACTTCTCAAGTGCTTCAGGAAGGACCGTGTGATTAGTATAAGCAATGGTCCTGGTCACATTATTAAACTATTGATTAGACCCCAATACCATTGTGAACGGCAAGACATGGTGAAAACATCGAAAAAAAGGATAGCAATTTTATAAAAATCATCCTGAAAATCATGAGATTGGGCACCTTGTTGTCACGTCCCAAGCTTCGTCCCAACCAAGTCCATTATCATCCATTAGTAATCGCATGAGCTCAGGAATTGCAAGTGTAGGATGAGTATCATTCAGTTGCACAGCAACCTTGCTAGGAAATTCAGCCCATTGCCATGAGCCCTTTCTCCTCTCCTTAAATCTGAGAATGATATCCTGCAATTGATCCCAAGATTAGGGTGGAAAGCAGATAATAACTGCTTGGCAAGCTAACTGCTCTACCATGCCAATGCAACATTGAGAACCAGAAGAAACACGAGTGAGTAATGGTTGTATCTTAAAATCAATTTGACCCTTAGAGAAAAAAAAAATCAAATTTAGTCATCTCTACTTATGAATCCAGGCGTTGGTGGCTATGGCACCTTGTGGGAATCACTTTGTTGTTTGGGTGACTCCCGAGCTCATATTATTTTTGCCTTCATGATGCCAGATATGGGTGAACTGCTAAATAAATACTTTAGGTGAACTGCTAAATAAATACTTTAGTTCATTGTATACTCTCTAAATGGATTCCATTCTACATTTCTAAGATAAAAAATGCTATGCAAAAACAATGTACCTTTGCGACGGAGGCAGAGTCAGATGCTCAAGAATATATGAATTTGAGAGGATTTGAACCACAACAAAATAAATAACGAAGAAATCATCAATTTTCCCACCTGAAGTGATGCACTACAAAGAAAGAATTGTTGTTTCAGCCGCAAAAGCTTTCCCTCTTCTGTTGCATCCCCCGGATAAAGAACAGCACAAATCTACATATGGACAAGTTATACAAATGCACTTCTGGTTAATATAAAAATTTTATACTTTAAAGCGTAAAAAGTTTGTCCATGTAAGCAACAGCAAGCACAGAATAAGGTCTGTTTAGCACACGTCAATATCACATAGGATATATGGAGGCTATAGGATCTTTTCCGGTATCTATGCTAAAACTAACCTGCTGAGCTCGAGAATGAAGCTGTGCAGAAGATTCATACTGTCCATCATTAAATTGAAATAAATTGAAGTCGTCAGCAGAAGCTCTTGCTTCCCATAGACGAAGACTGATAGTGTTCTTGGTCTTGTATCCTGGAATTGGCACATCATAAGCTAGAGCTTGCATGACCTCTCCACCAACCCATTTCCGGCTGTATATATGAGAGGAATATTTCATATTTAATTGCATGCTGTAAGAGAATCAAAATCAACTAGACACAAGAAATGAAAGTAGTCTGAAAGTGAGTATGGTCCTTTATATATCAAGGCTTTGAAACTAGTGTATACTACACAATATTGTGGTCGAAAAAAAAAATTCATTATTAATCCAACACTTACGATCCATCAGGGTTAACCAGAACTTGACCAAAGAATCTGATGGGGAATACAACATCATGCCTGACAACTTCCCAAGGACTGAACTTCTGCATACGTCCAGTAAAATAAAATGTCAAAAACATCAAATGAATTAAACAATATTTCAAATCAAGAGCAGACCTCAAGCCAGTCTTCAGCAATTTCTTCTTGGCCATCTTTCGTAATCAGCTGCTTAAACAGCCCATATCTGTACCTCAGTCCATATCCCCATGCAGGCAAATTTAAAGTCGCCATAGAGTCTAAAAAGCACGAGGCTAGTCTTCCAAGACCACCATTTCCAAGTGCTGCATCCTTCTCCTACAAACAGACATTCTTCACAATCATTAGTGGAATGCATGTTGCGATTAGACACAGAATAATATTTAAGAAACTTGAAAATTATTGTGCAAAATAAGCTAATGATCTTTCAGGACAAGTTACAGTCAACTAGTCTGACACTAAGTGGATTCATTCCATTTGATACCATAAAATCAAATGAGTTTCTCAATTATTAACTGCTGCCAACATGGTGCAAAAGACATTCAAAGCACATCAATAAAGTGAAACCCACATAAGAATGCACAAAAATAAGAAATCATCAACAACTTTATATTAAAAGTTGCATATGATTAATTTGGGAAGAAGCACAAAGAAATGAAAAGATAGGTAGAAGTTTTGTAGTTTATGAAATGGGCTATATGGATAAATATATTTGAACGTAATTGTAGACTCTATGCAAAGAATGCCACCAATGGATTACCTGCTCAACAATTTCCTCAAGTTCATGTCCCAACTTATTTAAAGCATCAGCATATGCACCTTGGATGTCTAGGTTTCCTATTGCATTTGTCAAAGCTCGTCCCTGAAGATATTCCATTGACAAGTAGTATGTTTGTTTCGGATCAACTTTGTGATAGTGGAGATACGTCTCATTCCATTGCTGCAGAGATTAAAAGATAAGGTATAAACATCTTTCAACAAAACTTTGCAATAATCAACAGAACTTGCACATCAATCAGGCTTCTTTTTTTATTATTACTATCATTCTGAATTTTTGCCTTTTACCGTAACCCAGCTGAATGGTCTGATGAATTAACATTCTGATGCCACATCATAGATGAAGAGATATGGATCAGCAAATCCGTGCAATTAATACATGAATTTATTCCATATATTTTTTTTGTCAATAACATGAACACCATAGCTTATCCAGATTGCCCATAAGTCTGTTTTTAAACTTTCTGAAAACTTTCATAATGGATGGAAAATGAAGATTCATAGAGATATGACAGCATAAGTCTTGCAGAGTGCTGAATCGCAATAACAGAAGAGCAAAAAAGAAAAAATGTTTCACTACCATGTAATTATGTTAATAGGAAAAACCTTTGCTGAAACAAAAAGAAAGAAAGAAAATAATGAATTTAACTATTACTATAAAATGAGATCATAGTAGGATCTACACTATGGGATATATTGCGTTGAAAGTGAGTAACAAACTGTCTGTCCCCAAAAGCTAATGATAAAACAAATAACAATTGCACGAGCACACAATTTCAAAACCATCCAACACATCATCATCAGTTGCAGAGAAAACCAATAAAAATCAACAAATAATATGAAATGAATAACCACCCTTCAATCAAGCAAAACTTGAGTATAAGTACTTGTATAAGGCGATCACGAACACTCTCTGCCGTGGCATAGTAAACTTGCTCTGGCTCAAACTTGAAAGGAGAGAAATGAGGACTATATTGAGCATGGTAATTGATATTGGAGACAATCTGAGACGGTTCATCAGCCAATGGGTGTGCAGCTGCAGGAATGTTGGAAGAAACAGCAGAGACATTAATACCAGTACCCTTGGATTCTACTTTGGCTGCCATTTTTCACCTCCAAATATTTCCTTCAAAACAAACAAAGAAATAAACTTTCTTACATCAACAAATTCAGATTTATGAATAAAATAAAACCCAAAAATGTGAATGGAATCGGCTAAACAGAGAAAAAATTCTTACTTTTTTTCTTTTCAAATAAAACAAAGAAATTATCTTTCTTACATAAACGAATTCAGACATATAATTAAAGCAAAACCCAAAAGCAAAATTGGAATCTGCAATAATATAATGAAGAAAAGAAATGCAGAAAACAGAGAAAAGATTGTTACCTCTTTTTTCTTTTTGGCAAAGTACCCACGAGGAGAGCTCTTTTTCAAGATATTAATAAACTTTTCATGAAGTAATCAATCAATACTGACAAACATAAAGCAAATGAAAGGGATTTGGTATCTGAGAAGCAAGTGGAAGAGAAAAATCAGTAATAAGCAGAAGAACAAAGAAAGAGGAAGATAATTATAGAAAAATCCAATTGACACAGAAGAATATGCAGTGGTTTCTGAAAGAGAAAGAGACAAAGAAGAGAGTGAGATATGGAAAAAGAAGAAAATAAAAAATCAGAAATGGGGATAGGAGAAGTGATGGAGATTGGATTTTAGAGATGGGAAAAATGTGAAGAATCACAGGATGACTAAGAACAGGGAAGTGAGTTAGCGAGCAAATATGAGGCCACGTGTAGCCTTTCAATTAAACGCGCGCACAGCAAGCACGGCTTACACTCCGGATCTTGAACTTTAATTTATGTAATTTTTTTGGACTGATTGCAATTGATTTTATTTCATTATTCAAACAATTTTTTGTTTTTGTTTTTCAATTTGGTAGCAAAATGTAGCAAATAATTTGCTGTAAAATAAATTCATATTAAATAAGGATTTTGAAGAATTTTTTTTTTTTTTTAAAAAAATTTGGCAAAGAAAAAAAATTATAATAATAATGCTAAAAAAAAGGGATTGATAACTACACAAAAATATCTCAATTTTGATAATAATGCGATTAGAATCATTTTGATTAAAAAATTATGAATTTAATATTCATGTTTATCTCAATTTTGATAATAATGCGATTAGAATCATTTTGATTAAAAAATTATGAATTTAATATTCATGTCATGCATTAACGTAACTTGAAATATTCATATGAAATTTTTAAAAAATTTCACTTATATTCGTTATTTTTTTTAAAAAGTAATTTTAATTATAAATTTTTAAAAAATAGAGATATTTTATAGAATATATTTTTTATAACCAAATCGCTATTACGGTATAAATTCAATGAACATAGATAAAATTAGTATTTAAAAATATAAATATAGAGCAAATTGGCTCTTTATATATATATAATTCCCTAAGAAAAATAGAAAATGAAAAAGAACAATAATTTTAATTTAAATATAAATAAATGGCGCAATTTATTCATGTATTAAGGAAGAGTAAAAGAATATATGGATGATCATAGAGCTTGATTATTAGTATTTGGATTGATACTTTATAAAGTGAAAAAAAATAAATAATAACAAAGGCACAAACTTCCTTCAATGTTAAAGAACCCTCCCAATAAATTATAAAAATCAAGAATTTGACTTTCACAAGTGTCAAAAATAATATAAACTAAACCCAACCCACCATCACATTTTGAGATTTCTTCATCAAACTATAATACCATACAGCCATAACTAATAATTTAATGTACAAACTGTATCTTAAGCAGACATGAATTTATAGGTATCTTCATCTTGAATCCCAAAGGTATGTTCTCTGCTCTTCTTTGGATCTCTCCTAGGAAAATTTGCAGATTGGTGAGAAGAAGAAGCATAAGCAGAAGAGAAAGCTGTATCTTTTGAGTCTTTTCTAATTCTCCAAAGCACCTCAGCACATTCTTTCATGGAAGGTCTTGAAGATCTATGAGAAGCAATGCATCTTCTGGCCAATTCTAACACTTTCTCCACTGCCATGTTTGATGATGGACTCCTCCTCAGCTTTGGGTCCATCACTATTATGGCTTCTTTCTCTTTCAACTTCTGCATAGCCTGCACATCTATACCTTCTTATTCATCTGTTCACAATCACCTAACCAATATGTATTATAGGTATAAAACCCACATTAAAAAGAGCATATTTGGCTCCAATATATCAAATTATACTGGGATAACAACATTTTTTGGCCCTCAAATATTCGAAATAGATCCGATTTGCTCTTGTATATCGATTTTTGCCAATAAATTATTTGAAATGAAGATAGCCTGTTAATTTTTGGCTCTAAATTTATCGAAATATATATATTTTACTTCTAAAGTAGACAATAAGGACATTTTATGGGATTATGCGATTGATTGTGAATGAAATAAGGCAAAATCGTATTACTTTGAATATTTTAAAAGTAAAGATTGATAGAAAAAAAGCTTCTATTTCGAATAGTTCAAAGATAAAAATCACCTTCATCCTAATTATGTTAACAGTCTTTATGACAGTTATGCACAAATACTTTTAAGCACAACATAATGTATGAGTAGTTTGAAAGACTTACCCATCTTGTAGTTACTCTCTCTTTCAATGGTCTGTTTTGGTCAATTGGTATTCTTCCAGTCACTAATTCAACAAGCAGAACACCAAAAGAATACACATCACTCTTCTCAGTGAGTCTATATGTTCTCAGATATTCAGGATCCAAGTAACCTGTTGTTCCTTTGACCTGAGTTGAAATATGAGTGGCACCAGAATCTTCCGAGCTCAATCTTGCAAATCCAAAATCTGCTACTTTGGCTCTGAGTTTTTCTGTTATTAGTATGTTTGATGATTTTATGTCTCTGTGGATTATCGGTGGATCTGTCATTTAAATGAATTAACATTTAGGTTTCTGATATAAGTCAACATAGAGATAATGCCTTTTTTTCCATCTCTAATCGTAGCATCAAATATATAATACCTGTGTACATATGAAGATAGGTCATTGCATGAGCAACATCAATTGCTATATCTAGACGTTCTGCCATCTCTAGTCCATTTCCCCGTGAGCCTGCATTGCGAAATGATCAGTCTAATCATGCTAATTGATTGCTCGATAATTTGTGCAATGTTACTTGTATCCGAGTTCTACAAGACCTGGACTAAACTAGCACAACTCCATTGAGAAACGATGGAGAAAAGCAAATGTTACTTCTATCAGGATTCTACTAGACCTAGACTAAACTAGCACTTGCTCGAGAATTTGAGCAATGTTACTTATATCCATGATTCTACTAGACCTGACTAAAACAGCACGCAGTTACTTCAGAACATTATAACGGATCGATTACTTTAGTTATACCTTAGACATCAATTCAAGAGATGATAACAGCTAGAAGTCGGGAACTACGTAGCTATCATATTAAAGGGGAGTGATGAAACATTATAGGTATGCAATCAGAATTCAGAACCATCCCTCTTAAAACATCAGAGTAGACAAGCTTATCAGCTAATCTCTTAACCGTCTAGATGTTCATTTAACCGTTTTAACTGTCTAGGATACACAGCTCCCTTAAAATTTTAAGCTCCTACAATAATGCAAAATGGGGACTGTTAGGCAGTTGTAGCTTCACTTACCATCTAGATGTTCTCGGAGATTTCCATTGCCAACATACTCAACAGCAATCAGACGTTCATCCCTATGCTCAAGATATCCATATAATCTGACCAAATTCAAATGCTCAATCTGAGACAGAGTAAGCACTTCATTCTTGAACTCCATTGACAAACATTTGTCGTAATCATTCTGCCACAGAGTTAGGATGTTACTATATATTGATTGATTACTCTCTTTTCTTGTCATATCGATGAAAGGTCAAATGCCCAAAATCAAATTTTTTGGACTGACAGTTCTAATATGTGGTCATTTTGTTCTATAAAAATACCTTTTAACTTTTAAAGTATTAAAATTAAAATCACTTTATATGAAAAATCATGAATCTGGCACCAAAATATTTGATGTGCCAAGACACATTAACGTGGAATATTTTAAAACATGCAAACCTTCCAAAATATGGCAATGGCATGTAGATGTTTCAAGTTGACTAATGTGGCTTACCACACCAACACTAAGGCAATGGATTCATGATCTTTCAGTTGTAATATTTAAAGAATTAAGTTACTTTTCGTGACCAAATAGCCAGATGATGAAAACTTTTTATTTGTTAGGCCTAAAAACTGGTTTTGTTGTAAACTGATCATATCCAGAAAAAAAGTTTCAGAAGCTTAGTACCTTTTTAGCACGCTTTATAGCAACGAGAGTTCCATCCTTGAGTTTCCCTTTGTATACCGTTCCAAAACTACCTTCTCCAATCTGATTTGCTGAAGAGAAATTCTCGGTTGCCTTATAAATCTCTTCAATGGAGAAACTGGCTGTGCCAACCACTGCAGTTTTGGTGCTAGAAGAACCATAGGAACCAGAGAGCCTAAATCTTGGTGAAGTTCTGCTATTGCTTCCTGTTGAAACATCAGTTGAAACTGCAGGTTATAAGGAATATTAGTTTCTGAAAAGTTGACTTTTTTAGGCAGTGCAGCTTCTTCATAATTGAAATCCAACACTCATAATCCATTATAATTTATGCTAAGCTATAAGTATATTCTTGATATTACACATGACTGATCATTTTTTTTTTTTTTTGTATGATTACTGGTATTCGAGAGCCCGCGAGCTCTGACTACTACATCTCGAATCGGATCGGCCCATAAAGCTCTTTCATCATTTGATGGCTTTGCTTATAGTGCCGAATCATTTGAACAAAGCTATGTTTTTCAAATCAAGAGCTTTTCTTTTCTACAGGAAAAAGGGCATTGACTAGAACAAAATGCAGTTTTTGCAGAATATATACTTACAGGATACTCTTTCAACTTGATTGCTACTTTTGCTAGCCTGAGTTGCATCTCCGGCGACTTTTTTTGGGCGGAAAAGGAAAATTCTGAAAACCCCGGCTAACTTTCTGATGTACTTCATGAAAGGATGGGGCTTGCTTGGTTTGTAATGTTGGTTATCAGAATTCTGTTTTTTCCTGCTTGACTGAAAGTTATATGGAGATGACGATTTCCTCATTTGCAGAGGGGGTTATGGTTTTTCTGGCTGAAAATTGCAAGAAACTGAAGATTTTTTGTTAGTTGGCTGTCTCTATCTTCTTTAATGTTTGAATGACCTATTCAATCAAAAGTGCTTTGCAAATAAAAATCATTTAACAAACCAAGACTTTATATTCAAAATTTACCCAGTCAATATGGAATTCATTGATGAATATCCTGATCCTGCCGACCGATGGCTACCCACTAAACAATTTCTTCCTCTCTGGCTATTATTTTATTTTTTCAATCCTATTTGACCATACTCAGGTTGATATTACCAATCTTCATTTTTGTTTTTCTCTATATATGCGTACGCTCTTAACATGAATCATATGGAGAATTGGGTCCTCCAGACAGACACATTGCATTTTTTAAATTTAATTTCGCCTACTGTTATGGAAAGTATAAACACATTTTAACATCTTTATTCAACACTCAAAAAAAAAAAAAAAAGGGAAGCAACATCATAATATTGCTAAGTTCAGTTGTTGAAAGCTATTGGAGTTGAAAGCATTTCATTTGATGCAAGTATCGGTTGTACAGAACAAGGGATGCGGGTAATATAAAGCGTCATGGTTGCAAGATCTTTGCTCTTTTGCTGAGTTGAAGCCTTTGATACACCTGAAGCTCAAGTGTTTAATGATTCTTGAGGGGCTACAAAAATACTCGCTGTACATTTCTTTGATACAGTACACAAAGAAAAGAATGAAAATAAGTCCATCTCCTTGAAGAAATGATAATTCCTGCAGCCAATGACCTTGACGACCATTGCTGCTTTAGTTGCAATTGCAGAATCTGTACAATCCATTATTTTGATGGAGGCAAAATTTGTTCAGGTAACTGCGAAGCCAAAATTCAAAAGACAGTCCAATAAGAAACTAAAAAATAGAATCAGAAATAAGTTAACATTGCATAGCAGAATAATGGTCATCAATGAACAGTTTAGCATTCTGTCCAAATTTCATGGTTTTATCTTCTTTGGTGCATTGTCCTTATATGGGAGGGAGTTGTCAAGGTCTTCATCCCTGACCTCCTGCACACTATAAACCAAGAACTCAACCACTATAATAGGTTGCATGGTTCAATACATAGTATGTGCTTGAATTAATCTTAATAATTCGTGCACGTCTAATTCCTTAGAAAATATAGCACCAATTGTTACTTTTTGTTGAGAAAGCTATTCTTGACCTTGCTAACAACAATCCACTATTGTTGGAGGGTAATTTCAACTAAAGAAGTGCAAATTCACTAGAATCATGAGAATCCTACATCAATAACAAGAAAAGGGAAAGAACTCAAGTTACTTATACTGACCAGTTTAATCAAAATTGACCCTCTCTCCAGTAGAAAAGATGATGTAGAACAGGGCAGAGAGAATGTATAAGAATGATGTGAGAAACAAAAACCCTTGGAATGAACCGACCAGTTCAACAAAGAAACCAGCTCCAACTGTTCCCACAATGGCAGCTAAAGTTCCAGCAGTATTTGAGATTCCTAAAATAACGTGAAGAATCAATGTTAACACACAAAAAGTACTTACTTTTTGAGACTTGCTACTTTCTTATCAGCTTATTAGACCGTATCTACCCTTAGTATCTTGTTTGCTGCCCCTCCCAACAGTTTTACCCTATTCCTCCAGCTCACCCCATCACCTCTCCCAAAAAATAAAGGCCTATTAGCTGTTTCCCTTATTCCATGTTTGCCCAAAATATTGATTGTAGCAAAGGCAAGCGCCATACACTATACTGCAGTAAATCAAGTTGAAATGAAATGTTCAAATAAATATCCAGTAGTACCATGTATAACACCAGAGTACTGCGGAGCAATTTCCTGAAAATGGAAAGAAGAGTGATAAAGTTTAGAGTAACATGTTAAAAAAATAAAATAAAAAATAATCACTGCGTATAATTTAAAATACTCATTCTTCAGAACACCAACCTGAAAGTTCACAAGGAAACCAGAGTGGCTAAAAGCTTTCAAAGCAACAGCTAATGTAAGCCAAGCAGATGCAATGGATGGGCTATTGGCAGTAGTCAAGCCAATAAGAGCAATCCCAGGACCAATAAAACCAATTGACTGCAAAGAAGACAAACCAATACTCTAGATAAACATGAAAATTTGAAAATGAGAAAATAAGGGGAAAATAGATATATAAGATATAATCTCAAGGATTTATTTACTATATCTGTATAATTTCAAAGCAAACAATAATTCACCATGCTTGGTGAAAACACAAACTGCACAAAGAATGACCAACAAGTTTCTGTATGTTCAAAATTAAGATAGCTGGGATGCATATTGATTATGTGAAAGAAAATCTGCACCTGCATGATCTTGCGAGTCAGAGTGATACT
Source organism: Excoecaria cochinchinensis (assembly GCA_947683425.1). NCBI lineage: Eukaryota > Viridiplantae > Streptophyta > Magnoliopsida > Malpighiales > Euphorbiaceae > Excoecaria > Excoecaria cochinchinensis. The sequence continues at coordinate 692,205 of CANTUQ010000049.1, read as the reverse complement.
CACACCACTCCGAATCAACATGTCTGACAACATGCCACCAAAATATCCCATGACTGCCATCAAACTCCAAGGAACAGCACTAAACCATGCTGCTCGTTTGAGATCAACATGATGGATCTGAAATTGCAAGTCCTCAATTTTAAACCATCAAAATATATGTTCGAATGATTGTGTTGAAGAGAGAAAGAGAGACGAGGAGGGGGGGCTAATGAGGAACCATAAGTGCAGCTGAGCATTTAGCCTTACCAAGTTGAAGTAGATGGGCATCCAAGACAGAATAACAAAAAATCCCTGCAGCATTTTTCACTTAAAATTAGTGACAGAAAACACTATACTACAGTAGATAGTAGGTGTTCTTACTGTTGTAGGCTAGAACATACTCTTAGCAAGCTATACTACTACTTAAATGATATTTAAAAACATTGATTCAAGAAAAAAAGTACAAAGTGGGATTTAGGTAGTACCCAGCTATGCATGGAATTAGCTACAATTAGAGACCACGTAGGCATTTTGGACAGCAAGCGTCTGAATGGTGGGATTATTTTGGTTGTCTTGGGTTTATTCTCGACAGGGAAAGATGTTTGCTTCTTGTTTAGTATGTATTCCAATTCAAACCTTGAGATCTGGGAACTTCTATCAGGAGAGCTTGATATGGCAGATAACCAAACCAAAACCCATAGGAATCCAGATAACCCAAAAATAACAAATGGCCCAAAAATACCACCCTTAGACATGAGTATTGGGGATAGCGTGAGTCCAATAGCACATCCAAGCTGAAACCCAGCCATTGCAATTCCAACAGCTCTGGCACGTTCTGTTGTTGGAAACCATCTAAAAGAAAAAGGTTTATATAGTTTCTTCAACATTTTAGCTTCACCAATCACCACGTTTTAACTACAAAACAGAAGTTGTTTAAAAGGCACACAATGTCTCTCGGCATTCTACCAGCCATAATCAAACACAAGTTGAAGTACTAGACAATGCATACCTTGCTACCATGTTGTTCATGCAAGGAAGAGCCACACCTTCTGCAATGCCAAGCAAAGCTCGCATGGCCATTAGAGCCCATAACGAAGTTTCCGCAGCAAAGGGAGTAAGAAAGGTCGCTAACGACCACAATGCAACACCCCATCCCATGACTACCTTACCACCATAATAATCCACCAAAGTTCCTCCAGCAATTGGTGAAATTAAGTATCCCCACAGAAAAGAAGACTGCCACAAGCATCTAGCAATCAATCAGGCAGAATAATAAATTGCAGCTAAATCTGCACAAGAAAATTAACGCCAATTATCTAGGCAAAAAGCATGCTTTATTCCTTTAGCTATTACTTATCTTTCTATTTAAGTCCCAAAATTTAGATGCCTAAAAATTAATTTTAGTTCACTTTGAGTCCAAGCATGAAGCATGGACTGGATAGCAAAAATTAATATTTCAAAGAACCAAGAAAGGCTAAAATAATATTATTATTTTAGTCAATCTATCAAATTTAGATTTACTATATGCTAACATAATCATTTAAGTACTCAATGAATTCAACATAAAATAAATTAAAATAAAAATTAGAGGACTCAACAGAAAAAAAAATGTAATAGTTAAAGACTAAAAGATCTTTTCTCTAGCTATCTGACAATTTGGAAATTACTTGCAATTGGCATGCCTAATACAATTATTCCAAATGTTAATGAGTTGCTCCATTTCCAATCGTTTGCTAATAACATGAATTCAAGTTAAAGCAGACAAACCTGAACAATACCGGAGAAGGATCGGCTCCATCCATGAGCAAAAGACAAAGGCACAATCGCCACAGACATCACCACCCGATCAGCATTACAAAGCGACAGTGCCAAAGCAAGCATAGCCACCACTTTAACTCTCTCCGACGTGATAAACTCCCTAAAGCTGGGCGCCTGAAGCTCACAATCTTCTTTTGCGGAACCAGATTCAGTTCCATCGGAAGAAACCCTAACTCGTGTGGAGGAAACAGTACGAAACCTGACCAGGCCATTCAACAGTTGAACTTGCAAAGAATTAGGTGGAGAAGAAACGTTTCGGATGCAATTCCGGCCCGGAGAATCGGCGAAACGAGATGGAAATAGAAGCTTGAAACGTTTCGAGTCGATGATTTTGCGACTGTGTGACGGAGGAAGAGCATTGATGTTGTTTGGGCGATTAAGAGAGAGTGAAGAACTCATTTTTCAGAGAGGTTACTTTATGATGAGTAGAGATTGAAAAGCAGAGGAGCCACCAGACGTATAAATACCGTTGATTTTTGTGGAATGACAGGAACGCCCTCTGTTTGCATGAGATCAGTAAGAGGGATTTTACTAGTGTTGAAATGGAATTTGAAGGGTGTGCGTTTGATTGGAATATATCTACGACTCTTCTGTCATCGGTCTTATCACCCACACGGACACAGGTTATGGATGATTTGACGACGTCGTTCGCTAGCAGCATCCAATTTGAATTTCTTTTTTTTTTTTTAATTTGGAATAAAATGAAATATATATATATATATTTTTAAATGGATGCTGGATTTTTTTATGAGACTATCATAAAAATAGCCCAATTCAAGCAAATTGTATGAGTAACTCTAATTTAGTTAAAAAAATCATAAAGGTTTTAAATTTGAATTTTGAGTAAAAAAATATTTTTAAATAATTAAAATGGAAATTTTACTTCGATGCAAATTTTGATTAATTGAGCCAAAAGATATCGAATGCCAAATAATTATTTAAGAGACTTTTTCTTTTATAATTACATCTTTGGAATGAAAAAAATGAAATTTAAGTCATAATCAATTGAGAAAGTAGTCAGTCTTTCAATAGTTTAAATTATAAGTGATTCCAATAAGTTTGACATACCAAATAGTTATTCAAAAAGACGAATTTGAATTGATTTCTCCCAAATTTTGACATAACGTAACAAATTGATAATTTCAGTATTAATAAGATTACAAGTGTTTTAATATAGTTATATTGTATAATTGGGAACTGAAGTTTCATGTCATGGGTTTATGTGGTGGGTTACCTCCATTATTCATACTGCTAATTGAGTAATAAATTGTTGAGCAACGGAGGAGAATCTTCCTCATAAAGAATATCAGCATGCTGATATATACTAATACAAAGGCAAAGAGCTTCAGGGTCCAAGAACAAATTATAAATTAATGAACTTGTTTATAAGATATACAGGTTGTTGATCATACATTTTATATTGGTGGTTGTTGAGAGTACATATAGTATTTCATAGGATAAGGTTCTTAATTAGAATATAGAGAGAAGATGCGTTTTGAGGATTGATTAGAACCGTCAATTAATCTATTTGACCAATGGATATATGACAAGTTCTCCAAATTTTGTAAAGTTAATCAAACTAATTGGCTTAATTTGCCCTATTGAAACATCAAGGATTTAATTAACTATTAAAGCAAACTTAAGATGCTTATTTCATCCTTAAACCTAAATTTGTACATGGAAATGCAATGGTTGCTTTTTGAAAGCTCTCCATACACATATTATTGCACTGATTTCAGCAACCTATAATTTCAAAGAGATACATATAAAGATAAACTTTCAGCATCCAGTTCCATTATTATGGTGCCGCTGGCATCATAAAATGTGATCATCAATCTCTTTCTATACTTTTTTCTCTATGATCCTTCTGGTTAGCTTTTCTATAGATTCGGGTAGCATATACCACGCCAGGTAATCAAACAAAGGCAGGAGAAAAGGAAATGAAATCATAATCAGTTTTACTACGAAAAACCAATGAAATAAATCTTCTTCTTTCTCTTTAAAGGGCTCCAACAGGAGTTCAAATCGCAACTTGAGAACAATTTCTCTGCACTGAACTAAAGCTTATTGATATGATGAACTTTTACATCACATGTTTGCATAATTACTATTGACGAGAGAGATATCTATAGCATTCACATTTTTGCTAAGGAAAGATGATTTCAAAATATGAGTTGAATCCTACAACTGAATTGTTCAGTAGACATACTAGAAAAATGAAATATAATCACATTTAGCTAGTATGCTTACTGAACAACTTCTCTACACTGAACTATAAAGCTTATTGACATGATGGATCCTTTTACATCCCGTGTTTGCATAATTACTAATGACGAGAGAGATATCTATAACACACATTATTGCTAAGCAAAGGTGATATCAAAATATGAGTTGAATACTACAACTGCATGAAATATAATCACATTTTGCTAGTATGTTTACCGAACAATGAATGTCGACCTTCGGCAATTAACTCCCCTGTCACTTTGTTTTTCACAAGAACAACCGTTCCTGCATAGCCTCCTTTACGTCCTAAAACCTTTGAAGTAATCTCTAACTCATCCTGCAATTTAATCATTAAGAGACCAATATTAGATACAATATGTAGTTAAAGAACTTCAGTCAAACACTTAACATCATAAGCCATATCAAGACAACATAATTATGCCAAATATGTTTAAGTTTAAACATTATAATCATCAGAAGGAATACAATAACCAAATCCTAATTGTAATTAGTCTATATTTGGCAGAATGAATTTGAAAATAATCAGAAGATAGAATCAATTACAACATTTAATAGAATAATGGACTGAAAATCAAATGCAAAATTAATATATCAGAATAATCAAGCTAATATTTAAAGAGGACATCATTATGCAGAGAATTATCAAGTTTCAAGAGGAAATCATTAAGGTAAATACAAACAAGAATCACCTGAGTTATCAAGTTCCATTATCATGATTAATTCAGATGCACTAGTCAAATCCTAATTGTAGTTAGTTTATATTTGGTAGATTTGCAATTGAACATCATGGAATACAACAAAAGTACAAAATTCATTCAAACATGAGCTGATTTAAGCAGAAAATAAACTAAAACAGAGAGATTGAGATCGATGGAAAGGACTTTATTACATTGAGATTTGCAGTGGAAAGAAATGAGATAGACATATCCACGGAGACATTCATAGGGAGACCTTCAACAAATACAACCGCACCGCCTACTTCATCAACCAGATTCGCAATTGCACCAGTAGCTAATTTCCCGGTTCTATCCTGAAAAGATTAATCCAAGGCCATTTCTAATCAATTAATAAAGAACCCTACATTTTAAAAAAAAATGATTAATCTGTCTTTGGAACACAAAACAGCGAGCGGTGATTAACTGATGGATTATAATTTGATGAAAATATTAAAATAAAAGGATTCGGATTATGTTACCGTAAGGCGAGAAGGGACCTTGAAAGTGCAAGAGACGAAGCCGGGTTCGACCCGGTCAACTCGGATACCTCGTAAAGCAAAATCTTCGTAGAAGCTAGTTTCGATGCCCACTCGGTGAGGGTGAATGGTGAGTTGAGAAACGGAAGCTGATTCTTCTTCGCTTAGCATGAGAAACTCCATCGTCTTCTCCATGGATGATCTTCAAGCTCTGACTTTGAATTTCCAGACTTTCTCACAGTTGATGAGAGTATGAATGTTCAGTTATCACTTTTTACGACGTCGTAACATTATGTGTTGCTTTGAGCATTATTTCTTTATTTTTTTCTTATTTTATTTAAATGTAAATGAATTAATATTTTAGCTATACTGCGTCGTTTTGTTTTTCTTTTTGGCCCATTGCAGTGAATAGCAAATCCACCCTACATATAAAAATTGCTAATTCGATTATTAATTTGAATTCGCTTTCAATCAAATTTATAAAGAAATTTCTTTTAAATATTTAAAAATATTTTATATATAAAATTTAAAATTTATATTCCTAATTTAAAGAGAATAAATCGTTACCCTCCATTCCGGCATATGATTAGATTTTTTTTTTGTTAATTTTACCTATAGCCACTGAAATTATATTCAAATAACACTAATATAATGAAAAAAATTTTATTTTCATAAAAATCACTGAATTTAAGATATACTTACAAAAAATCAATTAAATCATTTTTTTAGCAAAAAAATGGTTAAAAATTACAGCTGGTGCATACACTCAGCACTCTTATTCATAAGTGGCTTGAAATGTGGTATGTCTTGTGGAAAAAAATGACATGTAAGTATGTCATATGGCAAACTGAAACGTGGTATGTTTTGTGAAAAAAAATGACACGTACGTATGTCATATAACAAACCGATTTATCGAAATATCCATATGGCATGCTCACATATTATTTTTTCCATATGTTATGCCATGTATCAAGCTATGTGTGTATGAGAGTGCTGAGTATACGCGCTGACTGAATTTCCCGGCGAAAGAATCGTCAGGAAACAATTAAAGTGATTTTTTTTGTAAATATATTATAAATTCGATGATTTTTATGAAAACAAAATTTTTTTCATTATATTAATATTATTTGAGTATAAGTTCCGTGATTATTGGTGAAATTAACCCTATTTTTTTAAATCAGTAATAAAGGGATTTATGTATTAAACTTACTTAGAAAATATTTAAAAATATGTCTTTTAGTAAAAATTAATAAATAAATAAATAAAAGGCTAGGGGTCTAAGTATAGGGACCAAAACGGTAAGCCCAAATTCTGATGAAGTGTAAAGTGCAGCGCACGTGCAAGTTGGCAAAGCGTTGGAGAAGTAGAAGATCTAGGTTTGGTTTTCAATTCAATACGAGTATTAAAAATTAAAGAATCCTAAGTCTCACTTTTTCCAAGATTGGCATCATTATGTATGGAAGTTTAGAGCATAGTATTATGGGTAGAAACAAAATGGGTAAATTTCTATGCCTATTGTAATGTTCTTTTGTGGGGTTGACCACTTCATCTTTTGGCCTCACTTCACTACCAATCCTCTATTTGTTAGATACCCATCTTAGTTGTCAAATTCCCAAACAAAAACCTCAAAAATTACTAAAACATTATTTCGAGAATAGAGGAAAATTATACTAATTTATTTGACCTTTTTAAAGTTATTTTTGAACCTAAAATGTCCCTATAAATGATGAAATATATGCTCAAAATTAGCATTTTAGCACAATTTTAAACAATTATAAGAATATTTTTGCATTTTTTTGCACAATTATTTTTATGAATAAACGAAAAAGGTATTATTCTATCACCGAAATTTATCTTAAAGCTTTATTTTGTTACCTTAAAGTTATTTTGGAGTTAAAATACTTAAATAGATAATAAAAATTGTATTAAAGTTGGGCATTTAAGCACAACTTTCAACTATTATAAGAGGAATTTTTCAACAATTATAGATGAATTTTGCTTAAAAACAATTTAAAAAGTAAGAGTAAAATAACACATTTTTCGATAATAAATATACAAAGAATTAATTAATGCAATTTTACTCATAGAAGTTTATGGACGATACATGCATATAAAATGGCATCTAGATCCATCATAACATGACACCGTAAATGCAAAGGCGACGAAGATTGAACATAGCAAAATTTTGTCAAACCAAAAGAAGAGATGCACTTAGCCGATTGTTTTGGATGTGGTCTACATACCAAGTTCAGCTAATTAAATATCCTTATTAATATTATGTTCATGACAAAGTTACAATAAATGACTAATTTAAATAACTTATCTTATTTTAAAGATATTGAAAATAATTTAAATATAAAACATGAAAGAATATATATATATATATATAAATGGGAAAATTTTATTGAAAATGAAAACCCTTTTCGACCCTCTAAATTAGGAGTTGACGGTAATTTTTTGGATAATTGGATAATCATTTTTAAAATATTTTCATTAAAAATAAAAAAAATATACACATATGCCAACAAAAACAATTTTTTTTTTATATATTCAAATTGTATAAAAAAATTATAAAATCATAAAAAATATAAAATTGAGCGTAAAGGGATTATTTTGTGAATTAAATATATCAATTGAAATTTAGATTATATTTTTATTCACGAATTCATAAATTAAATCAAAATTTACCACCTCCGTTAATTATTATTTTTATTTTACAAAAAGTTTTAATAAAATTATATGCATGTTTTGGGTATGCATTCATATTTGGCCTGAATTTGAAATAATTAAAGGTAGGAAATAACTTTATGAAAGTTGTAAATCCAGCCCTTTTCTTTTCTATTTTTTCAATTTACTTCTACTCGAAGTGATACTCATTAACTTTACTACTTTTACAAGGTGAACAATACAAAGTTGAAAATAAAAGCAACTCATCTATTTTTCTTTTAAACCTTCTTCCCGGCCAAAGAAAAGTACTCATTATTATTGGAGGTTTTTTTTAATGCAAATTAAACTTTCATTAATATAATAAAAAATACATCTGAAAAGTACAAATAAAGTTAAAAATACATAAAATATATAAAATAAATGAAGTTACTGGATTATATTTCTGAACTTTTTCGACAAAAACAGTGGATAATGGCAACACGTGGTGCGCAATCTGACTATCAGCGGAAAACTCTGTCCATCTGTTGTTCAAAGGAAAATTTCCATAAAAAAAGACTATCAAACTTCCATAACGGAAGACAATCCAACTTCCATGAAGAAAAATCACAACCTCCAAATTTGAAAAACAAACTTTTACAATAAAAATTTAAATTGCACACAATTTTAATTAAAAAACTAGATCTAAATAAAAATTTCAGGTTTGATAAAAAAAACAAACTCGAAAATAAAAATACAGAAAATTTAGATCCGAGGTTATAAAAACAAAAACAAAATAAAAAATAAATAAAAATTAAATCAGATCTATACAGATATGTGTTTATTGAAACCAAAAACACAGAAACAAAACACAAAGAATTTCAGATCTAACACAATAATCCAAAAACGAAAGAAAAACACAAAAAACCCAAATCTGAATTTATTAAAACAAATAACACACTCAAAAACACAAAAATACAACGAATAAAATTAAAAATTCAGATTTGTACTGATCTGAAAATTATTATAGAAAAAGATAGAAGAAAAGAGACGAGGAGTTGCCGTCAGAAAATGAAGTGATGGCAGCTTCAAAATTAGGCTAACAATTTGGCGGCTATGGAACTCAGAGAAAGAAAGAGAAAGAGAGAGTTTTATTAAAATTTAAATTTTTTTAGGTCATATTATTATTGGAGTTTTATTTCTTCATGAATAGTGTAATAATTAAATTGAAAATTGTTTATTACTTTTTAATTTTTATTCATAATCTATTCATTCAACACAATAATTTATTTATCTAAACTTAATTCATGCATGAAATGATGAATTATATATATATATATATATAATATAAGATTTAAAAAAGATAAATTATTATATATATATTGATGGATCTATGAGTAAAATTATTGATGATATTGATAAAACAGGCCAAAAAAAAAAGTAAAGTTTCTAAAAGTTAAATGAGAATGAGGTTAAGCATTGCTTTTGGGACCATCAAGCTGTTGCCTATTATTTATATCATTTAAAATCTTTTACCTTTTTATTAAAATTTGAAATTTTGTTTTAATTTTTATTTGGTAGATAAGTAATAAAATATCAGAAATCTCTTATCTATTCACCTAATTGCTAACAATTTAATCATAATCACTTCGAATTTAAACTATTAGAATCATTAATTTTATTTCAAATTAAAGAAAATATTCACCCTTAATAAAATAAAAGGCTGCAATTTATAAATTTTTACTTTAAATGTTGTTTCTTACTTTCAATCAATTATTTTCTTTAATATTCACAAAGTGCAATGCAATTTTCTTACACAAACTTTAATCTTCTTTTTTTTTTTCCCCGAGAATAAACACAAAATAATTGAAAATGATTCGCACACATTTTTACTTTCTATTTTTTTATGGGAGTTTTTTTTTAATTTTATGAAACCGATTAATTTAAAATTGAATACTTTAAAATTTATAATTAGATATAAAATTGAGTATTGTCATATTATAGTTGAAAGTAACTCTATCAAAATCTATAATCAGAGATAACTCTTTTAATAGCATACGTTTTATGCACAAAATAAAAATTAAATCTGATGCTTTATTTAAAAAAAAATTAAATCGCTATAACTTTTTACTTTTTAATTATGCATTAATCTTAACAATCATATATATATATATATATATATATATATATATATATATAGAGAGAGAGAGAGAATATTATTAGTTGTTCTAAAAATAAATTCATAAATAGGACAAAGATTTTTTAGAAAATAAATTACTTGTTCAAGAAAAAGTAAAAAAAATAAATAAATTCATATTAATAAAATAATCCCAATTAAAAAAGGGTTTATGAAGGGTTTTCCCTCATTTTTTGAGTATCTTCGCCCACGCTAACCACTAACTACTTTGCTACTCGCTGCTCACTCTTTCTCTCTCTCTCTCTCTGACAAAAGATGAGCTTAGCTTCTTTTCCACACCACCACCAGCTATGACCGTACCGTCTCAGCCCCAGCACCACCGCCGCTCCACTTGTCACCGCCACCCCACCAAACCCATCACCGGTTTTTGCGCTTCTTGCCTCCGCGAACGCCTCGCCGGCATTGACCCTGACACCCACCAGGAAACCCCCATTACTCAGCTCGCCGCCGAGCTCCGCCGATGCAAATCCTACTCTACCACCACAAACCTCAATGCCTCCTCCAGCTGCACAACTAGCACCACCACAACCTCCGAGCCCCGTCGCAAGTCTTGCGATGTTAGGGCCAAAAGTACTCTGTCTGATCTCTTCCACATTGATGATAAGAAAAGGTATAGCTTGAATAAGAAGCCACATGCTTTGGATTTGGGTCTTGAATTGAAAGAAGAGGAGGAAAATGGGGCTGAAATTAGGGTTTCGGAGGTGGTCAATGCACCGAATGTGAATGATTTTGAAGAGGATGGGGAGTTTAAGACGATGAAGGAATTTATAGATCTTGAATTGGAGAAAAAGAGAAATGGAAGTAGAGATATTGCAGGGGGATTTTGGGATGTAGCTTCAGTGTTTAGGAAGAAATTAGTTAAATGGCAGTTAAAACAGAAGAAAGATAAGAAGGAAATGAAAAATGGAGGTGTTGTTGGTGGTGGAGATTTGGATATTCAGAGGCAGAGTATCAAAAGATTAAGAGATACCCAATCAGAAATTGGGGTTTATGGATTTGGAAGGAGATCGTGTGATGCAGATCCAAGGTTATCCCTTGATGTTGCTAGATTGTCTGTTGATGATGTGAGGTATTCTTTTGATGAGCCCAGAGCTTCTTGGGATGGTTATTTGATTGGCAAAACATATCCACGGCCGGCTTCATTGGTTTCTGTAATAGAAGATGTGAAGCGACCCACCAATGGGATTGATAATTCTAAAGAGAATGAGGATTTGAAGAATGAAGAGGAAAGTATTAGCCCTGGAGGCACTGCACAGACTAGGGATTATTACTCTGATAGAAGAAGAAGAAGGAGCTTTGATCGGCTGGGCTCCACTAGGAGATTGACATTGGGTGATGATGAGTTCAAATCAATATCCAATGCCAAGGTTTCTCCTGAAACAGTTGGATTATTCCATGGGGCAAAGTTGTTAGTCACTGAGAAGGAATTGAGGGACTCGAATTGGTATTCGCTTAAAGATTATCACATGGAGGGTACTGATGGTGTCTCTAAGGATCTGGATTCAGTTGCTGGAGGTGTTGGTAAGAAGGGTTTCAACTTCAAGAAGTTGCAGGGATGGCGTAGTTTGTGGAATGTTTGGGGTTTGATGCAGAAGAGAAGTGAGAGCAAATATGAGGATGAAGAAAGCAGTAATGGAGGAAATGTGGCTGATGGGCAAATAGCAGAAGAGACTGTTAGCCAAAAGCTTATAAGAAGTTTTACTGTGAGTGCTCGGGAAACGAATAAAATGGCCTGTAGTGTGAGTAGTGTTGAGGCCAAGGAAAATGGTACGAAGAGAAGAGAAGAGCTCATGCTGCAGCGCAATAGGAGTGCCAGGTACTCTCCTAACAACCTTGATAATGGCCTGTTAAGGTTCTACTTGACTCCAATGAGGAGTTATGGAAGAAGCAAATCTGGAAAGAGTAGGTTACAGAACTCGCAATCTATGGCAAGGAATGTTTTGTAAAGGTGCATTCATCGTTCTTTAAGGGAATGTGATGTTGTAAAGACTTGAATTCATGTCTTCTCCTTGTTCTATAGATAACAACTCATCATATTTTATCACCTGTTCTCCCTGCTTAATACCCATTTTAATAAAGCAGCAATGATAATTAGAATTTATTTTTTGTTCAATTTGAATTTAATAAATATGCTTACCAGGGAATGCATAGCTGATTGCTTGTTAATTGTTATGAAACATCATGGTAGCTTAGGATCATTTTCAACTTTGATATTTTGGCATAAAACATGCATTTTTATTTGATTTTATTGTGTGTTCCAAAATGCTAGACCATGTAAATTCTTTATTTTATCTAGTTGGGACTGGTCTTTGAAAGAGGAAATAATAAATATATATTTTTTCTTAGAGGTATTAGGAAAGACTCAAACTCGAGCGTCCCCTTAAATCTAAACCAGTATACCATTGGAATCTTCTTGAAACAAAATAAGAAGTATATCTTATTGATACATAGATTTAAAGTAACAGGTATTCCAAGTGACCTTGTTATTGCAACAAGCAATTGGTATTTTTGCACATCTGCTGCATCTTGCTCCCTTTTTGAGTAGTGTTTCTGTTTGTTTGTTATGCTTTTATGGACTTCTTATCACTGTATTGCTTCTCCCTGAAGAAATCCTTGCAATGATCTTCTGCTTAGTAGCCAAGTCTCTGGGGCCGACCACCATTCCATGTTCGTCATTCCCTTCCTCTTTCTCTTTCTTTTCTTACACCTTAAGGTCTTTCCCTGCTATAGTGCAACAAAGCTTGTATGGCTTTAAGTGATTATGGTACTTTATAGTACATTGATTGCTTTGCTTTAGCAACCAGAACAGATCCTGCTCAATTAGTTATAGATTTCGTCTTAACCTTTAAGAGCAATGAAATAAAATCTTGAAACTGAAAACTCTAAGCACTGATGGGATAATTTTCCCTCTGCTTTCGTCCAAGTATAGGAGAGATTTCATTAGGGCAAATCCATGGTCTTTCGTTCTGAATAAATTGGCTACTTGAGATGCCAATTGATGAAAAGATGTATCCAGTATCCTGTTATGCCCTTATGAGTTGCGACTCTGCAGAACGGGTACGGTTATCTCTTTGTGGGGACCTAAAGATACAAACCCAAGCAATTATACAGGCTTGCCAATAATTGCTTCTGATGAATTATTTTCTTAATTGGACAAACTTGATTGGTATGATCTTATTGGACTTTTTGCATTGGATTCCCAAATCCCCAATTCTGCTATGTGCCATTTGGGCCATGCAATGGTTTTGAATGACAGGCGTAACCCAAGCCTAGCCAAGTATCATTCTTTTTTATGGGGTTGTATAACCTGTCAGTGCTTGAGACTAATACAATTCCGGTATGTAAATTTGATTTCACTGAGACAAGTTACAGACATGCAATATTTAAGTGTAATTTTCTTTTACCGTGTTTAAATTTTGCAATTAGAAATAATATCCTTAAGAAAAGATTGTAAAGAAGGAATTCATTTTCCAAATTAAGAAATTCAAGTGGGATTTTTTTGTTACAGGTTTGAGTTCAAATACATTATTATTTTCTGGTATATCCGAAATGAAATGACTACCCTTTATCTAAGCATGACAATTAATCACAGTTGCTAAAATAAAAGGTCACAGGGAATCTGCTGTTACAATCAATCATCAAAATCATGCATGCCATAGCACAATTTTGTTTCTCTTTTCCAATTGAAGCATCATATTTGGAAATTCATGCCAGACAAGAGAGCAAAATCACAATCTCATCATCAAACATAATTAGGCATTCAAATATGCACAAGCCCACAAAGAGCTCTAAATAAAAACACTTCCATCAAGCACTCCTTCACCCATCCATAACAACCTAACATAGAGACCTATTCACTCAAAATCATATCCTTTATCTTGAAGCTCTTGAATTACCTCATTCCTCATCCTCGCCCACAGTTTCTGTGCCTCTTGGTCCAGCTTCTTATTCTGCAACTCTTTCTGATAGTTATACGCATCTTTATCTGTTTCCATAACACCTTTTGGCCCAATCGTCGTGCCAATCATTCCTCCCTTGGCAACAAACTCTTCCATGGCTTCTGCATCACCTGGGTATGGAAACTCTCGCCTTTCATACAAGTGAGCTAGCTCTCGTTCCTCCTTTGGCCTTGGCTTCAGTGTCCACCAACCTAGAGGTGATGTTTCGTTGAATACCCATGCAACGCCGATCAGTGTGTAGGTGCAGAGAAGAGCCTTGCCCACTTGCTTCCAGAAATACCAGTCTTCTCTTCCCAATCCTACTTTTCTTAGGTACTTGTCGAAGTTTGCAGATTTGAGATATCCAATACCTGAAAAGTAACATAAATTTATTTTTTCACACTCAAACATTTCACTGAATAATTGGAAACAAGCACTTAAAAAGCCAAAGAAAGGGTTTCCGCACCCATTTTGGCTTCTTGAAAACGTTTGCGAACCATTTTTCTAGCTCTGACGATGAGTGGTTTGAGCAATTTAACTTTGATCTCTGAAAAGGAATAGACTTGGAGAAGATTGAAGAGGGTAACCGAGACAAGGATGACTAAAGTGAGCCTGGAAGAAGAAAGAAAAAATTTTAATAACTTGAAGATACACAGACCAGATATAAATTTGAAACTTAAATGCAAATTAATTTGATTCAACGACAACAGCAAATCCTTTTTATGATCATCGATCAACGAAGAGTTCCTAAAGACCTCTGAATTCAGCCAGCTCAAGAATTAATCAAAGCCACCATAGTTTAAGTTCATAGGTACCCATCCAGGTTTTCCAGTCAAGCATTTAGTCGAACAGTTGGACAACACTACTAAACTACAACAACACGTCCCTGACAACCCAATAGCAGTTAAGAAATTAAACTCAATTTGATAACAAAAATACATATTTCCAATCAAGAATAGCTAACACTGCTGCCGACTTCTTTACTTTACTACTATTATTGTCATCTAGTGTGAACAAAAAAAAAAAAAAAAAGAAAATAAAAAAGACGAATACCAGATAATTGGAGAGCAGTGGCGGCGGAGCTCAAGCCATTCGGTGTAGAATAATTTTCCCTTTTCTTTGTATTCTTGTTTTTGGTTTATAGGGAAAATAAATTATAAATGTCTTCTATTCACATTGTCGACGCTAAGCCGGTCAATAGCTCCGACAACACATTCACGTCGAAGAGTAAACTCCCTGAATTTCATTTTATATATTATTTTTTAATAAAATTTAAATTTTATTTATTTGATATTTTTAAATTTTTAATAAAATTTAATTTTTTAATAAAAATTAAACTATTAAATTTAAATTTATACATTAAATTACTGATTTTTTTTAAAATTTAACATTAATTAATACTCTTTATTTCTGATAAAAATAATAAAAGTGATATATAAAATAAAATGAAAGGGGTATGAGTTAAGAATGAGTGTATGATAACAATTTCAATCAATGAATTGAATTAAAAATAATGTATCATATAAAAAATTAATATTTCTTTTTCTGAATGTGAACTTAATTATAAGAACTATTAATTATTATATTTATTTTTGTATGAGAACAATTTACTGGTATTAACAAATGAGTCAAAATACAGCATAAGATAAATGGACAGCAGATTTTTTATTTTATTTTAATTCTGTTTTATTAAAGGACAGCAGATTCTTTATAAATATCATTTTCAAAGGAAATTAACAAAAGTATTATAACTTAATTAATGGTAATTTTGACAGCTTAAACACGTACTCCCTCCGTTCCTTAATATCTATCACTTTTGAGAAAAATTCAAATTTCATTTATCTGTTACTTTTAAATTTTTAATGCAATTTAATTTTTTTTTACAATGCAAATTGACAAATTAGATTTAAGTTTGTACATTAAAACACTCAATTTTTTATTAAATTTAAGTCTAATTAATACTCCTTAATCCTAGTGAAAATAATAAAAGTGACAATTAATAATGAACGGAGGGAGTATTATCTATCTATTTCATTTGCCAATAATAAAACATTACTCGTTAATCACATCTTCTTAACGTCATCAAGTTTGAAATAAATTGCTTAATGATACCGTACGTAATTTTACAATTATTTAATTTTCTAATCATTTTAATTCAGTGATAATGATATTGTTTCACCTTAGTGAATATTTAAATTATTTGTAATTAACCAAATATTTAATTCGACCTGAGTTTGAACATGGGAAACAAGTATGCGACAAGACAACTATAAATAACAAGCAGCTAGAACATAGAAGGTGGAAGCAATGAAGAATCTCTTCAATCCAACTCCCCCAGAAGTGGAAAACAATGAAATCTCTTCATTTATCTCTCACTCTATGAACTCATAAGACCCAACAAAAAAGGTTGCAAATTTCTTCACAACAAAGATGACCCATTTGCTATTCTCTTTCAAGAACTGCAAATCTTGAGTACTGCTTACCATTTTTGAAGTTATTGAGAAAAACCCAGAAAAAAAAAAAGAAGGGTCGTTTTTTACTCTTTTATTGGCTGTCTATGTGTTTGTGTACACTGGCTTGCAATAGCAAAATCAAGTTTTTGCTTAGAATTTTCTACCATTTTTAGTTATTAGTCAATGTAAGATATTTTCCTCGACTTAATTGTTTTGATTGAGGGTCGACCACAGGATCTAATACTGTGGAAACTCTTGAGGTGTGGAAACTCTTAAGGTTTGACTAGTTTTAATATCCTTAAATAAATTATGTATGTGTGGTGTGTATGAAACTCGAGTTTTGACTAGTTTTAATATCCTTCTATTAAAATTGCTGCTCTTGGCTTGAATTTATGAGGCATGAGGTTTTACCTATTAGCAGAAAGTATGATTTTCAATTTTAATTTCTCTGTCTATAGTAATTTGGATAGAAAGAAAATTTTCTTCTGGTGTTATGTTATTTAAACTTTGCTATTGAATCTCTGAATATGGTTTTTCTTTTTTGTTCAGTTCAGCTATAAGATAATCTTAAACTCTGCACAAGCCAATTCCAAAGAATATAGAAAGCAGAAGCAAATCTCTGAGCAATAATGGAGGAGGAAGACATATACACGAAAGATGGGACTGTGGATTACAAAGGGAATCCAGCCAATAAAATGGAAACTGGAACATGGAGGGCCTGCCCATTTATTATAGGTACTTTTTTCAACTTATATCCTCATTTAGAGACTGAGCCAGATAATTAATTTTTGTGTTAAAGAAGACATTTTTTATAATCAGTGTTGTAGTTGTAAAGTAAGAATTATTGGCTTGGTTTAAGAATGGATACAAGGAACTAATCTAAGAAAGAAATTTGAAAAGAGATATGCTTTTGGTTTACAGGAAATGAATGTTGTGAAAGATTAGCTTATTATGGGATGAGCTCAAATCTGGTTCTTTATTTCAAGAATATATTAAATCAGTCAAATGCTACTGCTACTAAAAATAATTCTGATTGGAGTGGAACTTGTTATACCACACCTTTGATTGGAGCATTTCTGGCTGATGCCTATTTAGGAAGATACTGGACTATTGCAACTTTCTCCATGATTTATGTAGTTGTAAGTTTATCTATCTCAATTAAATTTTGATTCTTTTTTTCTCTATGTATATATATTTCAACTTGTTGAAGAAAGTTTCGACAGAACAATACTGCATATTACATAATTATAACTTGATCCACCATTGACAAATCAAGCTGAACTCATGGCTAAGATTATATTTAATTTATAGGGGATGACACTTTTAGCAATGTCAGCATCTGTTCCTGGTCTAAAGCCAAAATGTTATGCAAAAGATGACTGTGATCCTACTAAAGCACAAAGTGCTGTAACCTTTGTAGCACTGTACCTCATTGCTTTAGGAACAGGTGGGATTAAGCCTTGCGTCTCGTCCTACGGAGCAGATCAGTTTGATGATACAGATGAGGTTGAGAAGAAGCACAAGGGTTCTTTCTTTAATTGGTTCTATTTTTCCATCAATGTTGGAGCTCTCATTGCTTCTTCTGTTCTTGTTTATGTCCAAATGAACTGGAGTTGGGGATGGGGTTTTGGCATTCCTGCAATAGCCATGGCGATTGCTGTTGTCAGCTTCTTTTCGGGTACTCGGTTGTACCGGAATCAGAAGCCGGGAGGAAGCCCTCTTACGCGTCTCTGCCAGGTCATAGTAGCATCTACCAGGAAATACAAAATTGAAGTTCCTTCTGACATGTCTCTTTTATATGAGACTGCAAATGATACAGAGTCCAATATCAAAGGAAGCCGCAAGATCGAGCACACCAATGATTTGAGGTTAGTGTGCTTGCTGATCATGTGAAGTTGTATTATGTGCCATTTTGTTCTGCCATATCTTTTGCCATGTATCAGCAGGACCTGAAACACAATCTAATCTGATATCATTTATATTCTGTTGCATTGCTTTATGTCTGGTTTTTGGTTTTACCTGTAATTGATGTTAGTATGCTTGTTGATTGTGTGAAATTCTCATCTTTTAGAATTTCAGTACTTCGTGTTCAGTCACATTTACAAGTCATTCTGTTCTGGCATATCTTTTGTCTTGTGCCAGTAGTACTTGACACAAGCTAATCTATTACTGTTTGCGTTTTACATAAAATTAATGTTGCTACAATCCTGCTCATCTCTTCAGATTCTTTGACAAGGCAGCAGTCGTAACCGAAACAGATGATATAAAGGATAAAATAGATCCTTGGAGATTATGCACAGTAACACAAGTTGAGGAGCTAAAATCCATAGTTCGTTTGCTACCAATAGGGGCAACTGGTATAGTTTTTGCTGCAGTATACAGCCAGATAAGCAACTTATTTGTACTGCAAGGCGATACTATGAATAAACATTTCGGAAACTCCAAGTTTGAGATTCCATCTGCATCTCTTTCAGTTTTTGACACCCTTAGTGTCCTTATCTGGGTTCCTTTCTACGGCCGTGTCATTGTACCATTAGCAAGACAATTCACAGGGCATAAGTACGGCTTCACTCAGCTTCAGAGGATGGGAATTGGCCTTGTCATATCGATATTTGCCATGATATCAGCAGCAGTTCTGGAGCTTATAAGACTAAGAATGGTAAAAAAACACAATTATTACCTCATTCCAGAAGTACCCATATCAGTATTTTGGCAAGCTCCACAGTACTTCCTGATAGGTTGTGCAGAGGTTTTTACGTTCATTGGACAACTCGAATTCTTCTATCAAGAAGCACCTGATGCTACCAGAAGTTTGTGTTCTGCTCTGCAACTCATTACTGTCGCCCTCGGTAACTACTTGAGCTCTCTTCTGATAACAATTGTGACGAGTATCACCACTAAGAATGGAAAACCTGGATGGATACCGAAGAATTTGAACTACGGTCATATTGATTATTTCTTCTGGGTTTTGGCTGTGATGAGTTTTCTGAATCTAGGAGTCTTTATCGTCGTATCTAAATGGTATACATACAAAACATCATTAGGAACTCTTCGTTAGTCAACGTTCGTATCTCAGATTTGCTGTTTGTTGTTGAATCAAAAATGTAAATAACCAACTCAATGATAAATTGTGATGTATATAGCAATTTGTCATTTGATTGGTTCAAGAAATTAAGCTTGGTCTAGGAAAAGAAATCAATAAGTTGGTGCTTCGAGTGCATCATTTCTTTCTACCAGAGTTATGTAAAAGTTGCAGTTACAATATTCAAGATTTGCCAAAAATGTATTTTTTCTTAAAAACGTATCATGTAATACCATCCTCTCCGGCACCTTTAAATTACAAGAATTAAAGTGAAATTCTATAAGCATTAGGCTATTATTAGCCTATAATTTCTTAGGAAATTGCTTGCTGTTAGGCCATTTTATGAGTGCTCTGTAACATCTAGCTGTAATTTAGTTTAGTTTCAGCTAGCTATTCATATTGCACAGCTAAGACTGTAACATCATAAAGCCGGTCCAGCAGAGACGGAATAAACAGAGACTACTAAAGCATTGATCATTACCAGAGGCAGAGAAGATGAAGGAACAAAGCTTGCCATTTTTCCAGCTCTTTTCATTTGCTGATAAATAGGAATTGAATTCAATTTCAATATGACAAGAGAACGCTATGTCTCTTTCAACTTTGTCACACGTTCGACGTTCGCTATGAATATACTAATAAGTTAACAGATCCACTGATCACTGCAAAAATATTAAAGAAATTGGATTTTGACATCAATCTTCAAGTAGAAGCACAGCAGAAGGAGAAGCCCTTGGGAAACTTAACAATTGTTCACCCACATCATCTGATCTTTGTTTCAAATCATGCAAGACCATCTTCTCAAGCACCTTTATATTACCATCCTTGTGTTTGTGTGGATGCTGAACGAAAAGGTAAGTATTATGGCTGAAAGGAGGACCAATCGGAGAGACTACATTAGTGCTTTACCAGATGAACTGCTGCACCATATCCTGTCTCTGTTGCCATCCACCAAGGAAGCTATCAAAACTTCTGTTTTATCAAAAAGATGGGAACATGTTTGGACTCATGTTCCTAACTTCATCTTTAATTGCCTTCAAGTTTCCAAGCAAAATATGGCAGCTTGTCTGAACAGAACCCTCACTCTTTACTCTCCCCATAAGCTTGAGAAATTCTTCCTGGATCTGAGCATCATGGATGCGAGGCTGCTTAGTTCACGATTGGAGCCTTGGCTTTCATCTGCTGAGGACCTCTGTCTTGGCTTTAGTCCTCAGGTAATTAGCTGTCCTTCGCAGATTGTTGCTGCTATTTAGCTTTTTACTTATAGTGTTAGAACCTTAATCTTAGCCTAATACTCAGGGAGGACAACTATATGGCTACAAAGATGGTTACTTTTTGCCTCAACCAGTGTACCAGAACCATTGTTTGCTCAATTTGGCTACCGACCATTGCCAATTTGTACCCAATGGGAGAATCTCATGGAAATTGCTCAAGGATTTGAGTATCACTTATGCTATTTTGAGTGATGAACTAATTGAAAATATTTTACAGGGTACTCCTATGCTTCAAAACTTGAAACTTTACTCTTGTGGGGGATTTCAAAGGATTGACCTTTCTCTCAATATTCATTTGAAAATGATGGTGATAGAGGACTATTATGCATATAATGAACCTCAGCTATATGTATCTCAGGTCCTTACCTTCAGGAGTTAGAAATTTTGGGGGTTTGGTTTGACATGAAGTGCAAGTTGATGAACATGCCATATTTAGTTAGGGCTACACTTGGTTTTGAAATAAGTGAACGTTCTGGTTTCCTTAGCAGATTTCTAGATTATCAAAATATGATCAGAGATCTTGTTAACGATCTTCATCACGTTAAGACACTAAAATTAGGAGACTGGTTTCTGCAGGTAATTAATTTATTCTTCCAAATTCATTGAGTATTCGTTCTAATTTAACATTGCCTTTTGAATTTCTTAGATGTTTGATTTACCTTGTTTTGTGTTTGCTTTGTGTTCAAAGGTTCTCTCAACTTTGACTTTCAATGATCCACCCTCTACACTATCTCTATCAACAAACCGCAAATGTTTAGTTCCTATGGTTTTGATGACTTGAGCATTCCTGGAATTGATACTCTGCTTCTTAGTTCACATGAGCTGGAGAAATTAGTTATAAATTTTGAGCAGTGTTCTGTGGAGGTACGTATACTGATTACAACTTCTTTCTATATATTATCTGATGACTGCCTAAATGTGATTGCCTGAAAAAGAGAGCACCGTGGTTAAGTTAGTAACTTGAGAAAGAGAAAGAATAAGTAAAAGGATTTTCAATCTTAGAGCTTAGAAAGCATATCTGAAAAGGTTAAGAGGACTAATTATGTGCTGTCAGGATGAGTTACATTAAATGTTCCAAGCTATTGATATTGAATAATTAAAGTAATGTACTGCCATTTATTCGTAACGTCTATTAGTTATAGATTAGCTCTTTAATGTCTTTAATGGTCATATAAGAGCTTAGTAATCTTCCGAGATTGTGAAAGTCCGGATAAAGCAGTCCGATTATCATTATGGTTTATATATATATATATATATATGCAGTGCTTCAACTCTTGCTATATAATTAGTTATATATAAATAACTTGAATGAATTTGGTCACCTAATAAAATCATTATATGCAGTTTGAAGCTGCTGAAGAGATCCTAATAGAGAATTACTGGTCAGGAAATTTCAACTGTTTGGAATTCCATATGAAGAGTATATGAGATTTTCTGGTTGTGGAGTAAGTGAATTATCGAGTGATTATGGTTTTGAATTTCTGAGATATTTGCTTGGAAATGCAAAGGTGGTAGAGAGAATGGGCATACATGACTTGATTCAAAGTCCAAATGATAATCTTGAAGTGGCTGAAGAATTGTTGAACTTTCCAAGGGCTTCTCCTTCTGCTGTGATTCTACCTGAAGAGTGATATTGTCAAACAGCAAATTGAATATCTTTTTGTTGGAAAGGAGAAGAGAGTTTTAGTTGGCAAATCTTGAACGGTTCCTGTTATGAATTTTGTTGTTCAAGGCTACTCTATGATCAGTGAAACATCTGCTAGCTACGTTGTTGTTCGGTGTTGATATAATGTGATATGCCCTTTTATCTCTCATAAGAAGATTGCACCCACCAATTGGATCCCATATTTGTGTTTGCTTGAGAATCATTACGCCTAGAGGCAAATTGGTTCTTGCATATGCACTAAATTAAATATATAATTAATACAATAAAAATTTAAGAATTTAAAAGAAAATATGATTGAACAAACAGAAGAATGCTTTTTGCAGATATGATTTGATTCTTAGCCCTTAGTCCTTTCCATTGGCAGCATTGGGCATACTACATGTTTTTTATGATTTGATATTCTATATTTTCTTTATCATCCTATATAAAATGAAAAATTTTGCATATAATTGGCTTAAGGTTAAAATAAGCCCCTTAAGTTTGCCACAATAGTCAATTAAACCCTTTATATTTCGTAAAAAATAGGCCAAATTAGTCCTTAAAAAATTAAAATTGAGCCGTTTAAACTCTAATTGAAATAAAATATTTTACTTATTTTTGCCGTATTAGCACGTAGATGTTGTGATTTCTTTTTTCTAATTAGCAATTTCAATTTGGAATGATTCCAACCTAGCTACGAGTATTTTGTTAATAAAACTGAACAAGCCATTATTTGATCCAATTTTAATTTTTTAAAGGTGAAATTAGTCCAATCGAAATATAAAGAGCTTATTTAATTACTAAAATTAATTTGAAAGATCTATTTGATCTTTTAATGACATATAATTCCTACAAATATAATTGTTGAAATACTTTAAGTCCTAAATAAATATTGTTCAAACTATATTGTACAAATTACTATATGTGAAATAGAGAACAATACCCTTATTACTAATGGTGCATTTAATAATTAATCTCTCTCATCATTTAAAATTTATTTACTTACCACAATAATTATATTTATCATATTATAAAATTCTATTTTATTAACTATTACCTAATTATATAAAAAATGTAAGTATCATAACATCTGATTTATTGTCATCTTGACAATTAGCATCCCGAAAAAAAGTTTACTTGTTATATATGCTACTACTAGAAATTCAAGTCATCTTGACAATTAGCATCCCGAAAAAAAGTTTACTTGTTATATATGCTACTACTAGAAATTCAAGGTGCAAAGCGTTCATGAAGCAGGGTGGTTGGGTGAATTCTTGATATCAGCAGGGTAAATGGTAGTATTGTTATTCTGAAAACGGTGATCGATCCAAGAATCAGCATCATGTCCATGCTGATAATCCAAAACACTCCACTCAATATCTGGGAATAGGGAATCCAGAGGAGAAGCTAAGTAGTGATGATCGGGATGATGCATGTTCAGATGAGGAGCATAAATTGGTTCAGCCATGGGATCATTATTGTCAAATATCGCATAATTGGCTTGGCTTGAGGATGGGCCTGATGCTCCAGATGGTGGCTGTGGCTTATCAAGATTGAACATTGAGAAATTATGAGGCTCATTCAGATGCTCACTAAATGGAAATTGATGCTGCATATAATTATCAAATGATGGATAATCATGTCGCATCATCATCATGGAAGCCTGTTCCTCTACTGGTTGAGCCCTCACATTGGCTTTCTCAGCTTTCTTGTAAATCTTGCATAACACCCACTCATCAAGCTGCAACCATATGATAGTCAAAATCAGAATATATATATAATTAATGAAAGAATTAAAGAATAATTACGTACCATCATATCATTATTGTCCCTTGTAACTGGAGTAGGAGGATCCTTCATCCTAAATTCATGCATAAGCCATTTGGTTTTGTCACCCTTATTAGGAGGTCTTCCCAAGTAAAAAACCAGTGCTTTTTTGTACCCAACCACTTCTCCATTAAACCACACTTTCATATCGGCTCCGGTTGCCTTCCAGTAACCATCACCGGCCGCTCGGTTTGGCCTGCTTCCATTCTTGTACTTCTTGTTCCTTGGCGTGAAAAAATACAAGTCTTTCTCACCGCACCTCCTAAATCTCTCTATATAATTTCATTAAAGCATATTCGTTAATTACATCATAATTCAAAGCTTTAATTAGATTCATTAATTAATCTCTAACATAAAAAACAGAATAAAAGTTTTATCGGTTATTAGAAAAACCCTAAACCCTACCATTACAAATTCCTAAAACCCTAATCATATACAGAAGCAAGACATCAAAAACTTAAAAAAGAAATTAACAATTTTATCAGATAACAATGGAAATTACTAAACCCTAATTCTAATGGAAGCAAGAATGCCAAATCACATCAAGAAAATACTGGAGTGGCCGATAATGTATGCGAACCATATAATAAACCGAATCTTGAAAAAGTAAAAGAACAGTATAAGAGTGAGAAAATAAAGAAAGACAAACCTGCAAGCGTTTCAGGGTTGTGGTCATAGAGATTAACCTCGATGATGTTGTTTGGGGGCAAGGCGAGAGAGTGTACCTTGTTATACAAGTAATGGATAATGAGCTCGTGATTATGGGGGCGAAACCTAAAACCAGGTGGGAAAGTTAACGTCGTAGCAGAGGAGGAGGAGGAGGCGGAGGTGGTGGCGTTAGGTGGAAGATTATGTAGGCATTGAGGTATAGGAGGTGAGACAGAATCCTTGCTTTCTTGGGTTTGAAGATCAGAAGACTCCATAGTTGAATGAAGTTCTTTGGAGAAGACTAGTTCGCCGCTTATAAAAGTTTAACAAAGTTAGAGATATGTAATCCCATAAAAATCCCCATATATATATATACATATATCTATACGTATACATATATACACGTATACGTATATATATACATATATACATGTATATATATATATACACATATGTGTATATATATATATATATATATATATATATGATTACGTTATTATTTAAATTTTCTTAATTTATTTAGATACATAATTATTTGTTATCCCTGCCCTTTTCTTTAATTCTACAGGAACGCCCTATAGAACAAATCTTCTAAAGAAGGAAAAATCAACTGATCTAGACAAGAATTTTACTTGATAGAATAATCAGTTTTAATTCAAAGAGTTAATTTATATTAAAATAATACTTTTATTTCAAACAAAATACTGCTATTTTTATTCAAATTTATAAAATAAAACTCCATGTGCGCATAAAACCTCAATTAACACAGTAAGAATTTCGAAATTTTATAGTAGAGAAATTGTAATTCAAATAACCCGAAAATGCTTTCTGCGATGATAATTTTTATTTTTATTTATGATGACATGCTTTAAGTAGCTATGATTGAGCACAGTCAGGTCCAATAAAAAAATTGCAAAATTTCACAAATTGTATTGAATTTCAATCTTAAAAAAATTGAAGGACCATAATCACGTTGAAAAATAAATTTTTTTGCATTGAATTATATCGAAAGAATGATCTAATTCGGTTCGATCCTTCTAGAATAACTCAATTGAATATAGTCTAATTTTAAATTTAATTCAAATAACTCAATTTAAATTTTAAATTTAGAATAACTCAACAATTTGAAGGTATCAATGAAATAAAATACTAAATCCAATTAATATAAAAATATAAGTAGTATCTAAAAAGTATAATTATTGAAATTAATGGCAAAAAGTTTCGTACTTAAAGCATTTTATTTTATTTTTTAAAAAGTGGGTGTACGGCAGAAAACCAATATAAAAAGCGATTCGATATTTAAACTACATAAACTTATAATTTATGTAGAGTAGATTGATACTCTATTTATTTTTACTTTCAAGAAATGGTTAAATTTTTTTAGCATAAGATAATTTTCATTTTCTTGCTTTAAATTCTATTATTTTGACAAACTTGGGGCTAACGTATAAGTGATTCCCATTATAGTGGAACTAAGTTTACTGCTAAGATGTCCAAAGTACTTTAGTAAACATATAATCTTCATATATATATATATATAAAGGAATTACAAAAATCCATTAGAAGTTGAAGAATCATTTATATAATCTTCATTCTAGAATTTAATTCAACTTCTATCATTAATATAAACATTTTGGAATTATATATGCATATAAGTTAACTGAGAGGAATGAAGTTGTTATTACTCAAACTATACATTACATTTTAATGTTTGGTCAGATTATATAATTCGCCTTTAAATCGATAAATTCCACCCATTTGCCTTGTACTCCATTAATTATGTTGGAGACCACCACCCTCTCCTTTATTCCTACCAAGTCCTGAAAAAAAACACAAGAAAAATATTATATATAATTAATTATTAATTAATACGTATATTTTACAACAAGTGTTTCTTAATAAAAAAAAAACATTATTGAATGATAATATTAATTAAAATGAATTATTTAGAATAAATTTGAGGGTTAATTACCACCAGGAATAGTCTGTGGGGAACAATCTCCTGGACAAAAAGCCGTACATAGAAATGGTACTTTAGCAGTTTGACATTTCTTTGCACAACGTGTTAAACAACTATCTGCACCAGCAACTAATGACACTTCACCTAAACTCATTAAAATCACTGCACAAATAATCAAACTCACTGCTATTTTTTTCTCCATTTTCTTTTATCTCCTAAAGAAAATTATATATCTGAATTTTTATTTTTATTTTCTTGTATATATCCCTCTCAGCTTTCAAATGCATGGCCTTGAGATTATATAATAGCGAATTTGAAAGATTAATTGCCTTTCTTTAGCAAACTCATGGGACAAGAATTGTATGGTTTTTCCTGTTTTGTGGGTCTTTTTTAGGTTGATCCTAGAATAGGGAATGTAAATATGTGAATAATATTAGTTCTTTTTTTATTATTTTTATAATCATCCGATATCCGAAATTTACTGACTCGACTAATTCAAATTCGTATCGTACAGACCCATAAAAAAAACAAAATGTTTCATTTCAAATATTTATACGAGAACTCGAACTATTTTTCAGTTTTTTAATTAAAAAAAATTGTGAATAACACGAAATGCAAATACGTGAATAATATTTGTTTTCTCTTTTAATAAAACAAATTATTAGAAAATTTCATTTCCAGAGTGTATATTAGTTAGGGGTGAGCATGGTCGGTTAACCGGTCCATGAGCCCCAGTTCATTAACCAGTCCATTAATATCGGTTTTTTAAAATTCCAGTCCATTAACTAATCCATTACCATCGGTTAACCAGTCCATCGGTTTCGAATTTTCGGATCGGTTACCCAATATTTTTCGGTTAACCACTATAATTATAAATATATTTATAAATAAAATTAAAATATTCAAGATACTTAAAAATTAAAATTTTTTCACTATAATATAACATTATTATTGTTAAAATAAAAATATTTGGTGGATATAAGCAAATTTGTTTTTAAAAATTAATATTTAATAAGTAAATATATTAACCGATCAATAATCACTTTTAATTAGATAAATTGTTATATTTACTAATAGCCAATTAAAAAAATTTAAAAAACTTAAAAATAATTGTTTAATGAAAAAAAGTACATTATCACCTTTAATTATGATAAATTGTTATAAATTATTAAAAAATTAATAAATTAATTAAAATTCGGTTTCGGTTCGGTTAACCAGTCACATGAGTCAAAAACCATTAACCAGTCCATTAATATCGGTTTTTTCAAAACATTAACATTAACCAGTCCATTACAATCGGTTAACCAGTCCATCGATTCAGTTTCGAATTTTTTTTCGGTTAACCAAGTCCATCGATTTTTTTGCTCACCCCTAATATTAGTGGCTTTTGGGCTTATTGAAAATGGCCCATTAAAATTAAATAGTATGTATTTTAAAACGCCGTCGTTTCCAGTTTCTTTCCCTATACTTTATGACGACATCTCCGGTTATTGTTCCGCCGCCGCGAATCCGGGGGTGTATGACCTCATTAGATTTCCATTTCGCCTATCACCTGGTTGGTATTTAGCTTTCATATTCGTAAGGTTCATGAATTTTTCTTTTTTTTTTTTTTTCTCTCTCTCCTTTGAGCTCCTATGATTTCCACTCTCTGATATTTTTTCGTTTCCTGTTCATCTTTTTATCTTAATTTTTGTTAATGGTTGGATGATCTTGCTGTGATTTGTGAGATTCTGATTTTGTTATAAATACTCCTTTAACTATTAAACTCCTTAAATTGCTCAAATCTTTGCCTCAATTGCTTCTTCTTTTTCTCCTTTGTCTCTTGATTTTCACGTCTTGCCTCCATGTTTATGTGGTTGTACTTCTGTTGCAGAGCAACGTATTGGTTAACTTTTTCTTCTTTTGAAGAGAACTCAATCAAAGAACATGAATGATTTTTTATTCTGTTATAGGTTAAGCGTTTCTTTTTTAGTAGAACACAGTTGCACAGAATTGCAATTCATAAGCTTGGATAAGGCTGTATTGTTTTCATTAAAGCAACAACTATTACCTTTTTCAGTCTTTTGTTTTTCCTTATGTTTTAGTGGTCGTCTATATTAGATTAAAACTCTCTAAGAGTGCTGAAATGCCAGAATGTTGTAAATGATCAAGGCATGGAAGATGACTATTATGTTAATAGTCCTAGAATAGTGCTTAGTTTTTCAAAGAGTAGGAAGACAACTGTATCCTTTGTAGATCCTGATGTTAAAGCTTCTGGCTTTGGAGTCTCGGGAGAACATGGACTAAAAACTTCAGAAGTCTATGGTTTTGTTGGGTCGATTACAACTCTCATTGCTCCAGGTCTATCATATACCAACTTCATTGAATGTTATGAACTTATCGGTATCTATGCAGAATGCTTCCTTTATTACGATTGTCTATGTATATTTTTTTACTCTCAAATGATTTATTCACACAGTTGATGATATGAAATGTCTTGTATTCATATGAAAAATTTTGAACTTTGGCATCATTAGAGAACATGGACTAAAAACTTCAGAAGTCTGTGGTTTCGTTGGGTCAGTTACGACTATCATTGCTACAGGTCATTCATTTCAAATGTTTCTTTTATAGATATGCTATCTAAATTTCTATGATATACCGGCTTCCTTGAATGTTATGAACTTATCCATTTCTATGCGGAATGCTTCTTTTATTATGATTGTCTACGAATGTTATGTTTATTCTCAAATGATTCATTCACATGGTTGATGATATCAAATGCAAGATATATGCATATATCCTGTATTCTTATGAAAAGTACTGTACTTTGGCATCACTGGAGAACATGGACTGAAAACTTCACAAGTCTATGGTTTCATTGGGTCGATTATGACATCATTGCTGCAGGTCATTCATTTCCAATGTTTCTTTTTGGATATGCTGTTATCTAAATTCAGAATGCTTCTTTTATTATGATTGCCTACAAATATTTATGTACTCTCAAATGATTCATTCACGAGGTTGATCATATGAAGAATATTGTACTTTGGCATCATTATCATTGCATTCTTGTCTTGTTTTCCCTTTTCCAAGTGCTCAGTTGATATAATTGCCTTAGATCATTAGCAAGTTTCTCCTTTGGAATTGCACTCTCAAGTTGACTAGAAGAGCAAGTGGCTCTATCAGTTTCATGATCATTTCAATTTTCTCTCCCTGATCAGTTATTTTGCTGGTATGGGCATTTGTTCCTGAACCATGCTTACAATCGATCGGCATATATTACTATCCGAACAGGTCAGTAACATTCCCTGCTGTCTTTTTCAGCATTGCTTGATTCAAGATTTTATTTCCCCTTCCATGGACTTCACTCATTTGGCTGAATGACACATACAAATTGCTAAAACTCTTCAGTTTGGAGCCATCTTATTGGCTAATATACTCTTTATGTTATTGCTGACACTTTTTAGGTACTGGGCATTGGCAATCCCAACCTATGCTATGGTTACTACAGTACTAGCGCTTGTAGTTTACATTGGCATCAACTTCTTGTCCACCGTTCCCACAACTTCCTCGAGTGCAGTTTTCGGTAATGTCTATCTTGTTTGGAAAAGTCTTCCCCACACCCAGTACTTGATGCACCAAGCCAATGATGTATTGACACGTAAAAAAAGAATCTGTGTCCCCATTGGCTTAGTACACTATACCCTGTCTGGGGAAGAAAATTCCCTTGCTTATTGTGTATGTTCCTTAATTTTAAGAAGTGTGTAAAGCACAATTGATGATTTAAAACTGGTTAACATTGTGCTATGCTTCAACTTAGAACAATGGTTTTTTTGCAGATGATTTCAGCAGAGATCCGGTAAACTCGAGTCCCCTGATTGAAGGAGAGGAGCAACCCATTGAACCCATATCTGATATTGGTATTGACAGAATTAATGCTCTTATGTTTACTGACTTAAATTGAAAGTTCCATTACTGCATTTTATCTTTTTACAATGATTGACAAAAATGAGAACTTGTGCCAATGTAATTCAATGTATTTTAGGGACAAAGATTTGACCGGGGTAGTTTGAAAAAGTTTTTACGCAAATAGGGTAGTTTGAAAAATATTTCCGGGTATAGGGTTGAGTCAGAAGCCGCAATATATATATATATATATATATATAATTATTTTTTTTATTTTAATTTAATAATAAATAATATTATTTATTATAATAAAATAAAATTATAATAAAATATTTATTAAATATAATAATATAATTCTAATAAAATAATATACGAAACGGAACTTTATTTTTTAATTATCCAATTATAAATTTTACAAAAATATTAAATATTTTTATTTAATGTTATTAAAAATATTTTAATAATATTAATAAACATATGATAATTTTAGTTTCATTTAGTGTTATGATTTTATTAAAAAATATTTTTTTTTTTGATATATAATAATTGTCAATTCACTAATTGTTTCTATTTTGATCACATGATAGGTAACGATCTAGCAATAAAGTTGTTAAATACTATTATTAATCAGATTAATTATCTAACAAGTGTATTTAAAGATTTATTAATTCAGTGAAAAATTTTTCAAATGTTTAAAAAAATTGACACTACAACCAATATGAAAAATCAAAGAATGTAACAAATTAATATGGAATGCATGTTAGAAAATGTGAGTCCCAAATATATACTCCAAAGGGGTGAATGTAATATTACTAAGCGAAATTTTATTTTTCTTGTATTTTTATTTTTTATGTGTAAAGTAGAAAATTTATAATTTTATGAAAACCTTACAAGAAAAATATTAAAATCTTACAAAAATTTTACTACTTTTGTAAAATTTATAACTAAACAATTAAAAAAATTTATAACTAGACAATAATAGTATTTAACAACTTTATTACTGGATTCTTGTGATCAAAATAGAAACAATTAGTGAATTGATAATTATTATATATCAAAAAAAATATTTTTTACTAGTAATTGATTTAAAAATAAAATAATAATACTAAATGAAACTAAAATTATTATATGTTTGTTAATATTATTAAAATATTAAATAAAAATATTTTTAATAACATTATATAAAAATATTTAATATTTTTGTAAAATTTATAATTGGACAATTAAAAAATAAATTTCCATTTCGTATATATTTTATTAGAATTATATTATTATATTTAATAAATATTTTATTATAATTTTATTTTATTATAATAAATAATATTATTTATTATTAAATTAAAATAATATATATATATATATATATATATATATATATATATATATATATATATATATAAAGTGTAGCTGCGGCATCACTTTGGAAAAGGGGACCCATACTGTGGGTCCCACTGTCAGAAGTCGCAGGCGTCAGCTGCGGCTTCTGACTCAACCCTACACTCGGAAATATTTTTCAAACTACCGTATTTGCGTAAAAACTTTTTCAAACTACCCCAGTTAAATCTTTGTCCCTATATTTTATATATGTAGTTTTTTAAACTGTGGGATGCAAAACTTCTCTATGAGGCAGACAATGTATATAATTGAAGAAAAGATAAAAAAGTCTCAACTAAGTTTACAAAGCTAAATTTTCATCATTTTAATATGCATGTAATGTCATTAATCATATGAATACTTATTTAAATTGAATTTACAAATTTATTCATAAATAATATCAGCAAAAAATTCTCAATTTCAAAATTTATGATTTATATTTTGAATTTTATGGTAGATCTCCTAAATTTAGAAAAGAAAAAGCTCTTTCTACCTTTCTAGAGTGGCAGTTTGCTCTTATTTTTTTGGTGTTCTGATCAGTACAAATTCGAATTAATCAAATCAGTAAATATTAATTAATTGATACTCACTTTATTTCATTTTATGTATTATTTTTATTGTTTTTATTGAGATTAAAGAGTATTAATTAGTTTTAAATTTAAGATAAAATTGATTGATTTAATATACAAATTTAAATTTAATTGGTCAATTTATATTTAAAAAATAAAAATTAAATTTTATTGAAAGTTTAAAAGTATCATATAAATAAAATTTCAATTTTATTAAAAAATAACACGTAAAATGAAATTTAGATTTTACTAAATGACATACAAAATAGAATAGGAGTATATTATAAGAAAACGAAATTTGAAGTATATTTTAAGAAAACGAAATTTCGCACGTGGGTGATGATTGAGGACTAAAATGTTTTCGATAATTACATAGAATTGAGAACTAAGTTAAGATTATGTTAATATATAGTATTTTTTAATGAATGGTAAGACCAATTTCTAGAAGAATGAGAGAGTAGCAATTTTAGGGATAGTGATTTAACATGAGTGGGTCATTATTAAATCCCTAAATTAGTTTAGCCGCCATTTTATTATAATTATTCGTACGAAGTGAGATTAGATAGAAAGATGTTAGATGAGCTGTTTGGCACCTTAAAAATCTTTGGCTTCCGTAGCAAAATATTCCCACCATAGCTAACAAAATCCATGACAACCATTCCTCAACCATAATATTTTCTTAAGTTAACATCTCATATATCTAAGTGTTTCTATCATCTACCCACCACGTCCAATTACTTCCATATGTGGGCTCATCACTCCATGTGAAATTTCTTGTTTATTTCCAAAATTAATAATTACCCTAATTACATGTTTAACATCAATACATTTAAACTATTCAACATCCCTTTTATAGTACAAATTAATGATTAACTTTTTTAAATATAATTACAATTAAGAATGTTCCCTTAAATCAAGAGGCAAAGTTTTACAATACTTATAGCCCCTTTCAAGATTGAGCCTTATTTAGTTTGTTGTGTTTGCTTTCCATCTAATAAAAAAATAATAAACAAAAAGAATGTTCCCTTAATCTATCTAAAAAGCAAAGGAATGTTCCCCAAAATTTAGACCCTATATATGATATCAATAAGGACTTTATGATCTTCATCATAATAGTCTTTTCAATGTTTATCATCAAACTATTGCAAAAGCTAATAATTTCTTCTTAAGTAATGTTTTTAGAATTGCATTTGAAAATTCATTATTTATTTATTCACATCATACAATTAGTGTATTTTTTTTATTTTTTTCTTATAATATGATCCAAAACAGGACGGTTTGTTTATCTACCCATTTCATAAAATATTATTTTTTTTATTAAATGGATAGCTAAAATATTTAACATCGCCACATGCTTATTACTTGCAATATTTATTTATCCCTCCAAAAAATATTTGGAGAAAAAAAAAAAGAATTTTAAGCAAAGAAACTTGATTATTTTAAGAAATAAGCAAAATTTACGTACACTACTGTCTACTACAATGAGATTATATTTTGACGTAAAAGTTTCCAATAATCCCATGAATGACATATTTACGGTGACGTACGTTCATGGGTAGCTTTCTAAAGATGTGCATTTCCAACTGCAATTAATTACTGGCGTACTTAAATAGTTAAACTACAAAAATAATTAATGATAACAAAAAAATATTACTACCAATAAATTTTAATTTGATATTATTAATGGAATGATTAAAGGTATAAAATTTTAAGTTATTCGTTCCTCTATTATAAAGTTATAATAATAAATCAATAAAAACTTGAAATGTATCCGAGCCGTTGTCTTTACTGTTGGGGTTACAAACCCAAATCCCACATCGGAAAATTAAGGGAGAAACACCTTGAATATAAGTAGTTTACCTAACTCCATTAGTATGAGGCCTTTTGGGAGGAGCCCAAAAACAAATCCGTGCGGGCTTGGCCCAGAGCGGACAATATCATACTAATGCGGAGTTAAGGTGAGGTTTGGCAGTCCTAACAAGTGGTATCAGAGCCGTGGTTTGGAGACGATCCGGAATAGTGGACTGCGTTGTGTGGGAGGCTCCCCCAGTACGATCCCGAGACGATTAGAGATTCGTGTTTAGTGCCTTGTGTCGAAAGTCTTCCTGATATTGTGGTGGTCAGGCGGCGTGTCCCGTTGGTTGATAACGGCGGTGCAAGATGATTGACGAATCAAATGGATTATCGCTCGAGGGGAGGACATAGTAATGTGGTCCTTGGTTTGAGGGGAGGATTGTTGGGGTTACAAACCCAAATCCCACATCGGAAAATTAAGGGAGAAATACCTTGAATATAAGGAATTTACCTAACTCCATTAGTATGAGGCCTTTTGGGAGGAGCCCAAAAACAAATCCGTGCGGGTTTGGCCCAAAGCGGACAATATCATACTAATGCGGAGTTAAGGTGAGGTTTGGCAGTCCTAACATTTACGGGCATTAAAGAATCAATATGTAATTCGTAGATATTATTACGTTACTTATCATTAATAGTCTGATTAATCTAATACAGCGTATATAAATACTATACAGATTTTTTTAACTTCTACACTCCCTAAACCTTAGATAAGTTGTTTTTTTTTATATATTTTTTATTTTCTACTTAATTTACAATTTCGCAAGTATTACATTTTTCAGGTGAACACAGTTAACAGTCATCCCATGGGTTAATAGTATAACCTAATTAACTAAGGAAATAAATAAATAAATAAAATAGTAATAATATGCATTGGTGGTTGGCTAGCTTGCATGTCATTCCTTTGACCAGATAAGAGAGTAAGTGAAACCAAAATGGCCTTTATTTCTGGTTGAGATCGGGTGTACTTTACCCAATACGGTTGGACACCAAACCAAACCCACAGTTGCTGGATTGAAAAATGGCATCAAGAGGATCAACTAGCTTAGCTTCCAATAACTGTCTCTGTCTTTGGTTTGATGGATAACTACTTTGTGTAATACCCAAGAAATCACTTTGAACTTTCTACTCTATTTTTTTTTTTTTTTTATTTTTCTTTCCTAGTAGGATATGATTCCGATATTTAAATTTGAGTTTATATAATTCTCAAACAAAACAAATATCACTTATTTTTTAAAAATATTTCAGCCGTAAAATTAATTTTAATATACTAAATAATTGAATAAAAGTTTAGAATTCAAATTCAAATTCGAACTTGAATACGAGATTATATAATTATGTAACAAAATAAGTACCGTTAACTCGAAAGTTTTGATTTTTTTTTTCTTCTTTCTCATATGTTATTGTATATTTTAATTATCTAAATTAGAAGTACGTATTAGTTTATAAATTGAGCTAATGTTAGGACTGACAAATATCACTTAACTCCACGTTAGTATGATATTATTCGTTTTGGGTTAAGTCCGCACGGATTTATTTTTTGGCTCCTTCCAAGATACCTCATACTAATGAAGTTAAGTAAACTCTTATATTCAAAATGTTCCTCCCTTAATTTTTTGATGTGTGACTTGGGTTGTACCCTAACAGCTAATATTTTAGAAACTAGTAGCTCGGTTTATAAATAAAAATATAGATGCATTATAAGAAAGGATTGTTTATTCTATGTATGGAGAGAGAGAGAGAGAGAGAGAGAGAGAGAGAGAGAGAGAGAGAGAGAGAGAGAGAGAGAGAGCGCTTGCAATCCAAGGGTTATTGTTTCTACCTAATTGGCTAAAACGACATTGCAGCAAAAACTATCCCAACCCTTTATATATAAAGTGTCATAGGTCAGGCATTCCTATAGAGCACCAAAAAAATCAAAAATAAATAAAAACTTTAAAAGATTACAACTTTCTTTCTGCATAAGAAAGAAAGGGATAGACTGCGGAGGACATGGAGGTAGCACCGTGGATTAAAGTCCTACTTCTGGTGGTTTGCCTATTTCCTGCATCGGTGGATTGCATGGTCAGGCACTACAAGTTCAATGTGAGTTCTTTTCTCATGCTTCATGGCTGCATTCTTAAGTTATAAAATGGGTACATATGAAATGAAATATGCAAAAAGCTAGTTGAAAACCGAGACACACACCTCTTTTATCTGAACATTACAAACAATCACTTAATAATGATAATGTTCGCATAAGAGTGTCTAGTTTCTGCTGTGGTGAACTTTTGCATGAACTAACTCAAACAATGGAAGCAATCGAGTATTATTATAGTTATTACGGTGTGCCATGCATATAACAGTGCGTCGTCGATGCATTTCATTGGATCATATAAATACATTTATGTTTTCTTTTTGTTCATTATCGATTCAATTGTGCACAGCGCACAGCTATATTATGGACTGCCCTATACCATGCACCAGCGCAAGCAATTGTGGGTAGGGGGGAAAAGGTTATAATAATAGCATAACTTGTTTAAGTGATCAATTATAAATAAATTAGCATTCAGTAAAAAGCCACTGATGCAAGAAATTCTAGCTGTATGTGATGCGACAATGTTTCCGGTTGATAGTCTTGTCAAATGCTAGCTAATTACCATTTGCTTATATAACTAAGCAAAATGCTGGGACATTTATTGATAAATTGAAGCTTTGTTCCTAGAATTTTTAAATATTAATGTCTATACACAAAGATAAATAATTCTTGCAAGTAAATGTAAATTTGAAGCAACTTTTAACGATGGTAGTTTTGAATTTTGAAAATTTCGAAAAAAAACAGATTATTTTTCTCTGCCCATCAAATTATTTCGACTTATAAGTATAATCATTAAAATTATGTTGTGCTTTGTTTTCTTTTTATTAACATGTCAAACACGAATTCGAATTAATGGAATTAGTAGATTTTGAATATCATCGATATTAGATGTATTATATTAATAAATATATTATTAAGACTGCATATATATGTCTTGCACCGAATTTAATTTTATTGTCACATTAGATAACTATAGTTAATCATAAATTAAAATTTGCTTCTTGCACGTTAATATTAGTTTAGTAATATCTGAAAGTTAATACATTTGAGTTAATGTATCATAATCATAGTATCACCAACATAACTTTCTCTATACAATTTAAACAAAAATAAAAATCCCCTGGTAGCATTTTCGTACTTAATTATCAACGGTTAGAAAGAAATTGTGATATATAGGTAAATTTGGATGTAGGTGGTTACGAAGAAAACCAATAAATTGTGTGCAAGTAAGTCAATCGTTACAGTCAACGGTAAGTTTCCCGGGCCCAGAGTTATAGCGAGAGAAGATGACACTCTGCTTATCAAAGTGGTCAACCATGTCAAATACAATGTCAGCATCCATTGGTGAGCCTCTCTGCAAGTTATTACCCATTTAATTACTATAATTAAATTTATTAATGGAATTAATCATAAATTATCATATAAAATTAATATTCCTGTTATTTTTTTTACCTTTAAATAAAAATTGATTAGTAATTTTTCTTCAATTAACTCGGTAGGACCCCGTAAATCTCCAAAAAAAAAATCTTAAGAATTCAAAAATAAGACAATTTAATTTTTAGTTTCGGTTTGATTTTGCACAATCCTATTAGGTAATGATTGGATTGATTAAAAATAAAATTATAAAACTAATTAATTTTTTAAATTTCAGGCATGGAATTAAACAACTTCGGACCGGCTGGGCAGATGGTCCGGCATACATAACACAGTGCCCTATTCAACCAGGGCAAAACTATATCTACAATTTTACTCTAACTGGGCAAAGGGGTACCCTATGGTGGCATGCCCATATCCTATGGCTTAGGGCTACTGTCCATGGTGCTATTGTCATCTTGCCTAAGCTTGGTGTTCCTTATCCATTCCCCAAACCACACAAAGAACAAATCATTCTACTTGGTAAGACCTTACTTTTAGATTAGATTAGTTTTCTTTTGTGCACATCCCTTTGTTATATTAATTAATAACATATATAAGTTACAACTTCTTAAATGATCGTAAAAGTCTATAAGAATTTGGGTGAACTTGCAAACTTGTGAAAGTCCGGGTGAAATAGTCCAATTTTAATTGATTATGAGTCATAATTTATGAGTTGAATTATTATTTAATCTCCATTTTTCGAGTTATAGGTGAATGGTGGAAATCAGATGTTGAAGCAGTGATTAATGAAGCTGTGAAATCTGGATTGGCACCTAATGTTTCTGATGCTCACACCATTAATGGTCATCCTGGACCAGTCCCATCCTGCCCTTCACAAGGTACGTAGAAATTTTTATTTTAAATTTTACTGTCATGTGTTATTAATTAATTTTAGATTAAGATTGAAATCTTGAAAATTATTTTATAATACGGTCAATGATTCATTATACTGTATAACAGCTCGCTCACGATATATACCGAATTAATAATCTTATAACATATATATATATATATATATATATATATGCACTTAACATATAGATTTTTTTTTTTTTTATGATTGGTTACTAAAATTAATTTTCTCAATAAAATTGCAGGAGGATTCACCTTACCAGTAAATTCAGGTAAAACCTACATGCTTAGAATCATCAACGCTGCACTAAATGAAGAACTATTTTTCAAGATTGCCGGTCACCAACTCACGGTGGTTGAGGTTGATGCCACCTATGTTAAACCCTTCAAGACTGACACAATCGTCATCACCCCCGGCCAAACCACCAACGTTCTTCTTACCGCCGACCGGAGCTCCGGCAAGTATCTTGTTACAGCCGCCCCTTTCATGGACGCCCCTATCGTAGTAGATAATGTAACCGCCAGTGCCACCTTGCATTATTCAGGTAAACCAAAATTTCTACAAATAAATATTTATCTACAAAGTTTTATCCAACCTTATTTATATATATTTTTTATTCAAAAAAAATACTCTATTATATTTTATATATCACTTTTATTATTCTTATTAAAATTAAAAAATATTAATTAAATTTAAATTTAGAATAAAATTAAGTAATTTAATGTACAAATTTAAATCTAATTTATCAATTTATATTAAAAAAATTATTAAAAATATAAAAATATCGTATAAATAAAATTTAAATTTTATTAAAAAGTAATATATAAAATAAAATAAAGTAATTGGACAATAATTTAGACTGAACACCAAATTAACACTCTTCTCCAAATGAATTTCTATTGGTGCAGGTACTCTTTCTAGTGCAGCCACCACAATGACCACACCGCCGCCGCAAAACGCCACCCCGATAGCTACAAAATTCAGCAACGCCTTGCGCAGCTTAAACTCAAAGAAATATCCAGCCCTAGTCCCATTAAAGATTGATCATTCTCTACTCTTCACCATTGGCCTTGGAATCAATCCTTGTCCTACTTGCATTAATGGCAGCCGAGTTGTAGCAGACATTAACAATGTCAGCTTTGTTATGCCCAAAATTTCTCTTCTCAACGCACACTTCTTCAACATTTCCGACGTTTTCACCGATGATTTTCCCGGTAACCCGATGACACCGTACAATTATACAGGGAGTCAGCCAGCCAATTTTCAGACCATGACGGGGACAAGAATTTATAGGCTTGCTTATAACTCTACAGTGCAATTAGTTTTGCAGGATACTGGTATGCTTACTCCTGAGAATCACCCTATTCATTTGCATGGATTCAATTTCTTTCTAGTTGGAAGAGGAACTGGGAACTTTGATCCTAAGAAAGATCCTAAAACATTCAATCTTGTTGATCCTGTTGAGAGGAACACCGTTGCTGTCCCCTCAGGTGGATGGGCTGCTATTAGATTCAGAGCTGATAATCCAGGTAAAAGTTTTTCTAATTTTATGGATACAGTGTCTATAATTTTGC
This sequence comes from Excoecaria cochinchinensis, assembly GCA_947683425.1. Taxonomy (NCBI): domain Eukaryota; kingdom Viridiplantae; phylum Streptophyta; class Magnoliopsida; order Malpighiales; family Euphorbiaceae; genus Excoecaria; species Excoecaria cochinchinensis. Next base: position 651,703 of record CANTUQ010000049.1, on the reverse strand, counting down.
TAGTAAAACCGAATAGTGAGCAATTCCATCAAATCTATTTGATTTATTTGATACTTAGTCCCATTTCTTATATGGTATTACACCATAAATATATAGATATGGAGCAACATAATTAAGTAAATTGGTGTGATTGTAGGGGTGTGGTTCTTGCATTGCCATTTGGAAATTCACACAACCTGGGGATTGAAGATGGCATTTGTGGTTGATAATGGCAAAGGACCCAATGAATCTCTTCTGCCTCCTCCTCCTGATCTACCCAAATGTTAGGCAAATTCGTTTTCAAAGGGCTCACACTTTTGTTAGAAAGGAAAAACAAGCCAAATTGATGAGATTGCAGAAGAGAACACAAATTTGTTGGAAAAGAAAACAGAAAACAACAAGTTATTAGTGAGCTATTAAGAGCTGGAAATTAATAAGAATTATGTTCATGAGCGTTTGCTGAAAGAGAAGTTGCTCCGACTTGAAATAAAACAAAACTTTGGATTTTGTAATTTCTACTTTTAGTTGTTTCGAATTTGCTTTCCGAATGTTGTATATTAATTTCCAAATGTGTAATTATCCAATATAATGTTAATCAAAGTTAGCAAAATTCAGCTTCGACTTCTTCCATTCTTGAGCAAAATTATCAGCACAATTCAGGATAGATTCAGCTGAAAAATCCTTATTCTGCCACGAGAACAGCTAGTTACCGGTTAATCGGTCCATTAGTTAAAAAATTAATCAGTTCTTACTAATTGATTTTTTTAAAATTTTAATTATTAACCAGTCAGTTACAATTTGGTTAACCGTTCATCGTTTTCGATTTTTTGGCCCAATTATTTAATATTTTTTTGGTTAACCACTATAATTATAAAGTATATTTATAAAAAAAAAAATAAAATGTTTAAAATATTTAAAAATTAAAATTAAAAATCAAACATAATGTCCGAATTATAAATATAAATTAAAAATATTTAAATTAAAATATGAACAATAATATATATAATAAAAAATAATGTATATAAAAGTTAATCAATTATTTCTTATAAATATTATAAAAAAAATAATATAATTTAAATATAGTTTAAAGTATTATATAAAATATATAAAAAAATTTAAAATATAATATATATATATATATATATATATAAACCGATTAACAATTCATAACTTATTAACCAGTACTCAAATAATAAAATTTAAATTTAAATTTAAATTAAAAAATAATTAAACCGATCCAGTTTAGGAAAGTCTAAAAACAAAACTCTGTCTCTTATCCTTTCTAATTTGCTATTATGCCTTCCTCCGCCATTTCGACACCACCAAATTTTTCACGCGCCACCCTGTACCAGCTCATTATTCCATTCAGCTGCCACCGCTACAGGTAACACTAAGCTCTCAGTATTTTCTGCATTCTCTTCTTAACTCACTCGAGTTCTTCTGTTATCCTTTGGTTTCCACACTCTGATTTTTCTTAGATGAAGTTGCTGAGATGAGTGAGATTCTATTTTAATCTTTTTCTTGTTGTTTTGTTTATGTCTAGCAAATTCTTAGTGTGTGAAATATTGCTTACAAATTTTGTTGCTGTATATTATTGTTGCAAATCCCTGACGGACCCATCCACTTAGACCTCTAAATTGACTTTTCTATGGCCAAAAACGGACTCAATTTACAATTAAAAAAGCCAGTGAGAGAATTTTGAGTAGGTAATGAAGTAAAGCCATGGCTTTGATACAGCCATGAATCGAACCAGAGATTTCAGAGGCAATTTGGAAAGGATATCCATGAGAATTTCATTAGGGATATGTTTGGAAGCCATGGCAGATGAATAAAACTCAGAAAGATTGAAATTTGATTTTTGTTTTTTGCTTGTTGATTGTGAAATTGATCAGTGGAGTGTGTGAATTTGTATAGTGGAGATAAAGTTATGGGATTTATGTTTTTGTGATTGAGAGTGATTGGGTCTTAAGCCTTCGACCAAGACATTGCTAGGGTGTGATGAAAAAAAGATGCTTATTAATTTTTTTTTTCCTTTTCTTTTCTGGCTAACTATTTTTTATTGCATTTCTCTTGAATTATGCATTTGAGTTAGTTCTGTTGTTAAAATCAGCCTAAATTTAGTGATTAATGACAAAGCAAGTTCGTGAAGATTTCTCCGGAACTGGTGCATGTTACCTCTTTGCTGTTTTCAGAGGTGGTTCTATCCTGAATTGTAATTAGTCTAGGTCAATTAGTTAAAATGAAAAATTGAGGACTGGTTAAAGTGCTCCATTGATGTTTAGATAAATGAGGTTGTCTATGGTTCATGAAACAGTGATATTTAGAAATGCTTATTGAATTACACACTGGCAAATGAACCCATGGATTTTAAGCCACAAACTAAGTAAATGCTGAAGTTTATCTGAAGAATAGCTTCAGTTGTTCTTTTGTCTTCGCTGGAACAATTAGCAAAAGTTTTACTAAATATCTATTTGTTGTCTTGATGTAGTTGGTTATTGGATCACAACTTTGGCTGAAATCTTTGTTTATAAATATCTTATAGGGATGATTGCCTTTCAGTAGAATAATTTTCTGTTGCCATTTGATCAATTGCATTACAAAACGAAAAAAAAACTAATGTCGGTGCGACTCTAATTTATTTTTAACTTTTTTCTTCTAACGAAAACAAATTGGTTTTTCTCCTCTTGTATTTCTAATGCCCATAAATTCATATTTAATTATTTATATATGAGGGAATCTATATCTATCTATTATAATCTTAAAAAAAAATATTTGGTTGTTGACATTGCACTCTCCAAGGAAAGCAAGATTGTCTAATATTTTAGTATCTTATATGATTGCCTTTCAGCAGAATAATTACTTATCTCTGCCAATTCATCACAAAAGACTTTTTCGCATGCCACCGCACACCAGCTCATTATTCCAGTCAGCTGCCACTGCCATAGGTAACACTTACCACTCTTCTGCATTCTCTAATTAACTCACCTGAGTTCTTCTTTTATTCTTGTTATTCCCAGCCTCCAATTTTTGCATGTCTGTGTGTTTGCTGAGATGAGTGAGATTCTATTTCAGTCTCTTGGTTACTCTTTATGTCCGGCAAATTCATATATTGCTTGCAAATTCACAGCTGTATGTTAATTTTATGATTTCTTCTATTCATTTTCTTTGTTGCAAATTCATTTTTTGCAGATTGTTCTAAATTCAATGTTTCTGCTATTCAACATTTGCAGCTTGATTTGATTTCGGTGATTCCTAGTTTATTTTACCTGATAATCTTGTATTCTGCAACTTTTTTAGAGAAGTATTTGTGTTTTTTTTTATTAGTAATGTATTTGTGTTTAAACTAAGAGTGAGCAAAAAAAATTAAAAAAAAATTTGGTTAACCGAAAATCGATTCGATTTTAAGGTAATGAAACCGAGAATTTAGGATTACGGTTTTTACTTTTAAAAATAGGTAGTTAACTATTAACTAACGGTTAACCGATCTATATATATTTTATATATTATTTTAATATTTACACTTAAATTTTTCAATTTTTTTTTATAATTTATAAAGATTATGATATATGACTTTTTAAAATATTATTATAATACATATTTTTAGTTAAATAAACATTGAAATTATCTTTTCATTATAATTATTTATTCATTATATGTACATAATTAACATTATATTTTTTAGTTTCATATTAAATATATTCAATTTTTATAATTAATTATGAATTTTTTTTTTCTTTTAATGGATATTTTATTTGATTTGTATTTTTTTATTTTTGAACCATTTTTAACTATTAAAAATAACATTACAAATTCTATAATATATTAAATTTATATGTTAAAATTTTTTAATGGTTAACCAATAAACGATCCGAAAAAATTGGTTAAAAATCGAAACCGATGTAGCGATTAATTGAAGTTAATGGATTAGTTAATAAATTTGTTAATGGACTGGTTGACCGGTTTATGCTCACCCTTAGCTTAAATTGTGATCGGTAATCTTCAAGTTCATTATTGGCAGTTTATATACATATGTATTAGTTGATTAGATTAGCTGATTTGCAGTTATTTTCTCTTCTTATAATTGCTTTGGCTGTCGGTTCTGAATTTCCAGATTCCTTTCCATACAAGAACAAAGATTTATGCTTTTTATTCCATTTCTGGAGATTCAATCCCCAAAATCCTATATGGTTCTGAAGATCTTCAAATCCATATATTGGAAATCAGACTTTTGAGTAAAGCCAATGTCTTCCTCTTCCATTTCATTGGCCACTTCTTTTAAACAAATTTTAGATCCCATGCCATCATCAACCTTTTCTCTTCCACTATTACCCTCAACTAGATTCCATATTCACATCAACACTACAACCATAACACCCAGAAACCACTTTCTTCTCCTGTATGCAACCAGAAGAGATCTCTGGACAAGAACCTCAAGGCAAAACAAAGGACCAGTGTATTTAGACCACAGTGTGGATATGGATGAGCTATTAAGCTCAATTAGTCAAACCCAAAACGAGCAAGAACTTTACTCATTGCTTTCGCCATATAAGGACAGGCAACTCTCAATCCGCTTCATGGTCTCACTTCTATCACGCGAATCTGATTATCAAAGATCTCTTGCTCTTCTTGATTGGATTAATGATATTGCATGCTATTCTCCTTCTGTGTTTGCCTACAATGTCGTTTTGCGTAATGTGCTTAGGGCTAAGCAGTGGGACCTTGCTCACGGCCTGTTCGATGAAATGCGGGGCAGAGCACTTGCTCCCGATAGGTATACTTACTCTACTCTTATTACTTCTTTCGGAAAAGCTGGTATGTTCGATTCCTCCCTCTTTTGGCTCCAACAAATGGAGCAAGATCGTGTGTCAGGTGATCTTATTTTGTACAGCAACTTAATTGAACTTTCACGCAAGTTGGGTGATTATTCTAAGGCTATTTCAATATTTATGAGACTGAAGAGGAGTGGGATTACACCTGATTTAGTTGCGTACAATTCCATGATTAATGTTTATGGAAAAGCTAGATTGTTTAGGGAGGCTAGGTTGTTGTTAAAGGAGATGAGAGAGATAGGGGTTATGCCTGATACAGTTAGTTATTCGACACTTTTGGGTCTTTATGTTGAGAACGAGAAGTTTTTCGAGGCTTTATCTGTTTTTGCTGAGATGAAGGATGTCAAGTGCCTACTTGATCTCACTACATGCAATATTATGATTGATGTTTATGGACAGCTTGATATGGTTAAGGAAGCAGACAGGTTATTTTGGAGCATGAGGAAGATGGGGATTGAGCCAAATGTTGTCAGTTATAATACCCTTTTGAAGGTCTATGGTGAAGCTGAACTTTTTGGGGAAGCTATCCATTTATTTAGGTTGATGCAGAGGAAAGATATTGAGCAGAATGTTGTTACTTATAATACAATGATTAAGATATATGGTAAGTCACTTGAGCATGAAAAGGCCACAAATCTTGTGCAAGAGATGCAGAAAAGAGGAATCGAACCAAATGCTATTACGTACTCAACAATCATCGATATTTGGGGCAAGGCAGGGAAATTGGATAGAGCTGCAGTGTTGTTTCAAAAGCTAAGGAGTACGGGGGTTGAGATTGATCAGGTCCTTTACCAAACAATGATTGTAGCTTATGAGAGGGCAGGTTTGGTTGCCCATGCTAAGCGTCTGCTTCATGAGCTCAAATGTCCAGATAACAATATTCCTAGAGAAACAGCCATCAAAATTCTTGCCAGAGCTGGCAGAATAGAAGAGGCCACTTGGGTTTTTCGTCAGGCTTTTGATGCTGGGGAGGTGAAGGATATATCTGTCTTTGGATGCATGATTGATCTTTTATCAAGGAACAAAAAGCCTGCAAATGTCGTGGAGGTGTATGAGAAGATGAGAGGAGCAGGATATCTTCCTGATTCCAACGTGATTGCTCTTGTCCTGAATGCTTATGGAAAATTGAGAGAATTCAAGAAGGCAGATGCTATTTATAGAGAAATGCAGGAAGAAGGGTGTGTTTTTCCAGACGAAGTTCACTTTCAGATGTTGAGCCTCTATGGTGCGAGAAAAGATTTTATGATGGTAGAATCCCTATTTGAGAAGCTGGATTCTGATCCAAACATAAACAAAAGAGAGCTTCGTCTTGTCGTTGCCAGCATATATGAAAGAGCAGATCGATTAAATGATGCATCGCGAATCATGAACAGGATGAATAAAGAAGCCATTTTGAGATGATAACCATTATATACAGTTCAATCATCCTAGTGCCTTGTAGAATTTGCCAGTAGTTGTAGATTGCACTTTGCTGTGCTTGATTGTCTTGTACATATCTTATTTGAAGACTGCATTTTTTACCACCTTTCTGAAAATGAAAGATGGTGATGACACAGTGTCCTCCCCAGAAGACATAAAAGTAGCTGAAGTTTTGAGGATTTGGACTGAAGATCATCAATTAAAGTGATGAATGTTTCTGCTCCTGTTGCTGCTTCTCTTCTGAAATCAATTCTCTGGCAGGTATCTCTATTTATAGTTTCATTGGATGAAGCATGATTATATGAAACTTGTACCAAATTTGCTTTTCCAAATGCTGTATATCAATTTCAAATGTGTAAATTAATATTATTGCAAATAGTTAACCAACTATTTTCAGCAGCAGTGTAATCTGTAAGATTTTTTTTTTTTTCTCAATACATAGAATTCAAAAATTCTTCCTTTTATTGGGTAGTAAAATTTTAGAACTTTTCTTCCAAAAAAAAAAATTAGAAGTTTAGGCCCATTTGAACCCATTGACAGATGATAATCTAAATTTTGGGCCACTATGGATATGTGGGAAGAACATGAACTTTTTATGTGCTAATAAATCTTCCTGTAAGTTGATGGCTAAATAATTTTGAACATAATTAGAAAATAAGATATAATTGAAGTAATTTATTGCTAAATACAATATAGAAGAGTCCAATCTCCTTTGAAGTCGGAGCAAAACCGAACCAGATACATGTCAAGCACTTGCTTAAACACCAGAGTTCTTGAAAATGGCTTCGCTACCATTAGTCTTTTCTTTGCAGGAATTGAAGAAGTTGAGCTTGACAACAACTTTGTCATTTGATAAAGGTTAAAAGCTGGGCTTGTCACAGAAAGCACAAGCCCGGCCCGACCTGTCCATATTGAATATCATATGCATTTTAAAAAATATATAATAACCTAAATTTATATTTATTTGATGCAACATAATTTTTAATGAAAAAAAATAATTAAATTTAGATTGGTGTCTTTATTTATTTTTTATATATATTTTTAATTTTAGAATGTAAAATTCATCAAGTGATTTTAGTTTTTTTAGAAATAAAAAATAGTTTTAAATGAATTTTTTGAAGAAAAGTTATTAAATGAGAATAGAATTATTAAATGAATTTTTTATATGTGGAAAAAAATTCCAACAAAGTGTCTTGACTTTTTTTTTTATTTGACATTTCCATGAGAAGAGTATATGAAAGGGAATCTTTCCTTTAATGGAAAATCTTTGTTCAAATTGCCCAACTTGCTGCCTCAATCTCCCTCTCAAGGGTCACTGCCAACTTTGTCTAAAGTCTAAACACTATATACTTTATTTAATTTGTTTATGTTTTCTTTTGACGGAAATTAAAATACACACGCATTAATTCTGTTTACTAGTAAACGTATATTATCTTATATTAAAGTATAAAAATTTAATTTAAAAATAAATAAATATACAAAGCAAAATCTTGAAAATGGAATAATTGTTAATACAATAATTGAAGATGGAATTGCTTTGACTAATAAATTGGAGTCTGCGTTTGACTATTTATAGTATCGCCTGAGTAGTAATCCATTAGTTTGAATTCGATTCTATCACTAGTACGTCATCAATGTTCTATTTTGAATTGAATTAAAATAGTTGAAAATTAAATTTTTATAAAATTATAAATCAAAAATTAAATAGAAAATTTATTAAGTCAAACAGCATCGCTTTAAAATTTTTTGAGTTTTTTAGAATTTCAGTTATTAGTCGAACTCAATTATATATATTTTATTAATTGAATTGAATCGAACTAATTAAATTAATTCAATTCGATTGATTTTCGACTATAATTGAACCATGATCATCCTATTACCCCAAAAAAATAAAGAAAACAGTTTGTTCCATTTCAAAATTTCAGCTGCTGAATAATAATAATAATAATAATAATAATAATAATAATAATAATAATAATAATAATAATTATGTGGATCAACTAGAAAACATTTAAAAAATAATTATGGTATATTGGTTGAAGGCACACGTCCTAGTATTTAAATAATGAATAATAATTTATTTTAGTGTATTTTATTGGAAAGGGGAAGCCTGGAGCCAACTACGTTAAATAATAATAATTAATAGATACGAAATGTCATTTAAATAACGAATAATATATTTATTTTTTATTATTATTATTTTTGGTTGAATGTAAACTTTTTTTTTTAATGGACATTTTAAAATAAATTTATTAGTTATCTTCCCCATATTGTGTGTATTCTCTCCTTTAAACATAGTGAATATATGCAGAATATAATATGACAAAAGCAACAATTTTCAAAATGTTTCCCTTCAAATAATTATATTCATACTCATATATAATTAATACCATATATACATTATGGATTTCATCAACAAAATATTTATATATTGCCAAGCCATTGCATTGCATTGCATGTGACAATTATATATGTATTTTACTTCTCAACTTGAACTATTTTATTTCATAATTATTTTTAAAATCAAACAACTTCGATCTCGATCCATGGTTAAGTAATTCATTAACTTACTCGACGTACCTTTGTATATAAAAATTTTCTTATTTATACGGACGCACCTCTAGTGTACCAGTTATCGTTACCACGATAAATGTTGGGTAGACGGACAAATATACATGTTGATAAAGCCAAAAACGTCTTTATCTGTAGAAGAGAAGGCAATCTGATCGGATGGGAAAACCTGCAATAAGAAGAGCCCGATCGGACCAGGCGTGAGCACTCCGAAACTTAAGTTAGTAGCTTAGAGAGATAATGTACTTTTAGAGAGAGTGTGTCTTGGATTCAATACCTAGAGCCATCGTTGGCTGGACTATTTATATGAGATATATAGTTGAGGGACACTTGAGTGTCTGGGATGTGATTACTGACTGTCAGAGTAGGTATTCGGCGACATGACAAGGAGCAGGTGGTAGGCATGGGCGCTGCCTTATGTCAGGCGGCTGATGGAACTGGCGGTCACATCAGCCGATCGGGCTTGTGCGCTGCCTAGAAACTCGTGTCTGCTACCTTTAGTTGATAGGCCTTGGGTCTTGACAGTTGAGTGGGCCGGCTTGATGGGTCTTATAGCAAATGATATTTGCTAGGTTATTACATGTATTTACATTTGATTGATTCTATGAATAAATTCATAAATTACTTCAATAATAAATTATTAACATACGAAATTATATGTATAATTTATAATATATTTTTTTTATTTTTTTTCCTGACAGGAGCATATAAATAAAGCCAGGTGCCTTAAGACATGCTTATTGAAGTAATAAATATTCTCTTATGATGTATATATAAGGGACAAAAATAACAATTTTCTTAAACCTAACCATTTATTTATTTATTTATTTTAAAATGATAAAATAATGGTGATATTAGGTTTTCGCCCTTTATTATTAGTTTTTACAGTATATATATATAACATTTTTTATATTTAATAAAGTAAGCAAAAAAGATGGAATTCTATATATGTGCATATAGTTTTTAATAATATACACACACTATTTCACAATATAAATACGCTTAACAATATAATTAACCATAATTAAAATTCATTTATCTTTTCATGCATTTGAATATAAATAATATTTTTTTACAGATTTCACGGCGTTCTACCATTTCTTTCAAAATTAATTGGTGTTGAAAAAATAATGCCGTTATTCTTGTACCATACTCGACAATATACAAACGCTCACGGCATTCGATTGTGACTCAACTCCTCATTTAAATTTTTTTTTTAATTTCTTTTTATAATAAAAGAAAATAAAATAAAGGAAGAGAGAGATGTAGTAGGGACAATGTAATGTGGACATTTCAATAGGAGGGAGTAAATGGTGCCGTTGTCCCATCGAATTGCTTGGGGTGCCAACTTCAAGGCAATCTGCGGTGGAAAGGAACCATCCAACGAAACAACATGTTACATGTGCATCAAAACTTTCTTTTTCCTATTTTGGTCCCTAGCTTTCCCTTTTGTACATTCAACAAAATTTCATTTTATTTTTCACCAATTATATATATATGTGTAAATATTATAATCCTATGTACACAGTATTTTTAAATATTTGAGAGTGCGTTTTTACTTTTTTATGAACTTATCAAATGCAAATTTATTATGCCAATAGATTTCAAATACCAAAAAAAAAACATTTGGTATTTGAAGTTCACGGTCTTAATTAATTTAAATACATACCGAACAAAATTATGAAAAAAAGATAGAACTGTCACTCTCGAATGTTTAACAATATTGCAATTTATTATGACATAATAATAACAATATTGCAATTTTCTTTCGTTTTTGGATTGTCGTGTCAGATCTGAAATCTTTTGTGTTTTGTTTTTATATTATTGGTTTCAATAAACACAGATCTATATAGATCTGAGTTAGTTTTTATTTATTTTTAAATTTTCTTATATTTTTTGTTTCTATAATCTCAGATCTGAAACTTTTTGTATTTTTGTTTTCGAGTTTTGATTTTTTATCAAATCTGAAACTTTTGTTTAGATCTATTTCTTTTTAATTAAAATTGAATGCATTTTAAATTTTTATAATTAAAGTTTGTTCTCCAAATTTGGAGGTTATTGTCTTGCTTTATGAAAGTTTGGTTGTCTTCTATTATGGAAGTTTGGTTGTCTTCTTTTGTGGACGTTTTTCTTTAAACAACAGATGGATGGAGTTTCCCGTTAAAAGGCAGATTGCTCACCGCATGTTACCATTATTCACTGTTTTCGTCGAAAAAATTCAAAAATATAATGCAGTAATTTCATTTATTTCATACATGTTATGTACTTTTAACTTCTATAAGTTTATTTGTACTGTTCAGATATATTTTGTATTATATTAATGAAAGTTTAATTTGCATTCAAAAAAATAATAATAATAATAATAAACCCTTATTAATTGTTATACATTCGTCCTATGAATGAGAAACTAATACAAATTACCTCACTTTTGAATCAAATTCCTCCATGAAAGATAGATCATAGTAGTTGTTCATGATATCATAAGAACAACATTTTTCGTTATTGTAACTAATACCGAGACTGTAGAGTGTTAATACAGTACGTAATGTTAATTACATACATCAATATCTATTTTCCCTCGAAACAACTAAATTATTTCCCTAGTTATAGGTGTACTTATTTTTTATTTTTTTATTTAGAAATTAAAAAATTATTTTTCTTACTATCTTTCCAATAATAAGAAAAAGAGAAGCTCCTATCAATGGTATATGATAAAGTACAGTACTTTGATGATAATTATTTGGGAAAGTTAAATGAAAGTCGTCTGTTATTGGAAGTGAAAGAGGACAAAGACATAAGCAAAGTAGGCACCAAATAATAATAGCCTTTAGACAAACATATTGTTCACTTTCTTTCACTAAATGCCATAACTTTCCATTTTCATATAAAATAAAAAAAATTATTAATTAATATCGATTTTATAAAATATTTTTTATTAATTTTTAATAATTATATTATATAATTTCATCCTATTAACTCATTTTTTGTGTATATATAAAAATAAAATAAAAAATACATAATTAATATTTTTTAAAATTTTAAAATTATCATTTTGAATGAAAAATATATTTCTAAAATAACTATTGCAATCAATGAAACGTTTGGTGTATAATTTTTAAAAAGATTAAAAAAATATTTAAAACTTAAACCTTTTAGGGTACCTACCCTTATTTCTTAGGGTACTGGGCCTTAACTTAGGTCCACTTCTAGTTGAATAACAATCCCTCCCTGTCCTGAAACGTGATTAATAGGAACTTGGGATGTTAAAATTTTGAAGTGCTATGCCCAAAATGACCCTAGATGGAGGGATCATTTCATTGGGTGTAAACAATTTGCCCAATGTATGACATTGTAAAAATAACAGTATAAAAAATGATCTGACTAATTTATCATATAAAATTAATTATCATTCAAAGCAATACACAATTTTCACTAATCAATTTGTATCTAAACTATGCTATATTATCAAATTTTAATTTCCAACTTCCTTTATATTTTTCACAAAATTCTTTTATAAATGTGCATGTAAAATGATTCGACACGTAAAATATAGCAAATGCACATAATATTAATATATATTAAATATAGATAATTGAAATGAAAAATATAAAAATATGTAATTTTTTAATATTTTATATTTATTAATATATGATGATATATTAAATACCATTACAATATTTTTTTATGTTCTTTTGATTTTTTGATTTTGTGTTTTTACCTCAATTTAATTTTTTCCAAATTTATTTTTCATTTTAAATTATGCCCAAAATTTATAAAATTACTCTAAAATACTTCTACTAAACTCTTTTTTTTTTTTGAAACCTCTTCTACTAAACTCTTGATATCAATCAAAGTGAGTTCGGAAATTTTCTAAGTATATTAAGCAAAATTATAGAGCGACTTAGAAATTTTAAAATTATTTTTTTAATTATCATATTACAATTCGGATCCATAAAAGACACAAATCCAACATAAATTTTATGATTTTAGAAAGATAAAATGAAACTAATTATGGCTAAGAAAATTCTATTAGTTCTTTCTATTTATGCATTCTTATTAAACATTTAAGAAACTAGGTTGGTCCAAAAGATGCATAAATTGCAAGTTATATATTAATTTAAGAGACAACTATATTTTAATCCTCAATATATAATTTCTGTTAATTAACAATTGGACACCAAATATATTTGTTGTTATATTTGGGCCCCTAATATTTCTGTTTCTTCTAAATGGAATCTTCGTCTGCTTTTTCATCTAAACTGTATAAGTGAATATGGCGAAAACAATTCATGTGTTACGTATTAAACTTAAACATCGACAAAGTTAACACTACCATTAGATTGGAATGAATGGAAAGGGCAATAACATTATTGATAGTTTTTCAGAGAATATATTTGATAGCAGCCTGACTCGTAATGTGCCTTCGATTACCTGAAAAAATATAATTTCAACGAATTTTTAGTGAAAATATTTCGATGATTAAATTAATTTTAGTGAGATAAAATTATTTTAAAAATAGAAGATAATTTAGAAAATAGAGAGCATATTAATATAAAGTATATTATTTTCCTAAAAGGTAAAAAAGGTATGCCTTAGTTTAGTAGCTATAATGGCCGGTGACAGCAATAAAGGCCGAATATTAACTCATTGTAATGTACCATAATGTCTGATCATAACACTCATTTGATGCTTGTAATGTGTAAATAATTTGGTTTGCTGAGCTCAGAGAGTAGTGGAATAATAGTGTTAAATAGTACTCCATCCGTTTCTTAATATGTGTTATTTTTGTTGTTTTCACTGAAATTAAGAAATATTAATTAGGCTTAAATTTAGGAAAAAATTGATTGATTCAATGCATATTAAGTGATTGAATACACAAATTTAAATCTAATTGGTCAATTTTTATTGAAAAAAAATTAAATTGAAAATAAAAAATTAAATTGTATTGAAAATATAAAAGTGACGGATAAATGAAATTTAAATTTAACTCAAAAGTGACACATAAAAAGAAACGGATGAAATATTATTTTTTAATTTAATTTGAAATTGAATTTTGAAAAAATTATCTATCATAAAAAATAGAAATTATTTTGCTTCTTTGTAAATAAAACTTGCCAAAACGCATTTTTATGTTTATGAACTTTTAAAAATATCTACACTTAATTATTGTTATTAATAATTAATATTATGGAAAAGAAAACATGGGTGATGTGGGGAGGAGCTGGTGGGGGCATGGAGGCGACAAGGACAAAGGCAGCGGAGCAGTTGGTCACATCGAGAAGGAACCGCTTTGGTTGTATTTGTTAGGGTAGGGGGTTAAAGTTAATTTTTCCCATTAAATTTATGAAAATGTTTAAAAATATCATTATTTTTTTGTTATTTATATTTTTAGAGTTTTAAAATAAAGAAATTTTATTTATATACTTTTCAAAATAAATAATTTTTAATTTTAAAATTAATAAAATTGATATATATTATTTTTTAAAAATAAAAACACATAACATTAGGTGATTGGTTGCTTGATAAAACAATTTTATTTTCTCTATATTAAAAATTTAAGGATAAAAATATTAATAATAAAAGTTTAGTAACAGGGGTGGGCAAAACCAGAATCGACCTAAAAACTCCAAAAATATAATTTGAATCAAGTTGTGATTATTCGGATGCGGTCGGATTGGATTAAAAATATATGTAGACTTTGGATTATTCAGGTTAAATTGTTTAGGTTTTGATCTGAATTTTTTTTATTTTAACTTATTTTTTACTTTTAGTATATAATTTTTTTATCAATTTATAATTGCTCAATTAATTTGACAGTTCATTAATTTATAATTATTTTTAATTTAATTATCATGTTATTTGCAATTATTTGAATTAAATGTTTAAGAAAAAAGATACATTGTGTTGTTGTGTTTATTTTGGATGAAATTAAAAGGATTATATATTTGTATTAATTAGTTTTGATTAAGGGTGAGCAAAAAAACCGATTGATGGGGTTAACTAAAAAAATGGTTTAAAACCGAACCGATTGACTGATTAACCGATTGTAACGAACTGTTTAATAGTTAGTATTTTAAAAAAATCGATATTAATTGAATTTTTTTAACTCATAAACCAATTAACCGAACCATAATCACCCATACAGTTTAACTTTATTTCACTATTTCTTTCTTTTTATTACAATTTTTTTTATTTCATTATTTTTATATTTAATTATTTATATTTTTTTAATTTTCATTTACTTTAAAATATATTTAAGTTTAATTTTAGTTTTTTAAAAATATTTTAGTTAATTTATTAATTGTTCAATATGTTCATATTTAGTATTTCTTATTATTTATTGATTTATCAAATTTTCATTAATGAAAATAAGAATATATTCGAAAAGTTATATAATATTAATATATTAACTAAAATTTTTAATAATTTTCAAAATAACTGAAATTTTTAATATATGTAAAAATAATGCATGTCAAGTAAAAAAAAAAAGAGAGTTGTTACCATTGATACATTTATTTTAATAATTTTGTATTTTTAAGTATTTTTATTGTACTTTTTTTTCATTATTCTAATTATTTTGAAGTTTTTAATTTTTTTTTAATTGGTCAATTAGTAAGTGTAACAATTTATCTAATTGGAGCTGATCATATATCGGTTAATTCATTTACTTATTAAGTCTTAATTTTTAAAAATAAAATTATTTATGTCAGCCAAAAAGTTTAACATTTTAATTTTATTTATAAATACATATTATAATTGTAGTGGTTAACTAAAAAAATATTGGTTAACCGATCCAAAAAATCGAAATATATGGATTAACCGATTGTAACGAACTGGTTAATGATTAATATTTTGAAAAAACATATATTAATTGATTGATTTTTTTAGCTCATATAACGGTCTTACCCCTAGTTTTGATATTTGATACGTAAATTTGAAGTTATTTTTCAATTAATTTAAATTTTGAGATGTAATGTAATTTATCATTTATTAATGAGGGCTAAAAGCCAAAAAAAACTGGGAATTAAGTCACTTGACCCTTTAAATCTCGCTGGATCAGTTTTTTAATCTCCTCATTAGGCTCGATCATATCACGTATCCCCATTTTCTGCTCCAATGCAAAACTAGCCAAGAAGTTTGCCACAAAATTACTTTCCTTGAACACAAAAATATATAAAATATTATTTTGGTTTGTTCATGTTAGAGACAATTCCACATAAGATGATTAAAGTAAATAAAAGAAGTTTATAATTGTATGTAACTACTTTCAGAACGGTTTAAGTTATTTTGAAATAATAATAAAACTACAGTTATCAAGTTTAAATCACATTCACCGGACGTATACAAATTTAACAATGTAATAATAAATAATTCGATTTGAAAAATATTGAGTTGTTTTGATCGAAACCCTATATTCATTTCGAACCGGGTCGGTTATAATTTTTTTTTTTAATTCAAATTATTCCTAATTATTAGTGATATTTTTTAACAACTTTAAAAAGTGAAATGACAAAAAAATATCTTTTAATAAGGCCTCCACGAACGGGACCACCGGTACCGGTTCAGAGCGTCCAGCCACGCCCCACCGTTGGAGTTTCCAACGACCAATTTTAACTGGGTCCCATATTTCTCTAGTAGATTTGTCATTGGTTCGTGATCATCACTCGCTTATATGGAGATTGGGAAATGGCATTGTTCTCCTACTCAATTTCACTAAGCAACAATTTTTTGAAAGGCAGAAGGTGGTTGGCTGGCTGGCCAAGTCCCAAATGGTGGCCAACACAGGTGGCAAAGAGGTTTGCAAAAAATGGTTCCCTGCAGTCGATCGCATAATTAAAGTTTTGAAATCTTACGTGGATCCAGCTCATTGGAAGAACCACCTTTTGGCTTTTAGTTTGTTGGCACTAAGGGGACTAGAAGAAGGCAATTTGATTAAACATTAAATTGATTTCATTTAATATCTATTGGAAGAACGACCTTTTGGCTTTTCTAAAGTGGAAGCTTTTTTAAAAAAAAAAAAAATTTGATATGTTATTATAATTAATTTCTTTTAAATGTGTTAATATTATTTTGCATATTCCTTATAAATAGTAGATTGTATGATTAAAAACAAATAGTAAATTGCATAATTCACAAAATATATTAACATAGAGATAGCAAATTTTGACACCATTCATGAGTCTAATCGAACCGTTTGCATAAAAATATAGATATAAACCGATTCAGTCTACACATTATCCATATATGTTCATGCGCCATTTATATTATTTGCCTTTATTTTTTATTTTTGTTTTATAATGCAAATATAAAAATGATTATTGTTATATATTATAGATGCATATTTCTTTCATTTTAACTAAAAAAATTAATAAATAAATAAAATAAAATGAGTTGCGCCATTTTAATCCACTTGTTTATAATCTACAAAATAATTTATTTATGATACACTCTAATATGATTGGACACAAAATCATCCAAAAGGTCCAATTTGTCAAGCATATATATTAATGCACCTAATCTTACAAGGATCCCTTTCTTAATGGTCACTGATCTGGCTTTTATTCACGTGCGGAATAAGAGCAGGTAGATCACAATTTAAGAGTCCCTGTAAGATTAAGACAAAATATCGTGAGTGAGAACAAATAGCCTTGCGGCGTATAAGTTTTCTCGTTACCAAATAATGAGATCTCTCATCTATTTATAGAAATTATAAAAATTAGAGACTTATACTTAATCTAACTCATAATCATTTCTGAGATAAAATTTGGCAATTTTAATCAAATTGAATTACCCATTTTAATCTAAATTGAAACTCAATTCAAAATAGAGTCATAGGCGCAATCCAACTCTATCATCTCCCACTCACACATTACGGAACACATTTCATTTTTAATTTTCAGTTATACAGGTTAATACATTGTGTGATCAGCATCTCGATAGCACTATTGGTATACACCTGTTAGGGATATATACCTTCTCAAAAAATGCGATCCTTTTATTTCACGTATGTCTAACCCTAGACGACTTTATCACAATCATTGTTTTAACTCATAATCTTATAAAATATTTTTCTTGTTTACTATTATGTTTCTATTTATAGAAACAATAATAGACATGTCGGTGAACCACAAACTCTTATAAATGTGATCAAAATGTTATCTTCTCCTTTTATTATATACCATCTATCATAATTAAACTTGCTTTTTTAGTTAGATTCGCCAGGTCTAAATTTTTTTCGGATCTCTTGAAAACTAATCAAGTTAGTCACATTAAACCATATTTCAGAGATAAGTTAAGAATTTTAAAAGTCGAAATATAAATAGGATCTCACAATAGTGAAAGTTGAGATCAATAGTATTAAAATCGCATCATTTTGGTCAGTTAAACACACACGGTATAAAACATGTGTTATGGTATTATTTCCTTCCGTTAAATGAGCGCATGTTTCACATTTTGAAAATGTAAATATAAAATATCATATAGAAATATAAGCTTGTAATGCACCGAAACACTCAATTTTAATCCGCTTATTTAAGTATTACTTCTGACTTTTAAGATAGAACATCGTAGTTATATATAACTGACCATCGAATTTTACACAATCCTCATTTGGATCTCAATTCAAAACATACAATTTCAAGTATAACTTTATCTGGCGGCTTAATAAGACTAATTTTATAATTTTTGCAAAACAACACTTTTATTTTCGATCCAAAATTCAATGCAGGTGTAAAATAAAAGTAGTGACAAATATTGAAAGTAAAATAACACATGTTTTCAGAAAAATTATTGGGACACCAATAAATTAATGCCAGGTGTTAAAATCAGGTGGGTGCAAAAGGGTAGAGTTCCTTGAGATCATAACCTGTTCAATAATGTTGGAGACTGCCCAATGAGAAAGTGTTATAACCGTGTGGGGGGCCCCACATCTCCAAGTTGCACCAAATATTTTTGTTTTATTAATAATTTCTCAAACTCAACTCTTCCTTTGGCGGCTACCTCTGCGAATCTACCGTGACACTGCCACCGTACACATGCGCAACTTATTATTAATCCTTTTTAATTCTTCTAATTACTTCAAATCTAACAAGCTTTGTTTGGTAATTACTTCGCCACTTATTCCCTTTAATTAATACTCTATTTTGAATTAAGAAAATCAGCATTGGAAGACCTAATTCTCATAAAAACATTAGCCTTACCTCAAACTTGTTGGTAAATGCGTAGCACCAATTGTTTTGTACCAAACACTCAAACCACATAGGCAGTCTAATTAGAATGTCTTACATACATACTTGTAATAGCTTAGTGCGATTCGTTTCATTTTATATGTTATTTTTATTAAAATTTAAAAATATTAATTAAATTTAAATTTAAAATTAAATATAATAAATAATAATTAAATTATTTATATTTTTATTATTTTTAAAATTGTGACTTAAATATAATTAATTGAATAATATTAAAAATGAAATATAAAATTAATATTGTATTGAAAATAAAAAATATTGTATTGAAAGTTTAAAAACGATATATAAAATAAAATATGAAATTCTTTAAAAAAGATAAAATATTATAGAACGGAAAGAGTAACAATTTTTTTTGGTATAAAATAATTTTGAAATGCCTGAAATTTATAATTGATGTTAGAATTGAACGGTAAAAATTAAAAGATACTACTGATTACGATATCTGAATAAGACGGTTAGTTGAGTTTTAAGTAAACTTATAGTATTTGGTTTGACACACATCAAAATAGATTGATGTAATTTTTTGTTTGTATCTATTAAGAAAATCAAATACCTTATATTTATATAAACAAAACAAATTAGAAAAATCTAGGTAAGAATTTTTCATGAAAAGTAATTAAGGAAAAATAAGTTTCGGTTAAGAAGTTAAGAGGTTAAAACTAAATAAAACTCTTTTGAACAAAATTATTCTATAATAATTAATAAGTGGTTAGTAATTATTAATTTGTATTTGAGATAATATTGACTCTTTTTTTTAAAATAACCAATAACCATAGTTTGTATTGGATAACTGTATTTTTTTTATTTTTATTTTTTTTTGTAAACAATATAATTTTTGAATTAAAAAAATAGAAAAAAATATACATGCAGATCAAATTATCGATCAAACGGTCAAGGTTAATCTAATATGAATTATTATTATTGTTAAAAATGAAGAAATAGAAACAGAATTATATTAAGAGAAAACTTTTTTCCATTAAGTTGCAGTATCCATAGACCCCATACCATACCAACCAATCACAAGCCACCACCTTCAATCTCTCTCTTCAAGATTTTAGAAGAAAAGCTTAGATTCATTCCTTGGAGCTGTGAACCTTGCTTTTCAGCTTCTTATTAGTGTTCTTCTTCTTCCTATCTCTCTCTCTCTCTCTCTCTCTCTCATTTCATTTTAGTATCTGCCTGTTCTTTCTTTTTACTTCTTCTCTTTGCTTTGTTTTCTCAGACCTGAAGAAAAAGGAGTAAAGAGTAGAGATCCTTTCTCAGCTTTTATTTCTTTTTTTATTTTTCATTTAATTTTCTCACCTGGGTTTCACAATTTCGCCTTTTCTTTTTCTTTTTCCAGCTTTAGTTTCTCTCTCTCCACTCAATACTGAGATATTATCAAAAGAGGTTGAAGCTGCAGAGTGAAGCTTTTTTCACTTTCTACAGTAAAAGATTTCATCTTTTTCTAATTCCTGGGTTCTTCTATTCCATTTCCTTGGAATTGGTTTCTGGGTTTTTACTCTTTTGCTGTTTTTTACTTTTTCTTGCTTGTTTTCATAGAAGTTAGTTTTAACAGGGTGCGGATCTCAGTGGTGATTTAGGGTTCTATTCTGTAACATCTTTTATTATTTGTTGTTTTTCAATAATGCGTTTACTAAATATTATTTGATTTTTGAAAAAGTTAAGTCCTTTCTAGATTCCTCAATGTGTATGAGTATGACTAGACCACCAAAAAAAGCTATTCTGATTCCTCTCTGTAATGCTTCTTACTGATTTAACACTGATATTTTTGAAGCCAAATCCCCACCTCCTCTGCATTTCTTATCTGGGTTCTATTCCTTTTCCCTTATTTTTTTTAACAAAGTGCAAATCTTTTTGTTTTTTTTTTTTATTTATTTTTTTTTATAAGGGAATTGTGGATTTGTTGAAGTTCTGTGCTATGTTATTATAATGAAGTGGGAAATGGAAGTTCTTTCTTCACCTGCATCTTATCTTTCAAGCACAAATTGGCTAACAGAAGAAAGCGAGAGCACAAAATGGACTCCAGCAGAGAATAAGATTTTTGAGAATGCTCTTGCTGTGTATGATAAAGACACTCCTGATAGATGGCACAAGGTTGCTGCCATGATTCCAGGGAAAACTGTAGGAGATGTGATTAAGCAGTATAGAGAATTAGAAGATGATGTTAATAATATAGAGGCAGGGCTGATTCCTATTCCTGGTTACACCACCTCTCCTTTCACATTGGATTGGGCTAACAGTAATACCTACGATGGGTTCAAACAATCTTACGCTTTTAATGGAAAAAGATCTTCTGGTAACAGGCCTACTGATCAAGAGAGGAAGAAAGGTGTTCCATGGACAGAGGAGGAGCACAAGTAAGTATTTTTTTTCCTTACATATGGTTATGTAGAACAACTTTGTTCCCCATGTTTTAGCTAAAAAAAACCTTTGTTTGGCTACTAATTTGGAAGGGAAAAGAAAAGAATTGTGCCCACCAAATTGTTGGGAATTTGATTTGTGTTTGAAGAGAAATTGAGAATTCAGATTTTCTTTTCTTTTCCTGCAATTCCTTAAAAAAAAGAAAGTGAAATATTGTTTTCTCATGTGGTTTAAGATTAAATAGAACTTTTTGGGCAGAGAATATAATCTATGATAGTCTTTGGCATGATTTTCTGTTAAATTTATTTTGCTCTTATGTAACTTGTACTGATAGACATTACATTTTCCATTGTTCATAAGGTACAAATAATAAAGATTTTTCATTCCTTGCAGGCTGTTTCTGATGGGATTGCAAAAGCATGGTAAAGGAGATTGGAGAAACATATCTAGGAACTTTGTTGTAACTAGAACACCCACACAGGTAGCTAGTCATGCCCAGAAGTATTTTATCAGGCAGCTTTCAGGAGGGAAAGACAAGAGAAGAGCAAGTATTCATGATATAACAACTGTGAATCTTAAAGAACTTAGGACTCCTTCGCCCGAAAACAAAGCACCATCTTCACCAGATCAATCCACAGTCATCTCACAGCAATCCAATGCTGCTGTTGCTATGCCTAGAGCAACACAACAGTTTCAGTGGAATCAACCAACAATGGCTTTCGGTTCGGATAATGGGAATATATTCATGTCTTCACCTTATGGAATCAACTCGTACGGGCTTAAAATGCAAGGTCACAATCTGCATAGAGGTGCTGCTGTTCATGAATCTTTCATGGGGCCTCAAAGTATAGCTTTTCAGATGCAATCTGCACAGAATTATCCTCGTGGATGAGGACAACACATGTGCTAGTAGTTCACTGGAATAGCTGTGTTCTGCTCTCGCTTCTCTTGGGTTCTTTTTGTGTATATGTCAATCAAGAAATCAGTTTAGTCCATAGCTGGTATTTCATTTCTGAAGTATGGAACTGATAGGGAAGATGATGAGATTCTCCATTGTATTTTAAGATTTTATGGGTTCTGTTATGTAGGAAAGTGGTGAGCTTTTTCCAAATGGGCATGGGTATATTATTCTGAAACTGAGATTAAACTCCATAGTTGATCCATTATCTTATAGATGGTTCCTCTGAGATACGATTAGGAGAAATGCATATGAAATAAAGAATCACTATGAATATTAAGCATCTTCAATTATAAGTTGAAAGCTTAGGCAATGTTTATGCTTTGTTTCTAAGGTTATTCCTGCATAATTAGGTCCTGAATTCTGTGTTAGTAGCAAGTAATGATACAACTTCACATTTCTTTCATTTTCTTTATTCAGCATAACAATTTATCAATTTTGGATTTTCTACAATGAGACAACCTACTTGAGAACTATTATTATGTTTCTTCCTCCATTTCTTTTTATGTCACTTTTAAAAAAAATTCAAATTTCATTTATCTGTCAATTTTAAATGTCTAATATAATTTAATTTTTTTTTTTCAATTCAAGTTGACCAATTAAATTTAAATTTATAATTGAAATACCTAATTTTATTTTAAATTTAAGTTTCGTACGGAATAGAGGGAATATAATCTAAATTTAGAATTAAGCAAAACAAGTAAATTAAATGTTTAAATCATCTAGGGTGAGTCATAAAGCATTTTTAAGTTGGATTTCCATGGTATCTAATTGCTTGTGTTTGTTTCCAAAGCTTTTTACATTCTGATTAATTCATTCTTTTTAAATATCCATTTTATATCAAATAAATTTATAATATTTTCTGCTAAGTATTTAAAAATATTCCGTATTCACATTTCAAGTACACGTAAAATGGCCAAGTTGACTGGGAATTTGACCATAAAATGCTAGTAGAGGCTGACTCTAAACTCCACTTGGAGAAGCATCATATTCTTGAATTTCTTTTTTAATTTTATTTTATCAATAATTTCTAAAGGGATCCTCTTAGAAAGGAGAAGATCCCTTTTTAGATATATATATAAATTAATGATTAAATTAGCATAATATAATATAGTACCAAGTAGGATTCAGGGCAGATTACCCATATAATTAATTAATAGAAATTAATGTGATTTGTGGATTATCTTTTGCTGCAACTGTTGCACTTGAATGAATGAGAATGTCCAAAGTCTGAAAAAGCAGCATTGAATTTGTGATTCTCATTGTACGGTTCCAACAAAATATTATAAATCATCAAAAAGATTCACTATTATCTATATCATAAGCTTCAATAATGAACTCAACTTAGGAGACAAACTCATATTTGTTTTTTACTACCTCATAAACAGTACTTATTGCCCTTTTCTTCATAATCATTTTACCCAAAGTTTATTTTAGATCTCTAAATACCCACATAGATTCTGTTTCGTTATCGTACGGTAAAATCTGATAATAATTAGATGCGCACGTACTAACAGTTTGAATTGTTCAATAAAATAAAAATTAAAAAATATTATTTTTTTATCGAATAGTGTGAATAGTAAATAGTGACTATTGCGTTAACACTCGCACAATAAATTAATTTTTGAATTCATCAAATTTCATCATTACAAGCACTTTTTTTCATTTTTTTTAATTGAATTTTTATCTAAACAATTTCTATTGCAATCTTACAGTGAAATGAGATTTTTTTTTTTGGGATGAAAAAAGGGAATAAATTGAAATATAATGCTAATTTAATTAAAATTAATTTAAGAAGAAAATTAATGATTAAAAAAATGGAGAAATTGTACCATCAGCCAAAAATTTCATTGACCTTAAGATTCTTTCAGCCTACCAAAGATGAGGAAAATAATTAAAGTAATCTCTTCCTAATTAGTGCAATGTTGAACTAATAATTTGTCTCTAAATAAGTCAAATTAGCTTTGATGATATAAATATGATTAAATTCAATGAAGGGACTCTTCCTCTATCAAGTTAGGTTTTGCATCTATTTCTTTTACACTCAATCACTACTAATCTTCTTTATAATCAATAATGACATTGAAAAGGCTTATTGTCTTGTAATTACACAAACAAGGAACAATCATTAATCAACCACTAATCAAATTTCATCACATCTTAGCCTCTATTTTAATTTAGTTTAAGTCCAAAACTTTATTGTCTACATTGAAAAGTAAACCGGAGTTTAATCGATATGTAAATTAATACTCCATCCGTTCGTACAAGTATTAATGTAATCATTGAATTGACATTATAAATTACTTTAAATGGATTAATTATGATATTAATGAAGTGATTGTAATAATGACATAGCTAAAAGTTAAGTAATTAATTTCACCACTTCTTTCTTTACTTTTGTTTCGGCCCCTGCATATATTGTCCGCTTTGGGTCTTGAGTCCTCACGGATTTATTCTTGGGGTGCTGCTCCAAAACGCGTATGCAGGGAAAAGATGTTCATGGCCTTTTAAAGCTCACTTTCAGCTTATCTCAAACCGATGTGTGATAAAAGATAGCGATGCTATCAATTATATTATTGTAATAAAAATTTATGGCAAATGAAATTGAAGAAAATGATAGCAAATTGAAAGTTGTGTATTAATTTAGATTCAAAAGTCAAAAGTTTCGAGGTAAATTAGCTATTGCAGAATAATTTGAGGATCATTTTGCTTCTTTTACTGCAAATTGTTACCATAAGATGCAGAATGAACTATGCTGCATATTAAATGCAGAGTTGGACCTAAATAAAAATCGGATGCAAGTAATGAGTATGAATAATTTTTAAATACTTGGAAAGAAGTGTTTTGCTCTATCTGCGGATTTGTTCATGTAAATCCGAATTAATTAGGATAATGGACTTTCTTAATGGATTATCAGTAAAACATAATGGAAAGTTAGTATGAAACTAAGAACAGACAAGCGGTAAAAAACAAAGTTAAAAAAAGTTCTGGTGAATTGTTGCTTTCTGATCCATTATTTTCCTACTCTGTTACTGTTGGCTCTGTTGTTCTTATATCAGTGAACCAACTATCACATAAAAAAAGCTAAGCAAGTACTAACCACTCCTGTCATTAGCATATGGTATATTCATTCTCTCCCATTAACCCAATAAAACAGCCCCCCCTTTGCATCTTTCTGCTGCAAATGACAAAACTGACCACCAGCTTTCTAAAAGATAAAGAAACAAAAGTGATTTTTATGCCCAATTATTCAAAATAGAGTGATTTTACTATTCAAAATATGTTGATTTTACTCGTACCTTATATCGTAATTGATCACAAAATGTCATATGTCATTCACTATAAGAGTATAATATATAAATTTCGATAAGTTTAGAAGCAAAAATTACTCATTATATATTAAAAAAAAGTAAAATCTCTCAGTTTTAAATAGTTGAGGTCAAAAACCAGTAAAAAAGGAAGCACAAGGGAAAAAATTATTCTATTTTGAATACTTTAGGGGCAGAAAACACAATTATCTGAAAGAAAAAAGAAAAAGCCTTTCTGCAACTTGTGTGGGAAAGAAACATTTTTACTTTATTCTTGTTTTGCATCAACAACTTAACTAATTAAAAAGCAAAGTCTTGACACTTTCGGTTATGAGGAGGCCTGCTCAGTTTTTGAACTAATATTCTGATTCTCATCTTTAGACTAGTTTCATACAAAATGGACTGCACAGCACTGCTTTTATATGCAGTCCTAGTGAAGGTGTAATTTCTAGTTATATGAAAAAGGTTCACTGAGGTTACCTTGTGAAGCAATTTTGATTCCCTACGCAGCTTCACTGGTCCACAAAAATATCTACGAATAATTTACTTACTATTTTGCACTATCAGAAAAAAAAAGGATTAAAGTACAAGATATATTAATCTCATCAACATTAATACAGCAACCACAAACTAATTTTCATACCCTTTCAAGTAAAACAAATAGACTATGCCTACCACGATTTTGGGCATCTTTCGGACAAGAGAAAATGGTATAATGAAAAGGGACATACCATGATCAATAATTCTTGTTGGGAATCTGATACTGCAAGTCTTTGTCTTCTGCAAACTTTATTTCTTCAATTGACAGTTGTGAAACTTTGTGTGATGATGTGATCCTATGCATCTCAGCACATGTCGAACATACACTGAACCAATTATTTGAAGTTCACTATCCTCATTCAACTACCGAGTTGATTATTCTTTTCAACTAACCATGGAACAACTTGGACAAAACACAAATACTGGCCTATGCACCGTTGCCATGATGATGACAAATGGAGATTGTGTAAAATATACATACATGCGTGGTATTGCAAAGGCAAATCCTGGTGGACTGTTTTTTACTGGTATAATTTATTCGCCAACTCAGACCTTGAAGCAGCCTTGATACTCAAAAGATTCAGTCTAAAATTTTCTCATTCTTGTGTGTTAATCCGAAACCAAAGGGAAATAAAGGATCATATGAATTAGCTTTGCTATTCATTGGTAGTTGTTCGACACTCTTAAACCATGAAACTGGTAGTCGGCCTTTAAATTCGTGATCCCCAAAAATAACATCTGGGATTCCTGCTCCTTCAGTTCCAGGTAACCAAGCAGCAACAAGAGCATCTATCTTTTCTAAAAGCCCCGGCTCTAATACTAAAGGTCTTCCAGATATCAGAATTGCCAAGGTGGGGATTCTATTGGCAACTGAGCTAATTATATCATTTCCATTGAGGGGGATCACAAGCTCTGAATCATCGCCAGTGAATTCAGCATATGGAACTTCACCAACAACTACAATGGCATAAGAAAAACCTTGGCTTGCTAAAGTATCTGGCGATGGATGTTTCTCATAAATCACTTCTGTTTCCTTCCCCACTGCATTTTTAATGGCATCCAAGATGGTTGTCCCTGTAATGTAAATGATATTATAAGTGAAATGTGCAGATTCTCTACAGCATTAGGAACTAAAGAACATAACTAAGAAAAAATAATGTCTGCTTTTGCTTTTTCTTATAGGAATATTAAAATCCAAATATCAGCTGGATACCAGCTTACAGTAGGAACATGATCAAGTGAAAAATCATTGCCTTGAAACTGAAGCCTTTATTACATGTAATAAATGTCCATAATTATTTGTCAACATGAAAACAAATATTTGAATGTAAGATCCTGTTTTTCGGTTCAAATTCACAAAAGGTACTTCATATAGTTGAGTATGCCAAAATTGGATGCAATTATAAGAAAATATATGTGATGGTTAAAGTGATTTAGCTTTGCATGTTAAGAGGAAAACCAAAAATGGATGATAACAGAAAAAATATGAACATTACTTTTCATTAATCCCTTTCTTGCTTTTTCAATATTGCTTTTGTTGTTCAACTGAATACCATTTTCTTTATCAATAGTAATTTAGTGGGAGGAGAAGAAAAACCATTCTAATCCAATGAAATAAAAGGACTAATTACGAGATCAAAAATAAATTCACAAAAGCATACGGAATTACGTGTCTATGTTCCACAACTTTATCTGTACACTTTTATCCTCTAAACCATATTTCAATAACTGATTTTTTTTTTATTTACATAGGAAATACTAAAAGCACCCCCAATTTTTTTTGTCCAAAATCATCCTTGGAAAAATACATTTTGGTAAATATATTTTTTTTCTTATAACTTGGCCCTCTAAATTTTTTAAACCCTTCATATATAATATTTGCCCAACCATCCCTCCATCCTGGTTCCGTCCCTGACTAAAAGTGCCTTTTTTTTTTAATGCTATACACTTTGGTAAAACCAATGGTACCATAATATGCAGAAAAATACTCTTTTCTTTTCTATTTGGACCTCTCATGCACTTTTTGTATATAAAAGATATGTAGTACAAAAGAAATACTTATATCATTTTGGCCCAATTAAGTTCTTACAGTTACAAGTAACATGAAATGCTTTTGCATAGGAAGGCTAGAGTAAAGCAGGAAGCAAACAGTGAAAGAGTGTATGCAGAGAGGAAAATGGGTCATGACCACCAACACGTTGTTTCAGTAGCTCACAAAACATGAACAAAAATAATTAATACTACCAATAGAGCAATAGCACATTACCAATAGTAATCCTGCCGCTTTGTCCATTCCAATCTTTGGTCCATCCTCCACATTGATATCCAAGGTCATCAGCATGTGTTCCAGCAACAAGAACCTTTTTAGCATTTTTATCTAAAGGAAGAAATGGTTGCTTTGGATCCTTTCCATTTTTCAAGAGAACCAAAGATTTGTGAACTGCTTCACGTGCTAATTCTCTATGCAGCTGTCAAGAAATCAACAATATTAAAAGGGAATGTCAAGAATCTTCAATCAGAATAATCTACGCTTATCCTAAAATATGTTTAATGGTATGCATAATTGAAAATGGTGTATGAACTTTTGGAACAGGAAATAAACCTTGTTTCTGGTTCTTATATTAGGATCTCCTGCTGCCTATCAGTAGAAGCATCACATACAGGTAGTTGTAAGGATTGGAATTTGTTTTTTCATTTTTTTTTCTACTTTGATAGGTTTTTTCCCAGTAATTCTATTTCTTGGTGGTCATCCTGATGTCCATATATCCCCATCCAACATGCATAATCCACGATACAATGAAGAGCTGCAGTAACTAGGCCTTGTTCACTTTATCCTTTTTTTTTTTGGGTATGTAGGATCAGTTATACAATTACAAAGGGTTTAGCCTTCTCTCCCTATCCCAATTCTAAGGATGCTCAAAACTTCAGCCTCCTGGAAAAAACTCAAACTTTTACTGTTTGGGAGTGCCCTTGGCAACATGCCTTGCTTGCATTTTAAGTTCATTCTTCAGCCTCTAACTCACATTCACCGAGACTCAAACTTGATACCTTTTCCAAGGCATAGTTCTCTGTTCCTTCATATCTGATCATTTCTTCTTGATCATTTCAATTCTTCTCTAAACATGATTTAGAATTATGGTTTTATCGTTCCTCTTTTATAGTTAAGGTTTTGTTATGAGCATAAATGGGAATCAGATTGCAGATGATGGTGTGACACATGAATTTACTATTTGGTGGTGTTGCGACTTGAAGTTTGGTGGGATCACTGGTGTATCATCCACAAGAAAAATAAGATATGACCAAACTAATGCATTTTGTATCAGAAAAGAATACATTGTGCATTTTCTATTGACATATCAAGCCAAGTATGTGAATCTGGTACAATAGGCAATGAGTTCTAAAAACGTACCTTGCAGCCAACTGTATCTAGTAAAGATCTATCTGCAAAGGGATGTTCAAAAAGACCAGCAACAAACTTTACTCTCAGTATTCTTTCAACAGAGTCATCAATTCTGGTCATTGGTATCTCCCCTGATTCCACCAGAGATAGCATATCATCTGCAAATTGTTCATGTTTACGACCAACCATTACCTGCAGAAAACGAAGGCATAAATCAAGGAAAGTGGCACTAATATTAATTTTAGGTCCATCAGAATTATGATGTAGTCTCTACCATGTCGATTCCAGCATTAACAGCAGTGGCAATGCAGTTGCGGTAGTTTGAGCCTAAAGGTTGACTAAGTCGATCTAATGCTTCCCAGTCCGAAATCACAAAGCCCTGTCATGGAGTGTTGTTTCAAACCATATTCAAATGTCCAGAAATTTTAATTCCGTAGACTAAAAATATGAAAGTATTGGATTGCAATAAATGCTATATTTCGATGCACCATCAATTGCTTCCCTTGAGAGAGAAAAAAAGTTTAGGAAAAATAACCAGGGGAAAATTATTTAATGTCTGGACAAGTTGCAGTTTAACTGATGAACAAGAAGAAATAAACCAAAATTTGTGAGGTACGTGATATGCAGCACAATTGTTGCAGACTATAGTTTTAGTTAAATTTCAAAATACATAAAATGATTAGGTCATTTGAGGACACTGCTAGTTGAATAGAAACAGCAATTTTTACCTGAAAACCTAGTTTATTTTTCAAAACTTCTGTCAGCAGAAAACGGTCAGCATGCAGTTGACGTCCATTCCAACTAGAATAGGATGCCATAATAGTGGAAACGCCCTGTGAAATACAGTCCAGGTAGGGTGCCATGTGGATCCTTTCTAGGTCTTCATATGAAAGCATGGTATTTCCCTCATTGATACCTTTGTGAGTGCCTCCATCTCCAACAAAGTGCTTAGCGCAGGCAACAACGTTGTTTCTGGAATCAAATTGCCAATGGGAGTATAATAATTGTATGGTAATTTAGAATAGACAATGATTATAATAACATATTATCCAGAACATTGTACAACAGTTCAGGTCCAAATTTACATGTCTTGAGAGACATAAATCCAGACATGTCTAATACGGTAGATGGAAACAATTTTCTGATCACATTCTTGGATAACTTGAACTTCATAAATACCAATGCAGAAAACCCATATCCACTGTTGTGGAAGAAGTTCCTATCTTTTAGTTAGAATATTCTAAGAATCTAATTACAAGAATGATCAAGAACTTTTTTGATGGAAACATTTTGTAAAGCATCCACTTCTTCTTGAATTCTATGCTGTTAGAAAGAGATGTGCAATATTTTTACTTAACATTCCCTCTCACATGCAGACCTTAGCCCATGAACAGTGAACTGAGTATATAATATGAATAATTTTCTGTGTGCTAAGATAACCAGGAAAAAGAATAACATAAGTATAACTACAGCAATATATCTACCCAACAAATACTTCTAAAGTAACAGCTTTCATTATCATTTAGATGGAAGGAAAAACAGAGTACAAAACTTTAATTTGGTGAGAGTAATAGGCCAAAGGTGCAAATGCCCTTAATGTTTGATAAAAAGTACAATTTTACACTTAATGTTTCAATTGGTACAATATTACCCTTCATGTTTTAAAATTAGGAGAATTTTGCCCCTTTTTTGACAGCATATTAACATGTGGCATTCGAACAAGTAGACAAGCAGCACACCATGGGACAAAAGGGTAAATTTCTCCCAATTTTAAAACATGGAGTGTAATATAAGGGAACTTTGTTTCTAAAGACAGTATGATTCAGCATGCAATATTAGACTCAAGAGAATTAAAGGTGAGGCTTTGGTGTGGGATATCACCAAAGGGCTTTTGTGATCAAGGAAGCTGAGGTTTATTGTTATGTGAAGACTGAGTTTGTTACTTTCTGAAATGAAGGGAGAAAAATTTAAACTCCTTTACCTTCCTGCTACAAAAGGATAGCCTTTTGGGTGTCCTTCAGGTGGCTGTCCCTGCAAGCCAGAAATAATAGAAGCCATCTTTCTAACAATGTTGGTATCTTCACTATAACTCTCGTAACATCTCCCCCATCGAGGATCCTTAGATACCTGTCAGCAACCATCAAAATATATTTATTATACATAGTTCCAAGAAAGAAGCAAATAAAGAATAAATAGCAGGAAGCAAAGGATATTCCATGTTAACATTATGTGTCAATTGTCACATTTCCTGAAGCTCATGATTCTTGTTTAAGCTATTTCATATGCCCAAATCCCATTAAAATAAAACATGTGATCATATCTTCCAAGTTGAAATAATATAGTACCATACAACTAAAGAGGTAGATAATTTTGGGTAATGCTATTGAGCAATACACTTTCTTTATAAACTGCAAGTAATCTTATAGCACTTCAAGTGACAAACTAACAATGTGTTCCACACTATTGTTCTCATTTATGGAAGTATATCATGGAAATTTACACATACAGATAACTCTGGAAGATAGTACAAGGAGCAGGATTAATTTCACTATATCTTACTGTCATTCAGTTGATTGGATTCCACAACTTCTCTTAAATGGAGACGGATTAGATCAGGTAATTGTTGAGTGTTTTCTCATGTTTAATTTTTTCCCTTTTCTGTCAAGTTAGCAACTTTATCAAGCAGTACAAAACCACCATTTACAATCAGTGTCCTATTCCATTCCCAATGGTTAAATAATTCAACAGTGCTTTCAGTAATAAAAATAGGAAATTTCAGCAAGAAGAGCCAACATTAGGATAAACAACTTACAGCAACACACGGAGCGAAAGTATAATGAATGCCACTTGCCCTAATTTCAAGAGCTGTTGCAACACCTATTCTTTGTGCCAAATTTGCATTCCTGTACAGCATTTTGGCTCTATAAACTTAAAATTGAATTATAACGTACAATCCCTTTTCTTTTTTGTCAAAAACTTTAACCGAAATGTATGGATGTTAGCTAGTCTAACTAATCAAACAACACATTCACAAACTCACCTGGTGGCTCCAAGGCCAATATTATGAGGAAATATTGTAGCACCATAGACATTATTGTTACCATGGACAGCA
Source organism: Excoecaria cochinchinensis (assembly GCA_947683425.1). Classification (NCBI taxonomy): domain Eukaryota; kingdom Viridiplantae; phylum Streptophyta; class Magnoliopsida; order Malpighiales; family Euphorbiaceae; genus Excoecaria; species Excoecaria cochinchinensis. The sequence continues at coordinate 618,976 of CANTUQ010000049.1, read as the reverse complement.
TCAGTCCCATATATAATAGGTATACCGAGCCGTGACTGGAGTGCTAGCTTCTGAAACCCATCAACCATATCCGCCCAATCAGATGATAATGCATTTTCAAAGGGTGCACTACCTCCAACATTAAGTAAACTTCCTACCAAAAAAGTAGCGCACCACATTTATGGAAAAAAAAAATGATTAAAAGGACAGAACTTGTACTTACCATAATCACAAACACTGAAATGATAAATCACTTCCTTTCAGAAACCCGTTAAATTACAGATGATTACCTTCTAAATAACTTCAAAAAGTCCAATTTATGAAAAAATTGTTCAAAAGGACAGAACGTATTAATAACACAATCACTCACGCTGAAGTGGGTAATCTCTTCCTTCCTTTTCTCTTTCGTTCAAAAACCCACTAACTAACTACAGATGACAAGCTTCTAAAAATGACTTCAAAAACCCATTAAGCCATTAACTAACTCATACTTAGCTTAATCACAAACTGAAATCGGTAATCAATTCCTTCTTTTTTACTTTCATTGCAAAAGCTCATTAATTAATCACAAGTGATTACCTTGTATATAACTTCAAAAGATCCAATTTATGAAAACATTCTTAAAGGGATAGAATTTACTTATATCATAATCCCTAACACAGAAATGGGTACTCAACTTCCTTCTTTTTCTATTTCGTTTCAAACATTCATATTTAGTTACTCATAAATTTCCTTGTAAACAACTTCAAAAAGTTCAATTCATGAAAAAATGCATAAAGGCCAATAACTTCACACAACATAATCACATACATATTTGACTTTCATTAAAAAAAAAAATCCATTAACTAATTACAGAAGTTTACCATCCAAAAGAACTCCAAAAAGTCCAATTAATTCCGAAATTAAGGGTTTATAAGAGGGTACCAATGCCAAAGTCTCGAAGGTAGTAAGCAGAAGCGGTTCTGCGCTCAAGCTGAGCCATCTGAGCAACCTTCTCTTTCACAGTCATTCTCGAAAGAAGATCTTTAACACGGGCTTCTACTGGTGAATTGGGATCTTTGTAAATGCAATGATCCATCTTCTTCAATTCAATCACTGAGCTCTTGATACTTCTTCAGAGTACGATAGTAGGTAAATGTGAGCAAACAAAAACATGAAATAAAACAGAATTTTCAGCGCGTCATTTGTGTGGCTGCGGTAGGTAAGTTAGGTACTAGAATTTATTATTATTATTATTATTATTTTATTTTATGTTTTTTAGCCGGAAGTCAATCGGTGGTTAAGGCCCGTGCTAACTACCCCAACTTTTAGTGTTAATTTAATCAAACAGGATAAGGTACGATTTATTCCCTCAATTTTATTTTGTACTTTTTTTTATTAAAATTTAAATTTTATTTTAATAATATTTTTAAATTTTTAATATAATTTATTTTTTAATAAAAATTAATCAATTAATTTAAATTTGTACATTAAATTATTAAATTTTATTTTAAATTTAAATATAATTAATACTTTTTAATTTTAGTAAAAATAATAAAAGTGACACATAAAATAAAACAGATAGACTATGTTAAATAAGAATAAAAAATTTTATAATGACTCACCAAAAAAAATTTATAATGAAAAAATATTTTAACTTCAGAAAATTATCCACAAAAAAATTACTTTAACTATAAAAATTACTGAAAATTTAAACTAGCATTCTTAAATTTTTGTGAAAAAAATAATTTACCTTGTTTTTGAAGGTAAAAAATTGATAATATTTGAAATTGAGACGTTACAGAAATCACAGCCCACCAATAGATCACTAAGCTAAAATTATTAGATATATAATTAAATTACGTATTTATCAACATTAGTTTCTCATACATCCTTTATCATAAATTATAATACATCAGTGCTATAATATTTAAAATTTTTATACACGAGTCACAATTAACTTATTTTAAAATTCTTAATTAACGTGACATTTCAACGATAGATACTGATTTCAATATATTGAAAGATTTTAATTTCGAGCATTTAATTTCTCTTTTTCAGTATTAATTTTCCAGTGTAAATTGAAATATATGCTCAAATTTCATCTTTGTTCATGCACCAACTGAAATTCAACAAGTTCAGCTTACTTTCCTAGAAATTCCAAAAATTTCGGAATGTATGCCAACTGAAATTGCTATGTATACAAATTCTGCATGCATAACAGCGTTTTTCTCCGCCCGCATCTAAATTAAGATGATTGCGGATAAGATTCTAACTTCAAAAAGAACACAAATTCTCTTAAGGCTTATCTTCCAATTTTACTTCAACCTTAACAGAAGGCTCGAAGTCCTCTTTATCATCAAAGTATCTTTTCCACCACCAATGTTTCTTCCAAACTCTTTCATTCATCTCATCGATGGGGACTCCCTTAGTTTCGGGCAAGATAAAGATGGCGAAAAGGCCCATCACGACGATCCAGGCTGCGAAGAAGAAGAAGATGCCGGATCGCATATGGCAGAGCATGGTTAAGAAAGCTTGAGCAATTATGAATGTGCAAAACATGTTCATGCTCACTGCAAAAAAGAAACCTGCACTTCTTGTTTGTAAAGGGAAAATTTCACTTGGAATTAGCCATCCTAAAGGGCCCCAAGACCAAGCAAATCCGGCTACGAATACACAGATCAAGATTAGGACAGTCTGAGCTGAATTCTTCGACATTATGTTTGTTGATTTTAATTGGGTTGCAAGAATTCCTCCCATTACAGACTGCAATTGAAAAAAAGTAGTTCCAAGTTAGAAATATCTCAAACACTCTTGGCATATGTACATGCTAAAATTAAGAGGAAATGTTTACCTGAGCAACCACCATTTGAAGAGCAGCTTCAATGAGCAAAGCTCTTCTTCCTAGTTTATCAACAGTAATAATGGCAATCAAAGTAGCAACCACATTGATAGAATCAGTGATAACAGCTGATAATAGTGCAGCATCACTCCCAAGTCCCATTGTCTGAAACAGAACTGGTGCATAAAACATAACGACATTTATGCCAGTGAATTGCTGGAACACTTGAAGAATTGTGCCACAAACAAGTTGAGGCCTACTAGACCTTTTCATGAGCTTCCCAAATGGATTTTTCACTTGCTTAGATAATTCAATGGCACTAATAATTTCTCTATATTCATCTTCTACATTATCAACTCCTCGAATCTTCTGCAAAACGCGATAGCCCTTGTCGTGTTTTCCTCTCTCTATCAGGCTAGTTGGGGTCTCGGAAATGATAGCAGAGCCAAGTAGCAGAACTATTGCAGGACCTGCAGCTCCACCTAAGGAAATTCTCCAACCATATGGGTGTTTATTTGCTGTGAAATAGTTTACAACATTGGCTATCAGAATTCCTATTGTGATAAGTAATTGGAAGAATATGTTTAGGCCTCCTCTATACTTTGCTGGTGCAATTTCTGATATGAACAGTGGCACAGCCTGCATAAATTCACATATTAGGTTGATTGAAAATGATGAAAGATTTTGAACTATTTAAGGGTTAATTACTTCAGGGGTAAGAAAAGTATAGAGGTATGCAGTCACTGAAATAATTAACTCACTATTTAATTACCTGGTTACCAAATCCGACTCCGGCGCCAAGAAGAATCCTACCAGAAATCAACATGATGAGATTTTCAGCAGCAGCATTTAAGATAGCTCCGGCAAGAAAGAAGACAGAGGCTGCCTGAATGACTGGTTTACGGCCACATGTCTTGCAGAAGAAAGAGGCTACAAAGCTTGACAAAATGGCAGCAAGATAGAGTGAAGATGTAAATAGCTGAAGGTAGTGATTGTCATATTTGCAATAATTATCTTCTCTTGCTTTGTGCTTCTTCACATATACTGTTGGAAAGAACTTCTCCAAGAAATCGTCCATTGACGTAACTCCACCTATTCATATATTTATGTAATTAGTCAATAATATAACGTAGCATAGATGCAAAGTTAATCATTTCAGATCCTAACAAGAACTATCGGATGGATCATTTTCATATATTTTCATTTACGATTCTAGAAAGCTAGTCTGATCATGTACGGTAAGATAAATAAGTGCATGAGATTGCTCATGCACCAAAGTAATTTTAGATTGCCATGTAATAAAAACAAGTTGAAAAGGTAATTAGTCCGCCAACCTATCACAATTATTGCATAAGCAATCTCATGCACTAAGTGTAAGCAAAAAGGACGTACCAGAAATCCCAATATCGTAGCCGAACATAAGACCACCAAATGCTGCAATGACACTACATATAATAACCTGGCAGGTGAGCTTGGCGGGGAACTTCTTGCCGCCGGAATCCGCCACAATTTGTGCAGGCATGGTTGCAGTATTTGCTCTTGCTATCTTTGAAATTAATACAGTGAACAAAACTGAATTTTTGTTCAGTAGCTAACTAATTGACTTGTTTTTAATTTGTTCAGTGTCAACTAATCATATAAAGACTCTGAATTTCGAACTCAGTCTTCCTAAAATCTCTCATATTCCATCATTTAAGGAACTTAATTAATTGTCATATTTTTCATTATTTGCGACTTAAATTAAGTGTAACAGCCCAACTATCCACTAGAAATCGGAGTGAAAAGAGAGAGTGTTCAATTTACTGTTGAAACTGCCCTTAATTATAGAGCTAATTGAGTTGTCATTTAGAATTGAAATGTACCGACTAAAAATAACTACAATTTTTTTTATTTTTTTAGTAGAGAAAGTCCATTATTAAGACCAGCTTTTCTGCCGAGTATTTTGTATAAATAATATTTACACTATCAAAAGAATATTATTAATATCTACAAAATTATCTAGCTAATATAAAAACAACAGCAAATGCTACATAATAGGATAATATTGAGGATTTTCTCTATCATAATAGGATAAAGTAGGATTTTGAATAAACAACCAATATCTGTTGTATTAAGAAATTCATTTTAAAGGAAACATTATTATCATAATTTATTTATCTTAATTTAAATCACTTTAAAAAAGAAGAAGAAGAAGAAGAAGAAATGGATACAAACACTAATTGAATAAGCTTAATTGTGATTTTTATTGTTATAATATATAATATTTTATTACTTATTTTATATTTAAAATGAAAAAAATATAAAAAATCTACTATTTTTTAATACGTGTGAAAAAAGAAAGTAGACCATTATTTTGGACGGAAGAGAGTATGGATGTAGACAAATAAAAACATAGCACAACCTCGCACTTGGCATGCAGTTGCAACTGCCCTGCCTTTCAGCATGAATTCGAGGAAGCATGATCTCGGTTGTTTTCTTAAATAAAACAGAACAGGCAACTTAGTAAAACTTTTATAATAAAAGAATTGTACAGTAACATCTTTCTTCATATCAAAAAATCGATTTTCATTATCAGCTTTACATTTTTAAACCAACAATTTGTCTATTAATGAATACTGTTCAATTGAATATTGTTCTGTCTATTGTAATCTTCAAGCTAAGAAATAGCACAAAAACTTATCTTTTTAATAGAAAGAGGAAGATAATAGGAAATAAATTGCTGATATCCTTTCAATTAACCACTAAAACCAGAAAGCAAGCTTGATATCTAAGAACAAAAAATTGGAGAAAAAAGTAACTTTAAGCTATGAAACCATCTGCATTGGATCATTAGAAGAAAAAAGTGGAAAAATGAAATTGCTATTCAGTTAACTTTTCCGTTTGTTTATGTTGAAGTTGTTGCTGTTCCTTGCTAGCATCATAGTCCTTGTAGTATCTCCTCCAAAACCAATGCTTCTTCCAAACTCTATCAATCATTTCATCAATGGGGACGCCTTTTGTTTCAGGCAAAAGGTATATGGCAAATAAGCACATGACAAGCAGCCAACCAGCAAAGAAAAAGAAAATCCCGGATCGCATATGGCATAACATGGTGAGAAATGTTTGAGCAATGATGAATGTACATATCATATTCATGCTAACAGTGATGAACAAAGCAGTACTTCGCGTCTCCAATGGGAAGGTTTCGCTAGGAATTAACCAGCCAAGAGGACCCCATGACCACGCAAATCCGGCCAAGAATACACAGATCAATGCAATCACAACTATGCAATAAGTTTGTGGCACAACATTTGTGCTTTTCAAGTGGACTAAAAGAATTCCTCCGATTGTGCACTGAAAGAAACAAAAAACATTATCAGACTCAATAATTCCATTCCTATATGACCAGAAAGCATAACATGTTCGAGTTTACGTCGAAAAATGATCTTACCTGAGAAATAAGCATCTGAATTGCAGCTTCAACCAGCAACACCCTTCTTCCAGCTCTATCAACAACTAACATCGCAACCACAGTGCCGAATGGTTTAACAATATTAGCCATAACAGCTGATAAGAGAGAAGCATTATCGCCGAATCCCATTGTAAGGAAGAGAACAGGGGCATAAAACACAACAGCTGTGATGCCTGTGAATTGCTGGAAGAATTGAAGAAGTGAGCCACAAATAAGCTGAGGCCTATTATACTGACTCATGAGACTCCTAAAAGGATGCTTTATCTGTTTAGCTATTTCAACAGCTTCCGAAATTTCTCTATACTCTTTATCAACATTATCAATTCCTCTGATTTTTCTCAGAGTTGATAGCCCTTTTTCGGTCTTTCCTCTCTCTATAAGGCTTGTGGGTGTCTCCACAATGATAAGAGAGCCCATGAGAAGAACTAAAGCAGGCACAGCAGCACCACCCAAAGATAACCTCCAGCCATATGGACGCAACTTTGCAGTGAAATAATTTATAATATTAGCCAACAGAATCCCAAATGTGATCAGCAACTGAAAACAAATGTTAAGACCTCCTCTGTACCTTGGGGGTGCAATTTCTGATATGAAAAGTGGCACCACCTGAAAATGGCATTTTCACAAATGCTTACAAGGCATCCAAAATTGATTCACACAAAGAAAGAAACTTTATTAATATGCGCTTTTGATTTATGTACCTGGTTACCAAATCCCACTCCAGTACCAAGAAACATTCTTCCAATAATCAACATTCCAAGATTCTCAGCAGCAGCATTCAAAATGGCTCCAATGAGGAAGAAAATAGAGGCAACTTGGATTGTGGGTTTTCTACCAAATTTCTTGGTAACTATAGAAGCAAAAAAGCTGGCAAAAATGGCTGCTAAATAAAGAGAAGATGTAAAAAGCTGGAGATATTGATTGCTATATTTGCAGTAGTTGTCTGATTTAGCTTGGTGTTTCTTTACATAAACAGTAGGAAAGAACTTCTTCAAGAAACTATCCATTGATGTCACTCCTCCTACAATTAAGAACAGATCATACGGTTTACGTAAATGGGTTGATCTGAAATTCAGAATTTTGACGAAATTAAAAAGAAAGATGTGAACTTTGGGTACCTGAAATGCCAATATCATAACCAAACATGAAACCGCCAACAGCAGCAATAATGGTGCAAACAAAGACCTGAATGGTGAGCTTGGCCGGGAAATCCTGAGGATGACCACCGGCTTCGACGGTGATTAAGCCACCGGCCATTGTTGAAAACTTTGGTTTCTCTCTTTACACTAAAAAATAAACAACAATCTGCAGATCTGAAATTGTATGCAACAGCAATATTACGAGTTACTGTTAGCTTTAGGACTTTATCGATTGCAATTTCCAATTCTAGTTGGCCAATTGCATTATTAAACAACTAAACAATTGAAGAAGCCGTTGTTTTTTAGCTCGATGAGTGAAACGTTTGCTCTTGAGCTACGGGACCAATTAGATGGAGCCACTTGGCATTTTCAAAGCTTTCTTCTGGGACTGATTGACTTGTAAACATGTGGAAAAATTTGAGTTGAAATTTACTTTGTTTTCGATAATGTGGGATTATTATTATTATTATTATTATTATTATTATTATTATTATATCGTTATTGTTACCATTACTATCATCTTCATGATTATCTGATCATCATTGGTAGCTGCTATTAAGAAGAATCAAGCATTTGCCGTCCTGCCTGTAAGTTGTCCACAACTAGTTGCCAAACCTTTTTGATAAATTATTTTTGCTAAATAATGTACAATTCTTGTTAGGACTTTTTTTATAAATAATATATTTAAAAAAAAAATAATTTGAATTTTGAAATATATTGAAAAAGAATTAAGAAAATGGGATGTTCCATTCCATTTATGCGGAATGGAACACCCCAGCTGTTATTTTTTTTTTTTTAGGGCAGTTTTTCCATGAAAAAGCTGTTTTTTTTATTTTTTATTTTGAATGAGAAAAAATCTTTAATTTTATTAAGACACGAAAAATATTTTTTTTATCCAATTTGATAAATAGGATAATATTTATAAAAAATATTTTCATTTTATTCACTTTGTTAAATACAATAAAAAAAATTATAGGTTAATAATAATTTATTAAAGTTTAAAATTACTAATTGAATCTTTTTAATAAAATATTCTTTAATTTTGATTATGTATATAATAAATATATTATTTTTATTGTATAAAATATTACTAATTTTAAATTTTAATCAATTATCATAATCTACAATTTTTTATCCTATTTATTAAAAAGAATAAAATGAAAATATTTTTTCATAAATATTACACTATTTATCAACTTGGATAAAAAAATATTTTCTGCTTCTTAATAAAATTAAAAAAGAATTCATTAAAAAAGATAAAATAAATTAAATTAAAAAAAATTTAAAAAAGGCAGCTTTTGCATTTGTTAAAATTGCCCAAAAAAAAATTGGGGTGTTCCATTTACACGGCAGTGAGCTACAAAAATAGGTAAAATAAATTATTTTTGTTAAAATAAATTATTTTGTTTAATTCTTTTTCAACAAACCTCAAAATTTAAATTATTTTGTTAAAATAAATTATTTATAAAAAAAGTCTCATTCTTCTTTATGAGTCATGCATTGAATTTGATTTCAAACGTGTGTGTATATGTGTATATATATATATATATATATATATATATATATATATATATATATATATATATATATATATATATATATATATATATATATATATATATATATATATATATATATTATAAAAAAATGCAATAACTTATGTGTTCATTGCATTTTATTATTTGTATTATTTTTTAATAAAATTTAAATTTTATTTATTCGATATTTTTAAATTTTTAACTAAATTTATTTTTTTTGGATTTAGAAATTGTGTCTTAAAATTTTAAAATTTATTAATCTATTGTTTATAATCAAATATATTTAAATTTATGGATTAAGCAATTTTGAGTATTTCTAAAACAATAATAATTTAGTTTTAACCGCTCAATTTTATTCTGAATGTAAGCCTATTTAATAATTTTTTAATTCTAATAAAAATAATAAAAATATCACATATAATGAAATAGAGTTAGTAATATTTTTTTTAATGTAGAATGCCATTGCCTTAATTCTCATGCATTCAAATGTGATAACTGGACACTTAACTATCGAATTCGTAGAACTGAACTCATCGAAATATTCAACTTTCAAGTAACTTGGTTTCTCCATATAGCTCGGGTTAGTTCATACAGTTCGGTATCCGAATGCTACTAGAAAAGTTTTTACTATTTAGAATACCTTCAAAATCATTAGAAAATTTCAATTTCATTATAACAGAAATTATTTGGGATTTGACTTATCTGATTTTACAAATCAAAAATTGATAAAATCGTATCTGATTAAGAATACTATTTAATTAAATAAGGAAATCGACTCGTATTTAGACTCAACTACTTTAATTATGTAGCAATAAATTCAGGTATGAGGCTCTCTCTATATCTTTTTTTCCAATCTTAACATATTTTTTTTATTCTCTTAAATTTTTGATTCGACTGTCGGACTATCTATTATCGAAAATTTGCCGAATTTCTTGTATTTTTAGGTGACTATTTCTTATCTACAACCCAAAATTTTGAACAGTCATCGAAATGCAATAACTTTTTTTTTTTATTATTTTACACAAACATTAAAACATTTATTACTGGAGTAGATGAAGGAAATGCATTAATCAACTAAACACAACTCATTAATTAATAGAAATCTCACCACAATAAATCTCATCTATTTGATTGTTTTTGAATAAAATCATTCACTTCCTTAAAAGAACAAAGTGGACTCGGGCATATCCATACCCCAAAACTCATGGATGGTATTCGGATACGTACTCAACCAAATAAACTTCGTTTCCTTCTTTCTTCATCCCATCACAGTACCTTCTCTGCCATTCTTGCAATAAATCAAATCCTCCAATTATAAAAAGAATAGCAGGAAACTTCACACCCGAAATATTATCCGACTTTGATCCGAATATATTTGCAACTGGATAGTCCCGATCCGACCCGTCTGGCAAAAATGCCTTCCAAAACCAATCGGTTACCTCCAAAGTTAAAACCGGAGCATCGGCAAACCGGATCTCCGGTACAGTTCTTTCTTCTCCGCCGAAAAATGGCCGGATAGAGACTAAACCGATTATCTTTAGATTCTGGAAATCATATCCACTTGCTTTAACAGCCGAAAGATGAATCAAGTTACCGCAGGCACTATCTCCGAGCAGAAAACACCGCTGTGGATCGGCGTAAGAAGGCAAGCTAGTAATAACCGAAATTCTCATCCAGAAATTTCAGAGCATCAAAGCAATCATCATACTGGAACGGAAATCGATGCTCCGGAGCGAGGCGGTAGTTGACAGAGACCGACAATGGAATTCAGTTGAGAAGCAAGCCGCCGGCAACAAAACTCGCAGGAAATGGAGTCTGCGGTGAAGAAACAGAATCCTCCACCGTGCATGTAGATTATTACAGGCACAGAGCTGGTGGTGACGGCGGAGGTAGGGATGTAGAGGCGAAACCAGAGGTTGCGAGCTGCGTCGATGATGAAGTCAGAAGTTTTGACGCCATGTTTAGGCGTTTCGGAAGGCGAGAATTTGTAGTCGAAGAAACTCCAGATACGGCGGCTGACCGTGAATTTTGGTTTCATCTCTGTTTCGCAACGTTTGGTTTTGGATTGGGCCAAAGGTTCGTTTTTGCACCTAATATTTTTTTAAATCTGTTTGGGCCAAAGGTTCGTCAATTGCCGCTAATTTTGACCGTTAATATGTTAGTTGACTACTAGTAGAACATGTGTCACATATTCATGAGACATGTGAATTAAACGTTTGGGTGCCAAATATTACCTCTAACGTTTTTTGAAACATGCAAATTTGCTTTTAACGTTTGAAAAATGAGAGATTTTTATCTTTACAGTCAATTACCGGTAACTTTAACTGTTAACATGCTAGTTGACCGCTGACGCCAGAAAAAAAACTCCCATTTTACAAACGTCAGGGACAATTTTGCCTTAAAATAAACGTTAGAAACAAATTTGCACATTTGAAAAAATGTTAAAGGCAAGCCTTAGGATTATGAACAATGGGTTTATAGAAAACAAGATTAAATAAAAAGTTTAATTATTCATTTCGTTATGTAATATATGTCATTTTTATTATTTTTATTAATATTAAAAAATATTAATTAGTTTTAAATTTAAAATAAAATTAAAAAATTTAATACACAAATTTAAATCTAATAAATCAATTTTTATTAAAAAAAATAAATTACATTTAAAATATAAAAGTGACATATAAATAAAATTTAAATTTTACTAAAAAAATTTCAGATATTATACCACGGATGGAGCATAGTTCAGTAAAATAAATTATGATGGGTAGCCGTAACTGTCATTTGATTCCACAGTGTGATTGCATGCATTTATCCATTGTTGGATGGCAGCTGCTATTTTTCTAGCAAAATGGATGCTGCACTGCGGTTATAGCTATGTAATCCAAAGGAGAGACGTATGATTCTTGCAATTATCTGCTACGACACCAACTATTAGTATTTCTTTGTCTTAGTTGGAGAAGTTGTGTAGCTCTATGGAGTAATTGATTTGATTTAATTTAATTAATTATGCTATTGATAACTACACTAATCTACGTAATTTTATACACAATGTCATTAATTAATTAGCTTATTTATTCAGTACAATAAAATTCCGACATGATATAAAATAAAATCTCTCATTTAATTGATTTCCTGTTAATAATCGGACTTCCTCTTTTGCCCTTTCGTAGCTTTGAAGAAAAGAAATATTTATATTTTCAAAGAGATTTCTCTAACTTGCAAGATTAATATGCTAAACTAAATTCTAATAACTTGATAATATTAATTAATATTATAACTTTAAATTGTGTAAATTTAATTATATATTAATATTATAACTTGATAATACTAGTAATTTATATATAAATATTATTTATAATTTTTACTATATAGTTATTATATAAATTTAACTTCATAATTATTTGTATTAAATATTTTAATGCATGAAATTAATATAATAAATAGTTTTTTCATGATGATTTCCATTTACCAGTAGGAGTAGGATTTGACCAATATTCTCGCAAGTCTTTGTCTCCAAGTTACTATTTCTTTATTTAAACTCCAATTCTAGTTTTCTTTCTTGTTTCTCTTCACCATCTTCGAATCATACAATCATGGAGCTCAATTCAGATATAATTTTTGAAATTTTATCACGTTCATCCATCAAAACAGTAGCAAAATGCAGGGTTCTTTCCAAAGAATGCAATCGTATCAGCCATGAATCAAGCTTCGTCAACCTTCATTGTCAAAGAACAGGAACTTTATCTGGATTTTTTCTGCAAGATATCAGGAAGAACAAGCATTATTCGACCTTCTTTTCCATCCAGAATTCAGCTTCAAATCACGATCTTTCTCTTGATTTTTTACCAGTTCCTGTAAAGATCGAAGCAGCATCAGTACAAGGTATTCTTGTTTGTGTTGGCGAAGGATCAAAAAACCGAACAATTCCGAGATATTATGTCTGCAAACCGAGTACTAAGGAATGGGAAAAAATCCCAAACCCGAAAACAAGATACGATACTGTAAGAACTGGTATCGTGATTTTGAGGTCAAATCCTTTGCAGTATAAGATTGTTAGATTCTCTTATCAGCATCAACTCTGTAACTACAGATATAACTATCTCGGATGTGAGATTTTTGATTCGATTAGCAGACAATGGAGGCAATTAGAGCCAGTAAAATTAGCATACGATGAGTTTTTAAGATACTATGCACCAACAGTTTCAGCTTCTGGCAACCTCCATTGGCTAACAACGGATAATAATGTGTTGGCATTTGATTTAAAAGCGGAGAATTATACTATTTTTTCGCTTCCTTCATCGGTTCATGACTTTGATTGTTATACATTGTTGACTTCTTATGAAGGGAAGCTTGGTCTAATTTTGATGGTGAAACAGATGAGTTGTTTCGAGTTGTGGGTTATGGAGATCTACGAGCAGAAAATATGGGCTAAAAGAGAACAAATTAGTATTGAATCTTTAAGAGAATGGGAGCCTTACACTCGTCCTGTAGGTTTGTATAATTCTGATGTTTCACTTATGAGGGGATTTTGTGAAATAATGTTTTTCAAGTTCAAGAATGGAATTAGTACTGATAAAGTGAAGTTGCAGAATGATTTTAAGAATTCAGAAATTTTTCAAATTCGATCAGACTTCGAGCTTTGCAATCTGAATAGTCTGTTCTTGAAGAAGAGGACCAGATCAAAGCCATGGGAGAAGTACATTAATCACCTGTGTTTTGTTCTTAGTCCTACGTTGGTTCTTTTGCTTTTGTTTTATTTTCTCTGCAAGTGATAATATATTTGTAATCCGGATTTTATAGCTTAATTATTATTCTTAATTTTTGGTAGAAAATCGTTGTGTCATCGGCTCAATCTATAATTAAGTTCTGAGATATTCATATAGAGACCAAAGTTAAAAGCTATGCTACATAACTCATCAAATAAAATTCAGCCATGGAATTACAGTCCATTCTTGGATTGTTTCTCAGCCCTTCTTCTGGCTCTTCTTTCTCTAGAGCTGACAGATGGCCTGAACCCTTTTTCATTCTCTCGGTATTCTGAATCTTCTAAGTCTGTAAGAGATTTCTGATAATGAAAAGAATTTGTGATTATCAAAATATAACAATTGAGAAACAACCATAGAAATGGAAAATAAAAAACAATTGTAAAATTAAGAAGAAGATAACCTCTCTAAGTTCAGAGAAGCTGACAGCATAGAAAGTAACAGCAGCAGCAGCTATAATTCCCAGAACAGGAACAGCCATTTGCATCCCTCCATCCATTTTTTTTCCTTTGATTAAGACAAATTGGGAGAATGAATCTTCAATAAAATTAAAATTAACTTCAACAAATTTCAGAATCAGACACAACAAGTAGAAATCAAATAAATTAGGAGAACGAATTTTCACTTTTCAGAATCAGAATTAAAATTACAGAGAGGAATTACCTTACTTCCCGGCGCGCTAATGGAGAACCGGAGACGGTTAGGAGCTCTTTTGGCTTCTTCAGTTCTTTTGGATAAAGAGAGAGAGAGAGAGAGTGAGAGTGAAATAGACAGACAGAGAGCATCACAGTTTTCTTAAAAATCCAGATAAGGCGCATAACTCATTAGCCACCATGGAAGACATTTGGCCACATGTTTTTCAGATTATGCTTACTGCCCTCTCCACTGTTTCTATGTTTCATTGGTTTGGGCTCAACAAGGCCCAACTGCCACTATCTATATACATGAAATCTTTTATTTATTATTCCATCCGTTCCTAAATAACAGTCACTTTTTTTATTTTCACAAAAATTAAGAATACGGTCCTGTATAATTTGGGATGAATACGGTCCTGTATAATTTCTTAGACATTTAATTGATCTATTTTCCAGCAAAGTTTAAGGATAAAAAAGTGCAGGGCCAGCAAAATGATTTATAGTTTGTCAAAATTTTGATATGATATACACATTTCAGCTTTCTCTTTGTTTTACAGATTCATCAACCACAAAAAAGGAAACAAAATGGAAAACCAGAAGCACTGAACAGAAATAATGCTTCAAAAATTCAGTTTTCCTGTCAGCTAATCACAGTAATTAAGTACTAAAATCCTACTATAAGAAATATACAGTTGCTATATTTTTATCGGTATATTCTATTTCACATATTTGCAAGAGAATTTCAGATTTCAAGATCTTGACATATTCCATCTCATGCTGCCTCAGATTTTGCAGCTTCAGCCTCATCAATGATTGTATTATTTTTTATTTCATCACTCCCAGTTCCATCTTTACTCATATCTTTTATGTCATTTGAATTGTTCATTTCCTCTGGTGGGTTCTCAATTTCATCCTCAGTCACGTTTCTTGATTCAGATTCAGTGTCTTTGATGGCTTCCATGCCATGATCCTGATCTTCTTTGATGTTTATGTCATCAGTTATTGTATCCTGAATTGTTGCAGAGTTCTGCAGTAGAGTCTGTCAGTACCAATGTTCAAAGATATCAGAATCCTGAATTCTAAAATTGGCACTAACTTTTAGATAGAATTGCTTTGTATACCTCTTCTCCAACAGTGATTTGATCAGTTTCCTCTGCAGGTTTTGATGGGCTGCCAACATTTTTATCCTTTGTGAAATTGTCGTGTTCGCCTTCAGCATCTTTGGCTCCTGAATTGCCTTCTCCTACCTGTATATATTCATTTGAAGGATTAATTTACTTCCTACATGTCAATGGTGCGATGATATATAATCTCAATAGAAGCTATCTTTACCTCTGCTTGTATTATCAATTCAGAAATGTCCGAATCAGCACGTTCCTCCTCATATGTTGGTTGTTTTGATTCATCCAGAGCTGCAGATTCTGAAAAATCAGTATGCAGGTGTTGATTGAGATCTAATGTTGTTGGAGAAAATGGAACCTGGTCTGGCAAAACAGATTTTGGAGATGAAGATGAAATTGAATCCGCAGACTCTTGATCAATTGTCAATTCTTGTTGGATGCCTGATGCTGAGGGATCATCAGGATTTGGGTTCATTTCAGAACCCTCAAATTCTCTGATACTTTGCTCCTTTTCACCATCTTCGGTGGGCATCAAGATGTCTTTGCTTTCATTGGAAGTCTCATCTTCAGTTGTTGGCATTGCAAGGTCTACAATGGCTTGATCATCAGGGGACTTATCATAATCTCTTTCGTTATTCTGGCCCACGTCTGAAGTTTCTTCTTCAGCTCTCTTTGACAGGTCCGATAAATCTACTTGCTGAGTGACATTATCAACAGAGCTAGCTTCTTCTGCAATCTCTCTTGGAGAATCTAGATCAGTTTTTAACAGATCCTGAACTTCTTGCTCAATGGATTCTCTAGATTTACCATCATTTATGTCAACTACTGGATCATCGATACTAGAAGCAGTATTTGCCTCCTCTACAGACTGTTCAAGTGCATTTAATGAATTATGCTCAACATGCCTGCTGTTATCTGAATTGATTTCCTCAGCAAGTTCTGATAAATTATCTGAAACTTCCGAAATAATAGATCTTTCGGGTACCTGTGACATGTCTTCACCTAATTTTTGGTCTGGAACATCCACAGTATAATCAATGTTGACCTCCTCCATAGGCTGCTCAGGAAAGTTCTGTGACTCGTCCTCAGTCTGATTTCCACCTTCTGAAATTCTTTCATTAGAAATGATAGATCTCTCAGGCACGTTTTGTGTGACTTCATCTGAATTTTGATCTCCAAGATCATTATACGTATTGACTGGAACATCTGCGGTATAAGTAATTGAAACCTCCTCGACAGGCTGCTCAGGAGAGTTTGGTGACTTGCTCTCAATCTGATTGCTACTTTCTAAAGATCTTTCATTAGAAATAATGGATGTTTCAGGCACACTGCTGGTGACTTCAACCAAATTCTGGTCCCCAAGATCATTGTTTGTATGAATTGGAACATTTGCAACCTCAGCAATGGAAACCTCCCGGAGAGAACTCAATGGCTTGCCTTCAATAAAATTGCTGCATTCTGAATCAATTTCCTCCGCTGATTGCTTTAGATCATGGGCCACCTCAGAAATGATAGATGTTTCAGGCACTCCGGCTGTGACTTCAGCTGATTTTTGATCTTCTAAATCATCAAATGTATGAACAGGAACATCTTCAGCTTGAGCAACGCTAACATCCTCCATAGTCTGCTCAGGAGAGTGTGGTGACTTGTTTTCAATCTGATTGCAACTTTCTAAATTTATTTCATCAGCTGGTTCTAAAAGATCGTGGGCTACTTCAGAAGTAATAGAAGTTTCAGGCACACTGTGTGTGAATTCAACCGAATTTTGATCTCCTTGATCATCATTCGCATGAACATGTACATCTTCAGGATGAGTTATAATGACCTCGCCTATGGATTGCTCGGGAGATTTTGGTGACTTGCTTTCAATCTGATTGCTACTTTCTGAATTTATTTCATCAGTTGGTTCTAAAAGATCACGGGCTACTTCAAAAGTAATAGACATTTCAGGCATACTGTGTGTGACTCCAATCGAATTTTGATCTCCTAGATCATCATTCATATGAACAGGAACATCCGTAGGATGAGTTATAATAACCTCGTCTATGGATTGCTCAGGAGATTTCGGTGACTTGCTCTCAATCTGATTGCTACTTTCTGAATTTATTTGATCAGTTGGTTCTAAAGGATCATTGGCTACTTCAGAAGTAATAGAAGTTTCAGGCACACTGAGTGTGACTTCAACCAAATTTTGATCTCTTAGATCATCATTCGTGTGAACATGAACATCTGCAGTAAGAGCTCTAATAACCTCATCTTCAGACTGCTCGGGAGATTTTGGTGACTTGCTCTCTATCATATTGCCACTTTCTAAATTTATCTCATCAATATGTTCTTGAGCTACCTCAGAAATAACAGAATTTTCTGTTATACCGTGTGTGATTTCAACCGACTCTTGATCTCCTATATAATCATTTTTACAAACAGGAACATCTACAGTATAAGCAATGCTAACCTTCTCCACAGCTTGCTCAGGATAGTTCGGTGACTTGCTCTCAATGTGATTGCTACTTTCTGAGTTTATTTCATCAACTGGTTCTGAAAAATCGCAGGCTAATTCTGGAACAGCAGAAGTTTCAGGCACATTAGGAGTGACTTCAACCGAATGTTGATCTCCTACAACCTTCTTAGGAGAATTCATTGATTCCTATGTGAAAACCCAAACAAGAAATCACGTTAGTGAGTTTGTATAACTTTTTAGCAAATTATGCCTAAAGATTTAAAGTTACCAACTGACCTGTGGCTTTTTCAAATGCTCTTCAGGAGGTGGTGTAGAAGAAATTGATGAATCTAGCAAACTTGTTCCTTCCATTGAACTTTCTGGTGGGTTCGAATCTTGCAATTCATTGGCTACTTGTTCTCCATCATTGGAGACCTTATGATCAGAATTAACTGAAAGATTTTGATCTTGTTGAGGTAAATGAATTCCTACTGATGATGGAATTGGATCCTGAAGTTCCTGTTGGAATCCTGGAAACTCTCTCGGAATGTTATCCCCGTCGAATTCATTTGCTTCGGACAATGTTTGATCGTGTTCTACTTTAGGTGCATGAGGTGAGACACCCCACATTTCATCACTACCAGAAGTAATTTCCTTCTCTATATCCCCATCATAAGTCAAGGAATCTCCGTCATTAGATGAAGCAGATCCATCTCCTGTCAATGGAGGCGAACCGACTTCTGAGACCTCTACTTGCATATCAGAACCTATGGAATCAGATGGGGCATGCCACGGCCCATTATTCGTGTAAAGTAAATGGTTCTCTAAACTTGACCTGTCAATTGTAGAAGGGCTGGCAATATAAGAGACTTCATTAAGAGCTCTAGCTTTGGGAAGTGGGCAGGGAGCTGAATTTTGGTTAGGACTAATTACTGTATCAGGAAATCTAAAAACAGGAGGTTTTATATTTGTCAAACCAGTAGTTTTCTTTGCCCTGGTTGCTGCTTCATTATCTTCTGACAATGAAGATGAACTTGATTCGCGTTTCTTATGCTTGATTTCGTGCACCATCCCCATTTTTGTGTCATTTTCTTTACTTATGCTTGATTCTGTGCCGATATTCTCCATCTCTTTTTCCTCTTCAGGTTGGATGTTTACCTCATGGGAAGTTTCATTTTTCTGTGTGACAAGATCAGTAACACTTAATGTACGACTAATGAAGTCTTCTTCTTGGACTTGTGAATGTCCTACCAACCAGTCAGGCTGTCCTTTACCTGTAAAATTTTTATAGCTGAACAAAAAAAAAAAAAAAAAAAAAGACAAAAGAAATGAAAAGAAGAAATTGTTTTCTTACCTATCTGCCTTGTGAATCTTGGTTGGCCTGAAATATTATTCTCATTCAGCTTGCCTTGGAAAGGAAAAGAAGGTCCTAAACTGAAACTCTCATGCCTGCAGAACATCATTTCCCTTTGATGAGCTTCCATGAATTCCTGATGGAAACTGTCTGCCATCAGATTCGGTTTTTCTTCAAAGGGATCATAAGGAATGTCGAACGGATTTCGATTCTGTAACAAAATAGAAGGTGCTGAACCAGGAATTTGATCGTACGGGGCATAAGGAACATCAAAAGTATGGCTTCTTGTGATTGAGACGGGAGCCACTGGAATGGAACCACAAGCATTGATGTTACCAAACAGATATTTATCCGTTTGCATTTTGTATAATTTTCTTGCTCTACGTCTTGCAATGAGGCTTTCCAGCCTTTTGTTCCTTTCGAGTTCGGAAAGTCCAAGATCCATCAGGTTCTTTTGATCATCTTCAGTCCATTCCACAGCTTTAATCCTACCTTGTTTTGCCTCATCTTCTTCAGAGCTTAAGCTTTCAATTTCTGTCTTACCACCACCATCAGGTTTTCGAATGCTATCTTCCATTCTAGTTTGAGATGTGATATCAGCAACAGAAACATCTCTTGAGCCACTTGGAAAATCTTTTTTCTCCTCTGTAATTTCTCTTTGTTTTTGTTCAATCCTTACAGGATCATCTTCAGGATTTTTTGAGTTCTTTCCTTCAGAGTTTCTATCAGAAGTGTAAGTCCTTCTAACAGACTTTCCATCTTTCTTCCTTAGCTTTCCACGTACCGCTGCATCAATTTTCTTCTCATGATCTTTTTCGGTTTTCGGCTTTTGTGAATGCCAATAAAATCTAATGAAAACATAAGTGCAGGCAAGAAATGGGGAAGCGTAAATCAAGAAAAAGAAAGCTTTAGGAAGAAAGAAGTATAAAATAAACAAGAAAACTAATACACTTGAAATCAATGGATGCTTTTGTACAAATCTTGAACAAATGTTGAAGGAAAATTTAGTAATCATCAACAGAAAAGCTTGAATCTTTTTTGCATCAATGCCCATTTTTTATATTTTCCAGGAAAAATTGCTGAGGAACTAAATACTTTGTTTGAGTTCATATATACACGGCATGCATATTATTCCCATGAAAATGTCATAATTAACAAAACCCACATTGGGGAAGAGATTTTGGGTTTGAAAGAACAATAAATTACAGGATTTTGAGATTGGTATGTGAAAAAGATGAAGATTAGGACGATAAGAGAGGACAGTTTTTCCCAGAAATGAAGACCAACCAAAATTATCTGAGTTGTTGCTGGTAGCTTTGGCTAAGGATTATTTTTTCATTTTTAGTAATGTTTTTTTTGGTTGAAAGCATACGTGAGATCCTGTTATTTAGGACTTGGGATTTGCTATTTTTCATGGATGAAACAAAATAGAAACATGCAATAGGCGGTTGTCATTTGCAATTAAGGGTGAGTTTGGTTCGGTTATCACACAAATTTCGGTTCAGTTCGGTTTCGTAAAATTATGTAATTTCATTTTTCGGTTATTTCGGTTCGATTCGGTTATTAAACTGAACCGAGCGTTGCTCACCCCTATTTGCAATAGAAAAATTGCACTTTACGGTACTTGGTGTGTCTTATGCTAGAGGACGAACGTTTCAAGGAATATATTTTTCTACAATGCATTTTACAAGATCACTACTATTTAAATATAAATATAAAATGCTATTCAAAATCTTATTCTTACTTTCATTGCTTGAGAAAATTATAAAAAAATTTATAATATAAAAATACTTTAATTTATCTATTTTAGTCTAAAAAGTTACTTCATCTAAAAATTCATTAAAAATTGATTGGAATGTACGGTGGGCACATACTAATAAAATCTAAAATAAAGAAAAAAAATATTAGGAATAACAAAGCGGTTTAAATAAGCGTAGAAAATAGAAGCTAATTAAAAAGTGATTTGCCAACAGATAGTTGACATATGCCAATTATATATTCCGGTGAGATTTTGATCGATTTCCGAATAAAGTGATTTTTTAAATTAAAATAGATAAATTGAAATATTTTTTGCATTGCAATTTTTTTTTTGTAAATTTTTCGTTATGAATATATAAATTCTATAGTTGAAATTAACCTAAATTTATTTGTGGTCAATGAACAGAATCTAAAGAACAAATATCAGGATAAGTAGAGATATATATAAGTAGGTAATTTTTTGTTTTGTATTATTAATGCACGTTTCTAAATAATTCCAATGCAAGAAATATCTCTTTATGCATTTTTAATTTCCACAAAATAAAAATAATTATATTATAATTTTAAGATTAATAATTAGTGCAAACAAAAGTAGCTGAATATGGACAAAAATGGGTTTACAATAAATTGCTGAAAGCCACAAACTGAGCCCAAAATAAATCCAAGCTCGCCTTTCTTGTCCTCTCTGGCCGAATATGTGGCGATTCTCGCGCCAAACATATCATCACAATCGGCCCATCCATATTCTCATTATCCAATACCACGTGTCAACATTACACCCTCAGGACACAGGCAATATAAGAGCACAGCAACACTGAATATTCACTTAGATGCAGGTTGTGCCAAAAAAACCAACAAGCCAGACCGAAGTTTATTTGGAAACTTTGGGATTAATTTCATTTGTGTTGGTTAGACATATAAACCAGACCGACATTTTTTCTTACCATTTAAACCATAATAGTGTGCTTTGTTTTAGGTGAGAACAACGAAAAATGAAAAAAAAAATTAGTTAATCGAAAAATCGATCGAAAATAATATATTCAAGATAAAATTAAAAATTTAAATAAATCCATAAATCCTTTTAGATTTTTTGATTATATTTTCTACATTTTTCTATTTTGAGTTACACTTTCGATTTATGAATTTCGGTTAACCACTTATTATTTTAGATTTAAACATTTTATTTATATTCTTTTCTTTATAAAATTTATATATTATTTTTATATATGTGCATTTTATTTTATTCTATTTTCCAAAAAAATATTTAAATAATATTTAATGTTTTTTTATATTACTAATTTAGTTTTTCTTTAAAGTGTATAACTTTTGACTTTTATCATACATATTAAGGAAATGAAAATAAATATTAGTAGTTGACTATTTTATTATTTTATTAATTAACTTAGAAAAAAAGTAACAATAAATATATAAATGTATTTAAAATATCAAGAAAATGATAAAATGGAAAAAGTGCATTAAATATTTTTATGAATTCTGAAAAATACATTAAATTCCTCATTGAATTTTAAAAAGCAACAATTAAAATGAAACAAAAAAAAATCAAAAAGCGACCCTTAAAAAAGAATAAAGATAGTAATATTTATTTATACTTTCAATTATATACCGATTTAAAATATTATTGCATAATGAATTATGACTTGTTATACATTTTTAATAATTATAATTTTGTATTTTACTTTCAACTATTATTTGTAATTTAGTTAACTTGCGTATTTATTCTATATTTTGAATTGTATTTTCTTAATTAAAATAGATTTATAGAATAACAGAATTAATTCACGACGTATATTCACATGATACGCACGCATTTAAACCATCTGATCAAATGCGTACTGATAATTAGATAACTTAAATATATACGTACCAAATTACGTGCCATGGTAAATTTAAAATTTAAATTTGTAATTATATTTATTCAGACAGTAAAATTCGAGATTAATGAATTAATTAAACAAGATAAGTAGTTAAAAATCAATAACAAATTAAAAATCTATAAATAATTTTGAAAAATCAATATAGATTAACAAAATTGTGGGTGGGTCCCTATTTAGAGACGACGAACAGTTAACGAGAACAAAAAATAAAGAACGAGAGAGAACCCGGTACGGATCTCGAAACAGAAGCACATTGTTTAGTTTTAATCCAACGGCTGAAATTCAACATTGATCCATCTCCCTCAATTCTTCAGACTCGCGGCGATGTCGTCTTCCTCCTCAAAAATCTCCTTCACACAGAGAGAATAACATATAAATTGACGAAGTGATTTTTAAGGATTTTTAATCTTCTTCTGGTTATGTATTGGGTTTGTGAAAATTATTGATCATGTCATCGATGATTGAAACTCTAAGGCCAATAACGCACTCCAAATTTCATGCCAGTTCGAATTTCAGTCTTCATTACTCTCATGGTTTAAAAAAATCCTTCTTCAGATACCAGTCTAGGGTTTTTCTCCACCACAATTCCCATCGTTTTGTCTCAAATCCGGCACCGTTTTGTAACAATACTCCGGTAGTTACTTCGAAAATTCTACAGCATGGAGGGTTCTTAAGGGTTCAGAAGACAAGGGAGTATAGAATTTTGGCTAATTGTCAAGATAGTGATTCTTCGACGGCAAATTCGAACGAGAAAAGGACAGAAAGCGAAGGGCAAAAGGTGAGTAATAATCCGCAAAATTCGGGACCTAAGCAGAGGAGGGAAAAGCAAGGGAAGAGTCAGTGGTGGTGGTCGAAGAAACAGAGTTGGAAATGGCAGCCTTTGATTCAAGCGCAAGAAATTGGTGTTTTGCTTTTGCAATTGGGGATTGTTATGTTTGTTATGCGCTTGCTTCGCCCAGGGATCCCTTTGCCCGGGTCGGAGCCTCGACAACCGACCACTTTTATCAGTGTTCCGTACAGTGAATTCTTGAGCAAGATTAATAATAATCAGGTGCAGAAAGTGGAGGTTGATGGGGTTCATATTATGTTCAAACTGAAAAATGAAGGTAGTGGTTCTCAGGAGAGCAGCGAATTGGTGAATAGTAAGTTTCAAGATTCGGAATCTTTGTTGAGGAGTGTGGCGCCTACTACTAAGAGGATTGTTTATACAACTACTAGACCCACTGATATCAAGGCTCCCTATGAGAAAATGCTCGAGAATCAGGTTGAATTTGGATCCCCTGATAAGAGGTCCGGTGGATTCTTGAACTCAGCTTTGGTGAGTTTTGTTTTGTGGTCTTGATTCTTATGACTGCTAGTCGCTAAGTGCCTGTAGTTAGTGTAAATTTAGCATCTTGGTGCAACAGAAAAGAAAATAATTATAGTTTCTCCTGCTTTCCCACCAATGATATTGGCCTTTGAGGTGAAATTCAGATAAGAAATTGACTTTCTCTCTCTCTCATTTTTTTTTTCTTTTTTTTTTTTAAACATCAATTCCCTCAAAACAAAGGGAATCCCCAAGTTGTTTAGATGGCTTTGATAATAACTATGAGAACCTGTTGCTTTCATATTTGTATTGGTTTGTAGCAATCAAACATGGGTTTAAATGGATTGCTAGATTCTCTGGTCTAGACTAGTAATTTAACATTTCATTTTCATAATTAATGGGTTACCATGGTGATCAAGAACAATGCATCAAGAACAATGCAGTATTCATACATTCCTATGTTTGCCTAGGAGGCACCAGTCATGCCGAGTAAATGTTGGGTGCTGATCATAAAAGTCAGTGTTACCTTTAAGTTCATTATCCAATTAGCCATCTTGGGAATAGATAGCTCTATGCCCAATTCTGCTGTTGTCAATTTATAATTGTTGGCATTCGGAGCCAGTGTTTCCTTGAAGACTTTCTCTGCTCTCTTGATTTTTAACTTCTCATACGATCACTGTACATGTGTGGCTATTTATCGTCTTCATAATTTTCTTTCAAGGTTGAAGAGCTTACATTAAACAGGTAATAAACTGACTTATGTGTATCCCTCACATAGTTTTGCAATTTGAAGATGGAAAGTTTACTTTTTGTTATTGAAGTTATATTGTGTTTGTCCGGAGTTTGTGCCTCATGTGAAGCTTCATATCATTGACTTCAGCTGTTCATGCAGATAGCTTTGTTTTATGTGGCTGTACTTGCAGGGCTGCTTCACCGTTTCCCTGTTAGCTTTTCTCAGGTGCTTATTATTTTTCCTTGTGCTTCACCTTGAAGTTAATTCAATTTTAGCGAGGCTCTAATTCTATAAATTCTGTTGTGCAGCACACTGCTGGTCAAATTAGGAACCGCAAGTCGGGGGGTCCAGGGGGTGCAAAAGTGTCTGAGCAAGGGGAAGCAATCACTTTTGCTGACGTTGCTGGTGTCGATGAGGCTAAAGAAGAGCTTGAAGAGATTGTGGTATGCATTTACCTATATTTGTTTATTGTACTTGATATCCTTATCCTATTGGATGTCTTGGCTTCTTTTTACTAATTTGGAAACAATCTTTATTTGTGTATGTTTACTGCTCAGGAATTTCTCAGGAATCCAGACAGGTATGTAAGACTTGGCGCTCGCCCTCCCCGAGGTGTTCTTTTGGTAAGTTTAAAAAAATGTTGCCACAGTTTTATTGCCCCGCAATTCTTGTTTTGAGGACTCAAAAGTTTTATATTTCCCATTGTTCATTTGCCTGAGGTTTCTATGTTGAATATGGTTAATGGTATGCTACTAGAGTATGTTCATTTGCATGTTGGTTTCCAATCAACTGCCCTTATTCCAATTTGCATGTTGATTTACTGGATTCTGGAGCATACTTAGAAGAGGAAAGATTGCATATGAGTATTACTTTGCCTATTTGCAGGTGGGTCTTCCTGGGACTGGAAAGACTCTTTTAGCAAAGGCTGTTGCTGGAGAAGCTGAAGTTCCATTTATTAGTTGTTCTGCAAGTGAATTTGTTGAATTGTATGTTGGAATGGGTGCTTCCCGTGTGAGAGATCTCTTTGCCCGGGCAAAGAAGGAGGCACCATCGATAATTTTTATCGATGAGGTAAGAGTGCAGGAGTGGTTGCTGAGATGGGGTACCTTGCTCTTTACTATGCCCTCACAGTCTTTATCATACTTTTTTCCTGTACGCAGATAGATGCTGTGGCAAAAAGTCGTGACGGAAAATTTCGCATTGTCAGCAATGATGAACGGGAGCAAACTTTGAATCAATTACTTACTGTAAACAACCTTGTTCTGTAGTCTTACAATTTATCAAATATCTTATCCATCAATATGGAAGTTAAATATTTGAAACTGCATTGCAGGAAATGGATGGGTTTGATAGCAGCTCTGCTGTGATTGTTCTTGGTGCAACAAATAGATCAGATGTCCTAGATCCTGCACTTCGACGACCTGGAAGATTTGACCGTGTGGTTATGGTTTGTGATTTAGCTTGTTTGCAATTTCAACTGTCAAGATTAGACAGGAGTTAGTGCCCCTTAATGGACATCTCAGAAATTTATCTCATTTGGTCTTTAGGTGGAAACACCTGATAGGCATGGGAGAGAAGCCATTTTAAAAGTGCATGTTTCCAAAAAAGAACTTCCTCTTGGGGATGATGTTGACCTTAGTTACATTGCATCTATGACCACTGGTTTCACTGGGTAATTTGCCTCCTGAATTAGGAGATTTTTGCATCTCCAATTTTTGGCTAATAAATGAGAAGTGACCTTTCCATTTTCACAATATGCAGGGCTGATCTTGCAAATCTTGTAAATGAAGCTGCATTATTGGCAGGAAGAAAAAACAAAGTAGTAGTGGAAAAATTTGATTTCATTCATGCAGTGGAGCGATCAATAGCTGTAAGTCTCTCTGTTTCTCTCTCTCCCTCTGCTTGGTGTGACAAATGGGAATTGGTTTCTCCTAAATAACATAAAAATAAGACTGATGCTTGCACTACCAGCCAATTAACAGTGTCAAGTGATCATGGAATCTCACTGAGTTTAAGCTTAGTCTAGGAATATTTTATTATTTAACTTGTTCTGTTGCCAGCCCCTTGTATTCATCAGTTATGGTTTCTGTCTTGTTCTTTGTCTTGAATATAATGTTATGGCATGTTTTCTTATAGACCTCAGAAGTTATCTGTCCATGCGCTTCCTAATATTTATTTTCACATGGTTTTCATTTTTTATAGTGATTTTTTTGGGTTTTTATATGCGTGTTTTTAATGGAGTGCTATAGTGTTTTTAGCATGTTAAAGAATGGTAGCACATGCGTTTCCTTTCTCTTAGGATTTGGAGAGGTGAAAGGGAGAAAATTGCCTCTCTTCATTCAGAGATTGCTGAAGATAATGATCATATGACAGACTCGATAAATTTGCCATCCTTTCACAGGATTTATCTATTCATTCACTGTACATATTTTTTTGCTATTGTTAACTTAGATCAGAATCAATTTTAGTTAATTTATAGTCTTTTCCGATTTAATTTTTCTTTTTAATAATTTCTTGCATCCCTCAGTAACTTTTTAGTTGTGCAGCTACAGTGGTAATTTTGGAAACTTAAAGTAAAATAAATAATGAACGAAATTCCTTTTTTTTTTTTTTTGATAGGGTATAGAGAAAAAGACTGCCAAGTTACAAGGAAGTGAGAAAGCTGTGGTTGCACGTCATGAAGCTGGTCATGCAGTTGTTGGTACTGCTGTCGCCAACCTACTTCCTGGACAACCACGTGTTGAGGTAAAATGACTGGGAAAATTTTACTTTGCCCCCTATGTTTTTCTTTCTATTAGTGCCTTGGGTAAATCCAAGAATTGTGAAGCTGCATACATACATGATATGCCAAATGCCATTTCCATGCTTGCATTGCATCATATGTGCCCAAGGGCATCACTCTGTCTAAAAAAATTATAATAATTGTAAAATATCTTACTGTCTTATATTTTTTGAAGCATACATCGCCTGTTATCTAGCGTTTTCTATATGTAGAAACTGATTGCTTTAGTTGCAATGGCACATAGCAGTATCAAAGTCTGACAGACATGTTGTCCTTGAATGATCTTATTTTTTTGGTCCTATAACCTTATTGACAGGGAATTTTTAGAACCATGATAAAATAGCCTATCAGACTTGGGGAACTTCATGCACCATTATGATCATCTGCATAATTTGGATGTGTAGTAATTATAATAGCAACTCTTATTTATGTTATCAGAAGTTAAGCATTTTGCCAAGGTCAGGAGGGGCATTAGGCTTTACTTATACACCTCCAACAAATGAGGATAGATATTTGCTCTTCATTGATGAGTTACGTGGTCGCTTGGTCACTCTTCTTGGAGGTCGTGCAGCAGAAGAAGTTGTGTACTCAGGTCGTGTCTCAACAGGTGCTCTGGATGATATACGGCGAGCTACTGACATGGCATATAAGGCAGTGGCAGAATATGGTCTTAATCAGACAATAGGACCAGTATCTGTTGCAACCCTTTCTGGGGGCGGAATTGATGAGTCTGGAATTGCTCCATGGGGAAGGGATCAGGTCGTTGTTTTTTAGAGTTTATTTTCTTTCTTTTTATTAGCTTGCTTTAAGGCTGACCAGAAACTGAATTGCAACAGGGCCATCTTGTTGATCTTGTACAAAGAGAAGTGAAAGCATTGTTGCAATCTGCATTAGAAGTAGCACTTTCTGTTGTTCGAGCCAATCCTACTGTCTTGGAGGGTCTTGGTGCGCATCTGGAAGGTAATAGTTATGACATATTAAAGTTTTATATTATGGTCATACACATTTAGTGTCATTATGAAGACTTCCTACCTCCAATGTGTGCCCTGTTGTAAAAATTATATTTGTTGCTGGTTCAGAGAGAGAGAAAGTAGAAGGTGAGGAGCTGCAACAGTGGTTGAAATTGGTGGTTGCTCCAGAGGAACTTTCAGTCTTTGTTAGAGGCAAACAAGAGTCTCTTGTGCCACTACAAGCTGGGTCATGATATTGGCAGCAGCTCATCGTTTGCCAGCAAAATCCAACACAACCTTTTCATTGGCTTGAAATCACCTTTACAACTTTGTATATTTTACCAGAGGTAAATTTTGGCTGCACTTTAACATTAAGGGCCTAAACCTAGACAGAATGGGGAAATGCTGAAGATGCACTTGCTTGATAGCCTTGTTCGAGGCTTTTTCCATCTTAACAACACACGTTTTGATTCCCGCAGGCCAGTATTCTGAAATTGTTTTATATTGGCTTATAGAGTTGGTACAATTTTTTATTGTTGGCAAAATTGTAACCGGTTATTCAGATGTATACATGATTATTTTAGTGAAATATATAGTGTGTTAGATATGGATTGGTTCCTAAAGGTTCTGGTGTCTCTTTTGCGTTGTGCATATTAAGATTTTTTGCATCAAATTGTTTGGTGAGGTGATTTGTGTGATTGTATGATTTTATCTGATTGATGAGCCAGATTTGAGGCAGCCCATGCCGAGAGAATGTTCAAGCAGTGAGCGGCAGTGGAGCTCAACCGGTGGGAACCAGAGCACGGTGATTTACTTCCAATTTTTTTGATCTAAAAATCGAGAAGAATGCATAAATTTAATGCAAGAACATCATCATGCAAATTATGCAGAGTTTTTAACTTTTATTTTATTTTATCGAGTTCTCTGTGCGAAGAAATAATTGTTTCCGGCCTCAATAGAATAAAGGAAACTGTTTGGGAATTTAGTAGGGAAAAATAGAAAATTATTTTCCCACTGAAATTTATGAAAAAGGGATTAATTTTAACTTGATTATAGAAAATTTAAAATAAAATAATATAACTATTATTATAATGTACGAATTGTGAGAGTTGTGGTTACCCAAATTGAGCTGTAAATCTCGAATTGAGTAGTGATTTTAGTGGAGAAATTTTTTGTGCAATTTTCTATTTCTTAATTTGCAATTTAGTGAGATTTTTCTGCTAAAATTATTATTTAATTTATAATGTCATTTTGGTTATTAAAATTTTTAAAATTCGGTTATTATGGTTTTATTGATACAAAATAATAGTATTATTTTATTTTTTTTATTTATGATTCTTTGATATTCAATTTGATATTTTTAAATTTATGAAATTGATTTATTTAGATGGAATTTATAATTGAGAATGACATTTTCATCATATATAAAAATAAAAATTGAATATAGAATTTCATTTAAAAATATTTGGCTAGGATGAATAATATAATTTTAGAACTACAAATCATTTGATATTCCAAAAATGTTATCAAGAAGCAAGAGGTCGGTGATGATTTGGCATTGATGTTTTTGTTAGGACGTTGAAAATATCAGTGTTGTAATCGTTATCGTCACTGGTTATAGGAAATGTACAATAAATTATTAACTTTTGTACATTTTTTTTTTGTAAGGACCACCACCTCCTAAAGCACTCCAATTTTAATTTTCTTTTCCTATAAGGTAAAATAAGTCTTTAGATAACAAATTAATTATTATTCTCCATATTTACAAATAAATACTTATTTTTCTATTTTAATCTATTCATAAATATATATCAATTTTTTAAAAATATGATATATTCAAATGTAATTTTTTAAATGTACTTTTTAAGTATTAGTTTAATTTTTAAAATATATTTAATAATTAATTATCTTTTTTAAAAAAGATAAATTAATGAAAATATAGGATAATAAATAAATTTTTTAATCTTTATATAAAAAAATGGACACTCATTTATTAATAAAGATAAATTAGTAAAAATATAAAATACTAAATGAATTTTTTAATTTTTATATATAAAAAAGTGAATATTCATTTATGAATAGAGAAAGTACTAATTACTTTTATAATTTTTATTTGACTTTTTAATTTTTGCATAAATAGTATAATAGGCAAAAATATATATTGGATTGTTATTATCTTACTAAAAAAAGTTTCAACATTAATTTTTTTAAATTTGAAATTTTATCATATTAAATTCATGAATAAAAAATTAAAAAATATCCTATCAAAAAAGCCTGAAATGGATATCCGCTTAAAATTGATTTATAGGTTATAATGCTAGATTGCGTTCATACTTCTATGTCAGATTACTTTTTTCACGTCATTCATCACGTGGCATGATGATGTGGCATCCAATATTAATTTTTTTTTCATGTGCTGAGTGACATGGCATATGTATCACGTTAAATACTGATTTTGTATTACTTGATGTCCCATGTATAATTCAGTCATTTATCGAAAAATAATTAAAATAATTTTTTACGTATAAGTATTAAGTACACTAATTTTTACAACTAAAAAAATTTCTTTCATTATTTTGAATCAATAATTCGGTCATTTCGAGTGAAACTAATTCCAATTTTGTTGTTGATATGATGGCCGATGAGGCTTTTATCACAGTAGGGGCTTTGTGTGGCACAATATAGCTCCTTTTCGCCTTTCTCACCAGCTTGCATGAGATATGGCGGCAGATTTTTTTTGTGAATAGTGTTGCTGTTTTAAAAATCTATCCCAATAGACACTGTAAGCCATCACTTTTTGAGACACCTATTTAGCAATCAGAGACAGAGAAAGGGCCACTTGTTAAGAGCACTAGTAAAGCAGCCACTCGCACTCTATAAAGCCAAACGCTCTTCTGAACTTCTTCTCTACCCTTTTGCCTGCTTTCCGTCATTCAATTTCTATGTCTTCTCTTTTTCTATCTACTTTGATCGGAACTCACGAATTGATGGCGTCGGTGCAAGCTACTAGTTTGTCTTCTGCTCTCTGTAAAAATGGGGCTTCCCATTCTTCTTCTGTTAAGAAGTTTTCCCATGGAAGTTCCTTCTTGCCTGGATTTGATATGGTTGCTGGATTTAACAAGAAGGATTTGTTATTGTCTCGCTGTTTGGGTTCCGGATCAGGGGCTAGGGCTACTTTAACCTTTGATCCCCCTACCACCAATTCCGATCAAAGTAAGCAGAGGAGACATACTCTTGATCCTTCTTCTCCCGATTTTCATCCCCTTCCTTCTTTCGAACAGTGCTTTCCTAAAAGTACCAAAGAATACAGGTCTCCTTCCCTTTTTTCTTTTTTTTTTTTGGTCGTTCAATTGAAACTCGCATTCCAATTTGTACCACAAGTTAATTTGCAGTCATCTTTCCCATTTTTTATTTTTTTATTTTTCTTCTCTTTGTTTTTGCTAATAAAATTTCATGGTGGATAAGGATTTTGGGGGAAAAAAGAGGAAAAAATGGTTTTTGAGAAATTGGATTTATTGAATTTTGGGCCCGATTGATCATGTAAAAAGACAGAGAGCAAATTGATAGTTCATCCTCTTTGTCACTGTGCTTGGGTTCCCGATTGACTTTGATTTTTGATTCTGATTATTTACAGGGAAGTTATTTATGAAGAAACTGGTCATGTGTTGAAAGTTCCTTTCAGACGGGTCCACTTGTCTGGAGATGAACCCAGCTTTGATAATTATGATACTAGTGGTCCTCAAAACATTAGTCCGCGTATAGGTAAGCCACTCTTACCTCTTTGATATTTATGCTGAGTTTCTTACCTTTTTTTTTTACTTAATGAGTTGATCTTAATTTTTTTTTTGTTCTCTTCCATTCATTTAACTTATTACATCATTTGTGTGAATATTTTATTAATTTTACTTTTTTTCCTGTGATAGTTCTGATTGTAAACTGTATAATTATAACTGTGTTTAGGTTGTTATTCCATTAACAAATTTTATTTTATTTTTACCAATCTGTGATTCCATGATTTACAAACACACTTACATGCAAAAGCCCGCAATTTTATAAGTTAATAATAGATAAGAGAGCAGCATCGCCTCTGTATGGGTTTGATTATTCTGTCCCTTGTATAGTTGGAAGTGATGGCCTTTTCTTTTCCTCTTGCTTGCTTATGAAGGGGAAAAGACCTTTAGGGAGACTGTGCAATGTAATTTACACGCGTGTACGTGTGCTCTTTTTTCTTCTTTTGTTTTGGCTACAAATGCTAGCTTAGCATGGATTTATAATGAAGTTTCTTACTCAGTTTTTTGATGAGATTGAACAGGACTCCCTAAGCTGCGTAAAGAATGGGTTGACAGGCGGGAGAAGCTAGGTACACCAAGATACACTCAAATGTACTATGCAAAACAAGGAATAATAACTGAGGAGATGTTGTATTGTGCTACTCGTGAGAAGCTTGACCCAGAGTTTGTGAGGTCAGAGGTTGCTCGTGGACGGGCAATCATTCCTTCCAACAAGAAGCACCTCGAGTTGGAGCCAATGATAGTTGGAAGAAATTTTTTGGTCAAAGTCAATGCAAATATTGGAAACTCAGCTGTTGCAAGCTCCATCGAGGAAGAAGTTTATAAGGTTCAATGGGCAACCATGTGGGGTGCTGACACTGTTATGGACCTTTCCACAGGTCGCCACATTCATGAGACTCGTGAGTGGATTTTACGAAACTCTGCTGTACCTGTAGGGACTGTACCCATTTACCAAGCACTTGAGAAAGTCGACGGAATTGCTGAAAATCTCACCTGGGAAGTCTTCAGAGACACATTGATTGAACAAGCTGAGCAGGGAGTTGATTATTTTACTATCCATGCTGGGGTTCTGCTACGATATATTCCTTTAACTGCAAAACGCATGACGGGAATTGTTTCTCGTGGAGGATCAATTCATGCAAAGTGGTGCCTAGCCTATCACAAAGAAAATTTCGCCTATGAGCACTGGGATGACATTCTTGACATCTGTAATCAATATGATGTGGCCCTATCAATTGGTGATGGGTTGAGACCTGGGTCCATATATGATGCCAATGACTCTGCTCAATTCGCAGAACTCTTGACTCAAGGGGAACTGACCCGCAGAGCATGGGAAAAGGATGTACAGGTAAGGACTTTGCCATGAAGCAATTTCTTGCCTCTTTCTTGTGGAGTCTATGACTAGTAAGGGAGTTCTAGGAGCAGAAGTATGATTTTATGTTTACCAGTCCTTTGGATTTTGCATCTTTCCTTCATATCTTTGGTTAAGTTTAGATCACACAATGTCATGAACCTAGCATAACTACCATGATGCATTGACTGAATATAAGTGATGTTAAACACCATTTGGCGATATCAGTAAACTAATTTCGGGACCAAATAATTATGAGATGCTATATTGCTGTAATAGAAATACATGCAGAAGTTTATCATGCCGGCATTAGTAAAATGTTTTTTGCGATATGATGTGCTTTTTCAGGTGATGAATGAAGGACCTGGTCATATTCCAATGCATAAAATCCC
This sequence comes from Excoecaria cochinchinensis, assembly GCA_947683425.1. NCBI lineage: Eukaryota > Viridiplantae > Streptophyta > Magnoliopsida > Malpighiales > Euphorbiaceae > Excoecaria > Excoecaria cochinchinensis. The sequence continues at coordinate 584,777 of CANTUQ010000049.1, read as the reverse complement.
CGAGAATATGCAAAAACAGCTGGAGTGGTGCAATGAAGCACCTTTCTACACTCTTGGACCCCTGACAACCGACATTGCTCCTGGATATGATCACATTACCTCTGCCATCGGTGCTGCCAACATTGGTGCTCTTGGCACAGCACTTCTCTGCTATGTCACACCAAAGGAGCATCTCGGGTTGCCAAATAGGGATGATGTGAAGGCTGGGGTTATAGCATATAAGATATCTGCACATGCTGCTGATTTAGCCAAAGGTCACCCTCATGCTCAAGCTTGGGATGATGCATTAAGCAAGGCTAGATTTGAATTCAGATGGATGGACCAATTTGCTTTGTCCTTGGACCCAATGACTGCAATGTCCTTCCATGACGAAACCCTGCCAGCAGAAGGTGCTAAAGTAGCACATTTTTGCTCTATGTGTGGGCCAAAGTTCTGCTCTATGAAGATAACTGAAGATGTGCGGAAGTATGCAGAGGAGCATGGTTATGGAAGTCCAGAAGAAGCTGTCCAGCAAGGGATGGATGCTATGAGTGCTGAGTTCCTGGCTGCTAGGAAAACTGTTAGTGGAGAACAGCATGGTGAAGTTGGTGGAGAAATCTACCTGCCTGCAAGTTACATTAAATCCTCTGAGAGGTAAAGGTTATTCACAAATCTAATACTTCTTGTCTTCTTAGTGGAAAAACCTCGAATTGAATTGGTATGTGAATCTTTTTCAATAACAACTGCGACAAGCTGTCTAACAAATGGACATATAATTCTTCTTAGCTAGTTTCTGGAAAGGTACCTGGAGCATGTGGTAACCTTGTTATCCGCTTATCCGATGATCATAATAGCCCAATATTCAGTGAAAGGAATAGCAACTGAATATTAGATGATGACGGTGCATAGAAGTATCTAATTCATGATTTCATAACTACCCTGCCTCACACCACATTGGTGTTTTTATTTCATCAAGGACTAGATCCTTTCCCACTCAAATCTCATATTGAAATGTCTCGTAAAATTTTGTTGCAGGAGCATATAAATGGAGGGATGCAGGTTGAAAATCCTTGGAAGTCTGTGCCCTGTTGGATTATCAGACGTGAAGAAAAGAGGGATGCAGTCTTACTAATAAGGATTTGGTAAGTTAATGGTTTAGCATGTTAGGACTTGGAGACATTTTATCTTTGTTTGCTTCTTCAGAGTTCATAATAATAAAAAGCAATTATGCAATTGCGAAACATTTCTGTTTATGTAGATGCTCTATTGTTTTCCTCTTTGCTACTCTGTTGACGAAAGAAACGCACCAGGGGTGCCTGTATCTGCTTTAGTACTAAAGCAGGTCAGGCTGAGAAAGTCCCTTTGAACCTGAACAGGATAATGCCTGCGTAGGGAGTGTGCATTTTCTTTTCCCTTTTTTGTTCTTGCACAGGGAGCAGCTTCCAATGGCTTGGGCTAGCTAATCCATGTGTGCAGATTCGCCATGCCATCAGGCTTATCACCGCTGTGGCTGCAAATAACCATGGTTGGCAATTTTGCTAATCTTGGGCCAATATATAGTAAAGAAGTGAGTTTGTCAGTACTTGGCCAGCCATTTACGAATATTTATCAATCCATGGCGAGATCACCCGATGTAATTGAAAGAATTTTCGCCCTTGAACTTTTTAAATCTGTTCTATTGCTGCCTTCAAATGAACTCTGTTCGATTGAGCTCCGAAGTTTCTATATTTTTGTTCTATTGAGGCCTTCTTTGATGGAAAATATTGGCATGGTACACACCATGACGGTGCGTGCAACCTGAAATGTCATTGCGAAGAGAATAAAAGGGAGGGGAAAAAAATGAATATCTTGGGGCCTCGATAGAACCAAAATTGAAAGTTGAGGAGCTAAATTGAGCATAGTTGAGGGCTTAACCGAACAAATTTTCAGTTGGGGGCTGTATAAGAGAAATTTGTAAAGTTCAGGAGTCAAGAAATGCAATTTTCCTAATTGAAGCGTCTTTTCCATAAGATTATGGAATATATCGATGATAAACATTATTTGACTAATAGTTATTACTTGGTTAAGAACAATTTAAACACAATTCCGCCGTATCAAAGCAAAGGAGCAATTTATTTTAATTTCTAGTTAAAGCAGTAGATACTCATCGTTTTCTTTATTAAAAAGGTAACCAATGCTAAACTTTATCTCTTATCATAATGTCTCGATATCGTATTTCTACAAACTTCTTTTTAAATATTATTTTTCTGCTGCTGTTCCCTCAGAAATGCAACTTTTTGGAGTTCTATTTTATTATTTTCCCCCCTTTATGATGGCCTATTTTCAAAGAATAAATTCCTTTTTTATAGATGGTTATTTTTCTGAATTTATGCATAACTGCAGTCGTTTCTGAATTCTGTATAATTGTGCTGAAAAAAAAAATCTATTGCATACTAATTAATTAGGCCTAAAAGTTACTTGTGTATGAACTGGTCGTTATAAGAAAGTATGGAACTGATCACAAGCTCAACCGGGACAGACTTAGGACAGTTCGTTTGGCTGATGAATTGGCAAGGCATAGTGAGCAAGCTGAGAAACCAGTACGTGGATTGGAAAAGAATGAATTATAGTTGCCAATATAATCAAATTTCATGAACTACAACAAGTTAGATGATCTAACTAGGTACACTTGCAGAAAGGGGAATGTGATTATTGATACAATAAGCATATATAAATCTATCACAAAATGCAATTCCTCTCCTGGTTTTTTAAGGATTAGCATGGACCCTCTCTCTTCCTAACACATTATCATTCTGTCGTACCAGAATTTTCATCAGCTTCGCTTACTGCAATAAAAAAACAATGGCCAAACAAAATCTCAGCATAAGATGAACTTGCAACAAGCAGCAATACGATTAGAGTGATATGAACATCAAAAGACAGCATTCGAAATGGACAAACTAATGTCTTAAGATTATTAATTTTATATACTTGTCGCATTGATCTGTTTTAGATACAATCAAATAACCACAAGCACATCTAGCAGAAGCTCCATACAAGTGATTAGGGTTCATATTTGTCAAAGAAATAAAATACTTTCAATGCGCGTAACTACTTGCAAATTTAAAGGGGTGAATTTTATGTCTAACCTCCATATATAAGTTGAGCAAGACTGAGTTAAACTATCCTTAATTCAAGTAAATAGAGTCCGTGGGAGAAATTCTCCACAACCATGAGAGCAAGAAAACATATAAGCAGCAATCTACCTAAACTTTCTCCAGTTCAACAGGTAATCATGAAAACAACATAAGCAGTAATCTACCTGAACTTTCGCCAGTTCAACAGGTAGGCAAGAACACCATATAAGCAGTAATCTACCTAAACTTTCTCTACTTCAACATGTAAGCAAGAACACCACATAGCATTAATATATCTACCTAAACTTTATCTACTTCAACAGGTAAGGTTCAGGGATTAGAATTTCCAAATTAGCTTAAAAGGATAAACAGAAACAATAATCTGCTTAAAAGCAGAAATCTTTTATGCCTAGAGCAAGTCCATCTAGACAGCTATAGATTCTATACATTCACCAACTAGTTATAGATTTGGCATAAAGAACATATGGGGTTTAGCTAAGAATTTCTCAACAAAAAGTCATCAATTCAATTAGAATTTTAAGCAGAATAAAGAAGAAAAAGCTGCAAAATTGAGCAAAGATCAAAACTCACCTCCATCACCGTCTTGTTCCTCCTCCTCATCCTCACTCTGTATCTCAACATCCACACCATACCTTCCGTTCAAGAAATCAACAGCATCAGGTGTGAGAACTAACTTATCTGAATTCAAAATATCAAACAAATTCAAAGTCCTGGGAGTCAACATCCTCAAAGTCCCAATATTCCTGCTTGATAATCCCACATTATTACTCACATCCATTGCCAAAAACATTACTTTCTCTTTTGGGTCCAATCCCCATCTCCTCATAGCATCTATGAACTCTTTTGTTTTCGGCTTCTCAAATTTCTCTCCAAATTCCTCCACACACACCATATTCTCCGTCGCACTCGACAATGCCGTCGAAATCGCCAATCTTTTCTCTTTTCTATTAATCTTTATGGACCAATCTCGAGGCTTCGGACCGAAAACAACTCCTCCGCCGGGTCGGAGAGGAGTCCGCAATGACCCTTGGCGGGCACGGCCCGTTTTCTTCTGTGGGTAAGGTTTTTTGCCACCGCCTCTGACCTCTCCTCGGGTAAGGGTTGAAGCTGTGCCACGGCGCTTGTTCTGTTGGTCGGTGATGATGGCCCGGTGAACGACGGCGCGTGCGGTTTCAGAAGGAGCAGACTTGAGATCTAAGTAGGTTTCTCCGATCTTTTCGCCATTGAAGGAGAGGATTGGGAGAGTGGCTACTTGACAAGAAATTGAGAGATTCCTGAACTGGGAAGTGAGGGAATTGGGTTTGGAGAGAGAAATGGGTTTGTGAATTTGAAAGAGAGAGGAGGAGAAAAAGGAGAGAGCAGTGGGGGCTGGTGTTCTTATTGTTGAAGCTGCCATTTTTCTTAGAAGCTTTGGGAGCTAAGAGTGGGAGAGAAGAAGCAGAGATAAGAAAGAAGAAGATGATGTATTATCCACTGACCACTTTCCTATACGGCTTTTTTTTTAAGTTGGAGAGTTAAACGATGTCGTTGAAAGCTTGTACTAACTACTACGTTCTTTTAACTTTTCAATTTAATTAACCTTTTGTTGTCTTTAGAACGCCGTCGTTTAATCTTCATTCCGCGGCAATTTCTCTTCGACTGTAGTTGAAACTGTTGAAGCCATTCGCAGTTCACAGACGACAAAACATCAAATCGGAAATCGCTGAAAATTTCCCTTGAATTGGAGCGGTGTGTATAATTTTCTCTTAAAATTCTTCGATTCTGTCTTCAAATTGAAAACAACAGATGGAAATTCAAAGCGACAAGCCTCAAATCTATCACGAGAGGCAAAGATTGCAATTTTGCCTCATGCACGCCCTCAACAATCTATTTCAGGTACACTCCTCTAATCACTTAAGCACAAAAATTAAGCTACTGATTAGGCTTATTCAATCAATTTTTATGCCTACCCAGTTCATTTTTTCCCAGAAAAAGGAAGAATTTACCCGTTCAAGCTTGGACTCAATTGCAGAGAAGCTTGTTCTGGATGCTCCAAATCAGCCGAACTGGACACCCTTATCAATTTTATTCAAGCCTCACCATAATTCCCTCACTGGAAACTATGACATCAATGTCTTAATTGCTGCTCTTGAAGACAAAGGTAAGACTGTAATTTGGCATGACAAGAGAAATGGGGCTTCCTCACTTGATCTTGATAGTGACTCTGAAGGTAATAAAATGTTTGGCATAGTGATTAATGCTCACGTTAGAAGGTATGGTGGGTTTTGGAAGAGTAGGCATTGGGTTGCTTTGAGAAAGATTGGTGGGGTTTGGTATAATTTGGATAGTGATCTTAGTAAACCTGTAGCCTTCGAGAATGGTGATGAGGTTAAGGGGTTTCTAGATTATATTATAAGTCAGGGTGGAGAAGTTTTGCTTGTAATGAATAAGAAAGATTGAACTGTTTTTAATTTAGGTTTTGAGGTTTTGACAGTTAGATGAAACTTGAATTTGTGTGTATCAATGTTTCCTGTAATTACTGTTTTTAGAGTGAATGAATTCAAGGGCAGAAGTCTTTCTTGAAGAAACTTGAATTTGTGTGTATCAATCTTTCTTGTAATTACAGCTTTAGAGTGAAATGAAATCAAGGGAAAGTCTTTCTTGAAGAACCACTTCTTTTTGTTAGTTTGATGAAACTTGAATTTGTGTGCATCAATCTTTCATGTAATTACTGTTTTAGAGTGAAATGAAATGAAGGAAAACTCTTTCTTGAAGAACCATTTCTTTTTATACTACATTGCGTTCGTTTCTTTAGGATCATTTTGAAGCGATGAATAATATAAAAAAATCATTCGTGTGAATTAGTATGGTACTACTAACTACTAAAGTAAAATTGTTGATGAGGAAAAACTGCAGATTTTGCCTTAGAACTTTACTGGTAGAGCATTGGCAAATGAGGCAATAATACAACGAACGGTTTTGACCGCTTAAACACCTCTGGCCTACTACTACCATCTCTGAGCATACATCGAGACCAAGCACTTTTAACACGTAGAGTCTGTCGATGTATTGTGCTTTTTACCAGCAACAGAAGATGCTTGTTCATTAAAATTGTTTTAAGTAATAAATGAGGATACAACTACACTTATAAACAAAAAAAAAAATAGGCGCATGCAGAGCTATAAATTTAAGAAGATGACCTTCATAAAAGCATCGATCTCTGGACTTGGGCGTATGCTCCTTTCCTTCTCTAAACTAACAAGATCTTTCATATAGGCTGGAAAAAAAGACAGTTAAATCTACTGTAACCATATGATACTTCATGCTAAACATCAATTATTTGCCCATCTCATATAGCGCAGTCCGTAAATAGTTCATGAAACAATGACTTTGAGCTTTGCCTTCCTCTCTTATGTTTTTCTGATTATTATTTTCTCCGGGGTTGGGGACATAATTTTATAATGGTGCATGACAATGTTGAGAACAATGCATCTCAGATGAACCAAAAGAAAAAAAAAAAAAAAGGGAATGGTCATTCATGAGTATTATAAGAGCAAATGAGAAACAGACTGTAAGTGAGATGCCAATATAATGGTTTTATACAGCATGCCTGAATCTAGAAAATCCAAGTGTAGTTTGTGGAGAACGTAACTTCAACAGAGAACAGTATGAATTTAAAAGCCACTGAAACTTACTTGCATCAGCAATAGCGTGCATGAATATGAATGACAAATTTAAGAATTGTTCCTTTCCTTTTTGTTTGCGACCTGACCTTGACAAAGTACATCTTCCTCTATACTGTTTGATTGGAAATGTAATATCTAAATGGGAACATTAAATATTTGGATCACTAATCTACCACTTTGATTTAGTGTTTAAATAATTATGCCTTCATCTATATATACTGGTGAAAAATAGAGACCAAATTGCAATCAAATGGCAATGTCAAGTTAGACAATTGAGCCTACGTTTGCAAGGAGGAAAACGAAAATCATCAGGATAACCAATCGACACGACCGAGCACTAGAACTGTCACTCACTTCTACAAAATGTTGAATTTATATAACTTTTATAAATTTTTTAAAGATAAGCAAACCTGCAAAGCCTTCACTTGCGCCTTGGCACCTAGCAGCAAAATCTAAGGTTTCTCGAACTGTAAGATCCGCAATATGATTATCTATTTGACTTATATATATGCAGCAGTCCTCCTAGCATAAAAATTTGAAAGCATATATATATATTCTCTTCTCGTTTTACCAATCGAGACGCTCTTTGATGCCGGAAAGTAGCCTGTGATATTCTTGAGCATTGGTGGCCAACGCTTTTCTAAGCACAAGCTCACGGTCAGAACTGTTCTCTTAAATTTATAGCTCTGTGCCTATGGTTTTCGTTTATAAGTATAGTTGTTTCCTTATTTATTACTTAAACAATTTCAATGAAGACTACGTGTTAAAAGTGCTTGGTCTCCATGTATGCTCAGAGATGATAGTAGGCAGTGATATGCTGAGAGGTGTTTCAGGCGGTCAAGAAAAAGGGTTATCACTAGTCTCTTTCTTTCTCTTTGCAATGTAGGTTGATTTTTCTTCTAAAAAACGGAAGAGCTAAAGTGATATCTGATATGGGCAAAGAGAAGATAATATATAGACTTAGAAAATTAATAGTAAGGTAAATAAGGTCCCTTCGCACGAAGAGGCTTAGGTAAGAATATATAGATTGATTTTTTGAGCAACTTTGTATTATTTTCTACCTTTAATAATTTCCCTTTCAATCTTAAAGAAGAAACGCATGCAATTCATGAAATGCAGAAACTCACAATCTTATATCTCATAATTTCTTTCCCCGAGACAGCATTAAATCTGAAGTAAAATGCTACATGACCTTCGATTCAGCTACACAAGTTTGTCCGTATGCCCAAACAACAGTAGCACCTACAAAATAACATCAAAACCAAACCTTAGCTTCTTCAACAGCTAAAAAAATCCAACTCAGTTATTTTCTTGCACACTTCTAACATGTTCAATACCCCTGTGCAAAGACCTAGTTTTACTAATAAAGAAGATTAAATATAACATAAAATATTGATTGGGAACTTGGGCTGCTAAAATAGCCCCTGAATCTGGATCATTTGTTATATGCCCAACACACCTAATAAATCCAAGACCTCATGCATATGGATAGTCGAAGTTGGGCCATTCAACCAAGGCCCAAATCGGTGAAACACATAAACAGTGTAATCTGAAAAACATGTGGCTAATGAGTTTATGTGTAATCTGAAAAACATGTGGCTAATGAGTTATGAGCCTTATCTATTACAGTTGTGGCCGTTGTTATTTCATATCTTCAACCATATTTCTTCACTCTGCATAATATTAATATCATCACATTCCCACCAAAACTTTCTCTCATATCATCCATGGCTTCCTCTGCTCTCTCTCCTGCAACTACTCCTTCACAGGTACAATACCGATCAAATATTAATGAACAGAGTTTGCATCTTTGCATTAAATTTTGAGTCTTTTTTGTTTGAATTGCTCAGCTAAGCTGTGGAAAACAAATATTAACGAAGAAAGTTTGTAACTTTGGATCAAAATTTGAGTCTGTTTTTTTTGTTTGAATTGGTCAGCTATGCTGTGGGAAAAAGAGTGGGATGTTCTCTGGTCCGATGTTGGTGAAGCCAACAAGGACCAATTTGGTGAATAGTAAAGAAAGAGGAATGAGAATTACATGCCAAGCCACAAGTATTCCTGCTGATAGAGTTCCTGATATGGGTAAAAGGCAGCTCATGAATCTTCTTCTTTTGGGTACTATTGCTCTCCCCACTGGTTTCATGCTTGTCCCATATGCTGCCTTCTTTGTTCCTCCTGGGTAAATTGTTCTTCATTTTATGCTCTAATTTTGCTTAATTTTGTGTTACATTTCTCTTAACAACTTCCAATCTGCGATTGATGTGTAAATTTTAACAGGACCGGAGCTGCTGGAGGTGGTACAGTTGCCAAAGATGCCCTTGGAAATGAGGTCTATGCAGATCAATGGCTTAAGACTCATGGCCCTGGGGACCGAACCCTTACTGAAGGACTAAAGGTACCATTTTTTTTTATTTTCTTTCCTTGCTTTTTCAATTGATTTTTAGCATATACGTTTTCAAGGATCATAGCTGTTTATGCACTATTCGATAGTGAATGCTCTTAACAACTTCGATTGGTTCAGTTAGTGTTTTTATTGTTATCACTCTTTCTAGTTATAATAGGATAAACCAATTCATGTTTGTTAAGAAAAAGTCGCAATTTGCATCCACAATCTCACAAAAACTTAAAATAAACACAAAGATTTAACGAGGTTCAGTTAATGATACCTCGTTCTTGGACAAAAGGAGAGGAAGATTTCCACCACAAGCTTTTCAGACTGGGTCATAATTTGGATTCACCAAAATTCACGATCCTAAGTAACAATGTTAATTTGTTTTAAGTAAACTTAGATACTTGTCCATGGATTCACTCATGAACTGAATCAATAATATATATTGTCATGTAAGAAAACTAGACAAGAAATGTGATTTTGAGCATCATATTTGAGACTTAGTAAGCATATATAAATTAGAGAAGTTACTACCTAATTTATGTTACTGAAAAGAAAATAATGAGAATGATCAGTTGAGTTGGTTTACGGTTCACAGGGAGATCCAACATATCTGGTGGTGGAGAAAGACAGAACACTAGCCACATATGGTATAAATGCAGTATGCACACATCTTGGATGCGTTGTGCCATGGAACACTGCTGAGAATAAGTTCATCTGCCCTTGCCATGGATCACAGTACAATGAGCAAGGAAGAGTTGTTAGAGGTCCTGCTCCTCTGGTATGTTTAACATAACCCCTTTTTCTTTAATTTGTTTTAGATTTTCAGGAGCAAGTTTGCTTTCTAATTCCAACACTCACCACCATCTCTGATCGTGCAATGTCTCAAGTTTGAACCTTAATACGACTCTTGTGAATAAAGATTATAATAAAGGAAAAGAAAAAATCCTTGCATTTAGTTGCTAATTTTCCACAAAAGGTGAATCTTCATCTATTTTTTTTCTGCATAATCCTGGACAATTGGCTCTTGAAAGAACATCTTCTGGTATTGATATTGCACATACATATGATTCATGAATGCCCTGAAATGTACTGCAATACATGCTGCTGCTTTCCTTGTTGATCCCAATGATTTTATTTGAAAAAGAAAAATCACATAATATTGAATATGATTGGTTGTGAACAATATGTGAAAATGAAACTTACATAATTTACTACCAATAGGACTTACTGCAATGCCGCTGGGGCTTGCCTGTTGTCATCGTAATTATATCTATCTATATATATATATATAACCATCTAATATGTGAATTTCATGATATAGTTACAGAAACATTCTAAAATTTCAATGTATATCTTCCATATGGATATTTCTTTCTAATTGAGTTGTGTTTACTTTCAGTCACTGGCATTGGCTCATGCGGATATAGATGAGGGGAAGGTGGTGTTTGTACCATGGGTTGAAACCGATTTCAGAACTGGAGATACTCCCTGGTGGGCTTAACCATTTCTCCCATAAAATTCATGTTCAACATCTCATGTAATGAATCAGCTTTTGCAGCATTACTACATAAACATGTCACACAGAGGCGTGCTTTTTGTCTAATCATGCTCATACACAATTAAATCTTTTGATGCTTGACATCCATCTTAATTAATCTATTCTTTGTATCTTATTCGATTTAATTTACCTTCATGTATATTTGATAGATGATGTTACTTAAGTCGCCAACATATACGTATTATGTTCCATAAATCCGATTATCTATTCGTAAACCAAGTCAATAACTATTAGAGTATAATTTTTACCTTATAATGAACTAATTCAATGAAAATAGAGCATGTAACACTCATACCTAATACTCATACCCGGTTCGATAATAGCCATGTATCAAATGTTACCAAATTTGTTTTTTTTCCTTGGATTTGTTAACAGAATTCATCTTTTTACTTTATTCCTTTTTATTACTTCTTATTTAAAAAAAAAAAAATTCTTATATTTTAGTAGAAAAAATGACAAAATTTTCCCCGTACGAATCTCTATTCCCCTCTTAAACAATTACAAATTACACTTTTATAAATCATCCATATTTACATCCCAACTCCATCCAAATCCAATGCATTGTCAAAATTTTCCAACTCAATCATCAAAATACAGAAATAAATTCCCCAACAATCGTGAATTTATCTCTCTTAGATCACACATTTTTCATAAACAAGAATTATAACATTCATCCTCTTTACATACATATATTTACAAAGTCCTTAAATACACATAATTGGTTGTCAAATCTATCAACAAACAAAACTACAACTTAAACACTAATTCGACTTCTAGGTGAGCCATTTAATATTTCAATGTTCAAAAATAATAAAATAAAATTTAAAACCTAAGTATCTATCCCAAAGTTAAATAACTTCTCCATACTTTCTGGTAGGTTCCCAGCTAGCTTATCAGTTCAATCTTTCCGTGTACCTACGCACAAAAAAAAAAATTCATGTGCTAAGCAAATTGTTTAGTGTAATCTCTAATTTCATTTTTACACAAATAATTCTTACTAAAAGATATAAATGAATTTCATATAAAGATAAACAAATAAGAATAAAAATCCAAATTACAAGAAAATCAATTTTCTCTTTTACTTCATAATTACTTATGATTGATTCAAATTTCACTACAGTAATATCTCATAATAAAGTTTCATAATTCCATTGTGCCAATTTATGTATATATAACCTATATTAATCACCATGCATGCAAATACCTATATTTATTATCAATACATTATTATACATAATTAGTATTGATATAAATATATATTTTATAATTTATTGTCCGAAGTAATACAATGGGATTGAGTGAGTTGGGTATGCGGGATATCAATCCATATTTAGGCCTGACCCTTTTTAGGCCTAATGAATTGAAGCGGCCAACTCCAATCCTAAGTAAAAGCAATCCCGACAAGACACTGGCCTCATTAAAAAAAAATAAATTTGCAGGTTCTCAATAACCAGCAATAATCCCAAGTTCCAACGCAATTCTCTACTGCTTATGGCTAACAAATTATACACTCACTCATATTTTCTCCTCTTTAATCCCTCCATAACTATCCTTTAATCCTACTTATCACGTCTTTTAATTCAGTCTAGTTAACTCATTTTCATTTTTTATCCCTTCAATTTCAAATATATTTATTTTTTTCTTTTTTTATTCTTTAATTAATAAAATTTTTTATATACATTCTCAATTATTGGGTTCTCATTCGCACTATTTGTGTCATTAATATTCCAAACATGCAAATTATTCAAAATAAAAGACTTTGGAGGAAACAAGCATAAAACTGAATTGGATACTTTGGTTTGCAATGCTAAAACTCCATACTGTTGGGAAAAAATACCTTTCTAATAAATGCAGAATAAATCAGGAGAAACTCACAATACAAAAAATTATAGTGAAAACTCCAAATCGGAAAAAAATCACTTGTTGTCCGAAAACAACCAAGAAAATTTTACTAAGTGTTTGAATAATTTTTACATTCACTCACTCTAATATTTTCTCACACACTTAATAAATGGATACAAATCCAAGAGAATTTCTCACAAATTCTTTAAGCTTCAAAGCTTACAAATAAGCTTTCATTAAAATTTTTTTTGAATCCAATCTTATATTTGAAGAACAATCTCCTGCCTTATATAGGCAGGAGCTTCCGTGTGAACAGTCAAAAATTATATCTGGCCACAGTCAAAATTGACTGGCCAGTCTCCATTTTTTACTGTATCCCATTTTTTACTGCATACCATTTTTTGCTACCTCCATTTTTGACTTCCTCCATTTTTGACCCCCCCCCCCCCCCCCCCTCTTTTTTTAATTTAATACAACAATCTCAACCTAGATTAAAAAAAATAATAAAAACTACCATCACCTATACTGACGAAATAATTATCTACAACCGATAATTAAAAAATACATATTCCACCATACAAAATATTTCACTTAAAATTAAGAAATTTTAAGTTGTTAATCCTTTGGCAACATGTCGAACAAAATTGTTGAAATTATGGTGCAACTCTCATTCTTGATTTTTTCGAGAGTTCCTCAACCATCGACATAGATCTACCTCACACCTTGCATCTTGATCAAGCCAATGCCCATGTAGAAAATCCGCTAGTGGTAACACATCCTCTATCATGGCGACTTGTAAAGACTAGCGGCATGCCATGAGGATGTCCATGCTCTTTTAGAGAGCATCCCCAAAATCTACCTCATCCGAAGTAGACACATTGTTAACTTCACCAACGGAATTAAATTTTGAGTTGCCAGCTCCACTTTTTCGACAATTTCTTTTAAGGTGACCTGATTGTCCACACCCCCAGCATACCAGTTTCTTATTCCCAGAGTTTTTCTTTTTCCAACTGCCAGCAACCACCAATGCCAAGTTTTCAGGTGACACACCATTTCTACCACTCAGCCTTTTTTCTTCTGATAAAAGTTTGTTAGTAACTTCAGAGAACACAATTTTATCCTTCTCATATATCAAAATGGGTTTCATGTGCTCGTAAGAAGATGGAAGAGACCAGATGAATCTCAATTCGATATCCTCATCATCAAGTTTTACTCCTATAGACTCCAATTCTGAGACGATTCCATTAAAGACACTCAGATGGTCCAAAATGATAATTCCTTCTTCCATACATAAAGTATGAAATTTTTCCTTAAGATACACCCGATTTGAGACGCCCTTTGCTTGATACATTTCTTCAAGTTTCTCCCACAAATTTTTGGTAGTAAAAATTCCCTGTACATTTGCAAGAACATTTTTCGCCAAAGATAAGCGGATTATACTTGCTACTTTCAAAACCAGATTTTCCCATATTTCATCGCTCATAATAGATTTTTGACCTTTGCTGATAACGAGAGGACATTTATCATCCAATGTCTTGTGTAACCCATACTAAATCAACAAATTCTTGACTTGAGTTTGCCACAAGCCAAAATTGATTCTTCCGTCAAATTTCTCCACCTCAAACTTTAATCCCGACATCTTACAACACGTGAACAGTACCGTATGAACGGTAATATAATTATTTCTCCAAAATTCGCTACTTTTTCGGACAGCAGTCCTAAGACAGTGTGAAAAATAGCTGAACCAAAACTCTGATACCACTTGTTAGAAAAAAATACCCTCCTAATAAATGCAGAATAAATCAGGAGAAACTCACAACACAAGAAATTATAGTGAAAACTCCAAATTGGAGAAAATCACTTGTTGTCTGAAAACAACCAAGAAAATTTCACTAAGTGTTTAAATAATTTTTACATTCACTCACTCTAATATTTTTTCACACACCCAATAAATAGATATAAATTCAAGAGAATTTTCCATAAATTCTCTAAGTTTCAAAACTTACAAATAAGCTTTCATTGGAATTTTCTTTGAATCCAATCTTATATTTGAAGAACAATCTCCTAACTTCTATAGGCAGGTGCTTCCGTGTGAACAGTCAAAAATTCTGTCTGGCCACAGTCAAAATTGACTGGCCAGTCTCTATTTTTGACTGCATCCCATTTTTTATTGCATACAATTTTTGACTTCCTCCATTTTTGACCCCTTTTTTTTAATCTAATATAACACATACTCCCCAACTTTTTGCAAGATTTGTAACAAAAATTCAAAATTGGTCCAACCCTATCTAATTCATAAGCTGAATTGGTGGCATTTTATAATTTCCAATTAATTTGGGCAATATGATAAACATATGGGATGCCTAGTAAAACTTGAACTGATTTCATTTAGATAAATAGGACATTAGATATGATGATTGAGCTGTTTCATGAGTTGATTGGGAGCTCCAATGTTTAAGTTAGCTGCTAAAACTCCTTCCCTATAATTTTGGAGTAGCGATACTTCATGTTAGTTGAGTATATAGAATAGAATTTTTAATGAATATGTTACAATTGATGAACCTTTATATAGAATAGAATTCTTTATTATTATTTTTTTAATAATAATATCGTATCCAAAATCTATTAATATAATTATGTCGAGTAAATTTATAAATAAATTAAAATAAATGACAATTAAAAAGAAAATTTAAGAAAAAATTAAAAATATGCTCTTCATTACTTATTAAACAAGGATTTCATAATGGGAATTCGAGATACAACCACATTGAAATGATTGTTTATACTAATGCCACGTGTCAAATCTTCATCCATATGATTGTTTGGAATTTTTTTTTTCTTATTTTCCACTCAAATATTAAAAACCAATAAGCAAAAATAAAATAATTAAAATAAATAAATAAAAAGCAAGAACATCATTGAAGAATCAAGAATGAAGATAAGCCACTTGTGGAGAGCTCGTGGCAGAAACACATCCTCCATCTCCCAATTCCAATCCAACGGTTAAAAATTAACTAAACAAAATATTTTGATGAAAATTATATTACCATAAGTCCATGACCATATCCTCTCCTGTACATTGTTTCACTATCCTCACTAAGCTCCACAATTTTTCAGAAACCCAAAAACCTAAGATTTAATGGCTTCTCTGCCCATTACCTTTGCTCCTCCGACGGTGAGAGTGTACGCAGCCACGGCGACGAAGGGAGCCGGTGGAAGTAAAGAGGAGAAAGGTTTTCTTGATTGGGTTCTTGGGAATTTGCAGAAGGAAGATCAGTTCTATGAGACTGATCCAGTTCTTCAGAAGGCAGAGGGGAAGAATGAGGGCGGATCAGGCACCACTAGTGGCAAGAAGAACTCTGTTTCTGTCCCTCAGAAAAAGAAGAACGGCAATGGTGGTGGTGCGTTCGGTGGTTTTGGTGGCCTTTTCGCCAAGAAATGAATTTCAAAGAATATATACATAAATTAATCGTTTGTTTTGTTACGTTGTTAAATTCTCTACATCTTTAATTGTCTCTATTTAGAGGATGATCATGATTCTTCTACTTCAAGTTTAATATAATTTCTTTTATCTTTGCATTAAATTTCTTCCATCATCAATTCATTTCATCTAATTTTTCAAATACATATGGAAATTTATCGAATGTTAACAATAAAAAAAATAATAATTTTTCTTTCATGTAATTGGTGAAGTTTATTCCACTAATGAGTATATGGATTATTAGGATTCAAAATATACAAGAAATTTCCAATTCTATAAAGAATTAACTCATAATAACATTTACGTCAAACTATTATATTTTAATAGATAATCCTTTAAACTAATTAAATATCATATTAGTCTTTTAAATTTATTTAAAATATAAGTAATACCAAAAATATCAAATTATTTTTTAAAATTTGTTAAAAAATATTAAATTAGCACATAATTTTTACACGCATTTTGTGAAGCTACACGTATCCCTAGAGAAATAATATGATAGAAGAATAATCTTATATTTAATTAGTTTGGATGAATAATATGTTAAATAATGATAGTTTAAGGAGCAATTTATATATTATTCCATTAAAAAACATTGTTTGTAGATTGAATATGGGAAGATAAGTGGCCTACAGGCCTAGAGTCTTTCCTCATTATCTCAGTAATATATTTTCTTAATTTCACATCTATTTTGGGCTTCTTTTTTAACAATTCGTAATTTAGGGGCCATGAGTTAAAATAGAAATTCAAGATTTTTATTTTTCAGTTGCAAATTTAAAAAAAAAAATAGCATTTCTATTTCAGACTGAGCATCCAATCGGATGTCCACCTGCTAAATTTTCGAAGTTTGGAAAAGAATTTTAATCTTTAGTAAAGCCCGGCCCAAATTGGACTTGTTTATGGTGATCCAGCCCTGACCCAATATGTATTTAGTTTTAAAATTTAAATAAAATTTAATTATTTTAAACTTCGACAGTCTACTTAATATATGTATATATCGTACCAAGGTCAACTTAACTTTCACGTAGGTCTTACAATAGACTTTTTGCTGATGTTTTAAGGTATGATCAGCTTTGTTTTGATACAGTATTTTTTCTGTTGTTGTTTTATATTGTAGGAGTTATATATAATGAGAAATACTTGTAAAAACAATAAAGAAATAAATATATAGTTAATTGGGTGAATGAATATATTTGGAGTATTGGATGGAGAAATGAAGTTCAAAGGGTTTGGTGAGAGTATGAGTAAGGAAAGGCAAAGGATTCTTCCACCCAAAGTTTCCTTTACTTGAGCCCAATGAACACTGAATAGTCAAACAAATTTCCTCTCTAATAAGGTCTCATTTAATTTCATAAATAATAATATGCATGGCTTAATTAGATTTTTATGTTTCCATGTTTTTAAACAAACCCATTTTCTCATTGTAGATAAACCCACTCTAACTACTATCCATCTACACAAATGTCACTCACTAATTCCTGCCCAAATGAAAAATGAAACCGTAAGCTATATGATACTGTGTGCTTGCTCGTGTTCCTCTGGTAACCCTAATTTCAAGAAAACACACTCATGACTTCACGCCAGTCTGCTTATTAGTAGGACGATCTATATGAAATTTTCTTTCTTTTTTAACTTATTCATGACCAACCAAATAATAAATTGTTGCATGAGCTTCTTTTTTTACAAATATAATTTATTTTTTTTCTCTTTTAATACAATAAATTCAACTATAAATTTAAATTTGAAATCGCACGACTCTGTTTATCAAATTATTATTTTTTTCTTTTTATTAATTCGTTTACGAAAAAATATATATAATGGAATAATTATTTTGTACAAGATTAATCAACTATAGAATATTCTTACTGTTTGAAAATAAAATCCATTTATACGGTGAAGTTACTAAAAAAGGACAATACTTGCTATCGTAAGATGTTTTAAAGAACCACATTAGTTGTATTGTACTAGTCATATGTTTTAGTGATATTATATGCTTTTTTTTTCTTTTTTTTTTTAAAAAAATATGATGTTTATTGGTTAACTTTTACTCTTTTCCTACAACAAATGTTAACAGTCTAAAATATTATATAAGACAGTACACAAACACTAAGTCTCAAAATTATTAATTGTTCTACCAAAAAAAAGATTATTAATTGCTCAGGATCACATAAAAACTAATATACCATTCCAAATAAAGAAAATATAGGATGAGTAATCATTGCTAGTATATATCGTCATATGAAAAAAATAACTCTCAATTTGATATAAATAAACCGAATTAAGAATGAAAAATAAGCAATTAATTGCATGGTTTTCTTCTATATATTGAAAACTGGACCGGACCATCCGTAGCTATTCTGGTCTGATTTAACTATAAAACCACCATGATCAAAAGAACCGAGCTCAACCTCATCAAAACCGTATTGAACAAAGTGAATCAGTACCTGGAATTTTGTTTTGTTTTCAAACAGAAAATGATTTAGAGATAAGAATTTTGGACTCCTTTACCAGAAAAAAGAAGAGACACCTTTGGTTATTAGCCCTCTATTTTCACTTTTAGGGTTAGTTTTTCTAAGAAAATAATCTCTTTCAATTTTGCATCTGCAGGCTCATGTTCAACATATTCTATTTTATATTTTGCATTTAAAGATTTTGTTTAGTTATTATTATTATATTCTTATGTTAAACCGTATAGATTTACGTGTGCATGATGCGAAAATTGAAATTAATCTGAATATATTTTCTATAGCGGATGATTATACCAAAAACCAACCTAGTTCAACCGATTCAACCATGATGAAGTCACCACTCCGGTTTTATATTGGGTCTGGTTATAAAAGTTAAAAACATCGGTTCTTCTGTATGAATGTTCTTCAACACATTACTTATCAACCTAACAAGCAAACCCAAATTCACAAATTTTCTCAACAACTCCTCCTAAAAACTTTCTTTTAATATCAAACTATATAATAATCACATATATATATAAAACCTCTATATCATTTCTTTCACTGTCAATCCCACTGCATAATCAATTCTTGATTTCTTTCACTTCATTCACTACAAACCCTAATTTCCCGCCTCACAAATGGATACAACAGCTTTCTTTTTCCCCTTAGCAGCTGCAATTTCTGCTTATCTCCTATGGTTCTATCTCTTAGCTCGTAAACTTACAGGCCCTAAAGTATGGCCTATAGTAGGAAGTCTCCCAGTTCTTTTCAAGAATCGGAAACGAATCCATGACTGGATTGCAAGTAATCTCCGGGCAACCGGCGGCGCCTCCACTTACCAAACTTGCACAATTGCTCTCCCTTTTTTTGCTCGCCGGTCGGGATTTTACACGGTGACTTGCCACCCCAAGAACTTGGAGCACATTCTTCGAACCCGGTTCGATAATTATCCGAAAGGACCGCGTTGGCAAACCGCTTTTCATGATCTTTTAGGACAGGGGATTTTTAACAGTGATGGTGACACGTGGCTTATCCAACGTAAGACTGCTGCTCTTGAGTTTACTACTAGAACTTTAAGGCAAGCCATGGCGAGATGGGTGAACCGGACAATCAAGAACCGGTTATGGACGATCCTGGACAAGTCAGCTAAAGAGAAGATTGGTGTGGATTTGCAGGATTTGTTGCTGAGATTAACATTCGATAACATTTGTGGTCTTACATTTGGTAAAGATCCTCAAACTTTGTCGCCTGAATTGCCTGAAAATCCTTTCGCTGTTGCGTTTGATACAGCAACTGAAGCTACTCTTCAAAGGCTTCTTTACCCTGGTTTTCTATGGCGGATTGAGAAGACTTTTGGGATTGGAGCAGAGAAAAGACTGAAGAAATCGCTCAAAGTTGTTGAAAATTACATGGATGATGCAATTGCAACTCGCAAAGAAAATCCATCAGATGATTTACTCTCTCGATTCATGAAGAAAAGAGATGTTGATGGTAATCTTTTCCCAATTTCAGTCCTTCAAAGAATCGCTCTCAATTTCGTCCTCGCCGGCCGGGACACCTCCTCCGTCGCTCTCAGCTGGTTTTTCTGGCTAGTAATGAACAACCCACAAGTTGAAGAAAAGATTGTTAAAGAAATATCAAATGTTCTTCAAGACACTCGCGGTGGTGATCATCAAAAATGGCTACAAGATCCTCTAGACTTCGATGAAGCAGATAAATTAATCTATCTCAAAGCAACATTAGCCGAAACTCTCAGGCTATACCCATCGGTGCCACAAGATTTCAAATATGTAGTCTCCGATGATGTTTTGCCGGACGGGACTTTTGTTCCCGCGGGCTCGACGGTGACATATTCGATATATTCTGTGGGGAGGATGAAGAGCATATGGGGAGATGACTGTTTGGAATTCAAGCCGGAGCGATGGCTTTCGCCGGAGGGGAAGCGGTTTGAACCTCCAAAAGATGGGTACAAGTTTGTGTCGTTTAATGCAGGGCCGAGAACCTGTTTAGGGAAAGATTTGGCTTACCTGCAAATGAAGTCCGTGGCTTCTGCTGTACTTTTACGTTACCGGTTGTCTCTGGTTTCCGGCCACCGTGTGGAGCAGAAGATGTCTCTAACTTTGTTCATGAAACATGGGCTGCGCGTGCACTTGCATCCTCGTACACTTGCATAGGAGATGGCGCCAAGGGTAAAACTGTCATTTTAAGTCATGTATGTACTTCATAATTTTCTACAAATTGGTTGGTGTCGAAGGGTATATAAGTCATTTCAATTATTTAGTAATTTTCATGTTTGTATTTGTTATTTTGATGGGTGGGTCGGGTTGGAATGGTTTTAGTATTGATTGGAAGGTATACTCATTAAAAAGGGTGAATTGTCTTTTGTAATGCTGAATATTCCATGTCAATAGATATGGGTTTTCATATAATAATGTCAATGGATTAAACATTATATTCTTATGAAAAAATATTTTATAAAAAAACTCTATATGTTTTTATTTTTATTTTTATTTTTATAATATTGTACTATTTAATATTTATTGATTTAATTAATTTAAATTTATGTCAGACGGATCTTGAATATTTAAAAAAAACTACGTATGCTCAAAGTTAAAGTTTTTAGATAAGCTAGAGGAAATTCTACCTCGCATCTCATCTATTATTGGCAAGCTAATGATAATTCACTATGTAAAAACAAAAATCATAGTATATTTTGTTTTATTGCAAAGTGAAAACCAATTTTTGCTTGGAATACAAATTCCCTTAATCTGATTTGGGCAAAAATATTTCCTTAAGTAATTAGTGTCTAATTAATATATATATATATATATATATGTACACATAAGAGCTATAGCAAGAAAGAAGGAAGAAACACAAAGCTATAAAATAAGAAAATATATTTGGATTAGTATTGGTTACAAAATTTACAACTAGTGGAGATTCTTTAAATTTACAAAATTCAAGAATTGTAATGGCAATTAGTGAAATGTATTGATGCATCTTTTTTTTTTTTTTTCTATACCTAATAATGGCAAATGTGGAATACAAATTTCAAGCTCATTAATTAATTTAAATAAATCATGGCATTAAAATTTGCCAATTCTTGAAGCCCAACAATTTTGAACGAGAATTAATTCTATTATCTCTCAAATTTCATCTTGTTATCATTTTTCATTTCCTTTCCAACCAGTTATGTGGAAACTGCGTGTATTGTGGAGCTGGGCTTGAGCTGCTTGTGCAGGAAAGATGAACTTTCATATTGTTGACTTAATCTATTATTTTCTCACCAGTCGAAAACAGGTTCCAGACAACTGTTCCAACCAAGTAGAGCCCCACTGACACCTTGAAAACATCGTCCCAAGAACCTGGGATCGTGTCAAGAAGAAAAAAAATATCATAATCAGCTTAAGGAAAAATGGATGAATCCAATTAAAATCAAGAAGTTGGTGAGAATGGAACCACACCACACTCAAATCAGTTGATGAACAAACTTATTTTCTAGAAAAAATTTCAATAGAGCTTGAAGTTGAAGTTAATGATTTACTGAGGCAATAAAAGTAGTTATCAGGCAGAAGGTAAGGCCTTTTTCCTACCCATTTTGTTGAAAATGGATCTCCAAGACTGTTTTGAAAATGGATCTCCAAGACTGTTTCTTACTTCAGAAATTGAATATAAATAATTACCCGTTGTTTTTAAGTTCTAATAGTTGGTAGTAGAAAAAATTATACATCTGCCAAGAAGAAAGGTTAAAACTTGATGATCACATGTTCAGAAGAAAAAAACAAATATATATATATAGGGCACAAACTGAAATAACCAACAGAACCGACCAAGGTAGTGTTTGTTCGGTTCGGTTGGATTCGATTCACCCTCTCATGTTCCGTAGGTTCAGTATTTTTTCTTTTTTCTTTTTTCTTTTGTAACCAACTCTAGTTTGATCAGTTTTTAGATCGAACTGATTGAATGTTAAGTGCTATCCAAATCTCACTTCTACTAAGAAACTATAAGCTTTCAGAATTTGTTGCTTGATCTATATATAGTTTATATCTTCATGCATAGATCAAGCCAATAATTTATTGTTATGTCAAACAGTTAAATTTTATAATTAGTTTCATATTTGTAAAGTAAGAATAAGTTTAAATGAATGTGACAAAAATTTTCATAATATTTGATACCATATGACTTCATTAACCATACTAAAATGAAATGAACTTACCATGTTGTAAGATGTAACCAGTAGCTGCTGTTCCAAACACTCCGGCTAATACTCCAGCTGTGTTAGATAGACCAAGCAACACTCCCTGAGAGACCACCAAACTCATTAGATTTCTTCTCCAAAATATTCAATACCTGTAATTTCTTGCTTAGATGTTGTCCATGCTTCTGCTCATGCACCGAGCTAATAATGTACAATCTATAGCTGGCTCAGTCCATGAAGAGCGCATGGAGCGGATTTAGGTAAGCGATATAGATAGATATTCATATACAGCAGTAAAAGAATACATACAGAGTATCTAGGAGCAATATCTTGATGATTTGAATATAGCCCAGACTGTGAGAATGCATCAGTTCCCTATTCAAGGAAAACATCATTTACAAAATAAATAGGTAATCAAAAGAAGATTACATTCAAAGGTATAAGTTTTACCACAAACATTGGCGTAAGTTAAATCTGTCTATGTAGCAAAGTTGCACATGCAAAAATTATAGAACACTGCAATCAGGCAAGAAGTCCCACTTTTTTTTTTCTTTTCGTTTAATCGTTTTGGTGGAAGAAGTATACCTGACTACATGCCATGCACAATACAGCCATTGCAGGCGAATCGATATGGCTCAACTGCGTAAGGAAAAAAGCAGGGCCAAGAAATCCAATGGTTTGCATGATCTGTGACAGAAGAATTAAGAGCATGCTCATTTAGCTATAAAGAGTTGAATGAGGATTCTGAGTCAAATTGGAAGCAACAGCGAGTAAGAGAGAATGACAGTCAAAGCTTATATGACGCTACAATTTAGTCAGACTAGGTAAGTATCATTCCTGAGAAATACCTTGCGAACTGTAGTGATTGATAAACCTTTGGTCACGAGTGTATCAGCAATCCACCCTCCAAGATTTGCAGAAAATGCCATCGTAAGCCAGGGCAAAACGCAAAACAATCCAGATTCCGTAAGATTGAACTTCAGGACCTATAAGGCCGGACAGGAAAAAGATCCAGTATAAAAGAAATCATAATCCATTGGTTTAGATAAAAGACCAGCAACCGCTTTGAGCGCTATGGTTGCAATTATGATAACAGTAACTCAAATATGCATCCCTCTCCACTTGTGGAATCAGAATTGCCGACAATATTTGGCAACAGAAACTTATAGTTTTAGGATTAAATTAAGCCATGATTAGGCAAGACATAGTTCACCTGAAAATAAAACAATTTTATTTTCCGGCATATTACACGATAAACAATGAGAATATGATCATCATTTGTCCAAAATATAATATAGAATCCCTAAGAAATCCATGGCACACAAAGCATTGTTCTCTTAAGAACTAGATGAATCACTAAACGGCGAACTTTCAAGACTTTCAAGATCCCCAATCAGATACTTCAACACTATATGTTTCATTCACTCGCAAATGATAATTCAAGCCTTTGATACTTCCATAAATACTTGTTGTTATCTATTTTATAACAATGAATGGAAGGAGTACTTGTCATTATGTGTTCAAAGAATGATAAATCATATATATACTCTGATGGAAAGGAAGACTTACTTGATTATAGTAGGTAGGCATCCATGTCAGGAGAATGAATGTACCCCAATTGTGACAGAAATGAGACACTATTAATGCTTGAACAGGTGGTTTTGACAAGATCAATCCCCAAGGTATTCTTTTAACAGATTCCCTGGAAGCACTGTTTGCAACTATTAGCTGTTTTTCTTCCGGACGGAGCTGAGGATCGTCCACAGGTGAACTGTATGCCTATAGAAAGAAAAAGGATTTTCGAACTCCTCAATACCCAAAAGAAAATATGTCAAAAATGAAAAGCGATGGCACTCTAAAACCAGTAAAACATACCTTATTTAGCCATACAGCAAACCAAAGTGTGCCTAGAGAACCAAAGGAGTAAAAGACTGATGGCCATCCAAATTGATGTATTAAGAATGGTGAGAAAGCCAAGCCAGTGACTGATCCAAGGTACATGCCACTGTAAACCAGTGCCAAAGATCTACTCCTCTCAGATACAGGAACCCATTTGGACAGAATGTTATTCATGGCAGGCATAGCAACACCCTGAAACAATATTTTTTTAAAAAAAAGGATATGAGAAACAATGCCTACATGAACAGACGTCTTATTAGATAACAGAAAACAAAGACATGCAAGTAATATCATATGCATTACCAAATTCAGAGTATAACCATAAGAAATTTTGCACTTACCTCACCAATTCCCATGAAAACACGGACAACAAGTAGGAAAGGCAACCCAAGTTTTGCGGCAACAGGAGTGAGAGCTGTGGCAATGGACCACCAAACTACACCAAAACCCAAAACCAGCTTCCCTCCCACTGTATCTGCCCAAATGCCTCCAGCAATCTGTTACCGAGTACCAATCAGTTAAGAAGCTAACACCATATTTATCAGTCTAGAAACATAGACGGAATAACCTCAGAACCTAGTTCATGAAGTTAGCTGGGGTAATAGGTTATGAAGAGGTCCTTAACCCCATCAGAAGAAGATTAGAGATTAATGACAAATAACCGTTCTATTAAAATCTGAGTATGACCAACGGTAAACCCCTTAAACCGTGAATAGAGTCTAGATTGTAATGTACAGCCAATAAACCAACAATTTATTACCTGGGTGAGGAGGTATCCCCAGAAAAAGGAAGATTGAATTAGACCCACAGTGGCTGGGTTCCAATGATACTCGGCAGACATGGGAAGTATGGCAATGCTCATATTAACCTGCCAAACAGAATCTGCTAAAAATTACTGCTAAATCAAACAGGCCTACCGTGATAAGCTGACATATCTCAACTGATGTAACAGTGAATCAAATGATATTAGCCTAATTTCACCGATTAATTACAGAATTCAAGAAAATTATCATTTAAGCAGCAGCTAAAGAGAGATAAATAAGCAAATAATCAAGCAAGAAATCAGAGCATACTCTGTCCATGTTGCAAAGAAGAAAAGCAGAGAAACACAAGATAACAATAACCCATCGTTTCGGGAACTCTTCCCACCAAGGCAAGGAACTGCCCGTCCCATCGCCACGCAAAACGGCGTCATCCAAAGAATCCTTAAACTTCACCGATTCCGGCGCCGATTCAGATACATCGTACCGCTCCGACTTAACGTCCGCGTACACTTTACCAAAATCACTCCGACCAGAATCCCTTACAGAAACGCAAAAAACGGCGCAAAATTCCTCGGACTGAAGCCGGTACCGGAAGTGAAACAGTTCTGATCTGCGCTTCAATTCAGGAAGTCCGAAACTCTTCTTGGAAACCGAACAATTTCGGGGCCGAAAATGAGGAGAGAAAGAGTAGAGAAGAGCTCGAGCATTCATGGTGGCGTAGCGTATATTGACTGTTCACCACATCTCAGTTTCTTCTGAGAGAGAAGATATTTGAAAGTTTTTGGAGGAAAGTGCAGGGATATTTAGTGGGACTGGTAATAGTTTGGACACGTGGCGTGGTGCTATTGAATAGGATTGGATTTTGTCAGCGGATGAAAGAGAAAAACTGGCTGGCTCATTAACAGAAAACAACGGTATCAGTTTTCTCTGCTATTTTTAAATGGGCTATTTTGGGCCAAGGTCCATTCTCATGTATGAGCCCAACTCATGTCCAAATTATATAATGAGAAAAAATAGATATTAAGATAAACACCGCATTAAATAAATTCAAGAGGTGTGTATCATTTTATCATGTATATGCAGGATAAGAATTAAATCCTACATTATATAATACGTGTATTATTTTTTAAAAAAATTAACCAAACACCCTCTAATGTATTAGAGGGTATTATTTTATGTTATCTCATGTACTATACGGGAAAGCAAATATGGCCTAAATGTATTAGATCGATTAATTTGAATTTGCATTAAATATATTTATAAACGGATAAAGCGAACCCATAAGTATTTAAAAATAAAAGCACAAGTATTTTTATTAATCTACCTTATTATGACAGCCAAAATCTACATTATGATTGGCCCTACAAAACCCAATCAATGAACTGTTGTGACTTATAGACACCCGAATAGAGCAAAATTGCGGCTAAATTGAACCCGAGAAAATAATAATTAATCAAAGAAATATGGATAAGGATAGAAGAATTGATTATGAAGAAAAATAGGAGTTACAACAATATAACCTCCCTCTATTTTAAGGAGAAAACAACTAATTTCACTCTAAAAATAGGAGAATACAAACTCTCTAATTTTTTCTCACACCTAATATTTTATGGAGCTCTCTCTCTTCACAAAATTGTCATATGAAATGGCCATGTCTCTTGCCTTTTATAGGCAAGAGAGGCGGTTGCAAAGTTGGCAAAATTTAGCCAACTTTTGCATGGAAATTGCTGGATATTTCCAGCAATTTCTACCATTTTCTTTCCTTCAAAGCTAAGTAACTTCAAAGTTAAGTAACAATCTCCCACTTGAAAATTTGATTGACAATCAATCAATTTTCACACAATTCTTTCTTCCTTACCAACCCTGTTGCATGTGTCTCTGTCAGGCCACTGAAAGATCGACACCAAATAAATTTGTCAGCATTAACTGCTTTTGTCATAAAGTCTGCTATATTTTCTTTAGTATGGATCTTATGCATATCCACTATTTTTTCTTCCACTTTCTCACGAATAAAGTGATACTGAACCCGAATGTGTTTAGTCCTGGAATGAAATGCTGGATTCTTTGCAAGATGCAAAGCACTCTGACTGTCACAAAGTAGAGAAACATTCTCCCTTTTATGTCCGAGTTCCTCCAATAATAATTTCAACCATACAGCTTCTTTACTGGCTTGTGCAGCTGCCATATATTCTGCTTCTGTTGTTGACGTAGCCACAACTGATTGCAGTTTTGAAACCCAGCTTATAGCTCCACCAGCAAGTGTAAACACATATCCCGTAGTGGATTTGCTTTTATCCAAATCTCCAGCATAATCTGAGTCAACATATCCTCTGACAATTAAATCTGATCCTCCATAACACAATGACACATCTATGGTCCCTTTAATATATCTAAGGACCCTTTTCACCGTATTCCAATGCTCTCTACCAGGATTCGCCATGTATCGACTAACTGCTCCCACTGCATGAGCAATGTCCAGTCTTGTACATATCATAGCGAACATTAAACTCCCCACTGCTGATGCATACGGTACTCGAGACATCTCCATCCTCTCTTCTTCACTGCTAGGACTCATCTTTGAGGATAACTTGAGATTAACAGGAAGTGGGGTAGAAATTGGCTTACAATCTTGCATGTTGAAACGTTGCAAGATTTTCTTTAAATAATTCTTTTGAGAAAGCCAAATCTTCCTATTATCTCTGTCTCGGTGAATTTGCATCCCTAGAATCTTGTTTGCTGGTCCTAAGTCCTTCATATCAAATTCCCTAGCCAATTGAGCCTTTAACTCCTTGATGCGATCTTTGTTGGGGCCTGCTACCAACATGTCGTCCACATACAGCAGCAAAATAATGACATCATTTTCACCAAACCTCTTGAAATATGCACAAGGGTCTGCATTCAGCCTGCTGTAACCAAGACTCATAATGAAGGAATCAAATCTCTTATACCAACACCTTGGCGCCTGTTTTAGACCGTACAGAGATTTGTTCAACCTGCAAACCAAGTTCTTCTTTTCTTTTTCTTCAAAACCTTCTGGTTGGAGCATGTAAATTTCTTCTTCAAGATCTCCATGAAGAAATGCAGTTTTCACATCTAACTGCTCCAGATGCAAGTCAAAAATTGCACATATTGCTAAGACTACTCGAATCGTAGTGAGACGAACCACAGGTGAGAAAATTTCAGTAAAATCCACCCCTTCTTTCTGAGCATACCCTTTAACCACCAATCTAGCACGATACCTCTCCACTTGATTATCACCATTTCGCTTGATTTTGTAAACCCATTTATTGCCTATGGGCTTTCTCCCATGCGGTAGTGACACCAATTTCCATGTCTTATTCTTATGAAGAGCTTCAATTTCCTCTTGCATTGCTGCTATCCACTGAGATGCATCTGAACTGTTCATTGCTTCTTGGAGAGTTGATGGCTCTCCATCCTCAGTTAGAAGACAATACGCAACATTACCCTCCATAATATAATCTGAGTGCCAATTTGGCGACCTTCTTGTGCGAGTTGATCGCCGATTATTTGAAACTTCAGATTCGACTGGCTCTTGTTCCTCGTACTCTGGTGCAGCTTCAGAAGAATTACTGGTTTCTGATTCTTCTTTTACACATACTGTTGTAGTCTCTGACTTTTCTTCACTTTTTGCTTGCTCTTGATTTTTATCTTTTGTAAAGATAACTTCCCTGCTGACAAAAACCTTGTGGGTAGTGGGATCCCACAGGCGATACCCCTTAACTCCTTCAGCATACCCCAAGAATATACATTTTCTGGATTTTGGAT
This sequence comes from Excoecaria cochinchinensis, assembly GCA_947683425.1. Classification (NCBI taxonomy): domain Eukaryota; kingdom Viridiplantae; phylum Streptophyta; class Magnoliopsida; order Malpighiales; family Euphorbiaceae; genus Excoecaria; species Excoecaria cochinchinensis. The sequence continues at coordinate 555,626 of CANTUQ010000049.1, read as the reverse complement.
CCAGTTTTGTAATTTCTTGGGCATTGTACATCACATAAACTGGACTTCCAAATACATGGAGGTTTGAATAATCCATCGGTTTTCCAGCCCACATCTCCATTGGTGTCTTACACTCAATTGCAGTTGATGGAGCTCGATTCACCACATAACAGGCAGTATTGACTGCTTCTGCCCAGAATTTCTTATCTAAGCCTGCAGTTCTCATAATTGCTCTTGTTCTTTCCAACAGAGTTCTGTTCATCCGCTCTGCCACTCCATTTTGTTGAGGAGTGTATGCCGTAGTGAATTGTCTTTTGATGCCTTCTTGTTTGCAAAATTCATCAAATTCTTTACTGGTATATTCTCCTCCATTATCTGTCCTTAAACACTTGATCTTTTGACTAGATTCAAGTTCCACTTGCGCTTTGTAAGTTTTGAAGACTGAAAACACATCTGCTTTCTTTTTGATGGGAAACACCCAACATCTCCTGGAGTAATCATCGATAAACGACACAAAGTAGTTTGCTCCTCCTATTGATGACACCGGTGCTTGCCATACATCAGAATGAACTAATTCCAGAATAGCCTTGCTTCTGAAATTTGATGTGTTGAACTTCAATCGATGCTGCTTGCTTACAATACAATGCTCACAAAAGGGTAGTGAGACCTTTGTGAGACCTGGAAGTAGATTTCTTTCTGCAAGAATCTTCATCCCTTGTTCAGACATATGACCAAGTTTCTTATGCCAAGTCATAGCACGTTTTTCATCTGAACTGGTCATGGCAACAGATGCCTCTCCTTCTTGCAAAGTCTCTCCCATTATCATGTATAAATTTGCAGCTATCTTTTCGCCTTTCATAAGTACAAGCGCTCCTCTTGATATCTTCAAGATTCCTTTGTCACAATTGAACTTGCACCCCAAATCATCTAATTGTCCTAAAGACAATAGATTTTTCTTTAGGCCCTCCACATGCCGTACGTCTTGAATAGTACAAATTGTACCATCATACATCTTCAGCTTAATAGTTCCAATGCCAACAATCTCCAAGGCATGATCATTGCAACTGTACACAGATCCTCCAGAGATAGGTTCATATTGATGGAACCATTCTCTTCGAGAGGTCATGTGAAATGTAGCTCCTGAATCAAGAAGCCATACTTCAGCAAATCTTTTTCTGCCTTCATAAGTTGTTGCTGCTTCACAACATAAAGCATCTCCACTATTGGAACAGCTTGCCAAATTTCCTTGAGAATCAGAGTTCTTCTTTAAACTCCAACAATCCTTCTTCAAGTGACCTTTCTTGCCACAGTTGTAGCATTTTACATTCTTCTTACTCCTTGATTTGGACCTACCATGACCGTAGCTCCCACTTGAACCACGTTCTGTCGATCTTCCTCTCATCACCGTCAAGGCTTCCACATGCTGTGAACTTGCCTGCCTGTCTTCCTTATTTTTGCGCCGATTTTCTTCTTCTAGAACAGCAGCTGCAACATTATCGAAGACTAGAACCTCCGTATTATTTGTTAGATTGATGATGAGTTGATCATACGAATCTGGTAAACTTTGGAGCAGAATCTCAGCACGTTCCTCCGGCTCTATTTTATATCCCAACGAAGTGAGTTGAGAAAATAGAGTATTTAAAGCATTTAAGTGCTCCGTCACTGAAGTAGATTCCTCCATACGAAGAGTATAGAGTTTTCTTTTCAGGAAAATTTTATTGTGGAGTGATTTGGCCTCGTACAATTTTGTGAGATGATCCCAGACCTCCTTTGCCGTCTTCTTCTCTTCTATACTTGACAATACGCCATCTGCTAATGCCAGATGAAGATTTGCCATAGCATTTTCATCCATCTCGTTCCACTTATTATTATCTGTGAAATCAGCCGGCCTTTGACTTATAGCCGCTAGGCAATTATCTTTTCTCAAGATAGCCTTCATCTTCAATTTCCACAGTGAGAAATTACTCCCGTTGAATTTCTCGATCTCATATTTTGCCGCCATTGCTTCTATCACGAACTTTTCTGCTCAAAAATCAGCTCCCACTATTTCACGTGAATAGTAACCGTATACGTGAATAGTAACTGTATAGATGAACAGTGACCGTATATGTGAACAGTATCGTATACGTGAACAGTACCCAAGAAAAAATCTTTTCTGATGTGGCAGATCAGTTTATACTGCAACCACAGAGCATACTAAGACAAAATCTTGGCTCTGATACCACTTGTTGTGACTTATAGACACCCGAATAGAGCAAAATTGCGGCTAAATTGAACCCGAGAAAATAATAATTAATCAAAGAAATATGGATAAGGATAGAAGAATTGATTATGAAGAAAAATAGGAGTTACAACAATATAACCTCCCTCTATTTTAAGGAGAAAACAACTAATTTCACTCTAAAAATAGGAGAATACAAACTCTCTAATTTTTTCTCACACCTAATATTTTATGGAGCTCTCTCTCTTCACAAAATTGTCATATGAAATGGCCATGTCTCTTGCCTTTTATAGGCAAGAGAGGCGGTTGCAAAGTTGGCAAAATTTAGCCAACTTTTGCATGGAAATTGCTGGATATTTCCAGCAATTTCTACCATTTTCTTTCCTTCAAAGCTAAGTAACTTCAAAGTTAAGTAACATGAACAAGCTTTTTAGAATATTCTTTATATTATTTACCTATATATACCTTTTAAAGTCTAGTAAAGACAATTTAATCTAAAATCTATTTATATGAGAGATAGAATTCAATTTCACCAAAATACATAAAAGCATAATCGTATTTTGCAGTATTTTTAATATAATTGAATTATGAAGCAGGAAAATTGATTCGGATGTACTGAATGGTCATAGATCCGAACCCAACCCTTTCTTTTCCTCTCCGAAAAATATATATATATATATTAAAATTAGAGAAAGGGAACAATGTGGGCCATGAAAGACATCAATTCTTGCAGAAGATGGGGGCCCAACAATAAGCCTAATAGATTCCTCTTTGGGTCTGTTTGAAAAAAATAATAGAAACTACAAACTTTTATCATGAAACTAGATGGGGGCCCAGCTGTTGTGTTGCATGTGAAAGTAAAGTACTAAGGGATAAAATTTTCTAATTTCATCATTATTTAGGAAGCAAACTACAAAAGCTAAAGTATAGTCAAATTTTATTTTTATTTATTTATTTATTTATTTTATTTACACCCTTTATCATGAGATTCAAAAGCTTCATAGTTAAGGGTCTTGATGCAAATGGCCACCTCAATAAAGAATTTGAAGTAACAACAAAGAGATAAGTGGGAAATGTAATTAATAGTTGCCATCAATGCCAAGTCCATTCCACAATTCATGCCCAAATTAAAGAATTAACAATATATTACAAACTATGATACTCATTGTAAGAATTTCTTTTAATTGGACATCAAATTATTAGTATCATCTATAAATAAAAGTTCAAAATACCCTAATATTTTTTTTAAAAGTAATATAAAAATAACTATGGCTATAAAAATGCACCTCAAAAAAAATGACTGTAAATGTTTTCGATATAAAAATAATAAAAAAACTCAATTTATAAATAAAAATAGGTTGCGAATTATATAATGTTAGTGCCAAATTTGTTGTATATCAAATCATGTGTGCGCTTATTAGTGCCATCAATTTATTGTCCACATATACATGATTAATTAAGTTTTAACCAAAAAAATCGAACAATTAGTTCACTGTAATTAGATAATCAATTTAATTTCGGTTATCAAAATATTTAAATTTTTATTATTATTTGGTACGGTAATAACTGATAAATCGAAAAAACCAAAATTTTAAAGTGATTTCGTTTTTTCTAATAAAAATTTTTAAATTCTTAATCAATTAGATTTTTGATTAGTAATATAAGATAATTTCGATTATTAATTCAATCAATATTAAAATTCAATTCGATTGTAGTTTATATTTTTTACCAAATTTTAATTTTAATTATTTAAATTTAATTTAATTATAACTAAAAATCGAATTGTATTCATCATAATGCTAAAAACGGGAAAACATGTATAAATAATCTAAAACGATTTCAGAAAAAATTGATACTATTATGCACGATCAATTTCACATTCTTTTGCTAAATTAAAAAATATTAATAAAATTATGAGAAATAGTAGTATATATGAAATAAATTGGCCGACCAACAAAAAGACAACAAGGTTAGCAAACTTAAAACAGTGTCGGTGGCCTTTTTTTTTAAAAAAAATGTTCAAGTTTATTCCATTATTAACCGATTAACCGCTAATTAATTAACTATTAAACACAGTCATTTGACCACGAAAAATTATATATATGTATACTTCGTAAAAAGAACACACATTCATAAAAGTAAAATATAAGTTTTAAAAGTTTTAAATATAAAAATACAAATAAAAAATACTAAGTCATTAAAATTTAATATAAGTATAATAAAAAAATTACATAAATGCTCTATAAGATAATAAAAAACAAATTAATACTAATTTATTACGCATTAATAATTGATAAGTGTATAATTTTTTGTGATTAAAGTATAAAATATAATCATATATTTATATGGAGCAAAATGGTAATAATTAAAATGTACAAATTATTTTTATAAACCATATATATGTGGAAAATTATATATAATAATCGGTTAACCGGAAATTAAAATTCAATTCTAATCCAATCATAAATTTGAATTCGATTTTGATCACCCATTTAATTATTTGTTTGGGTATTTTATTAATCCTAGAGGATAGTGTTAAAAAGCTTAAAAGCAAGGAAATGGGAACAACTCAACCACAATTTAGTTCTAATTTAAGTCAACGTATGGTCGAAGTCAATTTTTAGTTATTGGGTCATTGCCATGCTTTTCCTATGATATTATTATCATCCCAAAAACTTTGACATGTAGTTTGACCATATTGGTCATACATGATTTAATTTGACATTCTATCTCTTTTATAGTAATATCATACTGTATAGTATATTAATTAAGAAGGGGTCAGATGACATTAATTTTAAAATGTATACATGTATTTAAAAAAAATTAATAAAATTGTCCGACGTTTTATTTTTTCAAATAAATGTATCGAATTCAAATTTTATAAATAAAATAAAAATTAACATTAAAATAATTTTATTTTTTAATTGACTGATTTGACTCCAACTAATTTATCATGTAGACTTTAAAAAATGGGTGACTAACTCTTTACAAGTTTTTATTTATGTCTTTCATCAAATAAAAAGGAATTTAGTGATTTGAGAATATATATATATATATATATATAGATTTGAAATTGGCTTGAGGAAAAATAATGAAGATAAATGTTTTTTTTTTATTTAGCTTTCTAAAGGCAACTTTAGGTATTTGATAATCACAATAAGGTATTTAATAGAATTAAGATGAAATTAATGTTTAAAAAATTTTTGAAGGTTATTTTTAAAATTTATATAGTGAAGTTAAATTTTAACCAAAATGGAAAATATTATAATTTATTTCATATAAATTGTCAAATGAATTATTTGCTCAATTTAAAAGGTAAAACTTATATTTTTATCTAAAATTCTACCAGTTTTTGCATTCAAAATCTGCTGTTCTGATTAATCTAAATTCATATCAGACATATTTATAAATAGAATGAAAATATTTTTTTCAAATATTTAAAAATATTTTGGTATCAGTATTCGAATACCAAATTATTAAGAGAGAACGAATCTCAATCATTTCACCTCGTTTTGCAAAAGTTTGTAATTAAAATATTTGAGATAGTGTAACATAATATCAAGAAAATAATGTCTTTTTGTGCAAAACACAATGTATGGCAGTTATAAAATATATATATATATATATATATATATATAAGTATAGGAAATCTAAACCGACAAATCGAAAAATATACCATTAGGAATTTAAAGCAAGTAATGTAATTTAATTATTCGAAAGATAGCAAATGGTAAATATTTAATTAGGGTATGATAAACAAATGTGAGACATGGAGGGAAGAGTAGAATATTTATAGAAGATTATAGTGGCCCACTCAAAAAGCGATACAGTACCCTACTAAGATCATGTGGCCCGCACTCATTGCCGACGTATATATCGAATTTCCAATGGCAAATTAAATTTTATTTATTTTAAATAAAAAATAGTTTTAATAAAATTATAGTTATAATTTTTTATTAAATCATATTTACTTATTAACAAAAAATAATATCTTTGTGTAAAAAAGACTATTTTTTATTTTATTATAAGTATAATACTACTTTCACTTCAATCGGTAATGAAGAAATACTATATAAATTTTATTTAAATAGTATTGGATATTGTTGAGAGTTCTAAAGTCTTAATTAAACTCGAATTTCTAAAACATATCACTTCAAATTAATTAATTTATTTAAAAAATAGTAATACAAAAATTCATGAATTTTGAGTGTTACATTATATATAATAAGTAGTACGACTGAGACCTAATTAATCTCCAATTCTAAATCAAATTGCTTTAATTAATTTGGTCCCATGGTTGCTCAAGTTATAGACAATATTCATCATTTGCCACAATAAATGGCCATTAAAAAAAATCTACATATTACTTTGCCTGTATCTCTCTATCTTCTACCATTTACTAAATTAATATTCCATTATTCCTGTTAAAAATTATGTTGATATATTTTTTTATAATTGTTGAACACGGTCCAAAAATCTCTATAATTATTAAAAATGGTGCTAAATTGCCATTATTTAATTAATACTCTTTATATATGTTTTAGCTCTGCAAATAATTTCAAGAACAAAATAGAATTTCGAAACAAATATAAATAGTTTTTTTTTCCTATTTATTGAATTTAAGGCCATTATTATATACAAATATCCTCCATAGATCTATCTATCTATCTCTCTCTCTCTCTCTATATATATATATATATTGATGATATTTGTGGCCACCAATTAATCCAGGTTATGCATCCATCTAGATAAGAAGACTAAACAATCCAAAAGAATATATATATATATATATATATATATATATATATATATATATATATATATATATATATATATATATATATATATATTCACGTGATAGGTGGTCACGTACGTTAAAAGAACCCAAAAGAAGTTAACATGCTGATATTGGCATTAAGCGGGTAATTTTGATATTTTATTTGCAAATTCTGCACTTAGCATTCAGTAATGATAATATCTTAAATATCATCACTTTATTAAAAAAAAAAAAAAATTCCTAGATTCTAATTTTTCTAGTTCTAAATTTTTGTTAGTTGATTTATGGTTTATCGTTAACATATGTGCTTTTTATTAAAATTTAATAATTATTGTGAATTTTACAATTAATGACTACTTTGATTTCTAATTAGACTTTAAATTTATTAGTATTTTGTTCTTATTTAGACTTTATTTATCAAGTTTTCGTGCTTATAAATAGATTTATTGTGAGTTAATTATTCAACACACGTAAAAAAAGAATACATATTTTCTTTCTACTATATTTTTCTATCTTAATTATATTTTTCTATTTATTTTTATCTTTTCTATTCACAACAATAATCTTATTGTTTCATCCGGACCTCTACAAGTTGGAATGAACTCTTCTCCATCTATTATGATCATTCAATAATTATGTGTAAACTCTTTCAATACAATGCAATATTATATGCACCATATAAAATATTGGGCTTTTTTTAATTTTGGTGTAATTTTGAAAAAAATTTAGAAAAATAGGGTTACAGTAAACATATTTTGAATTTTGGGGTGTTAAAAACCGGCACAACTGTGTGCCGGTTTTCGTCAGAGTGGGGCCATCCGGTTTGACCGGCTAGCTTGTCAGAAACCGGCACATCTTTGTGCCGGTTTCAGTCAGAAATATGTCAAAAACCGGCACACAGGGGTGCCGGTTTCTGGCAAGGATTTGACGCTGCCAGCTTGATTGTTGGTAAGGAAAAGAATGGTAATTTTTTTTGCTATATAAAATGCAAAATGAGGAAGTGGGTCTCCGTTTGGTGATTTGGTTTCCTTTTATTCCAATTCTAACGAAACGCGAACATAAATGAAAGGCATCAATTTATAATTGGAAGAAAACAGCTTATTTCCTTTTTCTAAATAATCATTAATTTTTTAATTTAATTAAAAATATTTTAAAAAATTATACTATATTTTTTTTATTTAATGAAAATAAAAAAATGTATACAAGATTTTCTTGTAATCTGTTTGATCAATGAAAATATGAATAAACATTAAAAAAAAAGGTTTAAAAAAATATGAAGAAAAATAAGAACCCTCATATACATCATTACGGTTGGATGAAAAAATTTAAAATTATTAAAAATATAAAAATTCAAATCAAGTCGAACATGATGAAATTCAAACCGATAAATATGATTATCTAGTCCAATTAGGTTTAATTTTAATTTTTTAAATATATGTCTTTTTTTGATCTAAATATTTGTTAATTGATTTTGTACTCGATTTTATTATTTGGTTAATTGATTCTTTTTTTTTTTTTTATAAGCAGAATTTTTATTTCAAGATCAATGAAACAAGAATATAGGATACAGCTCTGATAAGAACATAGCAGAATTGACTCTTATATATATATATATATATATATATATATTATAATTTTATGGAATGGATAAAGAAAAGAAAGAAAAGAAATGGTTGAATAAGAATTTAGTTATGATTAATTTGAGTTAGTGACGCAAAATTTGTTTTAGATTTGACGATTTGTGTGGATGAATAGGTTGTTTTGCTACTTATTTTCGGAAATTTATTTTGTCACATAAAAATAAACAATTCTGGAATTTTCTGTCCAAATTATTTCCTTGTAATCTATACTTTTTTTCTTTCCATGTCTGTTATTTTTTTTTAATTATTTTATAAAATTAAGAAAGCATTTATTATGTATATTTTTATTTTGTCATTTATTGACATTAATGATACATTAACGGCTTTATTATTTTTTCTCTTTTGTATACATTTTTTTATTTTCATTAAATAAAAAAAATATATTATAATTTTTTAAAATATTTTTAATTAAATTAAAAAATTAATGATTATTTAGAAAAAGGAAATAAGCTGTTTTCTTCCAATTATAAATTGATGCCTTTCATTTATGTTCGCGTTTCGTTAGAATTGGAATAAAAGGAAACCAAATCACCAAACGAAGACCCACTTCCTCATTTTGCATTTTATATAGCAAAAAAAATTACCATTCTTTTCCTTACCAACAATCAAGCTGGCAGCGTCAAATCATTGCCAGAAACCGGCACTCTTGTGTGCCGGTTTTTGACATATTTCTGACTGAAACCGGCACAAAGATGTGCCGGTTTCCGACAAGCTAGCCGGTCAAACCGGATGGCCCCACTCTGACGAAAACCGGCACACAGTTGTGCCGGTTTTTAACACCCCAAAATTCAAAATATGTTTACTGTAGCCCTATTTTTCTAAATTTTTTTCAAAATTACACCAAAATTAAAAAAAGCCCTAAAATATTTCAGTTCAACAAAACAAGTCATTTAAATTTTAAATTTATTATAAGTCCGACAATTTCAAATTATGCATTAATAGATTGATTTCTCGCGTTTAAAGAAATTGGATTGAATACTGAAATAAAAAAAAAAAAAAGTAAAAAGATTTTACTAATAAGTTTAGGAAGTTTTTGGTTAGAAATTTAATTAAATGATTAGTAAAAATTAGGCGGCAAAAGGTGAGAGAGTGTTGGCATTGGATTCTTCAAATAGAAATTGTGGGGAAGAAGTGTAATGAGAAATATATGTATAGATCATAAGGTAATTTTAAATTATCGCACAGACCAAAACGAATCTATTGTAATTTTAAATTTTATGATTCGGCCTCTTAAATAGGAACCCTCCACGTGTGCCTGCATAATAATATATATGCATATATATCAATTTTCATTTCTTCATCTCCGACACATGCTAAATCCATCATTCTTGCATGCTATTTTCTTTATTTTAATTAATGTTAACATTCATCATTCTATATTATCTATTTATATATTAAAAAAAATATTTATATAATAAAAAATTTTATCTTCACAAAACTTTTTAACTTAATGTTTTGTGAATTAATATATGATTATATTTTCTTACCGAAACACAAAAAGAAGATGTAAGAATTTATTTCTCTATTGATATATAGAAAATATGAAATCAATCTTAAAAATCAGACCTTGAAATTAGAAAGATAAATTAATTATAAATTGTGAAGTTATTAGTAGATTATAAAGAGCTCCTTAACCTTGTAAATAAATTTATATTTAATACTCTAATTTGACATTGGTTTAAAGTAGTTCCGTCATCCCATGTCAAAATTTTGGTGTTAAAATTAAATAGATTAATCCGTCATGAAGGCTCTTAGCCTTAATTAAGTAGAAAATGTAAAATCCATAATAAAAAATTGGCGAGAGAATATATTAACAGAAAAATTTATATGAGATTACATGTAATTTAGAAGCCCGTATATATGAAGTTACTTAAAAGACCAATTTTGGCTTCAAAATACTCTTACTTAATTAACTCCAAATTTCCTTTGAAAGAAAATAATTAGTGATAAAGTCATTTCTGACTTTATCGGGAGTTTCGGATACTGTAGATATTATCCGTTTCGAGCCGGAACTCTCACGGTTTTAAAACGCGTCTACAGGGAAAGGTGTCCATGGCTTTATATAAGATCCACTTTCAGTTTTTCGCCAGCCGACGTGGGATAGGAAAGCATTGCTATCACTATTCCCCCTCCCGATGACAGGTCTTCGGGACTGGCCGCTTTGGGCGCTGATCTTATTTTTCAACGAAAGCACCAAATGATAAAGTCATTTTTGACTTTATCGGGAGTGCCGGGAACTGTAGATATTGTCCGCTTCGGCCCCGGAACCCTCACGGTTTTAAAACGCGTCTACAAGAGAATATGTCTCAATCATATGAATTAGAGTTGATTTATAAAATTTTGTAATTAATATATTAAAAATTGTGATTAATTTTATAATTGGCATTTTTCGTTGCCTGATCTGCCTGCCTTATATATATTGCACTAACTCATTAAAGGAGCCCCGAAAAATCGAATTATGGGCAGACAGTTTCTTTCGGTTAAAGCTGATTTTAACCGTCTTCTTTTATAAGATTTTTCTTTTCTTCCTTTTCCTTTACTTTTATAATTTTACTGAGAATTGTAATATTATCAAATATAAAACTCATTGAGTAAAGTGAGTTTTTATTTTATTCTTTATTTACCATAATTGTATAGAGTCTATCATCAATTTATTTAATTTTGCATTTATGGTAACTTATTATTATTAGATTTTCCATGAAAATCTAGTCGGGATATGAAAAATCCAATTTTTTGATACTATATATTTGGTCGGATTTTACTTACCAAACCTACCTTTGAATCAATATTAAAATACCACCTAAAAAATCGTTTTTTACTATCAATTTCATATATATATATAAAGAAATTTTTTTCTTTTACAACACATATGATTTTTTTCTTCCATGAAAATTTCATAATCCATTTTAAGCAAAACAAAAAAAATGGTGAACGTGATTTGATAACATAATTAACTAAATTCGATATCATAATTTCGAGTTATCCGAGCTAATTAAATAGACACAAAAAATGAATTTTATAAACAATTATAATAGCCCGTAATCAGTTATTAATCTAAAAGTTACATGCAGGGCATTAAAATATATTATTTCTATATATTTATATCCTATTATTTATATTTTTTTTCAATTTCTCTAATTGATTTCTTATTAAAAAAATGACTTAACGGAGTGTTTTTAAAATTCTACCGATTCTTTTTATTATTATTTATTATCATGATTTTAGTAAGTATATAATGTATTAATTCTTGTTCGAACTATTCTAATATAAAATGTTTATATGTATATAAAAATAAAAACTAATTTAAAATGAATTACACGTAATTTATATGGTTAAAAATCCGATTATTTTTTTAATTAATCAATTTGAATTTTTTTTATTATTAAAAATAAACTAATTCACATATGCGTGAGGATAAAATCAAAATATTTCATAAATTTATTTATGCTTCATATCTAAGGTAATTAATATTACCTTTTTTGTTTTTTTTTTTTTTTATCAATAATATATTAATATATACAGAAAAAATAAATATGCAAATATATGGAATGAAGTTGCGTTCCACCTACCCTTACCTTTATTCTTCCAAGCCCCCACCCTAAGTCAGCTCCCTTTTTACATTCTCTTCTTCTTCAGCAGCTCTCTCTCTCTCTCTAGCAATGCCCCATTGAAAGCTCACTCCTTAACCATCAATGGCAGCCATAGCTTCTGTCTTCAACAATTTCTTCTCTATTCTTATCCTCTTTCTCCACCTTGGCTGCTTCATTTTCACTTCTCCCTCCAAAAAACGCAAAGCTTCTTCTTCTCCTTCTCCTTCTTCTTCTTCTTCTTCTACTTCCAAATCTCGCCTGAGAGTAACTAATAAAGCTCTATCTTCCTCTTGGTCATATCTGAAACGCATCTTCTCATCCAAAACTCCAACGCCAATCCACACTCTAACCTCCGCAAGATCATCTCATCAGTCTATTGTCACCTTAGTTGCACAAGAAGACCATCAATTTTCCGATGTAACACCGCCGCTGCCGTCTGATAATATCTCAACCACCGATCAGTTTTTCCCTCTGCGCAACGATATCTTTCCCTGTACTGCCTGTGGAGAAATCTTTCCAAAGCCTCAGTTTCTCGAGCAGCACCAAGCGGTTAAGCACGCCGTATCGGAGCTTTCAGACGGCGATTCCGGAAAGAATATTGTTCGGATTATCTTCAAAACAGGGTGGTCTTGTAAAGAGAAAAATCCAGAAATCCATCGGATTTTGAAGATCCATAACAGCCCCAAAATACTCTCGAGATTTGAAGAGTACAGAGAGGTGGTGAAGGCTAAAGCAGCGCGAAACGGTGCCATAAAGAAGAGGGACGAGAGGTGCATAGCCGATGGCAATGAGCTGTTGAGGTTTTACTGCTCAACTTTCATGTGTGATTTGGGAGCAAATAATTCCAGCATCTGCAGCCAGCAATACTGTAGTGTTTGTGGGATTATCAAGTCGGGTTTCTCACCCAAGATGGATGGAATTCCTACTCTATCCAGTAGTTATAGAGCACACGTGGCAATCCCTGAGGACATTGAAGAAGAATTCAAGTTTATGAATGTGAAAAGAGCTATGCTGGTTTGTCGGGTCGTGGCGGGTCGAGTTGGATCGGAGTTAGATCATGAAGAGGAAGTGTGTAAAGAAAATGGAGGATTTGATTCTATAGTAGGAAGAGGAACGGGTGGGATCCATACCCGATTGGATGAAGAAGAATTGCTTGTGTTCAATCCAAGGGCTGTGCTTCCTTGCTTTGTGATTGTGTATACTGTGTGAGTCTTTATTTTACTTTAAATATTACTTCTATGGTAGTGGGTTGTGATGATTATGTGAATGTGTGACAGTGATGGTATGTTTTTTTTTTTTTGTTAATTTTTCACATGATCTATGATAAAAAAAAAAAAATCACAATCCCACATTTCCCCAATTATTAGAGAGTATTAATTGTGGATCCCATTTTCACATGATATATAATTAACATATATAGGGTTTTTCTTTTCTTTTTGTTCAAATTTGATGCTCAATCATATATGTAAATTATTTCCCATTAGTGCCTATGCTTTGGATTTATGTGATTGTGTTCATATATATATATATATATATATACATTTACAATTTTATTTTTATTTAAATTCCACTCATTTTTTTTCTCTTTATTGCTCGACTTAATATATATTCCCTCTATTTCATTTTACGTGTTACTGGAACAGAGGGAATCGGACTGCAATTATGCAGTATGACTCTCCGAGATCGTCGCACATTTTACAATAGTATCGTATAAAATATATAACAAGTAATTTTCAATTTGTACAATCAATTTTGTGTTTATAAAGTGCGGGTACAATTATTTTTGTATATGTAATAGTGTGAGTACAATCAATTTCCTATTTATACAGGAATATTTATTATTGAATCATATAGAAATGAGTAGACGGGTATATAGTATAGTCGCAAAATGTGAATATGTAGTGTCTTCTTCCAATGAATTATTGAAGGCCGAAGAGAAATGCTGAGTGAAATAATAGAAAGAATTGTACTTTTAAGTTTCTATGTTCTGCCGTTGTTTCAATACTCACCTCTATATAACAATTTTAGAGTAGAATTCTTTTATGACTATGCCGAGAAAATTTTCAAACTATAACCATTTCCACCATACATTGTTTTATGATTAACATCAACTGCAAAGCTTATAATTGGAAAAATCCATGCATTATATATATTTGATTTTCATTAAATTTCTGACTTAAATGTCACTGAACTTCTAATATTTTTGCAAAAAAGTCATGTAAACCGAAATCCGGCGAGAATCTTTACCGGATTGATGACATGTCATATGACACGTGACGACGAATAGTAAATATATGACTTTTTTACAAAAATGTTAAAAATTTAGTAACATTTAAGTTGGAAAAAAAAAATTGGTTACTTTTACGCGATAAATAATAAGTTTAATTATCGTAAGTGAAATTGATTTAGATGTAACATTTGTTAGAAATATTGTTAAACGACATGTATTTTCTAACATGGCATGCCATGTCATTAATTCGGCGAGCGTTCTCACCGGATTCCAGTCAACATGATTTTTTTGCAAAAATATTAAAAATTCAGTAACATTTAAGTCAAAAAAAAAAAGTCAATTACTTTTGTGCGATAAATGATAAGTTAAGTGACAGTGAGTGAAATAAACTCTTCAAATCAGTTAAAAATAAAAATTATTCTTATATATGTGGCTCTATACTAATATTAAATGAGGGCAAAACTATTCTGGCTACGAGGACACCAAATGCTCTGTCCAATCAAGATCAATGTTTGAATATTTATAATTATCATTTATCATTGTCCTGTTCGGCCCAATTATGATTAGCCCAATTAGATCCTTAATTATGAGGCTTTGATGGGCTTAAATATGGCATAGAAAAAGTGAAGCCTGCCTGTTTTATGAACAAGTTCAATGAGGCTAAAGCCTGGCCCATGAAACTGATCAACCTCCATTCCCGTGCTACCGCCAAGAAGTAAGCCAGTTTTTGCGCGCAAAGAGCTCACAATTCAAAAGAAAAAAGAATTCATTTTTTCTGAATCTTGATCCCCTAACTTTGCTGTTTTTCACAGTCTCTTCTTTCATATCCCAATAAAAAAAATATCTAAAAATCTCCATCTGGGTGTTTGTTTCTTTCATATCTGGAGTAATGGAAATATCCTCTATTCCTTTGACTTTCGAAGCCTCGGAATCTGTACCGTTCACTATATTATTCGATCTCCATGGACGGTGTCGTCTCTCTCCTGGAATTTCTGTGTCTGTCCTTCTCTCTATTTCCGTCATTTTCTGATAATTTACTCAATCATTGCTATGGTTTCTTTAACTTTGTTTCGATCTGCTTCCTTTGCTGCTTTGCGTGTTCTTTAAAAAGATTCCATTCCACAAAGTTCACGTCTTTCTCATGAGTTTTCAGATTCTTCAGCAGTGATTTTATCTCAATAGCATTTTAAGCATTCTGTGTTTTCATTTAATTTTGCACTTCTTCAGGATTTCTGATAGGTTATTTGTCTCAAATTAAATAAAAATTAGTTCTTGCATTTCTACTTGGTATGAAATTCAACCCTTCATTCAGAATTTACTACTTGTCTATTTTGGGGTTTTGTCCGCTCTTTGGTGTTGTTCATGTTGAGAAATATGCTTAGAAATTCGTATATATGCATCGCAGGTTGTGAAATGTCTGATTTGAAGTTAGAAGTTGTAATTCCCAGTGATTGTGAGGAGGCAGAGTTTATTTCAGTCAATAAAAAGGAGATTTCAGGTGAAATAATTAATGGAGCAGACAGCATTCTGAATGGTATGGGTAAGCAAGGAATCGGCAATTTTGCAACAAATGCAGCTCGTAGAGCTACAGGTGACAGGTTAGCAATTAGCATTATTCAGTATTTCCTTTCATAATTTGATTATTCATTTTGTTCATGAGATAAACCAGTGATAGTATATCATATTAGAAAATTGATCATAAGCTGAGTCAGTGATAGAATCCCATGTAATAGCAAGCAAAAATCACTTTCCTTGCATGGCATTCAATTATTGGCTTGATATTTGAATAAAATCATGGACTAGATGAGAAATTTGTTGTTCCTTCTTCCCAGTTAATTCCTTCAATTATGATGTGACACCTTGCATAACGTTGCATAAAGTAGGATTTAGAGCAGAATGTTTAGTCAATGTGTCTTAATTGTGCTTTTTTGCCAGTTTGATGCGTTGCATTTTACTATTTCTGCAGGTTCATTAGAGTGAATCAGGTTGAAAATAGTGATGATGGTTCATTTGATTTAAATGAAAAGCACGAACGTGGATCAGCAAGGAAGTCAGGACCTCTTTTATCTGGAACAGCCTACTGCATTTCTTCTTGCAGCATGATTTTGTTGAACAAAGTTGTTTTATCAACTTATAATTTCAATGCAGGGATATCACTTATGTTTTATCAAGTATGTTAACTTTCCATTATCTGTTTCTTTCTAGACTTGGTTTGTATTTTCATTGATGGAACAAGACAATAACTTGTTGCTATGTAAAAGAACAAGTTTTTATAAATGGTTTCATATCTGTAAAGGATTAGTTTTCCTACATGTCATTGGATTATTTACTCGTTTCATGATACATGAACTTGGTCTAGCCAACTGAAAATGATTGTAAACTGCTGAGTATTGCTTGGCATAAAAGTTTATCACATCTGCCACTTGTTGGATGATCCTCTGTTTTTCTTGTTCATGATTATGAAACACAATAGACCTAATCTATTTTGCTTCATTTTTCTGCAGAATTTAATTTGTTGCCTGCTTGTTGCTGTGTTAAGTTTATGTGGAGCAGTTTCACTGGAAAAGCTTAATTGGAAATTGATAAGGGTCTGGCTTCCTGTGAATGCCATCTTCGTTGGAATGCTCGTATCAGGCATGTATAGGTATGTCAAAAAACTGCAGTTTATTGTGTTTTAGACTCGTTGCTAGGGGAAATGGATGTTAACATGAAGGAGATAGCTGTGAAAAGTACTCTGTGAGATCTTACACTTCAAACTGTATTGTCTTCTAACAATCCTGTGCCTTTAATTCTGGTGCATTTTTCTTTTCAGTTTGAGATACATAAATGTCGCAATGGTGACAATTCTGAAGAATGTAACAAATATTTTGACAGCAGTTGGGGAGTTATATATTTTCCGGAAACATCAGAATCAGAAAGTGTGGGCTGCCATGTTTTTGATGGTATACAACATTCCTTATTTGTGTCGGGTTGATTGACTGAACTATAATATCTTAAATTTCTGACCCAGAGTCACATTGCTGGCCAGGATTACTATTTTTTCATAACCCGACGTAAAGTAAACCATGCTTAAAATATCACCCTACTATGAGAAAGCTATTAAGATAGATTCCTTCAATAGATTGCACCTAACACTGCCATTATATGTAGTTATGTGCCCTTGCACATAATTGAACTGCATTTTTGTTAACTTCACCAGGTTCTTGTTCTTTTATTTTTCCTTTTAATAAACTTTAGATATTTTCTAAGACGGGTATTACGTTGCTTGCAGATCATCTCTGCCGTTAGCAGTGGCATCACAGATCTCTCATTTGACGTAACTGGTTATGCATGGCAAATCTCGAATTGCGTATTAACAGCAAGTTACTCTGTATGTTGATTTAATCATCCATAATTTCAGCAATCTTACTTATGCAATACAATTCCAAACTAATACACAGCAATATGTACTTATCGCAGCTCACCCTGCGGAAGGTAATGGACAAAGCA
Organism: Excoecaria cochinchinensis; assembly: GCA_947683425.1. Classification (NCBI taxonomy): domain Eukaryota; kingdom Viridiplantae; phylum Streptophyta; class Magnoliopsida; order Malpighiales; family Euphorbiaceae; genus Excoecaria; species Excoecaria cochinchinensis. The sequence goes on along the minus strand of CANTUQ010000049.1, from coordinate 537,700 downwards.
AAGCAGTCAACACGAAGCGGATCTCTTAATGAAATTTCAATGGTGTTGCTAAATAATCTGTTGTCTCTACCATTTGCCATCTTCTTGATTCCATTGTTTGGCGAATGGGAATATGTAATTAATGCGTAAGCAAATATCAATCTGTTACTTAAGTTTCTCTTCATGCCAGAAGCGTTTCTTAATCTCTATTACATGTGGATTTACTTCTGCAGAGATGTGATCAATTTACCAATGTTCTGGGTTGCTGCAACAGCAAGTGGATTACTTGGACTTGCAATTAGCTTCACCTCTATGTGGTTTTTACATCAAACTGGTCCCACAACTTACAGGTAATTGTGAATGCTCCCATCCCTAGAGATAATATTATGTTGTTTTCTTGCTGCCAAGTAAAGAAACCCCATGTTTGTGTCCAAGCGCGATACTTTTAAGGTTAACATGGCAGACAAAGTTGACTTGGGGTAATTTAGAATTTGCACTTGATAAGAGTAATAATGTTCTTGAACATCATTTTGTGAGGAAAAACCCTGAGGCAGCCTGTTGAGAGTTTAGATTATAAGTTCAAACGTGAGATCATCCGGTATATTGAGACCAGCTTTACTACTGGAATGTCCTCAAGAGAACCAAATTTAAACCGTTTAATGACTTAATTTCCTTGTATTACAAGTTGTTATTGTTTTTCTATGATGTATCTATCCATGATGGATATATTTTAGTATAAAAATAATTATAATAATTATATATTAATAATTATTCTATTGGTTCAAAATTAAATTAAAGTCAGTTATTTGTAACTACCTTCATTACACATAAAAGGAATAAATTATGTAAAAATACACTTTTTTTAACATTTTTGTGATATCTGTACAATAAAAAATAACGTTAACAGTAAAGAAAAAAAGAATACTCTGCAAAAGATAAGTGTACACATATATGTTGTGACTTAATAAAAATAGTTTTTGATTTGTCGAAGTAATTATTTTTTTATTAGTTTTAATATATTAAAAATCTTGGAAAATTGATTTGATAAAATTTAGTGTTACATAAATTCTAACAGTTTTCCTCCTGTTGCAGTCTAGTGGGTTCATTAAACAAGATTCCTATTTCAGTTGCTGGTCTAGTGTTGTTCAAAGTTCCCCTCAGCCTAACAAACTTGTTCAGTATACTATTTGGTATACAATCAAATCAATACACTGAGGATAGTTAATTATTTTCTGACACATTATTATTATTATTATTATTTTGTAGATCTAATTTATAGCATATTTGTCTCAGGTCTTTTTGCTGGAATATTCTTCGCGAGGGCCAAAATGGGTTGATCCCAAAATCAATCTCTACGTAAAATGTTGATAAAAAGCAAAGGAAAAACAGGAGAATGGAGTCGTGAAATGGCTTCTGCATACTGCTTGCTGATTCAAGAAACATAAGCCTACGATACAAGATTCTGAAATAGTATGCCTTTTTATTTATATGATAAATGTATTGGCACTACTGAAGTATTAAATTAATACAAGATAAAATATCTTTATTTTATCCTTAATTTTGAATAGAATAGCCTCCCTAACGGCCTAACTTAGTAGCCAATGACCTAAGTCCACCTGAATTTGTCCCATTGTCGGAGTCTGATATGAGCTCATCAATGCGTTTAAACCCACAACTGGACTTTGATATAACTTAGACAATACTATAAAATAAAAAGTGGAAGCAAATTGGAATTGATTTTTTTTTTTTTATCAACTTTTTAAAGATGAATTACCAGCTTGACAGCTTCTTTCTTTTGGTCTTATTTTTGGTGATTTTCAACTTTCAAAGGTATATATAAATTCCATAAATATCAATGTTATTCGAAGGACCTTGAAGCCTTAAGAAAGATTGAAGTTAGAGATTAGACAATATAAAACAAATATTGCACCGTTTTCTAGTCTAAGCACCATTACGTTTGTCGACGAAACAAGAGTTTCTCAAATGGAAAAATCAAAATATACATATCAAATTTAATAAACACGTAAAATGAAAAAAAAAAATATTACTTGCCTAGCTTCATTTTATACTTTAATCTAGGTATTGAATCAACAACTCTAGACAAAGTATTTTTTCAATTTTCTTACATATATAAATATAATTGACTCTATTTTATAAATAAAAACATAAATGAAGTTTTATGTCTTTCAAAATATACATGTGAGTACATTATTTATATTTCTATTTTAAATATATATATATATATATATATATATACACCCGAAACTTTTAATTTAATTCAAATATGATTGATATTATCCAAATGTTATCAGTATTTAAAAGTTAAATTATAGCTAATAGACGTTACACTAGTATTACTAAAAATTATTTAGTATATAATGGTATAACTTGTTTAATATATTGTTTAACCATACATTATATAAACATTCTAAACCCAATATTTTCTACAGGAACTATATGCTGATGATTACTTGACCAAAGTTGGTAGCAGAGGTTATAAATTTATATAAAAGAATTTTATGAGTTATTTAATAAATAAAAATATGGAGAGATTTTGGATATATATATGGAAGCATATCATCCTGCATTGAAAGGGAGAAAGACTATCCCTTTCTCTTTCCATATTTGTCCATTATTCCAACAAAAACCTTCCGTCAACAAATAACTCTCAAAGAATAATATTATTTTTTATTTTTAATTTTATAAGAAAAGAAGGAAGTTGTTGAGAAAAGTGGAAGAAAAATGACGAAAGAGAAACGAAAACCAACATAAATGAAAATGATTGCGTCCAGCAAACATTGAAAACAAAAGACACTCACCATTTGTCCACAAACCATTATATTACTCTTAACATTTATATATCAAATTCAAAACATAAAACAAAAAACGCTTCTATTTCTATTCTTCACCAACCCAACAACAACCTTCATCAGTTTCTACTTTCTACTCTAGTTACATCTCACATCACCATTCTTTTCAAACCGGACCAGTTGAACCAATCCTACCCTTGCTAAAAGAACCAAACCATTGACCTAATTTTGGGAGAAATGAGAAGAAGAAACCGTCTCTATCTTTCCATTATAATAAACCATCACCATGATTCTAAACGCGACCGGTCGAACCAGTGCAATCCATGCTAGGAAAATAAAACCATTCACTAATGTTGAGAGAAATGAGAAGTAGAAGAAACCATCTCTATCAAATCCATCTCTTTCTTTTGATCCACCAATAATTCCATGTTCATCCCATTAGGATTCTCATATCCAAAATCAGTAGCTGAAGAAGGAGTTGCTCCATTCAATAGATATGAGAGATAAAGGTCTGAATATAGATGGCCATTAGTTGCTCTATCTTCTCCTCCTCCATTGTTTTGAATAAGGCCAAGTGAATTTGAATTCTTGACATTATTGCTTTCAGTTTCCATTGGATTCTGGATCTCATTGGAACTAGTAGAGAAGAAATTTTGCAAGAAGAGAAGTTCATCATCTTCACAAGCTTGAGAATTGATGAATAATGGTGGAGAATCATCAATGGCAGGTTCAGATAATTCAGGGAGAAAGAAATTGAATTGAGCTGAAGGGTCTTGATCCGAGGAAGTAGTGGTAGAGCTTGAAGGTGTATTAGTAGAAGAAAGATTACTGTTCTTGAAATTCTTGCTTCTAATATAGTCTTGAAGGATTGAAGATTCTTGATTTTCTGATTGCTTGTTCTTTCTTCTTGAATTTTGCCTTCTTTTAGTAGCATTCCAATGATTCTTTATTGAATTTTCAGTTCTCCCAGGAATCAATTTTGCTATTTCTGCCCATCGATTTCCAACATTTGAATGTGCTTCCACCAAAATTCTTTCCTCGTCTTCACTCCAGCTCTCCTTCTGAGAACACAAAAATCATCAAGAAATAAAGTAAAATTCAAATTTCGTAAACTTGAATTTGGAATTCAACAAGAAAGTATATAACAAATTTAAAGAAAGAAGGGTTGTTATTGAAAAGGTTAAGGACAAAACTTATATATGAAGTGAGTAAAGTAATGACCTTTTTGCATGTCAAAATTGATGCTTTTGTTAGATAAAGATTACAAAATTCACATGAAAAGTAGACTCAATGAATAAGAAATGTGAAGAAGATGCAAAATAAAAAAAATAAAAAAAAACAGCTGGAGTCTGAAAACATTCCATTTCCAGAACTTTAAATACACGAACATCTTTAATTTCTTGATTTTTTTTTTAAAAAAAAACTTGTGAAATTAGGGTTGGAACAATAAACTAGTACCAAAATTACTTGCACGTGAAATTACAGTCATTTATTATGTAATAAAGAACCCTAGATGTTCTCTATTTTCCCAAGTTGCAAAGAAATCTAAGGGATGAACAAAAAAAAAGAGCATCTTTCTAAAATCAAATCTTGAAATTCAAATAGAGAAAAACATATGCTATTGCAACTCCATATCTTTTGTTGAATTATTACAAGATCAAACTACTTGAAATTAACATCAAACACTTATACATAATCTAAGAAAAACAAAATACTTTAATTGAAATCAACATAATGTAAATTATCAAACCCTAAACAAACGAAGAAAAAAAGGGGAAGAAAAGAAAAGAAACCTTAATATCAGGCCTCAAATGGTTGTGCCATCTCTCACGACACTGCTTCCCAGCTCTACCGTCTAATTTCTCAGCTATTTGAGCCCATTTTCGTACTCCAAATTGCTTCACCAACCTAATTAATTTCCTTTATAAAAAAAAAAAAACATTGAAACATGTTTCAGTTGCAACTTTAAATCATTAACAAAGTATAATTACATAAAAAAAAATTAGGTAAATATGATCACCTGTCTTCTTCTTCTGTCCATTGCCCTTTAATCAACGTTGGACAAGCTCCTTTCTTTCCCTTCTTTCCTATGCCTTTACAACTCTTGTTCCCTGAATCCTTAACCACTTCTTCTTCTTGTTCTTGAAAGCCAACATTAGGGTTTCTGTTAAATGTCCAAAAATTAAGGTTGTCTCCTCCATCAGTTAAAAGTCCATCAACAAAGTTCATCTCTTGAAAACATGGCCATGGAAACTCAGTAGATGAAGAAAAATCACACAACCCATTTGAGGAAACAACCGTTTCTTTGGTTTTAACATTACTTTGAGTCTGTTGTTGCTGTGGTAAATGACTTCTTCCCCATAAAAACCTATCTACAGCTGTTAATGGTGGAGCTGATCGATACAAGGAAGGGTCGTTTTGTAAATTTCCATGGTTAAAACCTTCTCCTTCCATGAAAGGAGCTTGAGAGAGAGAGAGAGAGAGAGAGAACCCAACAAGAAGAGATAGAGAGAGAATTTTAAGGCTGCAAATGAGCTTTCTAATGGGATGATTTTAAGGTTTTTCAATGTCTTTCTTCTTCTTCTTGTCTTGTAAGAACACAAGAGCTTATACTTAGGCTTGTAATATGCCATCTGGCTTAATAGCCGTTGATCATGTGGTTAATCCGACGGATGAGAGTAAGAGATGAGTGTAACTCCTGAGCTTCCTCTCAGACAAAAGTAGAGATTAGTGGGTTCGTTATGCAGCTTATTATTACAAATTAAGTAATAAAATTCTAAATGATTAATATGCAGCTTAAGCACTGCTTATTATGGATAAGCTTGGCATGTTGTGTGTTGAAAAGACAAATTTACCCATATGTGTACAATTTTAATAGTCCATAATTCGAGAAATTTAAGAAAAATAATTGGGTTATCAAGTGAAATTTAAAGAATTTTTACATATTTATTGTGGTGATTAAGTCTTGGAGAATTTCAAGCGCTGAATTTAATTAAATTTCCTATGACTAGCTGCCAATATGGTTTTCAATTCTTGAGCAAATGATAATAATTAATGCATAAATGATATATGCAAAATTCATAATTCTCCTTTAAGGATCCGTTTCTTTTATACATTTAGGTCAGCTACATCTCCGGGTTGACCATGGTCCTTCTCACCTTTTAATAAGAAATTTACAAAAAGAAAAAAAAAATTCCTTACATAGATCATGTCATATTAACATTTATAAACTACACCAATAATTTGTTATCATGTTCATGTTAAAAAATTATAGATTTTACAATCAATTTCTTATTATTGGTGATGTTATTTTCTTTCTTACATTACAATACATATTATTTGCTTTTGCTTGCTTCATAAATACATACACAAATCTAATGTTTCTTTGAAATGTGATGTTGTTAAAAAAAAAATTATCCAACTTTGATAATTATTATCTTATTTTTCCTCGTATTTTCTTACCGCGATCGAGAGTTGCTGAAGTAAACGTAGGTATATGTAGTCATCCTATTAGTTATATATATTTAACTTAGTTCACGTATTATGTGAGTACAATAGATGATGATGATGATGATATATATATATAGTAGGAAAGTTTAAAGCAAGAATTTAATGTGCAATTGTCTTATATTATGGTTCATACAGGTGATTGCAGTTATATTTTGTTTATACTTGCATATATAGAAGTCTAAAAGAAGAGAGAGAAAGAAAGTTACTATTTTGCCCCCGAAATTTGTTTTGGAAATCTATTTTATCCAAATTTGACTTAATTATCAGTTGGTCATTTTCAGCAACTCAGTGTTTAAAATATAGGGTATTACAAGTCATAAGTGAGTCTCATCTCAATCTCCCGCTCTAGGGCAAGTTGGTTGCATCTCCATCCCAAAACACACCGACCTCCTAGTCGCGAAACACTAAGTAATACAATTAGCCAAGCCACATTGTTGATTAAGGCGAATAATCATCTTTCTTAGATGTTCTAGCAATAGCCTATTTTTTACTCTATTTATAATTTAAAAATCTTTTTATGTCTAAAAAAATACAAGTTAGCGTTCGTATCAATCACGAAGTACTCTCACTTATAAAACGCTTTTCCAATCATACCGTTACACTCCTCGGCATAATACAGTTGCCCACCAAAAGCATTGCCAATGCCATATATTGGATATACTCACTCTCTATTGCTCTTGGCTTTTATCTCTAGCCAATTTTTGGTGGAAGCTGCTTTCAAGTTATTTTTAGGGCTAAAATGTTCTATAAATGTTGGAAAGAATACTAAAACATGGACATTTTAGCATAATTTTCAACAATTATAGGAATATTTTGTATTCTTTTCAACAATTATAAGAGTATCTTAGTATCATTTTTAATAACAAAAAAAATGTTCCAAAAACAACTTTAAATGTGAAATAGGGTTTGGGGAGAAACATAAGACCTTTTAAAGTAGAAAAGTTTTGGACACAAACATAGAACGATGGGATTGGTGATGAAGTGTTGGGGCCCATAAAGAAGCCCAAAATGGGTGGGCAACTAGTGTTAATCTCGCATCTCAACGGTAGCTTCTGTGACCCAAAATAAGAAAGGCCTTTATTGTATAATAACTAAAAGTCTGCAGCTAAAAGGCCTTGTTTAAGGAGCAGAGTAACTTCAGAAGCTCTCAATTGCCACAACTGACCATTTATAACCTAAGGGCTTCTCTAGAATTCTAATTCCTAACTCTGGTTCAAGCTAGCATCCTCCTACTCTGCATGCTGCATACAGCTGAATTCTGAGTATTAAATTCAATGTGTACCATATACAACCAGAACTTTGAGTTGAGTTTAATTTTAAAAGGATTTTTATAAAACTTTATTCAATGGGTAGCTCTTTATCATTGAGTTAGTTCATAATTTTCTCATCAACCGGATCTAAAATAAATGAAATTATTATATGCTGTGTTTATAAATTTGTCATTGTCTTTGTACATACAAAATGTCGAACCAAGTATGGGTTAAATGTATATATACACACATAGAAAGTGAGGAGGTTGGTTTGGTGGCAAATGTGTAATGGATGGGAGGGGGTAAATGGAGAAGAGATGGGATGAGTAGCTCATCTTCACGTGAAAATATGTCAGTTTATGGTTTGGCCTGATTCAGTCCCAAAGCACAATCACCCATCATATACACTCTATCCATTTTGCTTTACATACAGCTTCAATTTATATATGTTATTTTTTAAAAATTATGTAATCGATTAATTTAAAGTCGAATATTGTAAAATTCAAAATTAAAAAAGCAGTTTAATTTTTATTTAATTTACTTTAATTCCTTTTTTTTTCTTTTTCACTCAAATGTAACACTTGATATGCACAGGAAGTAGGGACTTTTGTCTCTTCGAATATAGTACATTGAGGACGTGAATAATTTTAACTGTGTTTCTGATTTTATTTACGAATTATAAGTTATAATGCATTATTATATATACAAAAAATTATTTATATAACAATAAGTAATGCTTGCATATATATATATATATATATATATATATATATATATATATATATTGAATTTATAAAATCAACGGCAATAACAAATTTACGCAAAGCAATAATGTGCGAAGAAAATAAGTAGCATGTGCTTATTTATTGCATTTTTAATATTAATGTATTTCTATTATGTTAAGCATTGGTAGTTGCTTTAGTCATACGTACTTTTTGTTGTAAAAAATAAGGATCGGATTAGAGCAAAACCGCAGCTAAAATAGAGATAATAAGGAACACACAGATTTACGTGGAAAACCCCCAAACAAATCAGGGTAAAAACCACGGGCAAGACTAGCAAAGTTTTACTATAAAATAGGAGTTACAACCTCTCTATATTTTACACAAGAAAATATGAGAAACACTCTCTATTTATACTAGAAGACCTCAAGAATGAGATGATTAAACCTAAAACTAATAGGCTATATTTATAACTAAAAAATCCCTTCACTTTCTACACAATCCCGATGTGGGATTCATAAACTTCAGTTGTTTTTTTTTTTCTTTCTTTCTTTTTCCTTTTATTTCTTTTTCTTTTGCCTACAATTGTGGACTGCCAACCATAATTGACTACAACAATCTCCCACTTGAAGATTTGATTGAATATCAATCAGATCTTCACATCACTTTTTCTACCTTGCCATTTTACCTCGCGCTTTGTAATCTTTGAAAAACTAGAAACACATCAAACTTCCTCTTGATCGAATACACTCAACATCTCCTGGAATAGTTGTCTCCTAGGGATGAAACTGGTGTTTGCCATACGCCAGAGTGAACCAATTCTTAGAACATAATTTCTAGAATTTTATGTGTTTTAACTTCAAACGATGCTGCTTTCTCATAACACATCCGCAGCTATCTTTTCTCCTTTCATAAGTACAAGCGCATCTCTTTATGATCCCATTTTCCATATCTTGCATCTCAAACATCCACTTGTCCTATAGACAGCAGATTCCTTTTGAGCCTTACACATACATCATAGAGCATTTCCATCGTCGGAACAACTCGCCACATTTCCTTGAGAATTGGAATACTTTAGATTCCAGCAATCATTCTTCAAATGACCCTTCTTGCCACAGTTGTAGCATTTAATATTCTTCTTACTCCTGAATTTTGAATTACCATGATTGTGGCTCCCACTTGAGCCTCGTTCCGTTGATCTTTCTCTCATCACTGTCAAGGCTTCCACATGCTGTGAACTTGCCTGCCTGTCTTCCTTGTTTTTGCGCCAATTTTCTTCTTCTAGAACAGCAGCTGCAACATCATCGAAGACTAGAGCATCCGTATTATTTGTTAAATTGATGATGAGTTGATCATACGAATCTGGTAAGCTTTGAAGTAGAATCTCAGCACGTTCTACTGGCTCTATTTTATAACCCAACGATGTGAGTTGAGAAAATAGAGTATTCAAAGTATTTAAGTGTTCCGTCACTGAAGTAGATTCCTCCATACGAAGAGTATAGAGTTTTCTTTTAAGGAAAATTTTGTTATGCAGTGATTTGGCCTCGTACAATTTAGTGAGATGATCCCAGATCTCCTTTGCTGTTTTTTTTCTCTTCTATACTTGACAACACTCTATCTGCTAATGTCAGATGAAGATTTGCCATAGCATTTTCATCCATCTCGTTCCACTTATTATCATCTGTGAAATCAGCCGGCCTTTGACTTATAGCCGCTAGACAATTATCTTTTCTCAAGATTGCTTTCATCTTCAATTTCCACAGTGAGAAATTACTCCCGTTGAATTTCTCGATCTCATATTTTGCCGCCATTGCTTCTATCACGAACCTTTCTGCTCAAAAATCAGCTCTCACTATTTCACGTGAATAGTAACCGTATACGTGAATAGTAACCGTATAGATGAACAGTGACCGTATACGTGAACAGTATCGTATACGTGAACAGTATCCAAGGAAATATCTTTTCTGATGTGGAAGATCAGGCTATGCTGCAACCACAGAGCATACTAAGACAGAACCTCGGCTCTGATACCACTTGTTGTAAAAAATAAGGACCGGATTAGAGCAAAATCGCAGCTAAAATAGAGATAATAAGGAACACACAGATTTACGTGGAAAACTCCCAAACAAATCAGGGTAAAAACCACGGGCAAGACTAGCAAAGTTTTACTATAAAATAGGAGTTACAACCTCTCTATATTTTACACAAGAAAATATGAGAAACACTCTCTATTTATACTAGAAGACTTCAAGAATGAGATGATTAAACCTAAAACTAATAGGCTATATTTATAACTAAAAAATCCCTTCACTTTCTACACAATCCCGATGTGGGATTCATAAACTTCAGTTGTTTTTTTTTTTCTTTCTTTCTTTTTCCTTTTATTTCTTTTTCTTTTGCCTACAATTGTGGACTGCCAACCATAATTGACTACAACACTTTTATATTCTTTACAAATAAAAAAATTATACGTACGGTGAAGAATTATTATTTTTCTAGATCATGTTCACACTTATTTTGAAAAAATTAAATTTAATTATTATTTTATTTAAATTATTAATTTGGTTCGTATATAAAGATAGATATTAATAATATCTTATCTATTAAAGGTTCCAAAAGCCTAGATTGAGGCCCAAAAGCCATAAAACTCAAGATATGAGACAGAAATTTCGATAAGTTAATAAGGAGGCGTGTCCGATCGGACGTGCCTGACTGTCGTCTGACAACTCATTTACACACACCATCACTGTACCTCGCTGACTATATTTAGTGCTGTAATTCACTTACTCTGACGTTGAAACATGCCACTCAAATATCTCTCCTAAATCCCTATAAATATCCTCGAAGTGAAGACACGGACACCCATAAGATAAGTTCTCTCTCTACTACTTTCTTTTTCCTCATCCATTTCTCTTTAAATTTTTCACTGATTTAAATTTCGAAGAGCTAACGTCCAATCCAATCGGGCTAGCCTCTCTTGCAGGTTTCGAGTGACATACGATCCGAGCTATCTCGTGAGTAATCATATCAAGTCACGTGAAACCTCTCATTTCGATAATTTTGAGATTATAGATATAGTCCAAATCCATATTATATATGCTTCATAATATTATTGCGTAATTGATTTCTCATATATTTCCTTTTATATATATATAATTATTAGAAAGAAAAAGTATATGCAAACTGAAATTAGACCCATTCACAAAAAATTTCTTTTTATTTACAGATATGTTTGTCCACGAATTTATCAATAACCAACGACAAGAAAAGCTTTTTTTTTTTTTCTTTCTTTCTCTTTTTCAAGCTAACGACAAGAAAAACTTAATTATTATTTTTTGAAACTAACGACAAGAAAAACTTTAAGTAAAAGCAAGAATTTCAGAAAATTTGCATGTGCACATTAATATTATTCATATCTATTGCCCAACATGATTACTGAATGTACAATCTGAAAAAATTATAAAGAAATTCTTATCCACTCTAAATATATAGCAATGTCAAAAATACAAATTTTACAATTACATTAATTTATTTTATTTAAGAGAAATTTTTTAAAAAAATTACAATGTATTATTAGCTCGATTCACAAATAAATACAAAAATAATTTGCCTAATTAACTGCCAATTTTTCAAGAAATATAGTGCTAGTCTAATTAACTAGAATTATAACTGTCACGCCCGCAGCATGTGGGTATACGTAGTAGTAGGGTTTGAGCAAGTTTAGGGCTTCCAAAGCCCATAGTAAGTCTAATTATGTAAAAATAAATACAAATATTAAATATTTTAGTTAGAAGAGAATGAATGAGTCGGGATCACGTACACTAACACACATCCTTTTACTACAGCACAGAAAATGCAACAAACATACATATAAAGCGGATGCTTGAACTCCTAACATCAAAATCTAATTAGCCATCATGCTCTCTTAAATATCTAAATACTAAGGGATGGAGAGAATTATTGGGTATATAACTTAACCGAACACATGTATGACTTCACTTAAATTCAAAAAAACATATATCACATAATAATTGCTCGTAAATATACTCAATCGAGACTCAGTATCATACAACCATCTCCATACATTATCCATGCGCGCATGATTATGGTACCAAATGAGATGTAATATGTCCATCAATTTCACGTATAGTAAAATGCAACAATAAAGCACTATGTAAATGTCAAGCAAAGTCGAAGAGACATATATAATGTTATGCTACGTTTCACTATTAGTGAATTTGTGCATTTTCTATTCAAATTAGATATGTTTTTAAGTTAAAAGTAGGTTATTTTAGTGTGGTTCGGATTTGAGAGTTACTTCCTCTACTTATTATATCATTTAATTAGGAAATTAAAACTCTGTAATTCTAAATTTTTTTTTAAATATTTTTTTTATGCATATTCGATTAAATGTCAAAACTTTTCTATTAGTTTAGTTAATAAATTTATTTATAAATTCTGAATTTTGATAAAGTATTTTTCTTGCACATGATTTTCATTATTGATAATACCATAAATGACATACCCAAAGAGACTCATTCAGTCGGTCCAATCCACTTGGCAGGACCCAAAACCCATTAGAAAATAGCACAAAACTTGAGTATGAAAGCAGCGCCACGTCCGATCGAACTGATGTGACAACACGTCCAATCAGCCCACTGACACAAGGCAGCGCCGTGCCTTTCACCTGCTTCCTGTCGCTTCGCCGCTCACCTGCTCTGACTACCAGCTATCACTAACCAGACACTCAAGTGCACCTCTCTTATCTCATATAAATAGCCAACAAACAGTGGCACCAGGTATCAAATTTCTGAAACTCTCTGTGCGCTTAAACATTCTCTCTGTAAAAAACTACTAAATTAAGTTTCGGAATGTTTACGCCTAATCCGACCGGATATTCTTTATTTCAGATCTCAACCATCCGATCAGCTATTACTCTCTACCAGTTGAGACTTCCAACTAGCTTCTCTCATCAATTATAAAAATATGCTATCCTCAATAATAGGAAGTAATTAATGGTTCCATGTCCATGACTCCTAATCTCTAGCCACTCATTGGAAAGTATCATGTTAGCATCAAATTAGAAACTAAATCTAATCATCTAATGTTTTAAAAACCAAGTAATACTTCATTAGTTGCTGACTTAATCACCCTAAAATTGTGGTTTCTGCACGTTGGGTCAAATATATATTTATTTATAATCCTAAGAAATTAATTCTTCGTGCATAGATTTTAGTAATAGTATGTTCATGCAATACGTTATCATCACCTTTTCTATGTGAAAATGCAAGTAACAACTTTAACTTTACGTGCAGATGTTAGACTGGAGGAATTTTCATTCATTTTCTATCCAAAAAATCAAAAAATATATATTAAGAAAGAAAATCATACACCAATCGAAATCTACAAGATAAAGAGGAAATTTCGAGGCCTAGTTCTTAAGGGATTGACATTTTAAGAATTTATTTAGAAAGACAAGAAAAAGAAGAAAATTTTGTCTAAACATGCATAATAATGCAAGAAAATCAAGATATTTGTTACTGAATTTATATTGATATTCAGAGAGCATAGCCTTTAGCCTTATATTTAAAAAAGAAAATGGCAATCTATTGACAAAACAAAACGAATAATTACACTTTGCCATGTGATTATATCAAAGAAAAAAAAATGAATTTGTGCAAAAACTAACAACTAAGATATACTTGATGAGTGCAGAAGACACGGCTTGGCTATTGCAATTCCTTCCTAGGACACGTGTATACCAGCTTCCAAACACCGATCCCAAAAACTTCGAAACTGTATACACATCAAGCACCTTCCTAATCCTGGATATTCCCACTCACCGACTTCATAAAAAAAGAAAACAAAAGAAAATTAGAGAAACAATATCTCAAATTTCTTTGCCTCTGTGTCTTTATTATGGTAGCAGCTCTTGATTTCCAATCTGAAAGTGCAAAAACAGAATCTTTTTTTTTTTATGTTTTTTTGATTTGGGATTAAAGTGTATTAAGCTTCTTCAGTGTTATCTTGAGAGGTAAGAGGGAAACAAGTGTCTTCTCCACCCGTATTCCATAAGAAATGAGCATAATTGGCTGCATAATATGAGTTTGAAGGATCTGCATCAATGGCCTCCAAGAAAGTTTCTTCCGCTGCCCACAAATCATTTCTTACTCTCCATAGAAAGTTTGCGTATTTGCTGTATGCTTCTGCATCTGCTGCTTCCACTCCTACTGCTCTTTTAAAGTACTCTTCTGCTCTGTTCACACAACACATTAACACATAATTAGATGGACATACATGTTGAAGATCTTTCAATATACAAACAAAGAACAATATTTGACCCGACCCGAGTTGAAGATATTTTCACCCTCGAAGGAAAAATAAACCACGTATTCTATTTCAAGGATTTAACATACCCAGAATCAAATTTAAGCATAAAGACAAGTCAAATTCTGAAAAGTTGTATTCCTTATTAGAGAATAAACCAATGAGAGATTCTTTTTTCTAACTAATCACCTCACACATTGCTAAAGATTTTACTTTTGACTCGTAAAATGTAATATCATTGGCCAAGAATGCTAAGAGTTCCAAGGGAAATTTAGTGTAGATTTATACCTGTCATAATCGTGTGCAACGAGGTAGAGGAATTGAGCATAATTGGCAAGGAGGAGAGAATTATTGGGCTCTTGAGACAATCCAGTTTGGTATGATAATTCTGTTCTAAAATAATTAGCATAATCATCTGGCTCCATGTCTACTTTGACGGGTGAAACAAATCTCCTCATTGTTTCATGATCAAGAGTAGTATCTCTTGTTAAAGCCTGCAATTTTGAAGCTTCTTCTACCATTGAGTTCCATAGATTTAACTCATCCTCTCTGGTGGATTGTCCTGATACAGACTCTGCCTCCCCTGTAGTCCCTAGAGATGACAATTGTGAAGCACCGTCAGGAACAATGGTTCTAAACTGGTTTGTCCGATGGAACCACCCATCACCACCGTCTGTTCCACTGGCAGCCGGCCTAATTTTACCTCCACCACCACTGTTACCACCAATGGAAGTTGATTTACCAGCTGATGAAGAAATTGAAAATGTCTTCACTGAGGAAGAATCAAACTTTTGATCCATTTTGTCTTGAATCTCACCTACTGATTCCACCGTGGCCGCATAAGACACGGGAGGTGGCGAGGCAGCAATGGCTGTGTTGTTTCCCATTGAATGCACTGTAAAATTCGCAAGAAGAATCATCACATACACCATTAAAGTTGGTGTATGAGAAAACACTTGTTGAAATAACCAAACAAAAGAATCGTGCATTTCTTTCTGTACTCGAACAAGAATCCCTTGCAAGTCTTCAGTGAAAAGAAACTCTCTCATTTGCAAGCTATAGCTCTGAAGCTCTCGAATTATGAACACCATTGAAGAGAAGGCCTTTTTCACTGAACAGTATGCGGATTCCCCTGCTTCTCTAAAACCATCTTGCCATTGTATTTTTCTCTTGATAATTCTAAGCGAAAATGGGAGATCAACGCTGTTCGCTTTCCGTTCAATATTAGCCGGAATAATATTCTCTAGCTCGATCTCCGGCCAGTGAGGCTCTAAAGAATTCAGCGAGAATTGACTCTGATTCTGTGAACTTGAAGATTCTTGACTACCACTGGAACCATTATTATCTCTGTTAGAATCAGAGACTATCTCTGATCCCGAATCGAACTGATTATCTCTACCATCATTATCATCTGATAGCTGGAATCTGAGTGCCAATTCTTGGATTTTCCTCGAAAATTCTTCGTCTGAGAAAGGATCTAAGCTGGCACTGCAAGCTCTTTTTATAGTTTGAATTCTCGATCTCGGAAGTTCAAAAGATCGAGACCTGTTGAGCTTCGTTGATGAAGTGCCAAACAGAGTGAACCGGTCTAGTCTGTGAACGTATCGGCAAACAAGCGTTCCAGCTCCGGTTGTATCAGAACGGTGCCGTCTTTTTGAGGAAGGAGATGAAATTGAAGAGGCAAGGGTTTGAGAAGAAGATGGAGAATTGGGTAAAACTGGCTGCGACCATTGAAAACAGGATGAAGCGGCTTTCACTCCCATTTTTTTCTCAGCTCCAAAACAAAAAGCTAAAAAGTTTGGATTTCTGGTACTAAAAGCTTAAAAAGGCAAACGGTGACTATTTAAAAACTCAGCAGATCTAACAAAAGCCATGCTTCGTTTCTCCTGAAAATCAAGAAAAACAACCAAATCAGGAATCATAATCTCAAAATTTAAGCACAAGAACGAATCATTACTATCCAGGAAAATCGGATCAGGAAGACGAAACCCGAAAGCCGGCGCAAAAATCGACGAGAATAAAAGTGAGATGGATCCGAAAAAGGGAGAGAAATTCAATGTATAGTAACAATTTAACGGAAATTAAAAGCTGAACCGACCTTGAAGAAAGTATATAAGTAGTCTTTGTTTATTCAGTTCAAAGCTTCTCCTCTTTCTCGAAACTCCGGCGAATGACTCCAACGAGAAGTCACAGGCTAAACAGGAAGCTTAACTTCAGTTTATCAGAAGACAGAAGAAAGCAGCCTCTACTCTGTTACTTATATACAAACCTCTGTGGCTCTCTCTTTCTCTCTCTTTCGTTTCGTCTTCCAAATTAAGGATTAAAAATTTAAAATAAAAAATAAAAAATCTAAGAGAGTAATTTTTCCAGTTAAAAAAGCGCGTTAAAATGAAGTGGCAGCAGCTTATACACAGACTGGTAACCGGTAATTAAGGTAACCGGTGACTAGGAGACCATAGAAGATGGTGGACCTGTTAACCGGTAACTAAGGTAACCGGTGACTAGGAGACAAAGAAGCTCGTGGACTTGTCAACCGGTATACTGATTTTTTTTTTTCTCCTTGCATAATTTTATTTTGGGTTCGAGAGAAATTAATTCAAACTTTTAACCTTACAAAAAATAAAAAAACTCTAACTCTTAAAACCGAATAATTAGTAATTAATTAACCTATTTTAGTAATGAGTCTAACAATTATACTACTTTTATTCCATTTTATGTTAGTAAAATTTAAATTTCATTTATATAATATTTTTAAATTTTTAATTGAATTTATTTTTTCAATTTATTTTTTTCAATATAATAAAATTTCTAAAATTGTTAATCAATTTTGGTTCCGATGACGTGGCAAAAGAAATCTATATTTCAATTTTTATTATTTCACATCAAAAACGTTTTTAACCTGAAAAATAATAAACACGCGCAACCACAAAATGTGGTTTAGGAAGTTTTGGTTATATTATCATTTGTCAATATGCGGGCCATCATGGTTATATCCAAACGATGCCAAACACACCCTTAATTTTAACTTCAATTAATATCAAATTTTATTAAGTTCAATTTTAATTTATAATTTTTACTAGATTTTAATTTTTAATAAATACATAAATAAAAAAAATCATCGATAAAAAAGAAATAATACTCTATAACTTTTTATTGATTGACATAAATCTTGAAAAATAATAGCTTAGATTATAATTATATGGTTTAAGAAATGTCGATTTGTTGAGTTAAATATAATCGACAAATTAGTCAAAAAAAATTGAAAATTTTTAGATTTTAAAATCACAAATAAAATTTAAAATTAATAATTTATAACTGATGAATTGATTAATGTTAATTTTTTTATTTTATTTTTTTAATTGTTGATATCTAAATCCCAAGGAGTTGTTTAGTTCCGGAAAATTTTCCAGTTTTCCAGAAAATTACTTTAAAAAAATTAGAAAATGAAAAATACTGTTTAGTTGTAATATTTTTCAATTTAGAAAATTAGAAAACTATTTTTTAAATTTTTCAAAATTAAACTATTATATGGAAAACACAAAAAATATGTTTTCTTATTTTTCCTTTATTAAAAAAGAGTTCAAATTCAACCATACTACCTTCTTTTCTAATTTATAAAAAAAAAACTTAATACAAATTTAATACAACAGTTCATCTCTTACTGCAACAACAAATTTAATTTAGAAACTTATTTTATTTTATTATGATTATTAGAAGGAAACTATAATTATAGTTTTCATTTTGTAAAAAATTTTAAAAATTTATTTGATTAACTGAATTTTATTATTTAAGTTCACTTATAGCTTGTTTAAAATTTTCATAAATACCTGCTAGTATTTTAAGTATTGATTAATTTAAATATTTATTTATCAATACCTAAAAATATTATTAATATAAATAACAATTATTATAATTATATTAATAGAATATACATAATATTAAAAAAATAAAGGAAATAGAAAATAAAAATACAGATAAAGGGGGAGAAGCAAATATAATTTTTATTTTTTAATATTTTATTTTAAAAAATAAAAAAACGAAAAACTAAGAAATAAAAATTAAAATTAAAAAATAAAAATAAAAAATGTTTTCTTCAACTAAACAACCCCCGAGGTTTTGTGTAATTTTTTCATAGTTGCTTTAAAGTGGGCTCAATTCAGTTGCCAATATGCAAGGCAAAGGGAGAGCACAACCGTGACATTGAAGTACAAATCGCCTGCTTTCACGGACAATGTAATCTGATGTGGCCGTTAAGAAAGTGCCATGTGTTCCTTCGACGGCCACCTCACTTTTTATTTGTTTTGGGGAACAGCAACCTGTCTTTTAATAGGCTATGAAAACGTGATTTCAGCATTTCACACCGACTCTCTCTTTGCCTTTCATGCAACGCATCGGTTGCGTTTCAATTACCATTTTTTCTTATAATTATCATCAATATTTATATTCAAAATATCCTTTGCTCGTAAGAAAGAAAATTTTATAATTTACATTTAAGGTAAAATACCAATACTCATCGATTGGATTTTTGTTAAATTTCATAGTATTTTAAATTCGGTCCATAATCAAATTTTTCATTAATCAATCTCAAATTAATAGTAAACATGGCATTGGTGTTCTTGAATCGAATCAAAATATCAAGAAAAAATTATAAATGAATTGTGCCGTTAATCCAATTACATATTTGACTTTATTTCGAGACAAATTTAAATTTTTATCAAAATCCATTTATTGTGTGAATATTTCAATTCTCTAATTCTTTTAATTTATATTTTCAAAATATTGTTTAAATTTTTAATTTTAGAAAGTACTAACACGATACGCGTATGTACAATTAAACATGAACACGTGTTGTCAAATTAATATTTAATATTATTTTAAATGCAAATGCACATGCGACATATCATTACACTAATTTTATGTCTAAATTTTTAGATAGAATGCAGTACAAAATGTGTGGCTCAACTTATTTAAATATTTAAACTTGAAATTGCATATATAAAAATAAATAATTGTTTTTTCCGTATGTGAACTTGGAATATTTTAATAGTTAGGTTGATAAGTAGTATGTTTTATTTAAATTCGCATTATTAGAAACTGGTTATATTTATTTAGATGATAATATTGAAAATATTTTAGATATTTTTTAAAGAAACTTAATTATTTGAAATACCAAGTTGTATAGTATTGTATTTTTAAATAAAAAATAGAGATTCTATCGATTTCATATTAGACCGGACCGTATGCACCCCGAAAATTGAGTAATTAAATAAAGTCGATTATTTGATATAATTGACATAAATAAAATGGAATAAAGATAAAAAGCACCCACACTTAAAAGTGCTTTACTGCTTTTGGAGTTTGGACCATATAAAGTCTTGCTTTAATAATTACTAATATTTATTAATTAAAATTTAAAAACAACATTTGTGAATAGCTTTCTGTTCTTTTCTTTTTTTTACAATAAATAATAAAAATTAACTTTTAGTTTTCTTTATGGCTTGATTGCTGAGTTCTTAGTGTTCGGCAAAAAGAAAGAAAAAAAAATTACTAATAGTTAACTCAATAATATAAAATTTAAAAACTTTTGGAAGCAATCCGTTATTTATTTATTTATTTATTTTACAAGTCAATCAACTAATAAAGTCATGCAAATAAAAAATTCTTTATTAATAGATGATCTATGGATAAGATTATAAATATGGATTTCAATCATAATTATTTATTATGATACGAACTACTCCCACTATTTCATTTTATATGTCACTTTTATTGTTTACATTATAATTAAAACATATTAATTAGCTTCAAATTTATGATAAAATTTAGTAATTCAATACACAAATTTAAATTTAATTTTCAACTTATATTAGAAAAAAAATTAAATTTAATTGAAAAATCTAAAAGTGTCAGATAAATGAATATTATATTTTGCTCAAAATTAACACATAAAATAAAATGGATGAAATAATATTTATTGAGATCAAATTCATTTATTTATGGTTGATTTCATTTCGTAAATAAATCTAAAGTTCTAATTTTAAATAAAAAAAAATAAGAATTAATTAAGGTTTGATTTTCGCATTTTGTTGATTAAACGAATGCAGCCAAAAGAGAAGATTGTTAGGAGGGTAATTTTGTAATATAGAATATAAACATGTGCCGCACGCGTACATGAATGTACACCTTTTTCTTTCCTTTCCTTTCCTTTTTTATTGACGAGAAAATATATCTATTGGGTATTATTTGCGAATAATAACTAAAGTTAATTGTTGACAATACATGAGTGTGAATATTTTTGTGTAAATATTTACTGTTATTAATATGAAATTGAGCATGTCGGACAGAGAAGTAGCCAACTTACAAAGGTGTTTATCTTAATTTTGTCAATGAGTTGGCAAAAATTAAGATGAGACGATTTTTGAACATATGAGAATATTCGAGAGCCTGTTCAAAATAAAAGTGCCGTCTTGCAGAAATTATAAGATCAGTCTTGTTAAGGTGCAAGATAAATACATACATAAAATTATATGCTTTGCATTGAGATCCAAAAATAAGGATTGTATGAAATCCGATGGTCAGTTATATGTAACTACCATATTCTGTCTAAAAAGCCAAAAGTACTTCTTAAGTAAGCGGATTAAAATTGGATGTTTCGGTACATCGCAACCTTACGCTTCTGTATGGCGATTGATATACAAATTATTGAAATGTGAGACATGCGCTCCTTTAAGCGAAGAAAATAACACCATAACACATGTTTTATACCATGTGTACTTATGTGACTACAGGGATGGAAATTTAATAATATCACTGATCTCAACTTTTCCTATTGTGAGATCCTATTTACATTTTGACCCTTAAAACCCTTAACTTATCTCTAAAGTATCGTTTAATGTGGCTAGCTTAGTTAGTTTCCAAGAGGTCTGGAAAAAAATTTAGGCCCGGCGGATCTAACTAAAAAATCGAGTTGAATCATGATGGATGTCATACAGTAAGAGGGGAAGATAGTTTTTTGATCACTTTCATAAGATTTCGTGGTTCACTAGCTAGGCTATTATAGTTTCTATGAGTAGAAACATAATAGTGAAAACGGAAATTGTCTTATGAGATCATGAGTTAAAACAGTGAATGTGAGAATACAATTTAGGGTTAGGCATACGTGAAGAGGAGGATCTTATTTTTCGAGACGCTATATAGCCCTAACAGGTGTATAACACTAGTGCTCTCGAGTTATGCTGATCACACAATCTATTTGCCAGTATAACTAAAGATTAAGACTGAAATGTGTTCCGTCATGTGCGAGTAAGAGATGATAGAGTTTGAGTACGCCTATGACTCTAATTTGGATAAAGGTACAATCCAGATTAAATTGAGTTATTTAATCTAATTAAAATTACCAAATCTTATCTCATAAAAAGTCTGAGTTAAACTAGAGTTAAAACTCTACATTTTAGGATCTCTAAGGTGAGGTCCTCATTATTTGATAACGAGAAAACATACACGCCGCAGGGCTGCTTGTTCCCACTCACAAGTTTTTTGTATTATCTTTCAGGGACATTTAGATTGTGAACTAGTTGCTATTATATCGAGCGGGTAAAAACCAGACCGGTGACCAAAAACAAATGGATTTTTGTAGACGCTTCCGCAACGAAATTCTACACTACAAAAGGTACGTAACATTTCTTAATGTTACATCCGTTAAATTATATTTGTTATAATTTTTCATCAATTAGATTTTACTCAAAATTAACACATAAAATAAAATGGATGAAATAATATTTATTGAGATCAAATTCGTTTATTTATGGTTGATTTTATTTCGTAAATAAATCTAAAGTTCTAATTTTAAATAAAAAAAAATAAGATTTAATTAAGGTTTGATTTTCGCATTTTGTTGATATAATAATTATAAAATTGAAAAAAATAAATTATTAAAAGAATGCAGCCAAAATAGAAGATAGTTAGGAGGGTAATTTTGTAATATAGAATATAAACATGTGCCGCACGCGTACATGAATGTACACCTTTTTCTTTCCTTTCCTTTTCTTTTGACGAGAAAATATATCTATTGGGTATGTTGGATACATGGTACGCTAATAAATGTGAACCGTAAGATAAAAAGGTAAAGTTTTCTAATTTCCAATTACATGGTATATGTTTAATATATTCCGTACATCTTTACATACCAAATCGTCTCTCCACGTCCTAAGCATTCATTTTTAAATTGAATTTTGGCATGTAGACAAGATATAATAGTGTACTTTGAGTCCATTCCTTCGGTACTTCCACATATATAATAATAAAAAAATAAAATCTTTTTGCAGTACAAACAAAGCATTATTATAAATTATAAGTCCGACCATACCTTTTTTTAATTTACCCACGATATTATTCCTTCATCATTTTTGTCATTACTTCGTCATTACTACCAAACTGCTATCCAAATCAGATTTATGTATTTGTTAACATAAGAATCAACCTAATTCAAATTATTGAAAATTTTACTATTTTTTCAATTAATCAGATTTGATTTTATCCCTTTTTGACCCCAAAAAAAAATCGCATTCTCGAATAAAAAATGTATATAGTTAATAAATATAACAACATAATATTAATCCCACTTTATAAATACTATCTCTGATAATGCTAGAAATGTCTTTATCTGAAAATGAGAGGTAAAACAGATCGGTTTGAGAAAAATCATGTAAAAAAGAGTACCCGGTCGGACCAGGCGTAAGCACTCTGAAACTTAAGTTAGTAGCTTAGAGAGAGAAAGTGCCTTTAGAGATAGAATGCTAGAAATTCAATACCTGGAGCTATCGTTGACTGAGTTATTTATATGAGATGGTTGAGGGGCACTTGAGTGCCTAGCAAGTGATTACTGGCAATCAGAGTAGGTATTCGGCGAATTGACAGGGAGCAGGTGGAAGCTATGGGCGCTGTTTTGTGTCAGACGGATGATGGGACCGGTGGTCACATCATCCGATCGAGTGTGTGCGCTGCCTAGGAGCTCGTGCCTACTACTCTTTACTGTTGGGCCTTGGGCCTTGCCAGTCTATTGGGCCGACTAGATTGGTCTTGATACAAATGATATTTGCTGGGTTATCAATCTCCATTTTATTATATATAACAATTTTATTGTTTTAACTGTGATTAATGACCTATTAATTAAACTTAAATTTATGGTAAAATTGAATAATAACGGCTAAAATTTATGATAAATTTAAATTTAATTGTTTCTAAATAAGTTAATTTCAGTTAAAAAAAATAAATTTTATTAAAAATTTAAAAATATCAAATAAATAAAATTTAAAGGAAGTATAAACCTAAATATAAAATATATAATTTTATGGGATATGGTGTTGTATCAAGTGTTTGGTGGCGGGCTCCAAAGATAGGCTGATAAGATGCCATTTAAAAACATATTAGTTTCAATAATTATGGGATGCTGTTTGGTGTTTATTGCTGTATTGGAATTTGGATGCATAAATGAAATTCAAATTGAGTTTGTGCGGCCTGAAAGAATTGTTATGCTTGATATTATTATTTTTTTAACATGTGATAAAATTAAGCTTTAAACTAAGCAATCTTTATTTGTAATTATCTCCGATTAACTAAATTTAGCGTATTTATTAATTAATAAACTAAACTAATATAATTTTTGATAGATTTCTTGGCCTAATGATAACGTGATATACCAAGTTAAAGATAATTTGCCAATCTCCCAAATTCATTAAAAAAATTGTTTTTTTTATAATTATATTTGAGAGATAAAAACATATTCAAACTCTCGACCATTTAAAAATTAAAAACTAAATGTGTATTTTTGCCTTTAATGTTTCTTAAAATGTGCAAATCTGATTATAAAATTTATTTTAGAACAAATTTGCGCTTAACGTTTAAAAAATAGGAGATTTTTACCCCACCGTTGCTTTTCGTTATATTTGACCATTGAGCCGTTAATCGACCGCTGACGAATATGAAGTATGACATGTGTCGCGAATGCATGGACACGTCACATGTGGATAAGGGGCAAAAATTTTTAATTTTATAAATGTTAGGGACAAAATTTTATATTTGGAAAAACAATAGCAATAAAAATACACTTTTAACTTTTTTTTCATACGTGACATGTCTAATGCATACGCGACACGTGTTTTACTTCATCAATTTCAGTAATCAACTAACTGTTAAATGATCAAACATAACGAGAAGCAACCGTGGAAGCAAAAATCTCTTATTTTACAAACGTTAAGAGTAAATTTGTCTCAAAACAACCGTTAAATGCAAATTTAAAAAAATGTTAGAGGCAAAAAATGCAATTTTAGTCAAAATTAAAATATTGATTGATTTAAAAAATAATAATTGAGATTTTTATTATTTTATTGATTATTTTCATCTACAGTTGTCATTTTCACTTTCTTTTGAAATAAAATAATATAATATTAAAACATGACAAATAAACAGCAAAACAAATATCTAGTTGCACCACAAGGGGGTGAGGCATTGACGGCCCAAAATAAAAGTTCAAAATGGAAAAAAAGCTGTATGCCAACTCGCTGTTAACGGTGATGGGGACATGAAGTCGATAGAGATTGATCGGATGGCTAAAATTCTTATTGGAAATCTTGTCTACGGCTACCATTAATCTTCTAAGAAATTGGTCGATATCTGTGTCTAGTGTCTATTAGTGGCATGATTATTATTTAGAAACTTATTTGCAACTTGCTTGAATTGAAAGCATGCTTTGAACTGTATTAAGAGAAGATTAAAGTGTGATGTTCATCGTTCCATTATAAATTGGCTTCTTGTGCAGTTAATAATTCACATTGAATGTGAACTTCAAATTTAAGAATTCTGGTTAATTCACTTAATTGAACTTAGATTTTAATGTGTAGTTAAGTGGTACGATAGCGATATATGTAATTTTTCATATATATATTTAATTTATAAGGGTAATTTCACATTTTAATTTATATAACTGTAAGTATATTTTATATATTAATCACCTATTTATTAATATTGATGAAAATAAATTAGTGTTGAATTATTTTTTTATTATCGTGCAAACACTTGATTGTATTAATATTAAATTTGAATGAATTATATTTTTATCTTTAAAATTTCCATCTTAATTTATGGATACTTTTTTTTTTTATGAATAAAAAGATTATTAATAAACTGAATTTGAACTTGAATATTGAAAAATTGATACTAATAAATTAAATTTAAAAAATAAATATCGTACTAATCAGTTCAATCCCGGTAAGAACGTAAGAGAATTGTATTTTACGGGACAATTGTATTATATCAATACCGAATCACAAATGTCATGGGTTTTTACAGGAAAAATATAAATTGGCATTGATATCTAATCAATTGATTAGTTGGATGTTGAATTTATGAAAATATAGGCCAGGTTCAGGTGGAGGAAATGGTGGTCAAACCGAACGCAACTTGCTAAAAAAGGCATGGTTTGTAGGCACTGCACAGCAAAGGAGACAACGATTCCTGCCAGTTAAATACGGCGCCGTATTCGCACACAATTTGCACACCATAACATAGTATCATATTTTGACAGCCTGGTTTCTCTAATTTCCAGTTTTTTTTATAATAATAATTAAAAAATAAATTAATCTCTATTATGTTTTTTTTTTGGACACTAATCTGTATCGTGTTGGTTTTGATAGTAATTTAATTATATCTTAATCAATACATGTCAATCAGCTTAAACTGTGTCTGTCTTTTAATTGGCAGATTAAATAGTGAGTACTTTATTTTCTCCCGATTGTGGGCTGCCTGCTTCATGAAAATTGACATATATTTTGAAAATTGAGAGCAATGTCCCTGTCTAGTCTACCTTTTATTAGATTTCATCAATACTTATTCTACGGTTTACAATAGATAATCAGGTAAGAAAAATATATTTCATAATATTTCTATAATAATTTAGATTTTTTCCGATTTATAAGTTTATGCATCAATTAATTTAAGCAAAAATCAAATTTAAGTTTTTCTTATGTGTTTTATAGAGAGAAAGGGAGAGCATGAGCTCGAATTTTAGACTTTATACTTTTTCTATTTCATAATATTTGTTATTTTTATTAGAATTAAATAGTATTAATTAGATTTAAATTTAAAATAAAATTGAGTAATTTAATGCACAAATTTAACTTTAATTAGTTAACTTTCATTGAAAAAAAAATTAAATTTCATTAGAAGTTTAAAAGTGACAGATAAATGAAATTTGAATTTTATTTAAAATTGACAAATATTATGAAACGGATGGAGTAATACATTGGAGCCGGTATTTACAGTTAAAATATTCCTACATGGTGTTTCGAATTTAAGTTAGAATTCAATTTTGCCAGAATATATAATATAGTTCATACTTTTATTTATACAATGAAATTATAGTATTCGACCCTATAATAAAATAAAATAAATCACAATTAATTTTATATTTTCAAATCGAAAAATTAGTCCCTATTATATTAAAGCACGTCCCTGATTCAATATTGTAAAGGATATATATATATATATATATATATATATATATATATATATATATATATATATATATATATATATATATATATATATTGAGAGCTTGAGTTGGTATTCTAGTTGAGTAAAGTGTGAAATCTAGATTCTTTTTTTTTTTTTTAAATCACGACTAGATTCATTAAATACTTAATTATGTATATATCGAACCAACAAGGCAATAATATATCTCTCAAAAAAAAAAAAATCAAGGCAATATTATTTGGCCATAAATTAAAGAAAAACATCTTATATAATTTTTATTCATAATATTATTTTTATGTCATTATGTATTATTAGTTGGATTTGTAGATAAACATGCAGACATTATGCAAAGAAAATTGTGAAGTCGAATTGGAATTCAAGTCGAGCAAGAATTCTTTATTTTGAGGTCTATTTGAATTTTTAATATAGTGATCTCAATGATGAATGTTGGCCCAAGGTCACACTCTAATTTTGATGATTATCAAACCTTAAATAAACTCTATTAAGAATTCTATTCTAAACAAATTTGTGCAGGAATATCTTTTATGAGTTTGTCTGATGTAAAGGATTACTATTCTGAAGAAA
Source organism: Excoecaria cochinchinensis (assembly GCA_947683425.1). Lineage (NCBI taxonomy): Eukaryota > Viridiplantae > Streptophyta > Magnoliopsida > Malpighiales > Euphorbiaceae > Excoecaria > Excoecaria cochinchinensis. The sequence continues at coordinate 509,989 of CANTUQ010000049.1, read as the reverse complement.
GCATGAATTTTAGTTGCAAATTTGTTTATTGTCTTAGTTTGCTAGAAATTAGGTTATTAATATGTAAAATCAAATTGAGGCAAAATATTCTCATTCATGCATATCATAGTTTTAAAATTGCATAAAAATGATTTTAAGTTAGAAAATGAATTTGTGAGTAAAACTGTTTTTTCGTCAGAAAATGATTCTTTAGAAAATGAATTTCTGTGTATCAGTTTTTTAAATGAATTTCTATCTATCAATTTCTAACTGAATTTCTGATCGTATCAGAATTATGGGCAAAACTCAGAATCGCACAAAAAGACAAAATAACGGTTAGAAAACGGCTAGTTGGATTTTTACTTGTCTGTTTTGCCCTCCAACAGCCATAAATGGCTAGTTTATGATTTAATCTTTTTAAACCAAAATTTTGAGTATAAATACATGATGTTTTACCCATTAGAATGTTAGAAAAAGTTTGGAAAGAATTTATACCTCTTAAGAGAAAAACTTAAATCTTTTATTTCACTTTCCACATCTTTGGCACTTCATTCTTTATATATTCTCCTCAATTTGGTTATAACTTTTGTTGTAATCTTTGTGTGAGGAAATTCTATTGATAAAGATTGTGAGTTGGGGTTGGCTAGAAACCTAGGAAGAATTCTAGTAAGTGTTTGTAATCTTTTATTTTGGGAAAAAGATTGTGGGTAGATATACAAATTTAGGATTGTATATTGACTTTTACTCTTACCTTTAAAAGAGTTAAGATTGAAAAAAGGCTCAAGTAGTGAATCTTGGGGAGTGGATGTAGGCATGTTGGCCGAACCACTATAAATTCTGTGTGCAAGCTTTTCTGACATCTTTTCTACTCTGTTTTTATATTCTGAATTTTAATTTATCAATTCTGTTCCATTAGAAAATCAGCCAGAAAATTTTGAGACACCCAATTCACCCCCCCTCTTGAGTGCCTTTGGGACCTACAGAAAACACTTTATTCAAACCTTATTGATAATTTTAATTTAATTTAATTTTTTTTGTTATTTTCAGATTTAATTAAATCCTAAATTTCATTTTAAAAATTCACATAAAAGACAATTAATTAACTTTCATTTTTCATATTAAATTTCTTTATAAAAGCATTTATAATTAGTGAAATTTTCCAGCTGCTTTGGTTTTATTGGTACTAATTAATGTACATTTTCCTTTTTCTTATAAAAAAAAAAGCACCAAGATAATGGGAGACCAATCACGTGATAGATTATCTTATATGAATTATTAAATAGCATATAAGATGAGACAAACAATACTTTGCCAAGAGAAAAAGCCAATTTAATCAAATAATATTTATCTCATTGTATTAAATAATTCAAAGTAAAAGCCAATTTAATTAAATAATATTGCTCATAATTATGAAATACAAGCTCCATCACATTATGTTACATGCATAATTCAAAAAAAAAAAAAACCAATATATATGTGGATATGAAGCATGAATTAAGGATATAAAGTTTCAAAATAAAATATATAGTACGTACTGAAATGTAAAGTTATTAATTATATATAATCAGATTCTTTTATATATATATATATATATATATAATCAGATCCAATTAATGGTGCATCCTAATAATTTTGCTACTACTAGAATTTGCTAGACACATAAGATTGGACCGTCTAGGAAAATGATATGCCAACCTACTTTGGGTTTGAAGTGAAAAAAATATACATGCTAATTTTAAATTATGCTTATCTCCAAATTCACAACTAATGAAGAAATATGCTTTTTATGCATGTATTTTATCTAAATGTATGTGTGCATATATATAGTTAGCTAGTTAGTTAGTTAGTTAGCATTAAATAATTTGAGCTAATAATTGATTTTAAAATTAAGAGTTAAATTTCTTAAGTATAGAATTGGCTATGTGCAAATGTGCAATTAAACGGAATAGAATATACTAAAAATCAATAAATTTTTGAAATATGAAGAATATAATAGAATGGAAGTTCGATAGAAACTATTTTAATCAGTTCGGTTCAATCTAATAAGTTCGAACTCTATATTTTCAATATTAAAAATATTTGTTTAAAATAAAAAAAGTCGATTTAGAGAAACTAGGTGGGTTATTTTGTGAGTTTTGGGGCGTTGGATATTGCATGGATGAGAATTGAAGTGGAAAGGAAACAAAAGAAATTGCAGGAAATGGGCACGAAAAGAATCTAATCGAATCTCTGACAAACATTCAATAAGGCAAGGCAGCTCATTTTTGCACCAAAAGAATCTAATCAAAAGCTGCATTTTGATTTATAAAAATGGAATTTTCTCATATCTTATACCTAATAATTAATTAAACACCAATTGCTTCTATATATATTCACTCAGAATTCCAGACTTATAAACTTTACCCACATCACATTCACATGCATATTTACAAAATTAATTAATTTCCATAACTCCCAAACAATGCATGTGGAAACTCTTATAATCCAAACTTTTATCCATTTACCCCTTTTTTTTTAATATAATTCGTAAAAATAATTTATTTACCAACAACCCATGCATGGAGTTGGTTTGCTGTGCACTATTCCATTATTTTTTAATTATATATTTTATTTTGATAATAACTAGATGCACAATAAATTTTATATATATATATATATAATTTTGATTTATATATGTATCCAGGGCATTGTACGTAGATGGTGTTCTTCAACCCCACCAATATTTACTGAAAATTGGTTGGTGGTGAAGGGAAATAAAGAAACCAAACAGAAAGAAAACATTGAGATATAAATGAAATGACCAAATGGAAGGCCTCATCAAGATAAAGCAGACAGAGACATGTAGACACCAATGCCACGCAAATCTCCTTATCTCCTCATCTACTCCTCTCTCTTCCTCCCCCACCCAATCAAGTTCCTATTTCTTCGCTTCGTTCTCCCCTTATCATTGGAGCACCGGATCACAGGACCACGAACATGGACAAATTGCTTTCATATCTAGATAGAACTAGAACCCAAAAGACCAACACCTCTGCTTAAGAAAAACTAATTAGTCACATTCCATTTTATTCTTTGAGAGTTATGTTAAATTGATTTTAAGTACTAAATGCTTCTTATAATACCACTTATTATTCGTAATTATGTCGAAACTAATTAAATTAGCCTTTTGATTTCTAAAGTTTCGATTATATCTTCTAATATTTGAACTCAACTGGATCATAATCTTACAATTACAAAAAAATTGCGTGTGTTTATTTGTTCTGTTACAAGTACATAAAAAATACTTAAATAAGTACTGTCGAGTCTTGTAAATGGTAAAAATTAATACTAGAAAAATTTTATTTTCATAATGAACTGATTTTACTTGAATTGTTGCGAACCAACTCAAATTCAAATCATAAGTAAATTTCCAAAACCACACACATATGGACATATGAACTTAAATAACTCTCAATTAGAAAGTAAATTATTATGTCGTGGTTTAGTTTGAAGAACAAATACTAAAAGTGAATGAAGATATTTTGGTGACATGTCAAGAGAAAATAGCTAAGTAGAAGGACCACGTGTTGATTGTTGTGGCTGTGGATGCCATTACCATTCATATCCATACAATATATATATATATATATATATACCCAAATGAGAATGAATTCCTGAAAAAAAAATTCTATTTATGACCAAATTTATAGTTTGATTTAATTAATGAATAAAATTATGAATGAAATGTAAATATTACTAGTTGAGATCGAGGTTCCCACTGCCTGACTACCCTGTGCAATTTGTAGGATAGGCCAAAACTTAATTTACTCTCTCCGTTTCTTAATATCTGCCACTTTTGAGAAAAATCCAAATTCCATTTACTTGTCACTTTTAGATTTCCAATGCAATTTAATTTTATTTTCCAATGCAAATTGATCAATTAGATTTAAATTTATACATTAAATTACTTAATGTGTATTTAATCACTCAATTTTTTCCTAAATTCAAAACTAATTAATATTTCTTAATTCTAGTGAAAACAATAAAAGAGACACCTATTAAGCAACAGAGGGAGTATCTATTTCCATGTGTTAATGCGACAAATGAGATACATGTTATCTAAATTATTATAAAGAGTATTACATTTTTATGTGGAATAATTAATTATTATAGGTATGTATGAATATGGGCTTAGCATTGGTCCAAAATGGTTTAAGTCAATTTTGAATTAGTTCGATCACAATTAATTTATAGCGTATACACCTAAATATGCTGCATTGAATGAGCCAATAAGCCAAATATTTAATGCTGTTGTAATGACTTAAAATCAACCATTGCTATTATCCATTAATAACCCCTTTTAATTCTCAACTAATTCATATTCAGTACCATGAAATGTTAATATCAGAAAGAAAATAAAATAAATAAATTAAAAAAAAACTATTTAACCTCTTAAAATTTGTCGGCAATATGTACATGGAGTAGTTACGGCCCAACTTCTCGGAGTGATAGGTCCACACTGAGAAAGCCCACTTCGAAAATGATGCTGTAATTTTTTTAAAAATATTTTCTATAAATCGAGTCCCTGTGTTTACTAAAAATCTTGAATCGATGGAGTTAAACTTATAATGTTACTATATCTTATTGATAAAAATCTCATTTGTAATAAGGTTACGTACAAATTTTAAAGTGTATTACTATTAATTGCTTCAATTCAATTTAATTACAAAAATATGAATTTTACAAAATAATCTTTGTGTAAACTTTTTTTTTTTTAATAGTAATTAAGTATACGTGCATGTGGTGCAAACGAATTATATCGGATTATGCGCGTCCGTTTAATTGAATGGCCAAAATGCGCACACACAATGTCTCATCATTTTTTATTTATATTTAAAATTGAAATAGAATTATTATAAACCAATGTTTTTTTTTTTTTTTTGCAATATTGTATTGTTTTTTTTTTGATTTTAGTGAAATTTAAATTTTTTAATTTTCTTTAAGAAGTTATTGAATGGAAATTATTTATTATTGATATTAACTTATTAAGTTTATTTACCTTTATTTTGTTAACAAGTTTTGATTTTATCATTTTTTTTTATGTTTTTGTATTCCGTTTTTTTTTTCAAATTCATAAAATCGATTAATTTAAAAAGAATTATGTATTTCAAGCGCGTTTGGCATTGTTTATAAAAGGATGAAAAACTGATTATATAATAAAAATATATATTTGGTAAATACTAATTTTAAAAAAATTAATTTTGTAAAAAGTGAAAAAAACCTTATACTAAAAAAATTTAGAAATTTAAGCTTTTCATAAAAGCTGAGTTTTAACTTTTTAGGATAGCTGATTTAATATTTTTTTAAAATAAAAATACCTCTTATTTTATTTCATAATAATAATTATATCTAAAATAAAAAAACTTTATTTTTCTCTTTTTTTGTCCTTTCACTCAAAATCAGCTGACGTAAAAAATAATATATATATTTTTAATTTTTTATGTTGTATTTACTTTTATTTAATTATATATGAAATATATGATTTTAATAGTTTTGTGAAATAAATAAGTGCAAATAAGAGGGAATAATTCTTATTTTTTAGTGAGATTTTGAATATAATACATTAAAATTTATAAATATTGTTTTTTATCGTTTTATTTTAAAAAATAATTTTTAATCGTATTATCTATCAAACAATAATTTATAAATTATTTTAAATTTTATTTATCAAACAGTTACCAATTTTTGAGATACAAGTTTTATTAATTGAAAAAGCTGTTTTAATAAATTTTTACAAACTCACGCTGAATGTGACGCATAACTCATAGTTTTCTTTCTATGGGTATACATTTTCTACGAGAAAAAAAAAAAAAAATTCAAATTCGTTGCACCTCATTATCATCCTAGTATTTTAATAGATTAAAATGAAAATTGTTAAAAAAATTATATATGGTAGTTAAGGCAGCTGGCTTTTGTTCACCGTAACACTCAAAAAGCTTAAGAAACAACCAATCAGAGATGGCGGGAGATGAATTTGGTTCGCATACATTTTCCCGCTAAAAAACAGCGGGAAATATTTTTCATCTCACATTTTCTTTATTTTGCAGCAATCAAAGCCCACATACTCTCTACTTACCAATTCTTCTTTTCCTAAAATTTTCTCTGAATCCAAACGGAAATTATTTTTCAACTCCATAATGCCTTCAATTGTAGGTCGCAGTTTGTCTCCCTACAAGGAGAGTGCATCACTCAAATCGGAGAAGGTCACCAAGATTGATGAATCTACGTCGCTTCAGAAGCGGAAGTTGAGATCTAACGCGGCGGCATTGTTGGATTCCCCGGTGGTTTTGCCTTTGAAGCGTGCATCGCCTCGCCGATGCTTGAATTCGAGCCCAATTAGTCCTCGGATTGTAAGCCTTTTTCTCTTGACTTCTAATTCGACTTGTGTTCAATGCTCAAGTTGACTAATAGGATATTGAGTGAAATTGGAGACTTCTTTGCTGTGGAACAAGCAATGTGGTTTATTGATTTAGCTTTTCCTTTTTTTTTTTTTTTTTATCAGGAAAGTGAGAATGATTCTAGCACAAATTCAGAGAAAAAGTGCGAATCTCCAGTGACCGATGATTTCACTGATAAACTAAATTGGAATCCTAGAGGCAAGCTCCATTACCGGTTTATATTGTACTGACTCACGAGTTGGGGAATCTTAAAGATTGATTAATTGTGTTCTATTTGTAGATGCCCAGCAAATAAGTGCAGTGAAAGAGGCATTGCATGTATCAACTGCGCAATCTGTTGTTGTATGCCGTGAAGATGAACAAAAAAGAGTTTTGGATTTCTGTAAGGGTTGTATAGAACACGAAAAGGCTGGAAGCTTATATGTGTGTGGATGTCCTGGGACTGGGAAGTCACTTTCAATGGAAAAAGTAAAACACAATTTGATTGAATGGGCTAAAGAGGTTAGCTAAATCAGTTTTAAGCTTTGCTTTTATCTAGATTTTAAGGATGCTGGAAGAAGAATATCTTATAAGTCTTGAGTCAGGCCTTGTTTTTTTTCCTTGAATCAATTGGTGTATTGCTTTAAAATTGTGAATTTTGATTTTGAAAGGAACAGTAGTAGGGAGCTACAATTATCGGCATGGTGATGTGTAGTTGTTCTTAAAATATATAAAACGCCATTACAACTTCTAGTATCTAATTGGCATTAGGTGCATGTGTTTAATGTTCATAGAGTTTTTCTCTTCACCAGGAGGGCTTTCAGGCTCCCGATGTGTTGAGTATAAATTGCACTTCTCTAGCAAACACGTCTGATATATTCAGCAAGGTGAGATTCCACTCATGCATTCCGTTCTGTATTCACCAACACATATACTTACGAGCTGATCAGCTGATATTTATTGCAGATAATTGGTCAAAGCCTCTCAAGAAAGAGAACCAATGGACAAACGTCACCTCTACAAAATCTTCAGAACTTGTGTTCTCAACATCTGTCATCAGGTTCAAAAATGACGTAAGAAACCTTGTCCTCAGAACCTCAGCACTTGCGCTAGTAACAGCTGATATTTAATACTCTATGAGCAGAGTGCGGCAATTTATTTGTGCAAGTCTATTGAGATTTGATGCTTAATTATCTGTCTTATTTGATATTCTGTATACAGGCTAATAATTGCGGATGAGTTGGATTACTTGATTACCAAAGACCGGGCTGTTCTTCATGATCTTTTCATGCTTACAACTTTTCCATTTTCTCGGTGTATATTGATAGGTATTGTTTGAGGCAATAATGCATTAAAAAGTTCTTGTTTCAATGAAATACTCTTTATACATCTTGAAATTGCTAGCCATGTGCATAAAAAAATTAAATGTACTAATATGCTCCCTTTCAGGTATCGCAAATGCCATAGATCTTGCAGATCGTTTTCTTCCAAGACTTCAGTCATTGAATTGTGAGTTGATCTCTTCATAGCATTTTCAATTTTGCAATTGCTTATGATCCACACTTCCAAAGAGCTTATTGAGCATTCTCTGTAATTCCGAAGCTGTACTTACTGGCTGATTCATCCATTTTCTTCACGCAGGCAAACCTATGGTCATAACTTTTAGAGCTTATTCTAGGGATCAAATCCTCAGAATACTTCAGGAAAGGCTGTTGGTAATTTCTATTATCTCTCTTTCACTTTATTTTATTGCTGGAATGATAATGAAAAAGTTCTAAATAGATAAAGCGAGAAAATACTACCAAGTCATTGTTAAAACTCCACGTTAACACACATCAGATGTATTATGCAGTACCATGATCATCATGAAACCCAGTATTGTTTTGATTGGACCAAGCAAGATAGGAGTGGCTGCAGTTATTACTTAATGATTGATTCTTTTAAATGTAACTCCATCAGAACTCCCGTCTCCCCGTATGCTTGCCTACTTTACCAACTGTCAATAATTGAAATGCATTTCTTACCAATGTTATCTCAAAGCAGCTAAATATATGCATTCCTTGTGGAAAATTAGTAGCGTGCTTCTATATTTTTATAGGGATTCTTAATGGAAATATTCACATATTTTCTTAGTGTAATATAATACCTCAGGTGAAAAAATACTTCTTCCTTTCTCAAATTGAGAACTCAGAAGGCCAATTTGTATGACATCTTTGTTAGGTTGAAGCGAGATATATCTAGATACATTCTTGATTCACCTCAAAATAAAAGGATATAATTTTGAGATGTTGGATAAAATGTTTTACCTGTGATGACCTGTACTAACTCTTCTTCTATACCAATAGGGGCTTCCTTGGACCATTTTTCACTCACTAGCATTGGAGCTTTGTGCCAGAGTAAGTCTCCAATTTTTGTCCTTATGCATTCTGATGAATAAGTTTTATTTTTCTTCAGTTGGCTTCCTGCCATTAGATGCTGAATTCTTGAATTTAATCAGAAAGTTGCAGCTGCTTCTGGAGACATGCGGAAAGCTCTATGTGTTTGCAGGTTAGTATTATTATTTTTTCTCATAATAGTAGTTTTAGTCGTGATTCATTCAGTGTATGTCTGAATGATAATGATATCACTTGGGCATGTCTGAATGATAACGATATCACTTGGGCCTTTTCAAGGTGGCTGAATCTATAACATGATTGATTTTATTTTTAGGAGTGCAATTGAGATCCTAGAGGCAGAGCTGAATGAATCTAAAAGCAATATGAATTCAGATGCAGTGGAGAAAGAGTTGTCCCATCAACAAACAGCTCCAGCTTGTGATATTTTTAAGAAGCAAGAAAACAACATTGTAAGTGTTCCCTATTAGCTAATTAGCACATTTTATTTATTTATTTTTTATTTGTACAAGTTATGAACGTGCTTGTCTAAGTATCATGCTCCATGGAACAAACTTGTCTACTCTCTGGGCTCGTTATTCTCGTTTAAAGTGTGTCCAGTTCCAGTAGCTTGACTACTCTATCCAGCCTCTGGGCATGTATCAATAGATTTCATCCCATAATTTAAAGCACCCGCAGTTGTTTTGCCATAGCTAAGGTAGTTTAAGCTTCTTTAAATAAACAACGCCAAAGTGTTTTGAGTTCATGCAGTGACTTCAATGGAGTGGGTGTTATTGCTACTAGTCCTTGCGTAGCAAACTGGTTCTTTCTGTAGAAGTTTTTAACAGTCATCAAGTTTATTCTATTTAACTTGCGATCACTTTCTGAGAATATCTAGATATTTTGGGTTTATAATAATCTCTAAAAAGGATGTATTACAGGTGAGAATTGATCACATGGCTTCTGCTTTGTCAAAAGCATATAGATCACCTGTAGTGGACACCATTCAATCTCTTCCTCAGCATCAACAAGTAAGTTGTTATATATCCTTCCCTCTTCCCCTTTGGGAGTTCCTTTTGATGTTCGAGTGTCTGGAATACTTTGTTTATATGATATATGGACTGCAGATTATACTGTGCGCAGCTGTGAAGTTTTTCCGTGGAGGAAAGAAGGATACCACTGTTGGAGAGGTACGTTCTATCATTCTAAATAATGAAACACAAGTGCAAGAACTTCAGGCATTTGTTAATGGCATGCATCTGACCTCGATACATGGATGCAGTTGAACAAATTTTACCTGGACATATGCAAATCAACAATGATACCTCCAGTCGGAATTTCAGAATTTTTGAGCATGTGCAGAGTTCTAAATGACCAGGTAAATGAAGTAGCACTAGAGTTTCAGTCTCTGCTTATGTATGAGTCTGAAAATTAACCTTATTTTGAGATTAACTACCAATAAAACAATAACTAAAGCATAATTCAACTTGCAGGGGCTTTTGAAACTAGGTCAATCTCGTGATGACAAAACGAGAAGACTAACACTGAAAGTAGATACAGCAGACATCAATTTTGCATTGCAGGTATAGCATTTTCAAGTAAATGCAAAATTTTAATTGTTTTTCCCTCAGATTTTAACTTTGTTTCTTGTTGAATTACATCTTTCTTCCAACAGGGTGTGCGTTTCTTTCGAAACTTTCTTCAGTAATTCATCTTTGTACATATATGTATACATCGTTCTTCAACTCTCTCCGATGGCTCTTTATGAAGTTCTCTGATTCCAGGTAAGAGGTTATCTACAGCTTCATTCAATAGAAAATCCACTCTACTATCTATTTCTCTTTAAGCTGTCAGAATTCTTTATCTTTATCCTTCAGCTGTCAGTATCTAACAGTTTTTATAACTTTTTGATCAGTCCTGAACAAGTTTAAAGACAAATATTTGGTATTCTCAAGAAAACAGAGGGCTCAGATTTTTCTATATCTGAATGCAATTCATTTTCCAGCCACAATTTTGAGAGTTGGCACTACAGAAACATCAAATCTTCAAGATAAATTCAATACAGAATGAACAAATGTAGCAGACAAACAGTACTACATTAATTTTCATATTATAAATGGATTATGTTTTCCATTTGTGGCATTAAAATTCAATTGCTCAGTCAATACCTTCTAGGTTATTTTGGTCTCCATCTAAAAACGGAAAAAATCCAACTTGTCTTTTGTAAGATCAAGATCGAGTCAGGACAAAAATCACTTACTTTATAGTGGGTCCATCCGACAATCCGACTCGTATTGCATGATATAAGTGGTTATGTAAAAAAAAAATAAATGGGAACCTAAAACTGTACTAACAAGTTATTCGTTAAATGGGATTTATTCTTTACGGTGATCGTCCTGGCATGCCTATGTTTGGCGTGGCAGCAGCGCAGTTAATAAATTGAAATATGTCAAATGATAAGAATGGAATTTCATAACGTGAACATAGTTGAAAAAGAAAGAAACCACCAATTAAACTGGTAACCTCATGAAAACTACCAAAAACATATCAGCACTAAAATCTCAATCGAACAACCCAAGTCCCATGTCTTCATCTGATTCCTCCTCAACTTCTTCTTTCGCTTCTGCCTTGGCCGGAGCACCACCACCGCCACCACCACCAGAATTAGCAGCTTCCACCGGGGCTGCTGCAGCTGCAAATTTACTCGGATCCTGAAAGTTTTTGGCAATTTAATGAGTTGACATAAAAAATTCCGACATTGATAAGCCGTGATAATGGACAACCAGACCAGCCCAATTATAAATGGGCTGAGCTTGTAAATGTAGTGTGGATTCCAAGCTCGGCCCACATTCATTTTTCTTTCCATTTTTATGTTAATAAAAGTATGAGAAGTCAGCCATAATTAAGAAAGAATTGTTATTTTTGATGAGTACCGCACAATATATTAACACATTTAAATTTGGGTTATAAAAGAAAAAGTAAGTTCGGCATAAGGATTGATTGCAAACCTTCAAGTATTCTTTGACTTTGTCGGCAAGTGGGAAAGAGTAGTCAGTAGCCACAGCAAAGGAGAGAAGGTTCTTGTAAGCATCAATGAAGGAATGAGGAACAGCAGCAATAGATGGGTATGAGATTGACAAAGATAAGGAAGCCACCATTGATAAACCAGCATAAAACTTAACCACAAGATCATCCTCTGAAAGATCAAGCACTTCTGGGCTGAAAACTGATCCGTTGTCGTACACGTTCTGAACAACAAGACCATATGAGAATGGCCTTATCCCAAGCTTTGACAGAAGTGCTGACTCCGATGATCCTACCTTCTCCCCCTTCTTTATGATATCCACTGGGGTTATAATCTCCACTGTACCTTTGTTGATCTTGGTTGGAATGTTCAACACCTATCAATCAAATTTTGAGTTTGCTCAATTGCAGTTCAATACTCGTTTTATAGTATAGGTATAGAACAGATCTAAGTAAGAATTTTACTATGAACATATACCTGAAAGAAGGATGTTTGAGAAGGATCAAGTCCAGTGTTGCCAGGCGGGACAACAACATCAATTGGGGCAATGAGTCCAACACGTGCAGGAGCTCCTACCTATTAATTAAACATTAGAGACATTGGTATTTATATAGTGAAAAGCACGTATGAAACGACATGAAATCTCTCAGTGTTACTGTAATGGGTATACAATTACAATATAGTAGGAGTACATCATAAAAATATAAAAATAAAATTAAGGGGTGAAATAAAATAACGTAAAATGTATTTCTTTTTTTCTCATTAATTTCAGATTTGCATTGAACAAAATCAGTATTCTAATTAATTCCATAAACCAAATAATAAATAACACAGATATTATTATGTATACCTTGTACTTGGCAATCTCTTCTCTGACTTCCTTCAGCTCACCCTTTGTAAATATCAATCCCACATTGCCCTAATTCAAAAGATTATCTAAAATTTAACTGTAGTTTCACGAATAATTACCACAATATAATACATAATAAAAACCAATAAATCCGTCAGAAATGAAAATGATCCCAAGGATTTTGAAATGAAAAACAGAAACTCAAACTTCTGATTGATACGTGGATTATGAATACGGAATGAGATTAGAAATCTTACAACAAGTAAAGGAACGAGGTTGTTTAAGTCACCGTTGCCAGTTCTCTCAGCATGAAGCCTAATAGAGCGTTTCATCATGGTGTTCTTCCCCATTAACACCACAGAGTCACCGCGCAAACCTTGTCGAATAGTCTGGAGCTGATTAGAGCCAACATTATCAGCCGCCACCACCAGAACTTGAGAGTACTCATCAAGCAAACGGCACAGTTTCTTGTCGTAATTGACTTTCTTCTGTGCCTTTGTCACCTTCACTGCCATTGTTGTTGTGGTTAGCTTAATTAAATGCGTTAAGATCTAAAATGGAAACTGCTGCAAACCCTAGGGTTTTGATGAAGATAGTGAGTAGTGAGCATTTATAAGGTTATGCTTTTGGGTTTCAAAATGCTCCCAAGTGGGGCCCACAAAATCAACTTTGGGTTTTACTCGATTCCCATGAAAGACCCTTTTTCTTGTTTTTGTGCCACGTCATTTCCATCACTTGACGTAAAATCAACCTAATACAAATATATATTCGTAAAAAAAAAATTACTCTTTTTCATATTTAATATTTATTATTATTAAAAAAAATAAGACATAAAATAAATGAATTAAAATAATTTTAAAAAAATAATTTTAAAAAATAATATATAGATAGTTATTAATTCAATATATATTACTATAATTAAGAATATCAATAGTTATTTTACAAATATACAAATGCAATTAATTGTCTAATTATTCATTTAATACATATAAAAAGAATAGGTTATAGTTTATTATTAACTTTTTCTTTTGAAGGATGCATTATTAAGTTTTCATTTTTTTAAAATTCTTTTATGTGACAATAAAATCAAATTTTACCTAGAAGAATATCATTTCTTTTTTCTTTCTAAAGATTGATTTAGTTCATCCATACAATTACTTTTTTTACGAGATAAAAAAATATTTTTTATATAATAATACATTATTCTGAAATAAAATTTATAAATATTTGAAAATGGAGAGCCATTCGGTGTCTTCGTGTGCATGCATACCGTTCGATCAGCACGCTTACTAGTGTTCACTCTTGATGAGACGGTGCACATGCATACACACTACGCACCGAATCACAACTTTTTAGAAATAAAAACGAATATCAGCAAAAAAAAAACATTTGCAAATAAAATAAAATATTTGATATAACTAATGCAATGAGGAACATTAGGATATACTTTTGCAGATGCTGTATGAATATTTTCATATTTATCAAATATGATTCACATTTTATTTACTATTCCATATGTTTGTCTAAATTTACTAAAAAACTACGTCCCAAGAAGCGTCATTTTTTGAATCATTAACGCAAAAAGCTAAAAAAAATATATTTTACCACCGGTATCTTGAGTTGAAACTTTTAATAAAGTCACTCCATATGTTTGTCTAAATTTACTAAAAAATCACTCTCAAAAAGCGTAATTTTTTGAATCAACAATGCAAAAAGCTAAAAGAAATATTCTACCACCAGCATTTTGAGTTGAAACTGTTATTAAAATCTCTCCATATGTTTGTCTAAATTTACTAAAAAATCACTTTCAAGAAGCGTCATTTTTTGAATCAATAATGCAAAAAGCTAAAATAAACATTTTACCATGAGCATCTTGAGTTGAAACTGTTATTAAAGTCTCTCTATATGCTACCTTTAAAAAGGTACCATCTATAACTACTATTGACAAGCAATATTTACAACCTTTAATTGACGCGTCTAAAGTAATGAATAGGTATAAAAATGACAGATTATCTTGTGTTTTTAGATATATTGCAGAACCGAAATTTGTCTTTTGCAGGATATACAAATACCTTGGCAACAACGAATATGAATCAGATGTTTTACCTCTAATGATATCTGTAGCTCTTTCCATTATTGACTTCTAAGCTTTCATATAATTGATATTCACTTTGTGTTCATTTCTTATATCTCTTATTATGTCAGCGGGTGTGTATACAATCTTTATATCTATATATTTTGATTTGATCAAATCAGCAATTATAATCGATGTTGTTTGCCTTTTATTACCTAATCTCACCCAAGTAACAAATTTTATATCTTTTTTCACATGATCTGTATACCTTGAATTGTAAATTATTTTTTATTGCAAAAAAGCTTAATACTATTTTCAGCGTATTGTCTTTAAAAATCCATACAACTTCAATTCTTGAAAACATTAGATTTGTTATAAATTCTTCTTCATCACCTTTTGCCTTTATTATTCAAATTGTCAAATGTTTGTTTGCTCACCAAACTCAATCCATCATATCTATAATTGTTTCCTCTTGGTTAACAAGTGATATATCTTGATTCAATACTAAACTTTCACTACAAGAAAATATAGTTTTCGCGACGGATATTTAGCGACGGAACAATTTCCGTCGCTAATTAGCGACGGAATGTCCTTTCCGTCGCTAAAAATGGCGGCAATAATTTCCCTCCAGTTTTAACGACCGAAATTACGACGGAAATAGAATTCCGTCGCTAAAATTAGCGACGGAATTTGAATTCCGTCGCTAAAATTATTAAAAAAAAAATAATTTCTTTTATTAGCGACGGAATTAATTTCCGTCGTTAAATAAAATTAAATATATTAATTAAAATATTTTTAGCGACGGAAATATAATTCCGTCGCTAATTTTAGCGACGGAAATTAAAATCCGTCGCTAAATTTATAAAAAAAATAATTTCTTTTATTAGCGACGGAATTAAGTTCCGTCGTTAAATAAAATTAATTGTATTAATTAAAATATTTTTAGCGACGGATTAGATTTCCGTCGTTAAAAAAAATTAAATATATTAATTAAAATATTTTTAGCGACGGAATAGTATGTCCGTCGCTAATGTTTAGCGACGGTATACTTATACCGTCGCTATTTAGCGACGGTATTTTTCCCGTCGCTAAAAATAAGGGTTTTAAATTCCCTTTTCCCCTCTTTTCCCTCTCTCCTCCCTCTTCTCCCTCCCTTCCTCCCTCACGCTGTCTCTTTCTCCTTCTGCCCAGCCCCTGCATGCCCATCGCCAGATCTGGCCAGCTACCGCCGTCGGAAGCCGCCGCCGATCGATCCGCGTTCGCCTGTGCCGCCTGCTTCCTCCTTCGCGCCGTTTGCTCCTCCTTCTTCTCCCTCCCTTCCTCGCTCACGCTTTCTCTTCCTCCTTCTGCCCACTGCCAGATCTGGCCTACTACCGCCGCCGGAAGCCGCCGCCGATCGGTCTGCGTCCGCCTGCTTCCTCTTCCGCGCCTCCACGCGTGCTCCCTGGTTCTGCCGCACCCGAGGTCCAACTTCCTCCTTATTTTTTGAATTTATTTTATAATTTGTTAATATATATTATTTTATTTAAGTTTTAATTTTTTAAAAATTTTATTATTGTACATTAAATTTATTTTATTATAGTTTTAATTTTGAGTTATATTTGTTTGTATATTTATTATTTTGTGTATTGATTTTGTGTTATAATTGTTATTATATATTTGTAATTTGTTATAATTGTTATTATTTTGTGTATTGATTTTGTGTTATAAGAATTCCTTTGTTTTTTTTGCCCTTGTATCTCAACACTAGTAAAATGATACTTCAACCCCCCGTCATTTACGATTCATAGTGAAATTCTGCTATTAATGTTCATCAATTAGCTTTCAGTGAAGGCATTATTATTTGGGGATTGCAACAATGGTATGACTGAAAAATAGAAGTATGTTTTGAGATTTCTCTCGTTTACTAGTTGCCTAACAGAGTTCCACATATATGTACTTACTGGTGAACTGATACATCTTTAATAATAAAGGACATGCTTCTAGTTATTTCTGTTCATTGTGTTGTTTGTCACCATTTTCTTCCCAAGTATTATATCCATATATCATTTATCTTGCATTAGTCTATATTACTTGTCACTTGGTGTTTCTGCAGTACCCAACAGACTGAATCAAATATTCATTGAACAATTTATTATTAGTAGTATTATTAGAAAATAATTAACTTAATAATTTATTTGAGGATTTTAGTAGTATTAACACTACAAGAAAACTGACTTTTAACGACCAAAATTTAACGAAGGGATAAAAATCCGGTCGTTAAAATATACAAATAACGAAGGGAAATTAATCCGGTCGTTAGTTCTTAAATTTTATTGTTATATAACGAGGGGATTAAATCCGGTCATTAAAACAATAAAAATCCGGTCGTTAAAATATACAAATAACGAAGGAAAATTAATCCGGTCGTTAAAACTCAAATTTTATTATTATTTAACGATAAAATTATTTTCGGTCGTTAAAAGGCATAAAATCCGGTCGTAAAAATTTATTAGTAGCAAAGGAAAATAAAGTCGGTCGTTAATTTTTAAATTTTATTACCATTTAACGAAGGATTTAAAATCCGGTCGTTGAAACATTATAAATCCGGTCGTTACTAATCTTAAAAAATTGGCGGTACTACTTTACAACTTACCTCCAAAATCATTTTTCATTATTTCATTAAAAATTATAACACAAAACTGCTGTCCAACCTAAACTTCGATTTTTCACTAAAATAAGGTGAATAACCTCAAAACCCAGCAAACCCAGCAGATGGAAAAATAGCAAAAAAACGCAAAACCCTTTTCCTATCTTCCAACCTAAACTTCGATCTACGATTAGGGTTTAATTTTCCTTTTCCTTTTCCTATCTAGGGTTTAATTTGATCTACGATTACAGGTAAGAAACTAAAAAATCGTCTTTCTCTTCTCCCTTGATACCATTATCATTCTATTTATTTCTAATCTTCTCTTGTTCTCGTCGAATAGGAAAATAGGGCATACCAACTCTGAGATGTTTTAAGGAATTGCATTTTTACTAAGATAATCGATCTGTTATAATAGGTGAGTTCAATAAATTGGGTATTTTTGATATTCTGATTTTTGATTTCAAAACCGCATTCTGATTCTTGTTCTGTTTTTTATTCCCATTTTGTTTTGATTCCCGATTCTTGTTTCTTGTTTCTTGTTTTGATTCCCGTTTTGCTTTTCATTCCCGTTCTGTTTTTTATTCCTGTTCTGCTTTTAATTCTCGTTCTTCTTTTGTTTCCATTTTTTTCTGGATATTCATGCTTTCTCCTTAGTTTAAGTTTAAGTTTATATGCTAAAACATTCACTTTAGTTTAAGTTGGCAGTGTCTAGGTACTCAATCTCAAACTCCCTTTCAAACCTTTTCATTTTTATATCAATGAGGAAGGTGCACATTTCTAGCTGCATTGGGAGGTGGGAAATATGTTGAACTTGTAAACCTTGTCCCTTGGAAGGTAAGCATTTGATACTGGCATTAATCTGCAAGGCTTTTGTGTTGCTAGAATTGTGTTATTAAAGAAGTGAAATTTACTTAGCAAAGGAAATTATCGTGCAAGGAAGTTGTGCTTAGCAACTTTGTTATTTTGGCTTTAACAATTTCCAATCTTGTTACTTTTGCTATTAAGTTTGGGGATTGATATGCAATAAAAATATCATCAATTCTTACTTAGAGAGACTGGCATTTTTTATTGTATTTCACGCTAGCATAATAAAATATACGGTGATTGCCTATGCTACAGGACCAAGTTTCCAGTGTGATTGGTAATGCTTCATTTCTATCTGGTTACCGATTTATTAAGCATTACACGTTCTATTTGATCTCTTCTGTGGTGCTCTTTGAAATATTTTTAGAAGTTTCAATGCATTGTAGAAATTGTTCTTTACAAATTGCTTGTTACATGTTACTAAGCATGTAGTGCCTTGCTATGTGGACACATCAATGTCTACTTTTTGACTTTGTGAATCATTTTTTGTCCTAGAGATGCTTCTGAAAATGTAAATGGAATGTGTTAATCACAAATTTGCAAATTTGATGCAGGGGGTGGAGCTGCAGCTTAAGCATGTTCATGCTGTTGGTGTCTATGGCTGGGACAGTGTGTGTGAAACAGTTATGGGGGAGTGGTTGGAGGATATTTCTCGATCTCAGGTTTCAGTTATATCCATTATATGTATTGAGAATCTTAGAAATTCATTCTTCCTGTTGACTTGTTTGTTGATATTTTTCTGTTTGTGATGTAGATACATAAAGTCTTGAAAGGCCTTCCAACTATCAGATCCTTGGTTGCTGTTGGTTCTGGCGCTGCAAAGCTGGTTTCTTTGCCAGTTGAGAGCTATCGGAAAGATCAGAGAGTACTGAGAGGCATGCAGAGAGGTAATCATGTCAAATTTAGTTTAAGTCATGTAAAATTTTGAGTTGTATTTTGAGAAGCTTAAATACTTGCAACCTTATTAAATTCTGAAACTTTGCCATCTTAAAGTATATGGTGGAGTAATGCCTTGGAAATTGCATCCTTGCTGCAATTTTCATCATTTGTGATTGTAGACAGCTAATATATTTTCATTTCCTTGTCATAATTATGGATGTGTAGCAAATTTGAATTTCATTTTATCAATTCTTAATTGGCTAAGATAAATTTGGTTTTGCTACTTGAAAACAACCCGTTTGAAGATTGTTCAGGCCTATTTGCATTGAGTTAAAATTACGTTGAGACAAAAATCTACAAGGCAGTGAATTTTCATCATGCAGTTGTAGAGTTTCAGGTGTATGCAGTTGAAGAATCCATATGCTTTGATCACGCGTGAATTATTAATTATTTGAGCAATAGAATTTCAAGAATAAAATTCTAACATGGACTCAGAATCCATATGCTTTGATCACTAAGTTATTAGTGATTAATATTTTTGTGTATCATCCTTTGTGTACTGCTCTGTTTTATGTTGGACATTAAATTCTTGCAGAATATTTTGTTATCATAAAGCAGTGAGTCTTGGTGATGACATACAGGTATTCTTTTCAGGGACTATTGCATTTCTTAGAAGTATTTCACTTGAAGCTGTTGGACTTGGGGTGCATTTGGCGGCAGGAGTTCATGATATTTTGGTCCAAGCAGAATACATTCTTACAAGGATTCCTCCTCCTGTATCATGGCCTGCAGAAGGCAATACAAAACCAAATGTGAGGTGCAATCAGCCAAAAAGTGCCAAACAGGGAATTCAACAGGTGATTGTTACAATATGCTTTGTGTTTTACATTAATTGCCGTGCCACTTAATAAGTGTATCTTCTGCATATTTTATGTTTTATGCTAAATTGCTAGAACGATTTTCAATCTGGGAATCCGATTTCCAATGCAAAAAGGTTTGAAAGAAATATATGAGTTAGAAATTTGGATCATTTCATTTGTTGACTTTGAATTATATTGGGAAATAAACTTATACATGGTAAATGAATATTATTATTATTATTATTATTATTATTATTATTATTTTGATAGGCATACGAGAGCCTTAGTGATGGCCTGGGGAAGTCTGCTTCTGCATTAGTTCAATCACCATTGAAAAAGTACCAGCGTGGAGCCACTGCAGGATCTGCCTTGGTAACTGCTGTACGGAGTGTTCCTGCTGCTGCTATAGCTCCAGTTTCTGCATGTGCCAGTGCAGCACACTATGCTCTTCTTGGTCTTAGAAACAGGTCAGTTTATTGAACTTGTCTTATAGATGATATAATAATATTTGGTTGTCATTATACAAGTATAATTCACTTTTGGTGAGGATGCTTGCAGCCTTGATCCTGAGCGCAAGAAAGAGTCCATGGACAAGTATCTGGGTCCCTCTCCACCACGTGATTTGAATTGATTTGTATGCTTGGGTAGTAGCACCATAACACGGCTCACTGATTCAATTCTTGCTGTAGTATCCAAGACTTCCTGTAGCCCATGTATCATGTAAGTTGAACTCTTCAATAACTTATTTGATGTAATGTATAAGCTTTGCTAGAAAGTATTTATGCAAATCTTGATTTACTCAAGTAATATGGTTATTTATTTTGTTTTTTCTACTCTTATGTTTTTCATGAGAAATGAAATCAAAACATGGTTGAGTCTGATGAAAGCACCATTGGTAATTAATGTAACTTTGAAGGTCAATGGTATACATCATGATCGTGGGGGCATCCATTTTTGTTTGTTGATCTTGTATGGATTCCACGATTAACTTTTTTACTATAGTGAGAAATTTCAGAAACAATACAATTATTAGTTGAAGCCTAGCTCTTAGGAATGTCCATAGACAGCTTTAATTTCTGGGATCAAATATAATAATTTAGAATTGGATACATTATGTTGTTGCTTATAACTTTTCTGGCGCTAACTATCAAAATTATTCAAAACTTTTTTATTGCAGGTGTACAGTCCGTAAAACAGTTGAACAAGAACAGATTCTTTTTTTTTTTAGGCAATTTTGTACATTATGTAAGTATCAGTGGGTGGGTATAAGATTTTAGTGATAGTGGCAGATAATTGTAAATTATAGCTAATCCAGATTGGTCGTTAGTTCATAGAAAGACCACTCTTGATTCTTTTATATCCCTAATAACAATATATGTTATTTTCATTCATTGTACATAATTTAAGACCTCAAGAAAAAGCAAGTTTTGATCATTTCTAATGTAAGTACCAGCAGTTGTTTGATGTATTCTCAGTTTCTTGTATGAACTTTAGATGAACAAGATGCAAAGTGGGGTTTTATAGTGATTGTTGACTTCAATGCCTTGTAATATATCTGATGCATGTGGTTATTTCGCATGTGAAGTTTTCTTATTAAGGTTTAGCTTAAACTTATTAAAAGTTTGTGTTGGGAAAATCCGGTCGCTAAAAGGCATTTTTAACGACCGGAAATTCTTTCGTTGAAAGTTAATACAATTAGCGAAGGGAAAATCCGGTCGCTAAAAGGCATTTTTAACGACCGGAAATCCCTTCGTTAAAAGTGAATACAATTAGCGAAGGAAAAATTCGGTCGCTAAAAGGCATTTTTAACGACCGGAAATCCCTTCGTTAAAAGTGAATATAATTAGCGAAGGGCAAATCCGGTCGCTAAAAGGCATTTTTAACGACCGGAAATCCTTTCGTTGAAAGTTAATACAATTAGCGAAAGGAAAATTCGGTCGCTAAAAGGCATTTTTAACGACCGGAAATCCCTTCGTTAAAAGTGAATATAATTAGCGAAGGGCAAATCCGGTCGTTAAAAATCACTTTTCAACGACCGGAAAAGTTCCGGTCGTTAACGATATTAACGACCGGATGCAATATCCGGTCGTCTATACCTTTAACGAAGGGGCTTTTACCGACCGGATTTTCCGGTCGTTAAAAGTTTTTAACGACCGGATTTTAACTTTTAACGACCGGATTTCCCTTCGTTAAAGAGCATTTTTCTTGTAGTGTAATTTTTTCAAGTAGTTTATTATTAGTGTTATTAGTCTTAGCAGGAATATTGTTAAATAATAAAATAATATGATTTATTGTTATTAGTATTATTAGAAAATAATAAACTTAACACTTTATTATTATTATTATTATTATTATTATTATTAATTTGTATTGTTGTTATTATTGTTTTATTTAATTTTTTTATATGCTTTTAAAATTACTGACCCGATGGAATATTAAATTTCGTCAAAAAATTCTAAATTTTTTTTTAATTTTTAAAAAAATTCCCGACGGAATTTAATATTCCGTCGGGAATTTACCGACGGAATTTTAAATTCCGTCGGGAATTACCGACGGAATTTTAAATTCTGTCGGTAAATTCTGAATTTTTTTTTATTTTTTTAATTGCCGACGGAATTTAATATTCCGTCGGCAATTTTTCCGACGGAATTTAATATTCCGTCGGGAATTTTTTTTAAAAAATAAAAATATTTTAGAATTTCCCGACGGAATAAAATTTCCGTCGGCAATTTTTACCTACGATCACATTGCCGACGGAATGCAATTCCGTCGGCAATTTCATTTCCTGACGGAAAATCTTGGATTTCCGCCGGGAATTTCCGTCGGGAAATCGTTAAATTCTTGTAGTGTTTAGAGGTGGCAAAGGGGCGGATTGGACGGGTTTGGGTTGGATCATACATGGGTGGGTCGTAAATGGGTCAATTATCCAAATGGGTTGGGTGGGTTTGGTTCAACCCATTTTGACCCAAATGGGTCGAAACGTGAATTGACCTATTTGATCCATTTTTTTATCAAAAAATAATTGTCAATAACGAAATACTAAAAAAATTAAGTTAACAATACTAAAAAGTATTATATATACAAATAGTAAATAATATGTTAATCTATTTTTTTGACTTTAAATGATGATTACTCCACATTTTGATTTGATTTTGAAAATTTAATATTTTTTCCAATGTGTTTTTGAGACGCATTCTCAACTGTAATAATAATAAATATTCTTAATACGCAAAATAACTTATATACATATATTTAAATTAATAAATGCATTTATTTTACGTTCAAATCCAAATAACCAATTGAGTGGTTGAAACGCATATGGGTTTGTTTTTGAATGATAGATTGTGGCCTAAATACCACTATAAATTTGTATTCGGTTTATAAATACCACTAAATACCACGATAGTGAGAGTATAGTTTTTATACTATACATTATAACCAAATGCTCCAATGAATAGTGATGCAACCACCTGATACACCCGTCAATTTTTCTTTTTTAATATACTTGAAGCAGGTGATGGCTACAAATGAAGCAGGTGCTGCCTACATATGCAAGCAGTTTTAATGTGCTTAAAAAATGCTATTCGGTTTATAGGTCTGAAAATGTAAAGAAGTTGGCATCAATCAAATAGCACAATTATAGTGACTTTTACTATTTGCATGTGATAAACAGATAGGAAAAAGAAATTATTTATGAAACTAGTTATATATATGGTCAGAATTTGCTTCTTATTTTCCTGAATTTCTATTATCCATTTACAAGTTGATTGAGGCATTCTTGTGTTTCTAGTTCTGATTGCAGAGAAACATTTAAATGAAATAAACATATTGTTTTAGATTCAACTTTTATCATTTTAAGATCACTTGAGCCTGTTTTGGAGCTTTCTCCTGCAACAAAAACATTTAAATAGTTTTATTATATTTCAAATATATCTCAAAATGTATAATTAAATAAAAAAATATGCCAATACATGTATTCATATCTAGTTAGGAAAAGGAATGCATGATATACCATATACAACAAAATGGCCTTAATTTAATTTTAACATGGCATGTCAATGCATGGTCCCAAAATGGTGATTGAACAACCCATAGGAATATTACATAATTGAAATATATATAATAATAATAATGAGCACGACGTATTCATGGACCCCCTAATAGAAGTTTGAGGTAAAGTTGATGAGGAATTGATGATTATTCAAATTTAGATGCAGGGTCAAATTTGTCTATATATTTTCAGATACTCAATAATCAAACATGTTAATATCAAAATGTTAATGCAGCATGGACCATGTACTATATAACGATAACTAAGCATACCACTCACATAGTGCAAAGTAGGGGTGTTCAAAAATGGGTTGTGTGGGTTATGATAAAATTTGAATCAAATTTATTTAATATATTTTGTTAGATTATTTATAATTCAACTCCATTTTTCTTTTAAAAAAATATAATTGTAACCCATCTAACCTATTTTTGAACACCCCTAGTGCGAAACACCGTGAATGTTAAGAATTTCTATCCCAAAGTAATAAACGATTTTATTAGTTTTATAATTGAGATAAATAAAATGGATAATAACACCTTCCCAATTATGTCCAAATAAAGCATACAGATTTAAGTCCACAATACCAATATTGCTATATAATACAAGCAAACGCGAGGGAAATAGTGAAAGAGAGAACAGAAAAAAAAGGGCAAAAGTGGTATTTATAAAAAATATTTAAAAAGAAATGTATAATTAAGAAAGAAAATTTAAAAAGGTTATATTTGGTGTAATTTCCTCTGATATAAATATAATATCAGCCGAAAATGGCAGGCCCATTTATGGCCCAATTTTCACTATAAATTCAAAATTTAAACATACGAAATCAGTGCCTTTGTGAAAATTAAAATAAAATAAAATAAAAAACAGAGCTTTCTCTCTCAATCTGTGTCATGTGGGATGTTTCTCATTCTCACTTACAGTTCTCTCTTTCTGCCAAATGCTCCTTCAACATGGACAGAACCCTAGCCGTTACTCCCCGCCAGCTTCCGTTAGCTCCACCTTTGCCTTCAACTTTCTCCGTCAAGTTTAACGGAAGAATCTCAAGCTCATTCTCAAAGTCTCTGTCTCTCGTTGGCTCCACCTTCCATTCCCGTAACCTTACGCGCTCGGCTTCTGTATCTCAATCTCAGAGTACTTATTTTCGTTTCAATGTCTTAATTTATGATTCTTATGAGTTGCTTTATTACTTGTGATATTCTGATTTGAGTTTGAGATAGAATGGGCAAGAAAAATTCAGTTACTTGGTTATGTTTTGAGATTTTCCCCTGTTTGGTTTCTGTGAATTTGAAGATCAACGAAAATGGGTATTGTATTGTTCTTAATTATCAATAGAAGCAGTTGTTTTGTCTCTGAGGCAGTATAGCAATAGGAAATTAATGATTAATGTAAGTGTTTTTTATTTTTATTTTTATTTTTTTTTCTTTTTCTCTATATATAAGGAATTGAGGGAAGGAAGAGAAAGGAATATTTTTGATCTCCATTTAATCAAATTTTGAAATTTAGGATTTATTTGAAATCTGGGTTACCAAAACCGGCATTGATGTTTCAGGTCCACTTCAATGGACATTCCATTTGTGTTGCCTGATAATGAGACGTCAAGGGTTTAATCGCATTATAACTTCTATCTACCTATACTTTTCTCAACAACTCTGCAGTTTTAAAATTACCCAGCATTCGGAACACTTCATCGTATTCATCCTTTATGTCAAACAAACCTAGGTAACATATGTAATGGGGAATTTAGGTTTTCTGCTATGTCCACATATACAAGTCCATATGCGCACACGCACACACACATAAGGAAACAAATACTAGCAGTTTCTATTCCTCTATCATTGTTAGCTTGAAATTCGGTTGTACAAACTCTGTTCTGCCTCTCCTCAACTATCAAAGCTCTAATAATTTTTGTTGGATTCTTCCAGCTGAACAAGCAGCAAAATTTCATGAGGCTTCCAAGAAAGGGAATCTAGTTCCTTTATACCACTGCATTTTATGTGATCACCTCACTCCAGTGCTTGCTTATCGTTGTCTTGTTAAGGAAGATGACAGAGATGCTCCTAGCTTTTTATTTGAATCAGTGGAACCTGGTTTGGATGCTTCTACAATTGTAGGGTCTTTTTGTTATTTTAATTTTCTTCATTTGCATCTTCTATGTATCCTTATGAAATGCTTGTTCCTAAATTTTTACTGGTGTTAAATAATTTTAGGGGCGGTATAGTGTTGTTGGAGCTCAACCAAGTATGGAGATTGTAGCCAAAGAGAACATGGTTACAGTTATGGATCACTATGAAGGACTGAGAACAGAGGAGATTGTGGAGGACCCCATGGATGTTGCTAGAAAAATGATGGAGGGTTGGATCCCCCAACTTGTTGATGAGCTTCCTGAAGTTTTTAGTGGTAAAATGTTGATATTTAACATACTTTGATATGCTAATATCCTTATTTTCTATGTAAACCCTTCTATTTTAAAATCTTTGCCTTCTGGTCTTTGGTAAGGTTAGCACAGTTTCTTAATTCCCTTAATATGGCCCTGACAAATTTGGAGGCTGTATCAAGGTTGTTGCTTACTTATATCATCTTCTTCTTGACTAGGTGGATGGGTTGGTTATTTCTCTTATGACACGGTCCGGTATGTAGAGAAGAAAAAATTGCCCTTCTCTGCTGCCCCGCCGGATGATAGAAATCTCCCAGATGTCCATCTTGGCCTTTATGAGGATATTATGATATTTGATCAGTTGGAGAAGGTATTTGTATCTTGACGTACAAGCATTTTTGTAATTTTATTTTGTACATCGAGCCGCTAATATTTTGTCATGTTATTTAGATGTTGAACCACAACAATTTTAATCATTTCAAAGATAATTTGGGATGCTAATCTGCCTAATTTTGTTTCTTTGTTCTTTGGGATCTTGTGAATTTGATGACATTCATGTGACTCTTTTTTCTAGTTATGTTACTGTTGTTGAAGCATATTTTTATTCCTCTTTATACTAATCTCAAATAAAATTCAGTCAGCGGGGCTTTTAAGCTTTTCCATAGGAAATTATAGAATGAAACTAGTCAATTTTTATTTTTTATTTTTTTGCAGATATAATCTTTTGTCCATGAATGCAATATAGTCTTTTTGATATTGTAATTTTTCCCCATCAGAAAGCATATCTTATTCACTGGGTGCGATTAGATCGATTTTCTACTGTTGAGGAGGCCTTTAGTGATGGAATGAACCGGTTGGAAAATTTATTATCTAGAGTACATGATGTAGCTCCGTGAGTAATCTTCTTTCTGTTTAATCTACTGTCATGCCATCCAAAACGTTATTGTACATACAAGCTCAATATCAGAATATTAATTCAAGCCTTGATTTCAGACCAAGGATACCTGCAGGTTCAATCAACTTGTCGACTCGTCTTTTTGGCCCCAAATTAGAGATGTCAAGCATGACAAGTGATGAATACAAGGCAGCAGTTTTGCAGGCTAAGGAACATATCTTGGCTGGTGATATATTTCAGATTGTATTGAGCCAGCGTTTTGAACGTCGTACATTTGCAGACCCATTTGAAATATACAGAGCTCTGAGAATTGTAAATCCTAGTCCATATATGGCTTATTTACAGGTTTGCTCACTTGTCCATTTAACCTTTTATTTTATTTGAACAGTTTGTCTATTTTAAAATGTCTAAGCATTTGATTACACTATTCTCATCATCAGGCTAGAGGATGTATACTGGTTGCTTCTAGTCCAGAAATTCTCACCCGTGTTAAGAAGGTAACTGAAACAAGACAAAAAAGAGTCATACAACTGGTTTTCTAATTTTTGTGAAAATTCCATTCTTCTTGTTTGTTTCACGCTTGATATTGACAATTTCGGACAGAGAAGGATTATAAACCGACCCCTTGCGGGGACTATTAGGAGAGGAAAGACACCAAAAGAAGATAAAATGTTAGAGAAGGAACTTCTGAATGATGAAAAGCAGTGTGCCGAACATATTATGCTAGTTGACTTGGGAAGGAATGATGTGGGAAAGGTGGGTTCTTCTTCATCTCAATGGAATACGTGCTTGGAATGTGTTGCTGCCAATTATTATAAATAGTATAAGGTGGCACTGCTATTGCCGCGTTCCATTTCATGTATTACTGAATAGTTAATTTTTGTGGCCATAACTCTGTTCTAAGCCAGTTTGTTTGTGCAGGTTTCCAAGCCTGGTTCTGTTAAAGTTGAGAGGCTTATGGATATCGAGCATTATTCACATGTTATGCACATCAGCTCAACAGTATGCTCCCCTTATTTTAGTTTAGAAATGCCAATTATGAGACCAAAAAAAAAAGGGAAAAAGAAAAAACACATTGTTTTCCTTGTTTTTTCTTCTTGAACTTTTCTTGTTAATCATCAATTCAGTCTATGAGAAACTGATCCCAAAAGTAAAATTGATGTTGGATTTTCATGTCCTTGAGAACCAGACACTAAGTTGATTCATGTCTCTGCAGGTCAGTGGAGAGTTAATGGATCACTTAACTGGTTGGGATGCATTACGTGCTGCACTGCCTGTTGGCACTGTCAGTGGGGCACCAAAGGTTTATTCTCATCAGCTCACTTTGAATTCTATTCTTGCATAGATAATCCTGATGGAAGCATCTGAACTCTCACTTCAACAGTTTGCTTGCTTCTTTTTTGAGCTAAAAACACAACAGTTCGGCGTTTTGGTTATATATAACAGAAGACACTAATTAAATGGCAAAAATGTTCCTTCTTATGGAAAGAAAAGTAGGGGGAAAATCCTTGTTGTAGTAATCTTTTCCTTCGTTATCTAAAGCAACATATATTTATAGTTTTCTGATCCAAAATTTAATCTCAACACATTTTACAAGATTCTGATCTGGTTAGTGGTCTGTTCTAAGACTCAGATGAGGATTTATTGCTCTTTGTAGTTCTTACCATCGGCTTCATCAAAATGCAGGTGAAAGCAATGGAGTTGATTGATGAGCTAGAGGTGGCAAGGCGTGGACCGTATAGTGGTGGGTTCGGAGGCATTTCATTTTCTGGTGATATGGACATTGCCTTGGCTCTCAGAACCATCGTGTTCCCCACTAGCACCCGTTATGATACAATGTACTCATACAAGGAGTCGAACAAGCGGCGAGAATGGGTGGCTCACCTCCAAGCCGGGGCTGGAATTGTGGCCGATTCTGATCCTGCCGATGAACAGAGAGAGTGTGAGAACAAGGCTGCAGGTCTGGCTCGAGCCATTGATCTTGCAGAAGATTCGTTTGTCAATAAATGATTAAATTTCTTAAGTTTATGTTTATCTCAAGTAGTTGATGTTATGATAGAAGAATTTTGTGATTTGGTTTTGTTTAGTTTAATGATAAAAGTAGTTTGTTTAAGCACCTTGTGATGGATCTTTGCGTGTATTTTTCATGCTAGTCTGCTGAAGGAAAAACATTCAAGGGGAGGCTAGGAGAATGAGAGAGCAGAAATGGGGAAAGAAATAATGATTATTTATTTATTTATGGTACAATTGTGTACATTAATAGGTATCATTTAATTAAAAAATAATATTAATTGTGTACTATTATTAATGTGCAATGTTTAATTTTTTTAAGAATATTTTAACAGTAAATGCTGATTTTAATGGATGGAAAAATTTCGAATTCGATTTCTAGTAATCTTTTTCATATCTTTTAATATTAAGAAAAATAAAAAACAATGATTGGTTCTCCAATCACTACCTTAAAGAACTACAGACACCAACTAAAAGCTCTTCTAGTTAAAAAAAAAAAAAAAACCTTAAAGCCCTTCAATTTTTACTGGCAAAATACATTTTTAAATTTTTAAAAATTTTTACATTAAATTCCTTTTTAAAAAAAGTTTTCAATTAAATTTTTATAATTTAATGTAAAGTAATATACACTTTTCATAAATGAAATTAATGTAAATATATTTTAATCACCGTTAATGTTAAATAATATTGACAAAAATAAAACGATTTAATTTTTGAATTTTTAATATTTTTTATATAAAATTCTTGAACTTTTAATTTTTTTTAGAAAAAAATATTTTTTAACGATAATTCTATTTATATAAAATTGAACGTTGTTTCATATTAAAATATAAATATTTAATTAAAAATTCTTTTTATAAAAGCATCCTATATAAAAAAAAATTTAAAAGTCAAAGGAATTTAAAAATGGATTTTGCCAATTTTTATTTGAAAGATTATAGGATGAGGATAGATAAGAGCAAGCCACGTCACCATTGATTCTCTTACAAGCAAACAGTGTTTCTTTCAAAACTAAACTAACCCCTTTAACTTCCCAACAATGTCTTCAACCAGATACGAAATCTTCATTCCCTCCTCTCTATTTGGATTCTTCAACCACAAAGGTCAGTAACTTAGCTCTACCCTTTTCTTTTTATGATCTCGTCTTTTGATTTCTAAGCTAAATCATCAAAATAATCACGACCACAACTGCATTTGTCCTTGACTACTTTGAGCCTGCCAGAATTTCAGAGGTTGCGCCTTTTCTATTTGCTGCAATTTCTAGTAATCGAAAAAGTTGATCTTTTTTTCTTCCATTATATCTTTGGGTTGCAATAACGTTGATCCTTTTCTTTTTATCTTTTCACCTTTTGATTTCTAAGCTAACTTACCAAAAACCACTGCTTCTTTATCTGTAAATAGCTTTGAGCATTCAGGGATTCTAAAGATTGTGCCTTGTTGTTCGATGGAATTTCTGCCAGTATTATTTTCCAAATCTAGATTTTTTTTTCCGCTGCTATATCCTTCGGTGGACAGAATGTTCACCCTTTGCTTTATATGGTTTCACAGTTTGAGTTCTAAGCTAAATTATCAAATAAACATGATCAGTAAATAGTTTGGGCCACCAAGATTTCTTGAGGTTGTGCCTTTTCTGTTTGCTGGGATCTGTAGTAGTCTTATTGTTATGATTTTTGGTTTCTGCCATTATATCATTTGATTGCGGTAGTGTAATGATATGGGTTGTCATATTTCTTGACTACTTTGTCAATTCTTTCATTGTGTGGCCGGTTTGATTTGCTTCTTTATAAATGTTCCGGCTTTCTGTAGTAATTTTTATCATAGCCGTGTTTAAGATGTATAATGGATTTACAGTGCCAAACCTGTTTCATGTGCTAGCTGATCATAATAGGAACACTACTTCACCTCCTCTCATCAAATGTAGTTTTAACTTTTCCATGCTTGCAGTGAATACTTTGGCTAGTTCTAGTAACAGAGACGGATACAGACAATTGGTCCCTTTTATGAGAAACCTACACTTGAATTTAATCATACCCGGTAGTAAGTGCAGTCGATGCTTCTACATAGAGAGAGAGAGGTGAGTGATGGGCACTACCGTTATGATATGAATGTATGACACCAATTCGTTCATACTGGTTGTGGGTTTTATGATTGAGTCAAATTACTCTTTTTAAGGTATTGATCGTTATGCGCTCTATCTCTGTGGCTGTCAAATTCCTGCATTGACTCAGGATCCAATAATATTAGAAGAGAAAACAGCATTTGAATTCATAGTTGATTCTGACTTAATAGATTTTGGGGGATTATATGCTCTTTTGTGTATTATCTCAAGATTTCTGTACTTGTAAGCTGTAATAAGCTTGTCTTGTTGTGGCTTTGAACACAGAATATTGGGTATCCATTTTTCTTGTGGTGCCATGAACTGTTTTAGCATGTTATTGTTGTTTGTGCGGTTGATGAGATAGATGTTTACCTAAAAAGATGAAACCTTAATGTATTTCGATAATTAGTTTTAATAATGGTATTTCTTCGGCCCTCATCTTGTTCATTTGCATTTGAAATGGGTTTTTATCTTGTTTTATAGCAAAACATTTGTTATCTTTATTTGTCACCGGAGAGGAAGAGATAATCCCGAGTTACTGATATGTTTATGATGTCTGCATTCTATCCAGGTAATTTGTTCTCTATGATTGCATAAGGAACAGCCAGTCAATTAGGATCAGTCTTTTGACCAAGACGTCAGCCATGAGTATCACCAAGGTGTACATAGTGTATGTATCTCTCCCTTCTCTGTCCCCTCCCTTGGCTTTCTCTTCCCAGGTTAGCACCTTAGATGTAAGATTATTCCCACATATAACGCCATGGCACTTATTTGGAGTTGTTTTTTCAGGTATTACTCATTATATGGACATGTGGAGACGATGGCACGAGAAGTGCAGCGAGGAGCTAATTCCATTCAAGGTGTTGAAGCAACGCTTTGGCAGGTAAGTGCCTGCAGATAAAGATGGGTTATTACAGAAAAGAAATATAATGCTCATGCAAATTAGGATTTACCTGGTGTTAGAAGTCTTTATGTACATAGAAGTGAAAAAATACCTTGAAATATTCATGCAGCATTAACTTGAGTGATTGGAACAGGTACCCGAGACCCTTTCGAGCACGATAACACAAAAGATGAAGGCCCCTTCAAAAGCAGATGATGTGCCGATAATTCAACCTGAGCAACTTCTGGATGCTGATGGTTTTCTTTTTGGTTTTCCTTCTCGTTTTGGTGTGATGGCAGCCCAATCCAAGGCATTCTTTGATGCAACTGATAAGCTGTGGGCATCCCAAGCACTTGCCGGTAAACCTGCTGGAATCTTCTGGAGTACTGGCTTCCATGGGGGAGGCCAAGAACTTACTGCGTGAGTTTATTCATCTTTAGCTTTCAATAGAAGCTTTCTGCTATCTATTTTGCTTTAGCAAGATGTCGCTGATTATCTTGAGCAATTTCCATTTCTTTCTCTTTGCATAACTCCCTCGTCTTATCCTGTTTGCCAAAATAATGAGCGATGACAACTAAAGATTGTAGAAGTTTTTACGCCTTTATAATTAGAACAAAATCACATAATGATTACTGGCATGTTTCGAGCAAGTTGCATCCTTTTCTTCTGTCTTACAAGACAAAATATCCTAGCATTAGTTGCAATTGTAGTACTTTGGTAAGATTTAGCATATGTTGCTGATCACCCTATCATAATTATCACAAAGAAAATGTTTTTGAGAAATGGATGTAAATTAATTACCAACTTACAAGAAAAAAAACTTTCCAAATATGCATCTAATTGTTAAAATCATGATAAAATTAGACAATTGAGAAGGCTTGAATAGAATTGAAAGAGCACGGCATGCAGGCCAGCAAGCGCACACAGGCCTGCCAGGCTGCATGCTGTTGCATGCACGCCAGCGAGCATGTTGCAAGAGGTTTAAATGTTTCATATCATTGGCGTCATCTTAACACAGCTGTATACATGTGCACGTAGTTTGCTGCTAAAAGATGGCATGTTATCTGATGCTTCAGATATCTCAATTTACAGATTAACAGCCATCACGCAGTTAGCACACCATGGTATGCTATTTGTTCCTCTTGGTTACACCTTTGGAAGCGGTATGTTCGAGATGTCTGAAGTAAAAGGCGGCTCTTCTTATGGTGCCGGAACATATGCAGCTGATGGAACGCGTCAGCCTACAGAATTAGAGCTTCAACAGGCTTATCACCAGGGCAAGTATGTTGCTCAAATAGCCAAAAAGCTGAAAAGTTAGCCCCTTTAAGCAACCTCTAAAATTAAGAGAAAAAATTTGAAAGAGGATGCTGGGCACTTTGCACGAGGATTGCAGAGACAAAGATGAACATTAGGTGGGTTTTGAAAATTGATGATGAATTCTCAATCTGATGATAGAAGTGGTCAAAGCAAGGTTTTCACTAGTGTAATATTACTAAGCAACATCAGAACAAGATGGGATTAAAACTATTATATCCTATAAAAACTGTTACTTTATAATAATTGAAGATATTTATGTCATTTTAGTATAAAACAGTCTAAACAGATTATAAAACCATAGTTTTTTCATCAGAAAATCATACAATATTATACTATATAATGGAGTACTCTACATTAATCAACTATATAGTAATCGCCATTCAGACACACTCTGACAGTAATCAATATACAGGAAGCAAAGATTAGAATCTTTTGAGAAGTTGGCTTACATGTATATAATAAATTAGTTGGCGTCGAGTAAATTAATGAGGAAACGACGGCGTTTTGATATCATTCCAATGATTCCATCCATAATGGAACTAGACCACAGAAATTTCGATTAAAACTGATCAAAAGGACTGATAGAGCATCTCAACTAATTTCAGTTGAAAAAGGAAGAAAAGAAAGATCCACGATTCCGTACGCCAATGGAGTCCTTCTTGAGAGCGTGGACGGGTCAGGATCCGAACCCGGAAGACTACAAAAACATAGAGTTCTGGTCGAATCCGGAGCGCTCCGGTTATCTTACGAAGCAAGGCGATTACATCAAGACATGGCGGCGGCGCTGGTTCGTCCTTAAGCAAGGGAAGCTCCTTTGGTTCAAGGACAACCATGTCAGTCGCTGGTCAATTCCACGTGGTGTGATCCCAGTGGGCAATTGCTTGACAGTTAAAGGCGCAGAGGATGTGCTTAACAAACCTTTCGCTTTCGAGCTATCTACGAACCAGGACACCATGTATTTTATTGCTGATTCGGAGAAGGAGAAGGAAGAGTGGATCAATTCGATTGGGAGGTCTATTGTACAGCACTCGAGGTCAGTCACTGATTCAGAGGTCGTTGATTATGATAGCAAGCCTTAATTTTTGTTCCCCTCCTCCCCTTTTCTTAAATTTTAAGTTTTCTATGTATTTGCTGCCATTTCTTGTGTAAAGTAATTACTCCGTCTGTTGTTGTTGTTGTTGGCGTTTGGTATGATATATTACGTGTGTATGTAATTATGAATCTGTCTTTCCTTTTCTTTGTCAATCGGAGAGGATAGTTGATTGGCAATGGCTTTTTGGGGTTTGTTGGTTGTTGAGGATTCTTGTGATCTCTTCTGCATTTTCTTAATTTTGATTTGGTTATTTTGGACTCAATTCAACTGTGTTTGCGTATCTCTGTTACTGAATGCGCATTTATGTGATTGAATTTGTGGTTGATTGAGGAGAGATTTCAGAGAAATGATTGCTTAGATTTAGTTGTGATGAGGGGGTTGGCTGGTTTGTTAGGAAGCTTTGAAAGAGAAGGTGCTGTTTAGAGCTATTATATACACGAATTATGGTGAAGTTCAAATTTAGTTTGTTAGAAAAATTTGAATTACTTCAAAGTATTTGTGCAGAAGCTGGTCAAATTATGCGGATTGGTGAAGTTCTAGCTCTTTTCAAATGAAATTGAATGGCTGAAGTATCTTCATAATTTGTTATTGACTTCAGACTTATTGTTAGAGGTGCTTAATAATATAATACTAAGGTTTATATGCGAATGTAGGTTTGCAAATAGGTTGCTGCTAAGATTTTCCAGAAAAATGTAATATTTAAAAGTCCTAGTTTGACACCATTCCATTTTTCTGCTGAATTTTTCCTTTTAAATATAATTCATCTTATGATATAAAAAGGAAACTGGAATCATTTTCAGATTCATTGTTATTCATTTGGATAGTAAAGTTATAGGTCTAATAGAGAAATGAGGCATTCTGGAAACATAGATTGGAAATTCTTTTTGCCTCATCGTATAGGTGAGTCCTTAGCAGATAACAGCATGTGCTACCAAATTTTATGGATGGCAGTTCCTGTGTTGTGCGGTAGATTCATCTTTGATAAGTTCATCCTTGATTGAGCACAATATTTTTGCTGCTTCACTTAGTTCCATTCGGTTCTTGGGTGATTCAACAGAACATGCAATCCCAAGTTTAAAGATTGAAATCAAGTACTCTTGCATCTTGTTTTTTCTCCATGCGAGAATGGGTTGGGTTTATGTTGTTATCATTCTCACTAGCCCCCCATACTAGAGATGGATCTGAAATTTGTAGTATTTGCTCAGGCAATGCCATCTTTGTGAAATTATGTAGGTTCATACATCAATAAATGCATCACTGGTGGGTGTCTTGCCTGTAAACATTTCTAGCAGCAGTGTCCCATAGCTAGACATATCTCCACTTGTGCTTGCCTCACTTCCTATGGCATATTCTGCACTTTCACACATCAACTTGAAATATTAAATTTGTAATGATTACTGGATTCCAACCATTAAAAGCACATAAGATGAACTGAGTAAAAAGTAAATGCTTGAACCTTTTCCTTTTCAGTAAAACATACCTAGTTCTTTACAATACATTAAAAAATTATCATTATTATGATATGCCTAGCATGGTTATAAGTGGCTTAAAGCAATAAATATTGGTAGCATAAAAAATGAAATGAACTCCTGGATGCAAAAGCCAACTATAGGAGAAGAAAACAGAGGATAGAAACTTTTATCAGGTGTTGCACAAGCAATTGTCCCCTTGAATACAAGGGAACTTGTTTGATTTGTTGTAATGTTTTCTCTTGCCTTTGGGAAAAATTGGGATATTCCAAAATCTCCTAGGTGAGCAACCATATCATTGTCAAGAAGAACATTACTTGGTTTCACATCACAGTGAACTTCAGGCACTTGGCAATGGTGATGGAGATAATCAAGTGCAGATGTCTCATCAATAGTAATATTTAGTCTTTGAAGAAAGCTTAATCCCTTTGGTTCTCTACATGCCTCATCTTCTCTAGGCAATATGTGCACCCATTTGTCCAAGCTCGCATTTGGCATAAAATCATATATAATAACTTTGAAGGAATTACCTTGAAAGTCAATACTGGAGCATACAGGTATAATCTTCACAAGATTACGGTGTTTAATGTTCCTTAATGCTTCGTACTTTCATATAAAACTTTTGGAGGTTCCTTTCTGTTGTAAATTGATCATCTTCACTACAACAACATTTATATCTTCTTGATCCTCTAGAACTCCTTTATACACACATCCAAAACTTCCTTCTCCAAGCAACTTGGTTGAGGAAAAGCCGTTAGTTGCTTTAAGGAGTTGTTGATAGGAAAGTTGCTTAAATGAACTTGGAGAGAAGGATGCTGAAGATAGTTTTTGATTTCCCTTTTTCTTTAAGCTACAATGGAGAACAAACAATAATAGACTAGATCCGAGAATCCCACCAGCTATTAGGATTAGTTTGAATGATAATTTCTTTTTTGTGTGCTTCGATCCTTGTAGCCGGCAACGAGGCAAGTGAAAATCAGGTAGGCCCCACAACGCTTCTCATTCCCAACTAGTGAAACTACTGTTGCATTGCTGAAAATTCCATTTGTTGGCACTTCCCCTTCGAGGTGATTGTAAGATAGGTTCAAGGATTGCAAAAACGATAAATTCTCAAAACTTTTTGGAATTTGGCCAGCCAACTTGTTCTGAGAAAGATCCAACATTTTAATGCTTCCTAGAGAACCTAAAGATTGTGGAAAACTTCCATTAAAGGAATTATGACTTAAATCTAAGTTTTCCAGCATTACACAACCATCTGATAGGAATCTCACCATGGAACTGGTTTCCAGAGAAAACTAATGAGATGAGTTCTTCAAGTTGCCCACTTCAAGGGGAAAAGGGCCCGTGAGATTATTATTGAACAAGTCTAAAGAAATTGATAGGGTTTTTATGCTTAGAATTTGTTGTGGCACATTTTCAGTTAGCCTTTTTTGGGCAAGACCCAAAAGTAACAAATTTTGACACCTTTCTAAAGACGGGGGTATGGTGCCTTGCAAGTTGTTGAAACCTAAATCCATTTCAGTTAGTTTGGTTAGATTTCCAATAGAAACAGGGATTGTGCCCAATAGGTTATGTGCAGCTAGGATCAAGGATTGTAAATTTGTAAGTTTGCCAATGGATTGAGGAATGATGCCAGTTGAGTTGTTTAACTCGATTGTAAGAGCTTGCAAATTGACAAGATTTCCTATCCCAGGGGGAATGGTGCCTGCTATGAGGTTCCCTCCCAAACGAAGTGAACTTAGTGTTTTTGAGAGGTTGGCCATAGAATGGGGAAGTGTTCTTTCAGTTTTTTTGCATTTAAGCCAATTGCTTTTAGTCTGCTACAATTTGTTAGACTTTTGACAAAATTTAGGTCATCATTAGGGAACCCGGATCCCAAACTATTGTTTCCAAAGTTTAGCTACCAGATATTCTTGAGGCCACTGAAATCAAGATAAACTTTTCTTGTAAAATAGTTGTTGTCTATGTCAATTACCCCAATCTTTGAAGCATTAGCTATTGAATCTGGGATAGGACCAGAAAAGGTTATTGTCGTTAACCGTAAACATTTCCTGGTTTGGAAGGTTGAAGGCTGAGTATTGTGGTAGTGATCCATGCAGTCGATTTAGGAACAGTTGAAAGGTTGTGAGGGAATAGATGTTATAAATTGAAGGCAGAATTAAACCAGAAAAGCTATTTATGCCCAGTCCTAGAAACTGTAAGCTTCTAAGTTGGCCTTAGGTTATTTGTGTCCAAATAGATTACCTCAAGACGTGATAGATTTCCAATAGTATAGCATCTGGCAGTCCTCCTCTAAGATGGTTGTTATCAGCTTGACAAGGAGCCAAGCTGTACAGGTATCTTTCCCACAAGATTGTTATGACGAAGATCAAGGTAAATGAGGTTGTAGCAGTAGGAAAGATTGATAGGTACTGTGCTTTCAATGTGTTGTTCCTGAGTATAACAGTGCGTAGCCTGAATAACTTTCCAACTTTATCTGGAATTTCTTTGCTGAGTTCATTTCCATTGAGGTTAATTAATCTTGGGAAACTGAGACAAGGAACCTCCCAATTGTTGAAACTTAGATCAAGCTGAGTGACCCTTTGGTGCCTACGACCACATTTGACACCATTCAAATTGCACATTGAAATAGAATTGTTCCATGAGGCTGTGATACCCATGGGGTCATGAATCTGCGACTGTATGGCTAGTAACACCTCCCGGTCTCTTTCACTTCCATATATTGTGATGGGCTCAGAGAAAGATAAATATAGTAATAAGTAGGTGTTGCGCAAGAGAAGAATTGCATGGCTAGTGCTGCATAGAAGATTGTCCATGAGCACCATTCCTTAAAAATGCTTTACTAGAATTGTTATGTTTTTAGCTGCTTAACTATGCCGTTGTTATATAGGAAGATGTGAATGATAAGAACATCACCACAGATAAGCAATGGAATGGCTGCTAAAGTTCTTTCTGTTTTAGATTGTAGTGATTGGATGTAGGAAGCTAGCCGTGAAGTCAATCCATTTCTTTAGTTGGTTCGTCATATCAACAAGTTAAAACAAGTTAACTTCTCACCATAATGCTAATATTTTATTTTGTAAATAAGTGAAATAGTTATTGTCATTCAGAATATTTAGACCAGTCTGAATAACTAAATTAGAGGAGTGACTGGTATTACAGTTGGATTGTCATAGGCAATGGACTTTGTTGTTTGCATGATGTTAGAGAATTTATACTTTTTATTTTTTAACTGTTTTATAGAGGAGTGACTGGTATTACAGTTGGATTATCATTTCTCGGATACAATATCAGAAATAGAACAAATCGTATGATTTTACACTTTTTTTTTTAAAAAATTAATTACTCCGGATTCCTTCGAATCTGTAAATCTTGACCATGAAATCGAAGGTATTGTTTGGTTTATACGTGTACATGCACTCTTTCATCATTTTTTATATTGGATTTTTCATCAGCTTTAAAAGACTGACTTTACAAAGTGCTGCACACGCACGCATCTCCACCGTTGGATCAGATTCGCATGCGCATCTAAATGGTGGAGATGCAGGGGCACGCACGCTTAAACATCACTCCTTTAAAAATGTTAATTTTTCAGTTTTTAATT
This sequence comes from Excoecaria cochinchinensis, assembly GCA_947683425.1. Classification (NCBI taxonomy): domain Eukaryota; kingdom Viridiplantae; phylum Streptophyta; class Magnoliopsida; order Malpighiales; family Euphorbiaceae; genus Excoecaria; species Excoecaria cochinchinensis. Next base: position 470,247 of record CANTUQ010000049.1, on the reverse strand, counting down.
AATTAATTATTATTATTATTAAATGTTACATCCTGCAACCTGAATAGGCTCTCTAATGAACATCTGACCAAAATATTATATTTTGTAAATGTAGTTTTCCAACCTGAAACTGTAGTTTCCAGAAAAAGTAAAATTCGATATACAAGAAAAAGTGCACTTTATGCCTTGTATTTTTTGAATTTTTGCTATTAAATTTCTATAGTTTTATTTTGCTATGTTAAGTCTTGGTACGTTTGATTGTTTGCACATTACTCTTCTCCTAATGTCACAACTTACTGTAAAATCAGAGGAAATTACTTAGAATAATACTATAAGGATAGATCAGTTTATCCATACTATAGATACCCTTATAATTCAATAGCATGATTATATTATAAGGAAGAGTGTATCTACCCATCGAATTAAAAGGATACACTGTTTTAGAATGTATTCAAATAACGAGATTATATTAAACGTATTGGAATAGAAGGAAAAATGGAAGGTTTAAGGGAACATTGCTATTCAAGTTTCACTTGGGCATGAATACAATAGTAGTAGAACTGACATGGTTTAGAGAAATGTTTCAGCACCATCATTTTGCTGCTGACTTATTCCTTACCACATATTCTGACGTCTTATTGAAATGAAAAAGGAAACTCGAAGAGAAAGACACAAATTTATTTATGTTTCATATGGACCAAAAAAAAAAGTTAAATGGAAAAGTGAGACGTTTATCTAAAACATGGACTGGAAATTCTTCTTGGCCACTCCTTAGCAAATGGAAGTGCATGCTGCCAAATTTCAGGTATGGTTATTCCTGTTTTGTTGTGTAGATCTGAAGTTTGAAAAATTCATCCTTGATTAAGCACAATACTCTTGTTGCATCTCTTATGTTCATCCGATCCTTGGGCGATTCGACAGAGGATGCTATACCAATTTCAAAGATTGAAATAAACCATTCTTGCATCTTATTTCTCATCATCTGGGAATGGGTTGGATTTCTGGTATTATCATCTCCACTAGCCTTGTATATTATGTAGGGATCTACAATTTGAAGTACATGCATTGGCAATGCCATCTTGGTGAAATTATGAAGGTTCACACCATTCATAAATGCATCGTCGGTGGGTCTCTTGCCAGTGAACATCTCTAGGAGCAGTATCCCAAAGCTATACATGTCCCCGCTTGTGCTTGCTTCACTTCCCATTGCATATTCTGCACTTCACATACCAACTAGATATATTTAAAATTTGTAATGATTAGTAAGCACAATTGAAGGAGAAGAAAACATAGTAGAGAAAGGACTTAATTACCAGGTGCAACATAACCAACTGTTCCTTTTATTCCCAGGGAGATTGTTTGATTTTCACTTGCTTTTGGGAAAAATTTCACTAATCCAAAATCTCCAAGATGAGCAACCATGTCATCGTTTAGAAGAACATTACTTGGTTTCACGTCACAATGAATTATAGGGAATTGGGAGTGGTGATGGAGATAATCAATTGCAGAAGCCACATCAATGGCAATATTTAGCCTTTGAAGAAAGCTTAATCCCTTTGGTTCGCTATTGGCCTCAGTTTCTCTTGGCAATATGTGCAGCCATTTGTCCAAGCTTCCATTTGGAAAAAAATCATATATGACAGCTTTGAAGGAATTACCTTGAAAATCAATACTAGAACATGCAGATATGACCTTTACAAGGTTGCGATGCCTAATGTTCCTCAAGGCTTTGCACTCTGCTATAAAGCTTTTGGAGGCTCCTTTATGTTGTAGATTAATCACTTTCACTGCAAAAACATTGATATCTTCTTCCTCCTTGAGAATGCCTTTATACACGCGTCCGAAGCTTCCTTCCCCGAGCAAATTGGTTGAAGAAAAGCCATTAGTTGCTTTGAGGAGTTGTTGATAGGAAAGTTGCAAAATTGAAATCCGAGAAAACGATGGTAAAGATTGTTCTTTCTTTCCCTTTTTCTTGTACCAGCACAGTGGAACAAGCAATAGCAGAACAACTCCCACAACCGCACAGGCTATAAGGATTAGTTTGAGTGATAACTTCAGTTTTGAGTGGTTGGGTCCTCTTAGCTGGCACCGTGGCAAGTGAAACTCAGGTAGGCCCCCGCAAAGCTTGTCATTCCCAACTAGTGAAACTATTGTTGCATTGCTGAAAACTCCATTTGTTGGCACTTCCCCTTCGAGGTGATTGTAAGATAGGTTCAAGGATTGCAAAAACGATAAATTCTCAAAACTTTTTGGAATTTGGCCAGCCAAGTTGTTCTGAGAAAGATCCAACGTTTTAATGCTTTCTAGAGAACTTAAAGATTGTGGAACACTTCCATTAAAGGAATTATGGCTTAAATCTAAGTTTTCCAGCATTACACAACTACCCAGGGTGATAGGAATCTCACCATGGAACTGGTTTCCAGAGACAACTAATGAGATGAGATTCTTCAAGTTGCCCACTTCAAGGGGAAAGGGGCCCGTGAGATGATTATTGGACAAGTCTAAAGAAATTGATAGGGTCTTTATGCTTAGAATTTGTTGTGGCACATTTCCAGTTAACCTATTTTGGGCAAGACCCAAACGTAACAAATTTTGACACCTTTCTAGAGACGGGATTATGGTGCCTTGCAAGTTGTTGAAACCTAAATCCATTCGAGTTAGTTTGGTTAGATTTCCAATAGAAACAGGGATTGTGCCCAATAGGTTATTTGCAGCTAGGATCAAGGATTGTAAATTTGTAAGTTTGCCAATGGATTGAGGAATGATGCCGGTTAAGTTGTTTAACTCGATTGTAAGAGCTTGCAAATTGACAAGATTTCCTATCCCAGGGGGTATGGTGCCTGATATGAGGTTCCCTCCCAAATGAAGTGAACTTAGTGTTTTTGAGAGGTTGGCTATAGAATGGGGAAGTGTTCCTTCCAGTTTATTTGTATTTAAGGCAATTGCTTTTAGTCTGCTACAATTTGTTAGACTTCTGACAAAATCTAGGTCATCATTAGGGAACCCGGATCCCAAACTATTGTTTCCAAAGTTTAGCCACCAGAGATTCTTGAGGCGATTGAAATCAAGAGAAACTTTTCCTGTAAAATAGTTGTTGGCTATGTCAATTACCCCAATCTTTGAAGCATTAGCTATTGAATCTGGGATAGGACCAGAAAGATTATTACCGTTAACTGTAAACATTTCCAGGTTTGGAAGGTGGAAGGCTGAGTTTTGTGGTAGGGATCCATGCAGTTGATTTAGCAACAGTTGAAAGGCTGTGAGGGAAGAGATGTTATATATTGCAGGCGGAATTAAACCAGAAAAGCTATTCATGCCCAGTCCTAGAAACTGTAAGCTTCTAAGTTGGCCTAAAGTTTCAGGAATTCTACCTTGTAAGGTATTTGCGTCCAAAGACATTACCTCAAGACGTGATAGATTTCCAATAGCATCTGGCAGTCCTCCTGTAAGATGGTTGTTATCAGCTTGTAGCCATTTGAGCTTTGACAAGTAGCCAAGCTGGACAGGTATCTTTCCCACAAGATTGTTGTGACCAAGATCAAGGTAAATGAGGTTGTAGCAATAGGAAAGATTGATAGGTATTGTGCCTCTGAATGTGTTGTTCCTGAGAGTAAGAGTGCGTAGCCTGAATAACTTTCCAACTTCATTTGGAATTTCATTGCTGAGTTCATTTCCATTGAGGTTAATTAACCTTAGGAAACTGAGATTTCCTATGGAGGGTGACAAGGAACCTCTCAATTGTTGGAAACTTAGATCGAGCTGAGTGACCCTTTGATGCCTACGACCACATTTGACACCATTCCATTTGCATATCGACATAGAATTGTTCCATGAGGCTGTGATACCCCTGGGGTCATGAATCTGCGACCGTATGGCTAGTAACACCTCCCGGTCTCTTTCACTCCCATTTATTGTGATGGGCTCAGAGAAAGAGAAAGATAGTAATAAGCAGGTGATGCACAAGAGAAGAATTGCATGGCTAGTACTGTATAGGAGGTTGTCCATGAGCACCATTGCTTAAAAATGCTGTGCTAGAATTGTTATGTTTTCAACTGCTTAACTATGCCGTTATATAGGAAGATGTAAAATGATAAGAACGTCAGCACAGATAAACAATGGAATGGCTGATAAAGTCTTTTCTGTTTTAGATTGTAGTGATTGTATGTAGGAAGCTAGCCGTGAAGTAAATCCATTTCTTTCGTTGGTTCTTCATATCAACAATAATATTTTATTTTGTAAACAAGTGAACAAGTTATTGTCATCCAGAATATTCTGACCAGTCTGAAGAATTAAATTATTAGAGGAGTGACTGGTATTACAGTTGGATTGTCCTCTGCTCTTATTTCTAGGATTTTTTCCCTATATTGTCTCCTTCCTCTAAATTCTGTAACCAGAACATCTGATTGTAATGAAAAAAATGAAGCCTGTGATTTCCTTCTCATTTTTTCATTCAGAATACTACTTTTTACAATTTTCATGTTAACCACACCATTGGGCACAATGTTGATAGGCAATGGACTTTGTTGTTTGCATGATGTTAAAAGAGAATTATATTAGAGGAGTGACTGGTATTCCACTTGATGTCTGTTCTTTTTCTAGCATATCTCTAAGATATTTTGTACGAGTCCATGTTTACAGCTTAAATGAATAGCACTTGATGTGCTGCAGATCTCTAAGATATGATTTCTCCATGGGGAATTTTCGTTCTTATTCCGCTCGTCGGGTTGTCTTATCAATTAATATTGATTAAGTTAGTAACAGTAAAATACTTGATCTATTTTATTTTATTTATTATTTTTAAATAAAATTTAAATTTTATTTATATAATATTTTTAAATTTTCAATGAAATTTATTTTTTTAATAAAAGTTAATCAATTTAATTTAAATTTATATATTAAATTATTTAATTTTATTTTAAATTTAAAATTAATTAATATTATTTAATTATAATAAAAATAATATATAAAATGAAATATAGGAGTATCTAAATTAAAAATTGTTTTCTATAAAAGTAACATTTGTGAAAAATAGAACTTCACCCTATTAGTACAAGTAGATACAAAATGACACGTTGCAATCCACCTCAGCATCTAGTCATACGTTCTGTCACTCAAATTGATAAATAGGGTTAGGAATTTTGTTTTTCTTTTTTGTCTTTTGTGTTATGTTAAATGCCATGTGTATTGCTAACGTGACTTCTCCTTAAATTGAATACTGACGTAAGTGTACTGCCGAGATGAAGTTTTGGTATTTACTTTTCATTTTTTTTCGTAAATATTTTTTTTATTATAAAATTAATTAAAATATTTTATTATTACATTTTTTGGACTTTTTTTTTATAAGTAATGTTTTTCAAAAAATAATTAGAATTTAAAAGTTTTCTGAAAAGTATTTGAAAATACAATGCTTTGAAATTGGACACCTATTTTCAACCCTTTTTTTTTTCAGATTTCCAAACACAACTGCCATCTTTTTATTTTTATTTTTTTTAAATTCTTTTGTTTTTGGATGAAAAAAATTCTTATTTTATTAATATGCGTAAAATATTTTTTTATTCAATTTGATAAATAAAACTAACCTTTTATATTTTTATTTTACTTAATTTGATAAATAGAATAAAAAAAATTATAGATTAATAATAATTTATTAAAATTTAAAATTAGTACTATTTTGTGCAATCAAAATAACTCAAAATAAAAATAATACATTCATTATATATATATAATTAAAAATAAATAATATTATTATTAAATGTTACAGCCTGCAACCTGAATAGGCTCTCTAATGAACATCTGGCCAAAATATTATATTTTGTAAATGTAGTTTTCCAACCTGAAACTGTAGTTTCCTTTGAATTTTTGCTATTAAATTTCTGTACTTTTATTTTGCTATGTTTAAGTCTTTGTACGTTTGATTGTTTGCACATTACTCTTCTCCTAATGTCACAACTTAAAGTAAAATCAGAGGAAATTACTTCAAGTAGAATAATACTATATGGATAGATCAGTTTATCGATACTATAGACAGTGGCGAAGCCATGACCCAAGATCAGTGGCATCCTGACTCATTAAAAATTTATTACAAAAAATTGTAAATTGAAAATACATATAAATTATATTATAAAAATATATTTCATTTAAAATTAAAAAAGTATAATGATTAAAATAAAATAAAAATACAATTTTCATAATTGTTTTCGATGCGATTTCATATTTTAAAACCGTTAAATAATTATCTCATTATCAATATTATCAAAACATCTTTTTCTATATAAGTGTGATTAGATAATCATTTATCCAAATATCTCACACGCAACCAATTTTTGACAATTTTCAATACAATCTTTATTGCAAGAAACAAAAAATTGATTAATTTCCACCGCCCAAAAATAAAATAAAATCAAAACTTTAGTTTACTTAAGCTATAACCAAAATCAAATATAATAAAACTGAATCCCTTCTTATTTACTCTTGAATCACTAATTTTAATTCTTTCACACCATATCTTTTATTTATTCCATAAAAATTTTAATAGATTTATTATTGTTACTTTTATTTTAGTCATGAAAATTCTAAATTTTTAACACTTAAAATACTCCCTTATAAATAAATTTTTAATTTAATTTATGTGTTCAAAAATATCGGAACACTTAAAATTTGAAAAGGAACACTTAAAATAAATTAAGGGGTTCTTATATATATATATATATATATATATATATAATTGAGGGTGTGCCTGTGCACCCTCTCAACTATAGGTGGCTCCGCCACTGACTATAGATATCCTTATAATTCAATAGCATGATTATATTAGATGGAAGAGTGTATCTACCAATCGAATTAAAAGGATATACTGTTTTAGAATGTATTCAAATAACGAGATTATATTAATCGTATTGGAATAGAAGGAAAAATGGAAGGTTTAAGGGAACCTTGCTATTCAAGTTTCACTTGGCCATGAATGCAATAGTAGTAGAATTGACATGGTTTACAGAAATGTTTCAGCACCATCGTTTTCCTGCTGACTTATTCCTTACCACATATTCTGACGTCTTATTGAAATGAAAAAGGAAACTCGGAGCGAAAGACACAATTTTATTCATGTTTCATTTGGACCAAAAAAAAAACGAAGTTTCTCTAAGACATGGACTGGAAATTCTTCTTGGCCTAACCCAAAGGCCACTCCTTAGCAAATGGAAGTACATGCTGCCAAATTTCAGGTATGGTTATTCCTGTTTTGTTGAGCAGATCTGAAGTTTGAAAAATTCATCCTTGATTAAGCACAATACTCTTGTTGCATCACTTATGTCCATCCGATCCTTGGGTGATTCGACAGAGGATGCTATGCCAATTTCAAAGATTGAAATAAGCCATTCTTGCATCTTATTTCTCATCATCTGGGAATGGGTTGGATTTCTGTTATTATCATCTTCACTAGCCTTGTATAGTATGTAGGGATCTAAAATTTGAGTTACATGCATTGGCAATGCCATCTTGGTGAAATTATGAAGGTTCACACCATTCGTAAATGCATCGTCAGTGGGTCTCTTGCCTGTGAACATCTCTAGGATCAGTATCCCAAAGCTATACATGTCCCCCCTTGTGCTTGCCTCACTTCCCATTGCATATTCTGCACTTGCACATACCAACTAGATATATATTTAAATTTGTAATGATTAATAAGCACAAGTGAAAGAGAAGAAAACATAATAAAGAAAGGACTTAATTACCAGGTGCAGCATAACCAATTGTCCCTTTTAGTCTTAGGGAGCTTGTTTGATTTTCACTTGCTTTTGGGAAAAATTTCACTAATCCAAAATCTCCAAGGTGAGCAACCATGTCATCGTTTAGAAGAACATTACTTGGTTTCACGTCGCAATGAATTATAGGGAATTGGGAGTGGTGATGGAGATAACCAATTGCAGAAGCCACATCAATGGCAATATTTAGCCTTTGAAGAAAGCTTAATCCCCTTGGTTCGCTATTGGCCTCAGTTTCTCTTGGCAATATGTGCAGCCATTTGTCCAAGCTTCCATTGGGAAAAAATTCATATATGACAGCTTTGAAGGAATTACCTTGAAAATCAATACTAGAACATGCAGATATGACCTTTACAAGGTTGCGATGCCTAATGTTCCTCAAGGCTTGGCACTCTCGCATAAAGCTTTTGGAGGCTCCTTTATGTTGTAGATTAATCACTTTCACTGCAACAACATTGCTATCTTCTTCCTCCTCGAGAATGCCTTTATACACGCGTCCGAAGCTTCCTGCCCCGAGCAAATTGTCTAAAGAAAAGCCATTAGTTGCTTTGAGGAGTTGTTGATAAGAAAGCCGCAAAATTGAAATCCGAGAGAATGAAGGTAAAGATGTTTCGTTCTTTCCCTTTTTCTTGTACCAGCATAGTAGAACAAGCAATAGCAGGACACCTCCCACAACCGCACAGGCTATAAGGATCAATTTGAGTGATAACTCGAGTTTCGAGCGCTTGGATCTTTTTATCTGGCACCAAGGCAAATGAAATTCTGCTAAACCTCCGCAAAGCTTCTCGTTATCTGTTAGTGAAACTGCTGTTGCATTTTTGAAAATGCCGTCAGTTGGCACACCCCCCTCGAAGTGATTGTAAGATAGGTTTAAGGATTGTAAAAATGATAAATTCTGAAAATATTTCGGAATTTCACCAGAAAACCTGTTGTGTGAAAGATCCAGTATTTTAATGCTTTTCAAAGAATTTAGAGCTTGTGGAATGCTTCCATTAAAAGAATTTCCACTCAAATTCAAGTGTTCCATGGATACCCAACTACCAAGGGCGGCATGAATCACCCCATGGAATTGGTTTTTGGACAAATCTAGTGCGACAAGACTCTTCAAGTTGCCAACTTCAAAGGGAAAGCGGCCAATAAGATGGTTGTAAGACAAGTTCAAAACGATTGAGAGGGTTGTTATGCTGAGAATTTGTTGGGGCACATCTCCTATTAGCCTATTGTGGGAAAGGTCCAAGCTTAACAAATTCTTACACATTCCAAGGGATGAGGGTATGCTGCCTTGCAAATTGTTGATTTCTAAACGAAGAATGGTGAGTCTGGTTAGGTTTCCAATAGAAAAAGGGATTGTTCCTGAAATATTATTTGCACTCAAGCTCAAGAGTTCTAATTTTGTAAGATTGCCAATAGATTTAGGAATGGGACCAGTTAATTGGTTTAACTCCAACCCAAGTCCTATTAAATTGGCTAATTTTGCTATCCCTGGGGGTATGGTGCCTGATATGAGATTACCTCCTAACAAAATTTTTTCCATTGTTGCTGGGAAGTTGGCTACTTTTAGCGTACCTCCAAATCGGTTCAAATATAAACCAATTAGCACTAGTCTGCTACTATTTAGAGAAGTTAGAAAATCTAGATCTTCAAGTGACCCAGATCCCAGACTATTGTTTGCGAAGTTTAGCCACCTAAGATTTTTAAGGGCACTAAAAACAAGAGACACCTTTCCTGTAAATTGATTACTATTTATGGCCAAATAATCTATCTTTGAAGCATTGACTATTGATTTTGGAATAGGACCAGAAAAATTGTTATAAGAAATGGAAAATTTTAACAGGTTTGGAAGATTGAAGGCTGAGTTTTGTGGGAGAACGCCATGTAGTTGATTATATATTACCTGAAAGTTCTCAAGAGAGGAGATGTTGAAAATTGAAGGCGGAATTGTACCAGAAAAGCTATTTTGATACAGTCCGAGAAACATTAAGCTTCTTAGGTGGCCTAGAGTTTCAGGAATTCTCCCTTGTAAATGATTCAATCCTACAGAGAGTTTCTCGAGATGTGAAAGATTTCCAAAGGAATCTGGGAGTCCTCCTGATAGACTGTTATTGGAAAAGACTATTTTCTTGAGCTGTGATAAGTAGCCAAGCTGCTCAGGTATCTTCCCAACAAGATTGTTGCCCTGAATATCCAGTTCAATGAGGTTGGAGCAATTGGAAAGGTTGAGTGGAATTATGCCTGTGAATGTATTATTGCTGAGATAAAGAAAACGTAATCTGGATAATTTTCCAAGTTCAATTGGAATTTCACCGCTGATTTTGTTTTCTTGAAGGTAGACTCCCCTTAGAAAACTAAGATTTCCTATGGCTGGTGACAAGGAACCTCTCAATTGTTGGAAACTTAGATCAAGCTCAATGACCCTTTGATGCTTACGACCACATTTGACACCGAACCAATTGCACATGGAAATAGAATTGTTCCATGATATTGTGACACCCATGGAATCTTGAATCTGCGACTTTATGGCTAGTAAAGCAACTCGGTCTATTTCACTTCCATTCGTTGCGACGGACTCGGAGAAAGAAAAAGATAGTAATAAGCAGGTGATGCACAAGAGAAGAAAGGCATGGCTGTGATTACTGGAGAAAAGGTAGTCCATGATCACCATTTCAACACAAATGCTATACTTGGATTTGCTATGTTGTTAATTATGATAATTTATAGGAAATTGGTCATGAATGATATATAGTTGACAAAGTCAGAGAAAGATATGAATAAAATTAATATATATATATATATATATATATATATTTATTTGTTTAGAAGGTGTCGATCCGCCTGAGGCAGAATATTAGCCGGCAGAATATTTATATATATATATATATATATATATATATTCTACCTCAGCCGGATCAACACCTTGTAAACAAAAATATATCCTTGTTTTAAGGGAAATCGCTATCAACTAATTTTCATACGAATTTTATTAGATTTTCAAGAATGAAATTTAATTTATATTGTTACAAATATCAAAAGAGAAGAAACAATTGCTTGTATACATGTATAGAATATGTAACTTAATTATAAGAAAAGAGCATAAATATTTGATACATGAATAAGGGATTTCATATATAAATCAAGAACAGTGATGAATAGATGGTCATCAAGTTGAATCGATCTCTTTGAAACAGGAACCAATATTAGCCTCTGTGCGTGCGTGTGTGTGTGTTCAGGAAAAGAAAACAGAGTAAAGAACGGGCTTAATTACCAGGTGCAGCATAACCAGTTATCCCTTTTAGCCCGAGGGAACTTGTTTGGTTTGCTATTGCTTTTGGGAAAAATTTTGCTAATCCAAAATCTCCAAGGTGAGCAACCATTGTTGAAAAGTCCACAATTGTGGCTCTCTTCTTTGGCAAAGTTTTGCAATAGTATTATTTAAGAATCCCACATCGGGATTTTAAAGAGAAATAGGAGATTAAATCTCCTATATAAACAACTCAACCCTTTAGTTTTATCAATCCCAAAATTGCTAATCTTTCCTAAGGCAATAATTCTTTCTCTCTCAAATAAATATTTCAACTGTATTATTTTTTTGAAATAGTGAAATATAATTTGGTAGTGTTCGAGAACGTATGTATAATTGGCCGAACCTCGTTAAATTCTGGTATTTTTTATTTGTCTATTTAATAGCTATTGTCGGGTATATTGCTAGTAAATTATTGTGTTATTAAATTACTTAGGAAAATTCTGTCTAAGAAAATTGGGTTTTAAGTGGGACCATTTATGACTCCTCCAGTCTTTCCTGGGAATTTTATCTTGTGTGATTTTTCAGTACAATCGTTTACCCTTTATTCACCTGCTCAATAGTGTTCGAGGTAAATTTGGTGGAAATTAACCCGAGTTTTCACAACAATTGGTATCAGAACCTAGGTTCTTTCTTAGTATGCTCCTTGGTTACAGCGTAAGCTGATCTTTTACATCAGAAAAGATTTTTTCTTGGGCTATTAGCATTCCGCATCGACAGTTATTGAATAGTAATTGTAGCTAAAATGATAAATCCATCCACTTCTTCTTCCTCGTCCAATATGATGACAAATCCAAGAGTTGCGGTGGAAATTTTTGATGGTACGGGTCATTTTGGCATGTGGCAAAGTGAGGTTCTAGACGCTCTCTTTCAGCAAGGTCTAAACATTGCCCTTGAAGAAAAGAAACCAGATGATGTTGATGAGAAAGAATGAAAGAAACTTAATCGCTTGGAGTGTGGTACAATTCGATCATGCCTTTCTAGAGAGCAAAAGTATGCTTTCTCAAAAGAAATTATTACAAGTAAATTGATGAAGGCGTTGGAGGACAAATTCTTGGAAAAAAGCAGTCAAAATAAGCTCCGCATGAAAAAAAGACTGTTTCGTTTCAATTATGTTGCGGGTACCACAATAAATGATCACATCACCAGTTTTAATTAGTTAGTCGCTAATTTATTGAATATGGATGTGACATTTGAAGATGAAAATCTGGTTTTGATGTTGTTGGGATCGCTTCCTGAGGAGTTTGAGTTTCTTGAAATGACCTTACTTCATGGAAAGGCTGCTGTGACTCTCAGTGAAGTTTGTGCTGCCTTGTATAGTTATGAACTGAGAAAGAAAGACAAGAAAGAAAGCACAAGTGGAGCTACAGAAGCTCTAGTAGTGAGAGGTCGGTCGAAGAGCCAGACTAAAGGAAAGAATTGGAGATCGAAGTCGAGACCCAAATTGGACAAAAACGAATGTGCCTTTTTTCGAGAAAAAGGGCATTGAAAGAAAGATTGTCCTAAGCTGAAGTATAAGGGCAAACCTGATAAGAGAAAGGCTATTGAAGATTCAAATGTAGCTGAGTGTAATGATGAAGACTCAGATTTCTCACTTGCTGTTACATCGTCAACTAGCTCATCTAGTGTATGGCTGCTTGATTCAGGCTGCAGTCATCATATGTGTCCCAACCGGGATTGGTTCTATGAATTTAGAGAACTAAAAGATGGAGTTATTTATACAGCAAATGATGTCTCTCTCACCACACATGGGATTGGTTTCATTCGTTTGAAAAACCATGATGGATCAATCAGAATCCTGAAGGATGTTCGTTATGTGCCCAGTTTGTTAAAAAATCTCATTTCCGTAGGAGCTCTAGAAGAAAAGGGTTTCGAGGTGCGAGCAAACAGCGGAGTAATGAAGATAATCTCTGGTGCACTTCTGGTGTTAAAGGGAATTAAAGAATAATAGATTGTACCACTACCAAGGTACTACTGTTATTAGCACAACAGCAGTGGCTTCTACTGGTGAAAAGGAGTTAAAAGCAACCAGGTTATGGTATATGCGCTTGGGGCATGCAGGTAAAAAATCATTGAATCTCTTAGTGAAACAAGGATTATTGAAAGGAGTTCAGACTTGCAAATTGGATTTTTGCGAGCACTGTGTCAAAGGGAAAAAGATAAGGGTGAAATTTGGAACAATAATCCATGATACCAAGGGTATTTTGGACTATGTTCATTCTGATGTGTGGGAACCTTCCAAGACGGCTTTTTTGGGAGAAAAACACTACTATGTGACCTTTATCGATAATTTTTCCCGGAAAGTTTGGGTGTATACTATGAAGACTAAGGATGAAGTACTGGGAGTTTTTCTCAAATGGAAAAAGATGATGAAAACTCAAACAGGCCGAAGGATCAAGCATCTCCGTACAGATAATGGCGGGGAATACAGGAGTGATCCTTTTATGAAAGTGTGCGAAGATGAAGGCATTGTTAGACACTTCACAGTCAGAAATACACCACAACAGAATGGGGTGGCAGAACGTATGAATCGGACATTGTTGGAAAAAGTTCGGTGTATGTTGTCCAATGCTAGGTTTGGCAGAGAATTTTGAGCTGAAACTGTTACATATGCTTGCCATCTCATTAATCGCCTACCATCTAGTGCTATTGGTGGTAAAACGCAATTGGAGAAATAGTTTGAAAAAGCTGTTACAGATTATAATTCCTTACATGTATTTGGTTCCACTGCATACTATCACATTAAGGAATCGAAGTTGGATCCACGTGCAAAGATAGCAATTTTCATGGGGATCACCTCTGGTGTGAAAAGATATCGACTTTGGTGCCTAGAGTCAAAGAAAATAATCTTCAGCAGGGATGTTACCTTTGATGAATCTACCATGTTGAGAAAGGTGACAAATGAAAGTGTTAAGTAGACAAATAGTACTCCAAAATAGGTGGAGTTTGAAAGGAAAATTGTTAGCCCAGCAAATGATAATGTAGAAACTCCTATGGTAGATGAGGAGTCAAATGAAGAAGGGGTTTTAACTCAATAACCTCAACAGCAACCTGAATCAATTGCATTATGTAAGCCAAAGAGGACAATAAAAAGCTTGCTCGCTATGTTGATATGGTGGCTTACACATTCCAAATTGCAACGGATGACATTCCTACCACTTATAATGAAGCAGTCAAAAGTTCAGAAGTAGAGAAGTGGAGGAAAGCCATGAATGATGAAATGCAGTCCCTTCATAAGAATCATAAGTGGAAGCTAGTTAGTCTCCCGAAGGGAAAGAAGGCAATTGGGTGCAAATGGGTATATGCAAAGAAAGATAGATTCCTGACAAGGATGATGTTCGCTACAAAACAAGGCTGGTGGTTAAAGGCTACGCTCAGACGGAGGGAATTGACTATAATGAAATTTTTTCTCCAGTTGTAAAATATTCCTCCATTCGAATTTTGTTGGCTTTGGTAGCACAATTGGATATGAAACTAGTTCAGTTAGATGTAAAAACTGCATTTTTACATGGAGACTTGGAGGAGGAAATCTATATGGCTCAGCCCGAAGGATTTAAAGTTACTGAAAAAGAGAACATGGTGTGCAAGCTTGAAAAATCATTGTACGGATTGAAGCAATCTTCGAGGCAGTGGTACAAACGATTTGACAAGTTTATGATGGGGCAAAAGTACAAAAGAAGCAAATATGATCATTGTGTGTATTTGCGCAAGCTACAAGACGGATCCTACATATATCTTCTTCTTTATGTTGATGATATGTTGATAGCTTCCAAGAGTTTGATAGAGATTGAGAAGTTAAAGACTCAGTTGAACAGGGAGTTTGAAATGAAGGATCTAGGTGAAGCTAAGAAGATTTTCGGTATGGAGATAAGCAGAGATAGGGAATTGGGGAGACTTTGTTTGACTCAGAAACAGTATCTGAGAAAAGTGGTAAAACGTTTTGGCATGAATAAAAAGTCAAATCCTGTTAGTACTCCTCTTGCTCCTCATTTCAAGCTCAGTGCATTTTTGTCTCCAAAGAATGAACATAACGAGAATACATGGCAAAAGTACCATATGCAAATACTGTTGGTAGCTTGATGTATGCTATGGTGTGTACAAGGCCCGATATTTCACAGGAAGTTGGGGTTGTGAGCAGGTATATGCATGATCCTGGAAAGGAATATTGGCAAGCTGTGAAATGGATTCTGCGGTACATTTTGAACACCGTAAATGTTGGTTTGGTATTTCAGCGAGATGATCAAGATGGTTAATGTGTAGTTGGATATTGTGATTCCGACTATGCTAGTGATTTGGACAAACGGCGATCAACTACTGGTTATGTATTTACTCTTGCGAAGACACCAGTTAGTTGGAAGTCTACTTTACAGTCAACAGTTGCTTTGTCCACTACGGAGGCAGAGTATATGGCAGTGACAGAAGCTGTGAAGGAGGCAATTTGGCTTCAAGGGTTACTTGGTGAATTAGGGGTTCAACAGAAGCACATCAAAGTGTGTTGTGATAGTCAGAGTGCTATTCTTTTGGCAAAGAATCAAGTTTACCATGCAAGGACGAAGCATATCGGTGTTTGTTATCACTTTGTACGAGAGGTTTTGGAAAAAGGTGGAGTAACAATCCAAAAGATTAGAACCACTGAGAATCCTGCTGATATATTCACAAAAGTGGTGACTGCGGTCAAGTTGCAACATTGTTTGGGTTTGATCAATATTGTTAAAAGTTGAACTTGAACGCGTTGAAGCGTATTTGGTGACATTATTAAAATTGAGTTTTGTGAGAGATTTGAATATGTGAAGTTCGCCAAGGTGGAGATTTGTTGAAAAGTCCACAATTGTGGCTCTCTTCTTTGACAAAGTTTTGCAATAGTATTATTTAAGAATCCCACATCGGGATTTTAAAGAGAAATAGGAGATTAAATCTCCTATATAAACAACTCAACTCTTTTAGTTTTATCAATCCCAAAATTGCTAATCTTTCCTAAGGCAATAATTCTTTATCTCTCTAGTAAATATTTCACTCGTATTATTTTTTTGAAATAGTGAAATATAATTTGGTAGTGTCCGATGACATAAATATAATTGGCCGAACCTCGTTAAATTCTGGTATTATTTATTTGTTTATTTAATAGCTATTGTCGGGTATATTGTTAGTAAATTATTATGCTATTAAATTACTTAGGAAAATTCTGTCTAAGAAGATTGGATTTTAAGTGAAACCATTTGTGACCCCTCCAGTTTTTCCTGAGAATTTTATCTTGTGTGATTTTTTAGTACAATCGTTTACCCTCTATTCACCTGCTCAATAGTATTTGAGCTGAATTTGATGAAAATTAACTCGAGTTTTCACAACAACCATGTCATCGTCGAGAAGAACATTGCTTGGTTTCATATCACAATGACTTATAGGCACTTGTGAGTTGTGATGGAGATAATCAATTGCAGAAGCCACATCCCATTCATAGGATTCATAAACTGAGAACTTAATGTTAAAAAAAAAAAGTTGAAGAGTCCAATGTTGCGAAATATATTTCAGAAATTTAATAGCAAAATCTCGAAAAATTTAATTAAGAGGTTTTTCCGATTTATCAAACTACTTGAAACTTTTGAAGTCTCCACTTAAGGCATGATAATACAGTAAGGATAGATGAGCCTCCCGATACTAATATTGATACCTTTATAACTCAATAGCACGACTATATTATAAAGGCGAGTAAATATTCCCATCGAGTAAAAAAGGATACAGGAGAAATTGGATGGGAATAAAAAAGGATACAGGAGAAATTGTTATTCAAGTTTCATTTGCACAGAAATACAATAGTAGTACAATGGACAAAGTTCAGATAAATAGTTCATGAATACCATTTCAATATGCTGCTGAATTATTCCTTCCCACATACTCTTATATATATCTTTTTGAAATAAAAAAGGAACTAGAAATTTTTGGAGGCTCCTTTATGTTATTTGCCCACAGGCTCAAAACTCCTAATTTTGTAAGATTGCCAATAGATTCAGGAATGGGACCAGTTAATTGGTTTGACTCCAAACCAAGACCTACTAAATTGGTTAATTTTGCTATCCCTGAGGGTATAGTGCCTGATATGAGATTACCTCCAAACAAAATTTTTTCCATTGTTGCTGGGAGGTTGGCTACTTTTAGCGTACCTCCAAATCGGTTCATATATAAACCAATTAGCCCTAGTCTGCTACTATTTAGAGAAGTTAGAAAATCTAGATCTTCAAGTGACCCAGATCCCAGACTGTTGTTTCCAAAGTTTAGCCACCTAAGATTTTTAAGCTCACTAAAATCAAGAGACACATTTCCAGTAAATTTATTATTATTTATGGCAAAATAATCTATCTTTGAAGCATTGACTATTGATTTTGGAATAGGACCAGAAAAATTATTATTAGAAATAGAAAATTTTATCAGGTTTCGAAGATTGAAGGCTGAGTTTTGTGGGAGAACGCCATGTAGTTGATCATATAATACCTGAAAGATCTCAAGAGAGGAGATATTGTAAATTGAAGGCGGAATTGTACGAGAAAAGCTATTTTGATACAGTCCTAGAAACACTAAGCTTCTTAGGTGGCCTAGAGTTGCAGGAATTCTCCCTTGTAAACCATTCAATCCTATAGAGAGCTTCGCAAGACGTGAAAGATTTCCAAAGGAATCTGGGAGTCCTCCTGATAGTTTGTTATTGTAAAGGACTATTATCTTGAGCTGCGATAAGTAGCCAAGCTGCTCAGGTATCTTCCCAACAAGATTGTTGCCACGAACATCAAGTTCAATGAGGTTGGAGCAATTGGAAAGGTTGAGTGGAATTATGCCTGTGATTGTATTATTGTTGAGATAAAGAATACGTAATCTGGATAATTTTCCAAATTCAATTGGAATTTCACCGCTGAGTTTGTTTTCTTGAAGGTAGACTACCCTTAGAAAACTGAGATTTCCTATGTTAGGTGACAAGAAACCTCTTTGATGCCCTTTGATGCCTACGACCACATTTGACACCGAACCAATTGCACATGGAAATAGAATTGTTCCATGAGGTTGTGACTGTTAGAAGGTGGAAGAGAGAATTTAGAGAGAGTGAATTAGAGAGAAGGATATAACACTCAAATATTTGGCTTGCATAAAACACTTGGTACAAGGAGTATTTATAGGGAGTTTTGGGATCACACTAGAATTAAAAATTATTAAATACCTAACACCCTTCCACCTAACTTAAATATCTAACCACTTTCTATCTAACTTATTAAATACCTAATCACTTTCACCTAATCACTTTCACCTAACCACTTTCCACCTAACTTATTAAATATCACATTATAATTCTAAAATAAAATATTTCAAGGGGAACTCTAGAAATTCTAAAATTCAAATTAAACATATTTTTAACACTCTCCCTTAATTTGAATTTTTCTTCTTCATCCCAAGTCTTGATCTTAATCTTTGAAAGTCTTCGAACTTGAGCGCTTTTGTGAAAATGTCCGCAACTTGATCACGTGTCTTCACGTACTTGAGCTCTACTTCTTTTCTTGCAATGCACTCTCTAATGAAATGATATCTTGTGTCTATATGCTTGCTTCGATCATGATACACCGGATTCTTAGCAAGTGCTTGAGCGGACTTATTGTCGATGTAAATCTTCGTTGCTTCTTCTTAAAACAAGTGAAGTTCCTTTAATAGTCGCCTTAGCCAAATCGCATGACAAGTACAAGAGGTTGCCACTACATACTCGGATTCACATGTAGAAAGCGTAACAAGTGGTTGTTTCTTTGAACTCCATGAAATTGCACAATTGCCCATTGAAAATGTAAATCCGGTAGTACTCTTTCTATCATCAACATCTCCAGCAAAGTCGCTATCACAATATCCGATAAGCTTGAAGTCATTGGAGGAAGTATAAAATAATCCATACTCCAACGTACCTTTCAAGTACCGAAGTATTCTTTTCGTTGCCTTCATATGAGTTGTTGTAGGAACTTCCATAAAGCGGCTCACCACTCCAACAGCATAAAGAATATCTGGTCTTGTGCATGTCAAGTATCTCAAACTTCCCACAAGGCTTTTGAATAAAGTGGGATCTTCCTTTTCGCCTTCTCCAAACTTTGAAAGTTTCATTCCACACTCCATAGGCGTGTTCACGGGGTTGCAATCGTGCATCTTGAACTTATTCAATACTTCTTTTGCATATCTTTCTTGAGAAATAAAAATTCCTTCCTCCATTTGCTTCACTTCTAGGCCCAAATAGTATGACATGAGCCCTATGTCAGTCATCTCGAACTCACGAGACATCTCCTTCTTGAATTCTTCAAATAATCTTGGATTGTTGCCGGTGAAGATGAGATCGTCCACATAAAGGCAAACTAGCAATATGTCTCCATTATGACAAGCTTTCACATAGAGAGCATATTCATTAAGGCAACGATCGAAACCATGCTCTTGAAAGTACTTGTCAATACGACTATTCCATGCCCTTGGCGCTTGCTTTAATCCATACAATGCCTTCTTCAACTTCAAGACTTGGTCCTCATGTCCTTTGACCACATACCCAAGTGGTTGCTCAATGTACACTTCTTCTTCAAGATCACCATTTAGGAATGCCGACTTCACATCTAGTTGATAGATTCTCCATTTCATTTGAGCCGCCATTGAGATAAGTAATCGAATAGTCTCCATGCGAGCAACTGGGGCAAACACCTCTTCGTAGTCAATGCCATGCCTTTGCTTGTAACCTTTTGCAACAAGCCTTGCTTTGTGTCTTTCCACTTCTCCTTTTGCATTCTTTTTCACCTTGTAAACCCATTTGACTCCAATAGCTTTATGACCTTTAGGAAGATTTGTTAATTCCCAAGTATCATTCTTCTCAATCGACTTGATTTCCTCATCCATAGCTTGTTTCCATCTTCTCTCTTTCGTTGCTTCTTCAAAGCTTAATGGCTCGCCGTCGGCTAAGAGGCAATGCAAACCGAAAGTTGTTTCTTCGGTTTCATTATAAAGATCATCAAGACTTCTCATTCTTCTTGGCCCTTCATTTGAACTTTCACCTTGATCATTGGGAGTGGGTGTAGGAGGTGGAGTTGCATCTTGTGTTGGTGCCATGGCTTCCTCTTCTTCCTCGACAAAGTATGGAATGAAGTCGTAGTTGCTTTCCTCATTTCTTTCCCAATTCCATGCTCCATCTTCATCGAACTCTACGTCGCGGCTCACCACAACCTTGCCATTATTTGGGTTGTACAACTTGTAGCCCTTTGAGTTTGCATTATAGCCAATAAAGACGTGTTTGACACTTCTATCATCAAACTTGCTTCTCTCTTGTTGCGGGATGTGCTTGTAAGCAATGCACCCAAACACTTTCAAGTGATTCACGCTAGGCTTATGTCCACTCCATGCTTCTAGTGGCGTACGATCCTTGATGCTTGATGTTGGTGAGCGATTAGATATGTACACTGCACAAGAGACAGCTTCAGCCCAAAACTCCTTAGGCATATTCTTAGCCTTCAACATGCTTCGTGCCATGTTAAGAATTGTTCTATTCTTCCTTTCCGCAACGCCATTTTGTTGTGGTGATCTAGGGACTGTTAAAGGACGCCGAATCCCATGAGCCTCACAAAATTCGTTGAACTCTTTTGAGGTGAACTCGCCTCCTCTATCGGACCTTAGAGCCTTGATTTTGTAGCCACTCTCCCTTTCTACAAGAGCCTTGAAGATCTTGAATGCAGCAAATGCTTCAGACTTTTGCTTCAAGAAGTAAACCCATGTTTTTCTACTAAAATCATCAATAAAGAGGATGAAGTATTTGTTGCCACTAAATGATGATGGATCAATTGGCCCACAAACATCGGTGTGAACAAGTTGGAGTGGCTTGGTTGCTCTTGATGTGGCCTCCTTTGGAAAACTCTTTCTTGCATGCTTGCCAAGAAGACACGCGTCACAAATTTGATTGGGATGATTGATTAAAGGCATCCCTTTCACCATCTTCTTCTCCCCCATATCTTTGAGTGCGCCAAAGTTCAAGTGCCCAAATCTCATGTGCCAACGCCATTCTTCCTCCTTTATCGTAGCCTTCAAACACTTTATATCAAGTGTCTTGAGATTCAATGTGAACATTCTATTCCTTGACATAACGACCTTAGCAATCAATGTATCATTTTGATCTCAAAGCCAAAGACATTTATTTTTCATGTGAATATCATACCCCTTTTCCAAGAGTTGTCCCAAGCTTAAAATATTGCTTTTTAACTTGGGCACATAGTAGACATCATTAACAAGCTTATGGCTACCATCTTTGGAAGAAATGATAATTGTACCTATGCCTTCAATTTGAATTTTTGATGAGTCCGCAAAAGACACATTACCCCGTGCATTTTCATCGAGCTCCACGAACTTTTCCTTTAGCCCACACATATGATTGCTTGCACCATTGTCTAAATACCACGAGCTCTTGTCATCCTTCTCTTCCCCTTTAAGTGCTAGCAATAAAGTTGATTCATCTTCATATTCTTCCTTGCCATCCATAAGATTAGCTCTTGTCTCACCATTATTCAAGGAACTATAGCATTCCCAAGAATAATGGCCCAACTTATGACAATTGTAGCACTCAATGTTGGATTTTTCATACCTCCTTTCATTTGTCTTCAAATTATGGCCTCGCCCTCTACCTCTTGCAATTCCACGACCTCTACTTGATTGAAAATTTCTTGCCTCATAATTGAAATTGTATTGGCTACCTCTTCCTCTTCCACCTTGGCCACGTCCATGGCCTCGTCCTCTTCCTCGTCCACGTCCTTGTTGGATTTCTCTTCTATCTTCCTTCAAACAAGCCTTGGCTTTTAGAGCTTGCTCTAATACTTCTCCTTGTCTTCTACTAATCTTATCTTCATGGGCTTGCAAGGATCCCTCTAGTTGTTCAATAGTCATCTCCTCCAAATTCTTTGATTCTTCAATAGAGCACACCACATAATCGAATTTTTGAGTGAGAGTTCGAAGGATTTTCTCCATCACACGAACATCCTCCACCTTGTCGCCATATCTCTTCATTTGATTTGTTATCGCCTTTACTCTCGAGCAATAATCCGAAATTGATTCGGATTCCTTCATCTTCATTGCTTCAAAATCTGTTCTTAGAGATTGAAGCCTTACTTTCTTTACCTTTTCTACTCCTTGGAAAGACTTCTGCAAGATCTCCCAAGCTTCTTTTGAGGTAGTTGCATCGGCCACCTTTGCAAACATTGAATCATCCAAACATTGGTGGATGATGGTGAGGGCTTGTTGATCCTTCTTTCTTGTCTTTACCAATTCATTTCTTGCATTTTGAGACAAGACTCCTTCATCGTGTGGCTTCTCATATCCTTTCTCTACTATCTCCCATGCATCATGTGAGCCTAGTAAGGCTTTGATTCGAAGACACCAACTCTCATAGTTATCTTTTGTAAGACGAGGGTATTGGAATGAAATCATATCAAAATTGGACATTTTTTTTTCACTCTCTCTCCTTTTTTTTTTTCACAACTTACTCACTCTATTTTTTTTTCACACACTCACAATAGCCCAAGAAAAATTCTTTTCTGATGTGGAAGATCAGACTATGCTGCAACCACAGAGCATACTAAGAAAGAAACTTGGCTCTGATACCACTTTGTTAGAAGGTAGAAGAGAGAATTTAGAGAGAGTGAATTAGAGAGAAGGATATAACACTCAAATATTTGGCTTGCATAAAACACTTGGTACAAGAAGTATTTATAGGGAGTTTTGGGATCACACTAGAATTAAAAATTATTAAATACCTAACACCCTTCCACCTAACTTAAATATCTAACCACTTTCTATCTAACTTATTAAATACCTAATCACTTTCACCTAATCACTTTCACCTAACCACTTTCCACCTAACTTATTAAATATCACATTATAATTCTAAAATAAAATATTTCAAGGGGAACTCTAGAAATTCTAAAATTCAAATTAAACATATTTTTAACAGTGACGCCCATGGGATCATGAATCTTCGACTTTATGGCTAGTAATGCCTCCCGGTCTCTTTCACTTTCATTCATTGCGATGGACTCGGTGAAAGATAGTAATAAGAAGGTGATGCACAAGAGAGAATGGCATGACTGTTACTGGAGAACAGATAGCCCATGACCACCATTCAACACAAATGCTATGCTTGAATTTGTTATGTTGTTAACCGGTTAACTTAGAGATTTTATAGGCAATTGGCCATGATTGATAGTTAGGAAAGTCAAAGAAAGATATCAATTAATTATAGGCATGGATGCTAACCATTACCTTTTCTTGTAATTCAAGAACATTGAGTGGCAGTTCTGATGAATAATTAAATGAAACATCGATCCTGGAATAGCTGAGCAGAGAACGTGCTCTCTAGTGAACCTCTCATCAATATTGCACTATTTTATTCCTCTTAGTACTGGCTGTTTCATCCATTTGTCTAGCGATTAGCAGATCTCTAAGATATATCTAACTGCAGGCTTCAGCATTGAAACTTCGTGGGCTTGGATTCAGTCCGCTATGGCCTTGTATATGGCTCATGAGTTGGTGGACTTGGTCTCCAAAATGGTTAAATCCCCTGAATATATTGCCCCTCCTGAATGCCTATTAATTGCTCTGTCATTTTCCTTTATGATTTCTCAATGTGGAATTTTTATCCTTTACTCCACTATAAAGCATTAACAACTTGAAAATGGGTAACAACAGTGACCAAAAATTAAACTGAATCAAATTAATTTGTTTAATAAATTCAGTTTTGTTTAGTATAATCGGTAAATTTTACTTTATCAGTTCGGTTAATAACTAAAAATTCACAAAATCTGAATTTTTTAAATTGGCTTTACCAAATTCGTTAATCAGTTTGAGTTTTGGTTGGTTGGTAATGTTAGTGAATTTTGGTTACTGGTTCTCTTAGTATGCAAGTTTAGTCTGATTTCAATATATGTATATATATATATATATTTATCACATTTCGATTGGTTAGGTTGTTATCAAAAATCGAACTATACTTACTCTTAGTTGTATAGTAGAAGCTTAATGCTTGCTTTTTTGCATATCTTATTTATAACACAGCAAATACCATTTGCTCTAAGGCCCATTCAGCCGGCCTACTCACCTGGCAAGGTCCAAGGCCTATCAACCAAACGTAGCAGACACGAGCTTCTAGGCAGCGCACAAGCCCGATCGGCTGATGTGACCGCCAGTCCCATCAGCCGCCTGACACAAGGCAGCGCCCATGCCTACCACCTGCTCCTTGTCATGTCATCGAATACCTACTCTGACAGCCAGTAATCACACCCCAGGCACTCAAGTGTTCCTCAACTATCTCATATAAATAGCCCAGCCAACGATGGCTCCAGATATTGAATCCAAGACTCTCTCTCTCTAAAAGCATATTCTCTCTCTAAGCTACTAACTTAAGTTTCGGAGTGCTCACGCCTGGTCCGACCGGGCTCTCAGGGTTTTCTCATCTGATCGGATCGCCTTCTCCTCTTGAGATAAAGACGTTTTTGGCTTTATCATTTGGTGCTTTCATTGAGAGGTTAATCAAGCGACCTTCGCCTGGAAGCCAGAGGACATCCCTGGCGTGGACCCCAAAATAATCACCCACAAGTTAAATGTGGACCCAAACTTTCCTCCGATCCGTCAAAAGCTAAGGAGGCATGCACCCGATCGGAGGAAGTTCATTTCAGAAGAGGTGGATAGGCTACTCAAGACCGGAACGATCCGAGAGGTAGACTATCCCGAGTGGCTGGCTAACGTGGTCTTTGTAAAGAAAAAGTCTGGCAAACTGCGGATGTGTGTGGACTTCACCGACCTCAATAAGGCATGTCCTAAAGACAGCTATCCCTTGCCCAGCATAGACCAATTGGTAGACGCCACAGCAGGCCACACCATTTACTCTCTTCTTGACGCATATGTCGGCTACCACCAAATCCTGATGTGGCTCCTTGATCAGGAGAAAACCAGCTTTATCACAGACGACGGAACATTTTGTTACAGGATGATGCCGTTCGGACTGAAGAATGCTGGGGCCACATATCAGCGTCTAATGAACAAAATCTTCAAAGACCAGATCGGGCAGAATGTCGAAGTCTATGTCGACAACATGATCGTCAAGAGCCGAAGCCCCGAAGAACATCCAGCCGATCTGGCAAAAGTTTTTGACACTCTGAATAAATTCCAGATGAAGCTCAACCCCGAGAAGTGTGTCTTCGGGGTACCATCAGGAAAATTTTTAGGATTCGTAGTCTCCCAAAGAGGGATTGAGGCGAATCCAGAAAAAATAAAGACTATCCTCGAGATGCAACCCCCCAGGAGCATAAAAGATGTCCAGAAGCTGAACGGAAGGATAACAGCTTTAGGACGATTCATCTCCTCTTCAGCCAAGCGCTGCACCCCTTTTTTCAAGAAGCTGAGGAAGAGTGAAACTTTCATCTGGGGGGAAGATTGCCAGCAAGTCTTTGAAGAGCTGAAGGCATTCCTCACCAACCCACCGCTGCTTAGCCAGCCAGTACCAGGTGAAAATCTGTACCTCTACTTAGCCACCTCTAAGGAAGCTGTTGCAGGTGCTTTGGTCCGAGAAGAAGATACTCAACAACTAGCTGTGTACTATGTCAGTGAAGTACTTAGAGGTGCGGATCTAAGAAAGGGACCGGTTGAGCAGCTCATCATCGCCCTCATGATGTGCGCAAGGAAGCTAAGGCCATATTTCGAAGCGCACACGATTGTAGTCCGATCGGGCCACCCCCTTCGAAAGATTCTCCAGACGCCCGATCTGGAAGGCAAAATGGTGGGATGGGCAATTAAGATACAGTCCTGGGATGTCAGATAAGAGCCCAGAAAGGCGATAAAGGCCCAGGTTTTGGCAGATTTCGTAGCTGAATTTACGGGTGAGGAACCACAGCGTCAGACCAAGCTGTAAAACTGGGAAATGACGGTGGACGGCGCAGCAAATGACACTTGAGGAGGTGTCGGCATAGTAATAAAAGGCCATCTGGGCATCACAATAAGGTACGCCATAAAACTTAATTTTAAAGCTTCAAATAATGTGACAGAGTACGAGGTGCTCCTTCAAGGTCTGAGGCTGCTCCAGGCCATCCGACCGGAGTCAGTAGCCGTCAGGAGCGACTCTCAGCTGGTAACCAGTCAAGTTTTGGGGACCTTCGAAGCACGAGAAGCCACAATGATTCAGTACCTTGCCAAAGTCAAAGCTGCCTTCGCAAAACTTGAGGAGGCTGGTTCGGAATGGGCGCTCCAGAAAGTCCCAAGGGACCAAACTGCGGAGGCCGATCGGCTAGCCAAAATGTCTGCCTCTGCCCAAAGTGTTATAGAGGAAAATATCGCCATCGTCGACCAAACTTCCTCCTCCCTAGACGAGCCAGAGATGATGGAGATCGACCAAGAGGGTGAAACCTGGATGAGCTCAATCAAGCAGTACCTCCAGACAGGACGGTTGCCCGAGGACAGAGATAAAGCTCGAAAGGTATCACAAAAATCTCTTAATTACTCCATCATTAACGGTGATTTGTATAAGAAAGCTTTCAGCCACCCTTGGCTCAAGTGCGTAACGGAGGAAGAGGGAGACTACATCCTCAGAGAGCTTCATGAAGGCATATGCGGTGCACACGAGACAAGCAGAACTATGGCAAGAAAAGCCCTTCAGACGGGATACTACTGGCCTAGCATGCTCAAAGATGCCCAAGAGAAAGTAAGAAGATGCCCGCAATGCCAAGTACACGGCAGGATCATAAGGTAACATGGAGCAGACAAGCAACCGATCGGCGTCGCTTGGCCGTTCGATCAGTGGGGATTGGACATCTTAGGACCTTTTCCCCAAGGCAAAAAGCAGATGAAGTTCCTTATAGTAGCAGTAGACCACTTTTCCAAATGGATTGAGGCTGAATCTGTAGCCACCATCACGGCCGAGAGGGTCAAGAGCTTCACTTGGAGGAATATCATCTGCAGGTATGGCTTACCCAATGTGTTTATTGTAGACAATGGCAAGCAGTTCGACAGCTCCATTTTTAGAAACTTTTGCCAAAGCTTGAACATCAAATTAAAGTTCACGTCGGTCGCTCATCCCCAAAGCAACCAAATGACTGAGGTCTCCAATCGGACCATCTTGGAATCTGGGTCAAGCCAAAGGCAACTGGACTGAAGAACTGCAAAGTGTCCTGTGGACGTACAGAACGTCGCCCAGAACAGGCACTCACCAAATGCCATTTTCTCTCGTCTACGGCTCCGAAGCAATGATACCTGTAGAGGTTGGCCTTCTTTCTTACCGATCGGCGCTCTACTCCGAACAGGAGAATTCTCAAGAAAGACGCCAAGACTTGGATCTGATAGAAGAAAAGAGGGAGGACGCCTACACCAAGATTGCCGCCTACAAGCAAAGAGTTGTCAGGTACCACAATGCTAAAGTGAGGTCCAGAACCTTTAATGTAGGCGATCTGGTGCTCAGAAAAGCAGAGTTAGGCTCAGGAAATGCCGGGGTAGGAAAGCTAATGCCAAATTGGGAAGGACCCTACGAGGTCTCTAAAGTCTTAAGCCCGAGCACTTATAGGCTCCGAACTGTAGAAGGGCAAGATGTCCCCAGAAGCTGGAATGTTGAAGTACTCAAGAAGTACCATGTCTAATAATGTATCAGAACCTGGCAATTGCCTGATTAATAAAGAGGTTATTTCTTTCATGACTGTTCAATTTATACATAATAAACTGTTGTACGCTAGGCTTGACGCCCATCCCAAGCTGAAAAAGCGAATCTGTAGCGATGGAGGATCTTACCTCCCCAAATATTCGTATTATAGAGGATCTAACCTCTCTAGCTCGGCTATGCAATTTTTATGCAGCTTTACGAGTATTATCTAGCTCTGCTATGCAATTTTTATGCAGCTTTACGAGTATTATCTAGCTCGGCTATGCAATTTTTATGCAGCCTTACGATTATTATCTAGCTCGGCTATGCAATTTTTATGCAGCTTTACGAGTATTATCTAGCCTAATTGTGCAATTTTATGCGATCTGAAAGCCAGAGTGATCCGATCGGTCACTGGACTTAGGCATTATCCAAATTCAGGAAGTACTTGCAAATATTATGCTATTTCATGAGTAGTACCTAGCTCGATTATATTGCAAATGTTAATACAAACTTATGTATACAACTTGCAGAAAAATGCAATTTTATTAAGATTGTCTCTACTACATAATTTGTAAAGAATTGTTACAGAGATACAAAATAAAAGAAAAAAGTAAAGCTAATCTAAGCTCCTAAGCTAACTGTCTATGTTTACAATATCTACATCGCCAGGAGGATCAACAGTCTGTTCGGCTTGTGGCTCCACGATGGCTTGAGAAGGGTCGACAGATGGCGGAACGGACTCTGCCCCCACTTCAGAGACAGGCCCCGCTGAAGTTGGCACCACCAACTCGGCTTCAGGCGCTGGAAGCACAGCAGGTTCGGTTTCATTTGGAGCCTCTTGATTAGCCTCCGGAAGCGAAGGATCCCCCCCTGAAGCTCTCTCAGTCTCCTCCCCCTCAGGAGCGCCCTCTTCGTCATCGTGATTTGGAGGAGTGGGAAATGATGCCGGGTCATCCATCTAAGTCAGATCCACTCCAGGAAAGCGTTTCCCAGCTTCATGAATTAGCCGAGACAACAGCTCCACCTGGGCGTCCGCTAACTCATCAACAAGGCGCTCCTTCTGATTGGCGAGCTCCACTTTGAGAATCTTCGTGAAGGAGGCCTCCTTCTCCTCCTCTGACGTCCTCAAAGACTCCGCTTCCTTCCGAAGTTGCTCGCCTTCCGCCTTCAATTTGGCGTTCTCATCAGCCAACTCTCTGCACTCGGCATCCAGTCGGGTCGCATCTGCCTTGAACCGCCTCAGCTGCGCATTCTCAGCAGAAAGACGGGCAACCTCGCCCTTCAGCTTGTCAGCCTCGCTCTGCCGAGCCTTCAGATCCTAAGCCTTATCGTGGGCCTCCTTCCTCAAGGCCACTGTCTCCGACTGGGAGGCGGAATACTGCTCCTTTAGTTTAGCCACCTCAGCACGGAGGACAGAGGCTTCTTTCTTGGCAGTCTTGCAGCGAGCATTTGCCTCCGCCTTGGCTTCGGCGCTCGACTCAGCCCTCCCTTTCCACAAGCCAGCCATTAGGTGTAGCCGTTGTGTCCTCCTGGCGGCCTACATAAGAGTAACTAGGTCAGATACACAGAGGTGTAGACGAGCACCAAAAACAAAACAACTAGTCCTTACATCCATCAACTGCTGGCTGATAGCATCACATTCTCTACTGTGCTGACTAGTGTCACCAGCTTCCTTATGGTCTTCGTCTCGGAGGAGACCCCGACAGATAAAACTCGCCACCCGACTCAGCGACCAGTCATCGCCGAAGTTCTCTTTAAGAAAATCCTTTAGGGGAGCGGGCCGCCGAGGGGACGGTCGTCGTGGAGCCTCACCATGATGAGCGCCTTTGCCTTTAGCCGCCACCCGAGCGTTCGAGTCGGCTATCAGCTCTGTAGCCCTTTTCTTTGCAGCCTCCTCAGCTCTCTTTTTGGTGGCCTTCTCCACCTCTCTGATCGTGTGGGCAATGGGCGCGTCGTCTTCATCTGATTCGTCCCGAAGCCTCGGGGGCTTAGTGTTCTTCAGATGATGATGAGCGGCTCCGCTTTGAGGTCCAGGCGCCACAAGTTTGACGGTAGTAGCTGGAGGGGCCGAAGAGATCGGGACCGCGTTGATGGCAACAACAGTCGAAGAGGCGCCGGCAGTTGCCTGAGAGGATTGCAGCTCTGCCGAGGACACCAGCCTCCTCCTCTTCCTTTGCTCTTGAGCCTTCCGCTCGGCCTCGCGCTTCTGCTTGATCTTTTTGCCAAGCTGTTTTGACGCATCACTCCTGCCAGCCATCTCAGCTGTAAACAGTCAATAAACAAGATAAGTCTCTCAGATTTGGTACTCACAATTAATTAAAATGACATGCAATGCATGATTGATGCATGGTGACAACGTTTTCTCTCGGATCCTAATGCTCACGTTCTACAGTCTCAGCGTCCTTGGACCCAGGAGAGCCAAACAGGGTGGTCAGAAGGAAGCTGGACTGATAAGGCTCTCCATGCTTGCTAACGGCATCCATTAGCTTCTTTATGTCGCCCTCATACATAGGCTGACCGGCGGCTAGGTCCTTCAGAATCTCGACCCTAGCCGATCGGGTAAGGTGCACCCCAAATCCGCCCTTCATACCCACCAAGAAGTATCTTTCTTTGTACCCTTTCATAGAGGAGGGGACGAATATCAATTTCTTCTTTGGGCGGCTTGTGAAGAAGTACTCTGTCCCGTCGCTCCGACCCGAGATGTAGAAAAAGTGAGTGAAAAGCTCCAGGGTCGGTGCTACCCCCTCTATTTTGCAGAGGATTTTGAAGTACGCCACCGATCTCCAGCCGTTCGGATGTAATTGGTTAGGGGCGAGACCATACCCCCTCAGTATTGCCATTTCGAAGGGGCCCAAAGGAAACCTTAGGCCTGCATCTAGGCTCCAGAGGTGGCAAATGAACCATTCCTTGTTATCTTGGCCAAAGGGCCCTTCTGTCACCGCCATTGAATCTGGGCAGGCCAACACCGATATCTCATCAGAAAGGCCGTACTTAGAGGGAATTTCAGCCACCTCCTCAGCCGTCAGTCGAGAATGTAACTCGACGACTGGTCGCTCCTCATACCAATCCAAAAAGCTTGTGTCTAATGCTTCAGCACTGCTGGAGGCCATCTTCAACAAAAAAGAATGGAATGGATGTGGAAAGAAAGCAAAAGACAAAATGACACAGAAAGCAAAGGGGAAAAAATTACTTACTTGAGAAAGAGGACTTAAGAAATTCGAAGAAGAAGCAAGAGGTAGTTGCAGAAAATTGGGAATCGAAAAGGAATTTTAGCAGAGTTTCAGTAGGGGTCGCAGAAGTAAAGCGAAAATCCTCCTAAAATCCCCTATTTATAAGCCAAAAGTTTCGGGGACACGCCAAAGGTCGTGCCACTTAACAAGCGCCACGTGTCAAAAGATATTATGGCTCTGTGAAGAACGAAGCATCGCCCTTGGTACACGTGCAACATTAAATGGAAACAGCTGTCCAAGCAGGCGTGTCTCCTCAGGAAAGGCGCCTCCTAAATTCAAAAAACGCGCCAATACGCGTCTTCGGATCGGGAATTTTTAGAACTGAACCCATCCGAACGGACCTACAAAGGCAAATTAATGCCCGATCGGACCTATTGAGGGGGGACAAGTGATAACACAGCAAATACCATTTGCTCTAAGGCCCATTCAGCCGGCCCACTCAACTGGCAAGGCCCAAGGCCTATTAACCAAAGGTAGCAGACACGAGCTTCTAGGTAGCGCACAAGCCCGATCGGCTGATGTGACCGCCAGTCCCATCAGCCGCCTGACACAAGGCAGCGCCCATGCCTACCACCTGCTCCTTGTCATGTCGCCGAATACCTACTCTGACAGCCAGTAATCACACCCCAGGCACTCAAGTGTCCCTCAACTATCTCATATAAATAGCCCAGCCAACGATGGCTCCAGGTATTGAATCCAAGACTCTCTCTCTCTAAAAGCACATTCTCTCTCTAAGCTACTAACTTAAGCTTCAGAGTGCTCACGCCTGGTCCGACCGGGCTCTTCTTATTGCAGGGTTTTCTCATCCGATCGGATTGACTTCTCCTCTTGAGATAAAGACATTTTTGGCTTTATCACTTATTTTTAGCGACCTATTTACTAACTGGTCGTTAATTCGGCTGCTAATTCATGTGGGTCTCTAAAATGTGTATTTTCTAGTAGTAAACCTGCATGCCATATTATTCTCGAAGGATAGCCACTCAAATTCAGTACTTGTAAAATAGAGAAGGCTTCCTATTAAACTAATTTTCTAAGAATTCTCATGAGAATTCGGAAAATATGAAAATTCTCCTCAAATCTAAATCAACATATCGATAATTCCAGTAATATTTCATTTTGCTACAATTCTTTTATCCCTCCAAATTTTAAAAGGCCAGTCTTCAATATCTATAATAAAAGTAATAATAAGGATAAAATATATATCCTCATACGTAATACATCAATTAAGAAGTCTGACTAATTAACTAATCTTTCCTACCACCACTTTATATATATATATATATATATATATATATATATATATATATATATATATATATATATAAAAGAACAGGATGAAAAATACTAAATTGGTAAAGATAGAGTGGACATATATCATACAATAATAACAGGGATGAGTTTCAACTGAGAGGGCAAGCTTTTTGTGAAAATTGCAATTAATTTCATTATCAAGTATTAAATTATTAAAAAAAAAAGAAAATTAGCGATAACAGATTCCGTCGCTAATTGATTTTAGTGATGCAATGACTAACCGTCGCAAATAGATCCGTTGCAAGGAATTTTGCAACTAAAATATAAAACTGTCGCTAAAAATAGCGATGGCAAAAACCATCGCTCAAATTAAAAAAATTCCGTTGTTAAATAACTTCTAAAATTAGTTATAGTAAATATTAAAAATTTATTAGCGACAACAAATTTCGTCGCTAAAAATATTAAATTTTTTATTATTATTTTCAATTTAATTTATTATTATTATTATTACATCCAAAATTTAATTTATGTAAATAATAATTATATAATATTATTGACAATATTATTAATTTAAAAAATATATTATTATAGAAGTACATTAAATTGTAAAATTAGGGATGCACAAAATGGTGTCGGTTCGGTTCTGTTCGGTTCGATTTTGGATCGAACCAAGTGGACTGAAAATCGAACTTATATTCCAAACCATTTAAAATAACTAAAAGAAAAATAACATACATAAATTTTTCATATTATGTTACTAATAAATACTAAACAAAATTACACTAAAAAACATACATTAAAAATAAATACAATATAAATTATAATTAATAATACATTCAATGTCCTCCGATCTTGGTCTGATGTCTTTCCTTTTTAAATTTTTAGATGTTTCCTCTGATTTCGTAGCTTGATTGGTCTCGGACTGATTTTGCATCTCACCTTGAGTACATAATTGAAGTCAAGATTTTTATAACAAAAATTAAAGTGCAATTAGTTTGCACTTTTGTAACATACAAATTAACCTATATTTCTTCTACTTTTGCAATTTTAGTACCAATTCATAAGATACTCTTTTCAATAATAACAATAACAATAATAATAAAAATAACAAAATAATAATAATAATAATAATAACAACAACAATACAATAATAATAATAATAAAAATAAAACAACAACAACAATAATAATAATAATAACAACTTACCCTCACCAGAGCCTCGCCGGCGGACAACACCACCACTGAAACGAAGATCGAAGCGTCTGGAGTCACCTGCCGGTGGTCATGTGCTTGAAGGAGGCGCTGTTTGGCCGAAAATAACGTCGGTAGCTTTGGCGCTCCTCTCTCCGATCTGCTTGCTGCCGGAGAGTGGGAGGCATGTCGGGTACGGGCTGAAGCATCTCGACCTGAGGAGTCATTCACTGCTGTCAGTGATGCCACTAGTCACCGAAGGTTGTCGGAACGGGCAAGAGAAGCAAAGTCAACATTTTGTGCCATGTCAGCAAACACATGGCACACAATTTAGTATCATAATATCATATCAATTGAAAATTAATGTGGGACATACCATTTTGAATATAAAGTATACTGTTAAAGATGGATATTACCTACTGAAAATAGATATGAAATTTTACTTGGAATTGATAAATAGAGAATCAGATTTCACAATATATTCATAGTGTATTACATTGATGGAGAAGATTGAGAACTATTATATACTTTAACTTTAAATATATGTCCTATACATTTAAATTCAAAGTATATGGAAAAATACAAGAATTTTCAAGAAAAAATTTTGGTAAATTTAGGTATACCAAAAGCCAGAAATTTAGTATATTAGTGGATATACTTTGCATACCAAAATCTAAATAAGGAATGTCAAATTTGAAATTTGATATACTAGTGGGTATTCCTTAATATACCAAAACTCGAAAAAAGAATTTTAAATTTGAAATTTGGTATACCAGTAGGTTTACTTTGATATATTTAGCTATACTAAAATTCAGAGAAGAAATTTCAAGACTGGAATCACTACAAGAAAATTGACTTTTAACGACCAAAATTTAACGAAAGGATAAAAATTCGGTCGTTAAAATATACAAATAACGAAGGGAAATTAATCCGGTCGTTAGTTCTTAAATTTTATTGTTATATAACGAGGGGATTAAATCCGATCGTTAAAGCAATAAAAATCCGGTTGTTAAAGTATACAAATAACGAAGGAAAATTAATTCGATCATTAATTCTTAAATTTTATTACTATATAACAAAGAGATTAAATCCGGTTGTTAAAACAATAAAAATCCGGTCGTTAATGGTGTGAATTGGTGGGAATTATGAGAAGTAGAAAAAGAAAAGTGAGGGAAAGTCACAGAAGGGAGGCAGAACGGGAAAGAGACCGAGGAAGAGAAAGAGAGAGAGAGAGGGAGAGAGAGAGACGGCGGCACGGCGGAAGGGGCGAGGAGGCTGGCGACGGTCGACGGCGAGCAACCGGCTCCTCGCAACGCTGATCTCGGCGACTTATTCCCCGTCACGACGTCACCATTCTAGGAGAGCGGGATGAAAATGGCGAGCTTCTTCTGCGTTTTTCGACCAGGTCCGGCAGCGAACGACGATACAAATTGCACGACGGGACTCCTGGAGGGTAGGCGAATCTTCCGGTACTCATGGGTGGTCCTCAATCGCCGGCGACGAGCAGATCGGCGTTGGGAAGAACCGAGATCTCCGACGTCGATTCCGGCGAAATGAAGGGCAGTCATGGCGCGTGACCACCAGAAAAGCAACCCCGATGCCTTGAGCTTCCTTTCGGTGGTTTCGGTGCCTCCGGTGGAGCTCCGGCTAGACTTCGGCGAGGCTCCGGCGACGGTGAAGGGACCAAAAATAGCAGAAAAATTTGTAAGTGGCTACCAAACTATTTTTCCAAGTGATTTTTACATGAATTAAATTCGTTAAGGAGTGATTTTATAGTTACAGTGTGTGTTGTTATGGTTTACTGAATTGATTGGTAAATCGACTATGTTATTTGAGTAATTGGTTTGATTAAAATGCTCCGTCTTCTTGTTAAATCACTGTCTTTAATTGCTAAAACCTCACCTTCTGTTATTGTTTGGCTGGGTTGAATTTTGGAAAAAACCTCGCTTTATTTATATTTGTTGGAAAAAAGTCCAAATTGGGTGAAGCTGAATACTTTTTGTCATTCGGTAAAATCTAATTTTCGTTTATTTTTGTATAGGAATTGTATTAGAAATTCATGTCGTATAAATCAAGAAAAAATCAATCTTTACCCGAAATACATTAGTCTTTAATCGACAACCAGTGGCTTAGATTGGTTTTGACTTTAAAGTATGCTTCAACTGAATTAAATTATAGTTTCTTCAATTTGCTTACATCTTTGATAGTTTTCAATCCTCATCATTAGTTAATTCCATGTCGAAAGAATTCTATCCTCAAGCAGGTGCTTGCACCCAATGAAAATATTAGCAAAACTAGAATTTGTTCTTCAATGATTTTCCCATGTTTACAATCTATCAGCATTCTGCATAGAATTCTGTATGGAAGAATTTCAAGTCCTATATCATAGTATTAGCAGGCTACTATAAACCATTGAATGTATAGTTGTCATACAACTCTAATTTCAATACTGTATTCAGTTGAGGACATTAACAGAGATATTGGGTCTGGAACTGATAATTAATTTTCTTGGTGAATATATCAACTTTAACAAGAAATTCTTGAAGAATAAAGAGGTTGTCTACTTTTTCTTTCAGGTTCTGTGCCCCCATATCAATTATCCAGCACAAAAGTATATATCTCTAATAGTTCCTGCATACAATGAGGAGAATAGGCTTCTGGGAGCACTTGATGAAACCATGAAGTAGGTTTGAGCATATTAATTTAACTCTAGTGTAGCTTTTTAGCCTGGTATTTATTTATTTATTTATATACGTTTTTAACCATTTTGGAGCATGGTGGATGGAAGAAGAGGTTTGAGTGTTTAACATCTTAGTGTATTGCCTGGAAATAGAAAAGATGATAAGAAAAAAGAAAACACAAACACATGCTGTGAACATTACAATTTATTCATTCATTATCATTTTATGGATTTGTAACATGTGCAAGAAATAAAATGGCCTCAAGCTCACACAATTAAGCAAATAGAAACCAGTACATGAGGTGTCTTATTTGTAGCATGGAGCTGTAAATGAGCACACTCAAATGCTGTGCTCCACACAATTTCCCGTGCTGTTATAACTTGGTAGCTTATTGCTTCTTGTTTCCTTATGATGCATAATGGAAATGGGGCCTGAGTTATCTGGTCATAAATTGTCTCTACAGTTGTTTATGTAATTAGTGACTAATGAAAAAGATATATACATTATTACAGCATAATGATGCCTATGTCTTTACTTTGTAGTTATCTTCAACAACGAGCAGCAAAGGATAAGTCATTTACTTATGAGGTATAATTTTATTCATCTAATTTCCTGGATATCCTAAGTTAATTTTCACTGCTAGTTATGAATGATTGTGATAGCAAAGAAGCTCAATTAATCCTAGTAGTGATTGCAACAAAGTCATGTTCATTTTCAGGAATCCTAGTTAGTTTTCTACATCCATTATGTAAATCATTCCTTGAGTATGTTGTTGATGTTATCGTTCGAGCTTTGCTAACCAATACTGCTTGGACTTGAGTGCTGTCTATTTTAATATTTATCATTGATTGTCCTACTTCACTATACAATCTCTTTTATTTGACACTTGTTTACCACACAAGATTTTAGTTGACTAATTTTAATGTGCATACATGAATTTAAGGTAGATTAGCTGTTATTTAGATCTTTTAAATGAGCTGTGCACACAAGTTCATGCCAAAGCTTTTCTGGTTCTGTTCAGTGTTAGGAAACACGTAATTGGTGGTTGGGAGTGGGGGGTCTCATAGGGAGTTAGCTTCTTGAAGTCAGATCTTGCTTCTTTCTTTTTATTGTAAACTTTAATGTCTTAACTAACACAACAAATGTACTCCAAATATCGATTTCTTTCATGAAGAGGACTATCTAGTTTTTATTATAGTTATTAGTATTTATCTTTAATTCTAACTTTGTCAGTATTAATATTTCTAAAATTAAATTATTATTTATTTATTTATTTATTTATTAATTTTTTAATTTCCTGACCTCACCAAAGGCCTTATAGATATATTGCTTCTCTACCTCGAAGGTCATAAATTGCCCATACTTTCTATTATTGATGTTTTTATTTGTGCCCGTGAATATTCATAGAATTTCTAAATGATTGGGAGGATTATCCCAATCTAGGCATATTCCCAATCCTCAAGTCACTCTCTCTTCATAATCTGCTCCAGGTTTGGCAATTTTCTGTTCCTTAAGTTTCGTAACTTTTTTTGAAAGAATCGATTATACTTTTTTGTTGGAACTTGATAGTGATTTGAATGTCTAATTGAGAAATTAACTTGAATGCAGCTTGAAGGGACATATAATTCTCCTTATCTTGGTTTGCTTTTCGTTTTGGTTTACATTCCAAGTAAGCTCTCTCCTTCTTAGTATTTTGTTTTTACTTACCTTTGATTTCTTTGATTTTTTTTTTATTGCTGAATTGCTGATTTCTTTCTCTATGAATTTTTTTGTGAATTGCTTATTGGTTTCTCTATGATTTTTTTGTGAATTTCTTTTTCAATGCTTCTGAATTGCTGATTGCTTTCTCTATGAATTTTTTGTTAATTTCTTTCTCAATGCTTTCTGAATTGTTGGTTGCTAAAGCTGCTATTATAATCACCTCCTTCTTCTTGAACTTCTCTCTAGATTATCGTTCCAGCCTACCAATATAATCTAGTAGGAAAAAGTCGCTACTCATGGTAAGTTTGTGTTGAAAGTGTCTGGTTCTTTTAATTTCCTAGCGAGTAAACCATTTTCCTTTATTTTTGGTTAATGTTTCACTGTTTCATGTGCCCTCATATTTGCCTCTCTTTTTCTGATCTCCTACAGTTTAAATTTGCTCAATTATCTGTATTAATGCATTTATTTGTATGTGATTGCCCAAACTATATCAACTGCTTCTTACCTCTTGTGTAATAGATGCCAATTAAGCCTTCATATGAATGCATGATGCATGTATTCCATATTAAATCCTTCCTTGTATTAATGGACATCCATCTTAGCATTCTAGTCTTGAGCACTTGTTGTTACTTCTCTACCTAACATGTCCTGTCATGCAGAGTGGCTGGCTGAACTGTCATCCTATAAACCTTTCCTTTGATTTAGATGTTATTCAATCGCTTAGGAATCATTTCAAATATATATGTATAACGAGCTTCTATTATATGTCTCAATTTTATATATGCTGCTGTGATTTATGGTGGACATCGTTATTCCTTTCCCCTTTTTATAGAGTATGTGTA
Source organism: Excoecaria cochinchinensis (assembly GCA_947683425.1). Taxonomy (NCBI): domain Eukaryota; kingdom Viridiplantae; phylum Streptophyta; class Magnoliopsida; order Malpighiales; family Euphorbiaceae; genus Excoecaria; species Excoecaria cochinchinensis. Next base: position 431,663 of record CANTUQ010000049.1, on the reverse strand, counting down.
GGCCAATTTTGCAAGTGCTCAATACTTCAAACTATTAATACATGTCATGAATGTATGAGAAACACATTGTAGATGTATCTATACAAATCTAGAAGAGACATTTGAGAAAAGCAATACATGCTAGTTTCTAAAGCAGTGAAGATCCTCAACTCTTATAGAATTGTAGGTGATTGTAATTATACAACTAAGCTTTTTATCCCATAATCACAAGGTGATCATATATACACACATATATAGATATACACACACACACACACACACAATTATTCTGATTTTGGTGAAAACAACTTCACCCTTAAAGTTTCAACCTCATTTTAACTACGATGTTTTCCATATATGCTTGACATGTCAATTTAAAACTGTTTTGTGTTCAAGTATCTGGATGGAACTGCAAGATTCTATCGGCAAACAATTATTTTAGGTCATTGGTACTCTTGCCATTTTAATCTCCTACTACATGTAGGTTTTGATAGTCTTACATAATTAATCATAAAGGCAAATCAGTGGTTCATACCAGTATTGTAATTGCTTGATTATGTAAGTGGTTAATTAATGTGCTGTACATTCTTATTTCAGATATTAATGCTTTGTTCAATCACTAATGTGTCAACTACCAAGGGAAGGTGTGTTTATTATTCCCCTATTTTTTTGTGTGTTTTGCACATACATCTTGGTTTTTTATTAAATTTCTACGCCCTTGATCATTATGGGTTGGTTGCATTGAGTCTGGAAAGGGTATCACTCAATTGAAAGAATCGTGGATTTAATTTCTAATAAAGTGTGGTTTCAATTTAGTATCTGTAATTGGATTTAAAGTCAAATTTTTTGCTCATACAGTTGTCTCCCCATTTTAGTGTAAGTTCTATTCTATTATTTTTATTGTTATAATGACATTATAATGCATTAAACTTATGATTATTTTTTATTTTTTCTTTGCAGTCCTTTTCATTTTTTGGATATTTTGAAGTGTATATACAATTACACTTGATGGACTTTGGATATTTTGAAGTGTATATATAATTACACTAGCTTGTTGGGAGATTTTGAATATTTAAGGTAAATTATATTTTAAATTAAAAATATTAAATTATTTGGCCTTTTGATTTATTGCTTTTGTGCATGAATTTTAATTATAAATTTATGTTTTAAATTCTACAGGTTTTACAAAACAATGGACAATGAAGATATAAGGTTCATTATGCATTCTTCTAGAATTTTCTAGGTGAATAGAGAATGATATAGATAGGAGCTGTTTTTATATTTTATACTTGTATATGATACAATGTCAACCAATTTCGAAATATCGATATATTTATATATTTCGTATCTGATATTTTGCAATCTATGAAAAAACTATTTATTATAATTTTGGATATGTATATGTGCGTGAATGATGTGTACAGGTAATAGTCAAATAAAATATTTTATTTATAGTGAATACAGCAAAAGAAAAAATTTGTCGATAAAAAGTATCTTCAACTACCAAAAATTCCTTCGTTGAAAGCGAATAACATTAGTAAAGGGAAAATCCAATCGGTAAAACAGTATTTTTAACGAAAGGAAAGGTTGAAAAGTGAATATAATTAACGAAAGGAAAATTCGGTCGCTACAAAATATTTTTAACGACTGGAAATCTTTTCGTTGAAAGTGAATATAATTAACGAAGGAAAAATTTGGTCGCTAAAAGGTATTTTTCACGACCAAAAATCCATTCGTTAAAAGTGAATATAATTAGCGAAAGGAAAATCCGGTCGCTAAAATGTATCTTTAACGACCGGAAATCCCTTCGTTGAAATTGAATACAATTAGCGAAGAGAAAAATCGGTCGCTAAAAGGTATCTTTAACGACCGGAAATCCATTCGTTAAAAGTGAATATAATTAGCAAAGGGAAAATCCGGTCGCTAAAAATCAATTTTCAACGACCGGAAACGTTCCGGTCGTTAAAGACATTAACGACCGGATGCAATATCCGGTCGTCTATACCTTTAACGAAGGGGCTTTTACCGACCGGATTTTCCGGTCGTTAAAGGTTTTTAACGACCGGATTTTAACTTTTAACGACCGGATTTTCCTTCGTTAAAGAGCATTTTTCTTGTAGTGAATTTAGTAAAATTGGAGCAAATTCATGTTTTAAAATGACTTCAAGTTCATATCACAAAATGTATTAAATGCAGAATGAATTTTAATTGATTGGTGGATATCAAGTGATCCTACACCTCTAAAGCCTTTTCATTCAAGCTTTAGACAGTGCCTTTTCATGGGTAGAATATGTAAAATGATAAAATTCCAAAATCCCTATGGTCACAACAAATAATTTCGATAATAATGTATTACGGATTTTAATCATAACTACAAATTTTAATAAAATAATGTATTACAACTATAATGAAAACACAATTTCAAATAAAAATAACTTTTCCTTTATCTTGCTTATGATGATCAATATCTTTTCTTTTTATGTCTTTTTGGAGGTACTTCAGATTCATGCTCAATGTTTTGCTTTGCTAAACCATGATAATATAAAGAGATTGCTCTCCATTGACATTTTCATTTGCAGGAATTGCTGCTTTGACTTGCATTTGAATGCATGTTTTCATGAACATCTACTTTTTCCATGCTGCAATAGTACATTATTCAAATCTTACAAGTAATTACCATCACAAACAAATTAAACATTGTTAATTAAAAATGAGCATATCTTATGAACTCAAATGAAGAAAACTTAAGAAATAAGCAAATTAAAATAAAAAGGAAACTATAAAAGTTAAGCCTTATAATTTAGAAAACCCATAAGTAAATAAATAGAATCATCCCTTAATAAATTGTTGCTCCATCCATTGTCAACAGATAATGAAAAGAAACTCGAATAATCAATTTCACTCTAAACATCAAATTATACACTTGCGGAAAGAGACCACCTGGAACACTTAAAAACTAATTTGTAGTAAAAACAATGAAACTTTACATCTTCTATGATAGCCATATGTAAATAGGTTGTAATTATGTAATTTACTCTGTTTCCTTTACTGCCCTTTGTAGATTGTATAAATATTTACCTCAGTGGAATACAAAGCAGCGTGGCCCCATTTCCACATGGTATCAGAGCAAAACCTAAAATCTCTTTCTACCATGTCAACATGTCAAGTAGCCGCCACCTCCTCCATTGATGGTGTCATTGTCTCTACATGCCCCATCATCACCGACTGTCCCACCACAATAAATCCTGCTATTACCGATTCCATCATCAATAATACGACTCTCACTTCCATGCCTTTGCATTCAAACGGAGTATTTCCTAACTCCACACAACCCTTTGCCCAATCCTCTCAATTCATACCCTCTCAAACCTTTCCAAATCTGTCAGGCCACCTTACAATTAAACTGAATTCCACCAATTTTATTCTATGGAAAGCACAGATTACTTCACTTCTGCGTGGTTGTCAGCTTGCACACCACATTGATGATAAGAGTCCTATTCCACCCAAATACTTGGATAATCACACTCCAAATCCATTATTTGAAGTGTGGGAACAACAGAACCAGCAGGTATTGAGCTGGATAACTGCTTCTGTTTCTGAAAATTTACTGCCACAGATTGTTAATGCAGAGACTGCTCAAAGCGCCTGGAACAAGCTTGTTCGTGCTTATTCCTCTGGGTCGCGATCGCAAATTCAAAATTTACGCAATCAGTTGCACAGCCTTAGTCGAGGGAATGACAGTATCTCGACATATATTTTAAAGGCCAAAGGTATTTATGATCAACTTTGCTCTTTTGGTTATTTCATTAGTGAGGATGACCTTGTAGATGCTGTTATGTTGGGTCTGGGAAGTGAGTATAGACCATTTGTTAGGGCCATTGAGGCTCGTCTTGAAGCCACAACCTTTGATGATTTGTTTGGACTTCTGTTAAGTGAGGAAAGACAACTTACACGAGATGCTTTGGAAAAAATTCCACCTATTGCTCTTTTTAATGCCAGAAATTCTCATAGTAGAGGTAGAGGCCGTGGAACCCGAAGCAACAGGGGAGGTCGAACCACTGGGAACACTAATCCTCGTGGGAATACTTTTTCTCATAATTCTTCAGTTTCTCACAATTCTTCAGTTGAGAGCACAGACCACTCGCAGATAATTTGCCATAACTGCAGGGGTATTGGTCACATATCCCGCACCTGTTCTTCCCCTAAACTCTCCATTAAGCCCAACTCTAACTTAGCTGCCAGCCCCTCCACTACCCAACCATGGATTGTTGACTCAGGTGCTACTTATCATTTAACTTCTGATTTGGGTAATCTGAACATCCACTCTGAATATCAAGGACCTGATGAAGTTACTATTGGTAATGGTTCTAAACTCTCTATCTCTAAAATTGGTAACTCATCCTTCTCTATTGGCTCTCAATCATATAAATTTCGTGACATTTTATTTGTTCCAAAATCTTCCAATAATTTATTATCTGTTTATGCTCTCACTAATGCTAATCCTGTCTCGGTTGAATTCTTTTCTGATTATTTTGTCATCAAGGATTTAGCAACGGGGATGGTTCGCTTCTGAGGCCAGAGTAACAACGGATTATATTCTCTTTGTTTATCTGCTTCACAACATAAATCAGCTAGTTTAGCTTTGTTATCTACTTGGCATGATCGTTTGGGACATGCTTCTTTTGATACTATTAAACAATTACTTTCATTGAATAAAATTTCTGTTTCTTCTTCTCGTACTTCATTATGTTCTTCATGCTGTATTAGTAAGAGTCATAAATTACCATTTGTCTTATCTGAATCTGTCTCTTTTGGTCCCCTTGATTTAATTTGTGCTGATGTTTGGGGGCCAGCTCCTGTGTTATCTATTGATGGTTATTCCTATTATGTTGTCTTTCTTGATCATTACAGTAAGTATTCTTGGGTTTATTTTCTTAAACGAAAAAGTGATGTACATTCTGTTTTTGTTCAGTTTCGTACCCTTGTTGAAAAATATTTTAATCGACCCATAAAGGTTTTTCAATCTGATGGTGGGGGCGAATTTATGGCCTTAACCTCTTTCTTACGTGATCATGGCATTTCACATAGAATTTCTTGTCCTTATACACCCGAACAAAATGGAACCGCTGAACGCAAACACCGAAATATTGTTGAGCATGGCTTGACATTACTACATCGTGCAAATATGCCTCATAAATTTTGGACCTATGCCTTTGATACAGCCACATACCTCATTAATCGTACGCCCATGCGTCAACTTAAGCATCTCACACCTTTTCAACAATTATTTGGTGATCCTCCTGATTATATGTCTCTTCGTGTATTTGGATGTCTTTGTTTTCCTTGGTTAAGGCCTTATACTCACCATAAGTTTGATGATAAATCTCGCCCTTGCATCTTTATGGGTTATAGTAAACTTCACAAAGGTTACAGATGTTTTGATACTGTCTCCTCCAAATTTTTTGTCTCACGCCATGTTTTGTTTGATGAACAGGTGTATCCATTTTCGAAGTTAACTCCTGAGCAGCATCCTGAGTCTAGCAATTCACAGCCACCTAGCTCTACCTTACCTATTGTTTTCCCACCTGTACTCTCTCCACCTCTTCAAGCCACCAGCACCACAGCCCCCATCCTCTCTTCGTCTGCCCCAATTGACCCTTTGCACTCCACTGGCATGCCAACTTTACCCTCCAACTCCAACCCTTCTAACCCCTCTACATCCCCCTCTGCCTTGTCTATTCCGTCTCCTCCTGACTCCATTAACCTCCAAGTCGATCTTACACACTACAACCCTCCAAATTCCTCCACCACTGTCTATCTTCCATCTCAAATTCCTACCACTCAGCCCCAACCTCCTATTCCTTCCCGCCAAATGGTCACTAGATCCCAAACAGGAAAATTAAAACCAAAGCAACCCAAGGCTTTCCTACACTTGACTGAACCCACATCCTTTCGTCAAGCTTCTCAACATGCTCATTGGCGTCAAGCCATGTCTGAGGAATACAATGCTTTAATCTCCAATGGTACATGGGTGTTGGTTCCTCCTCATGCTTCTCAAAACTTAGTTGGCTGCAAATGGGTTTATCGTGTTAAACAGAAGTCGGATGGCTCTATTAATCGTTATAAGGCCCGTCTTGTAGCTAAAGGCTTTCATCAACGTCCTGGCATTGATTTTTTTGAGACTTATAGTCCAATCATTAAACCTGCCACAATTCGACTTCTTCTATCTATGGCTGTCTCATTTGGTTGGGAATTAATTCAACTAGATGTCTCAAATGCCTTTCTTCATGGCAATTTAGAAGAAACTATCTTTATGCAACAGCCTCCAGGTTATGTGAATCCTCAATTTCCTCATCATGTTTGTCAACTTAAGAAATCTTTATATGGTCTTAAGCAGGCACCTCGTATGTGGCACAAAAGGCTCACCGACACTCTTAGTTCCTTTGGGTTTTTTGGTTCAAAATCAGACACTTCATTATACTTCAAATGTGTTGGTAATCTTCGTCTCTTTTGCTTAATCTATGTTGATGATATTCTGGTTTTGGGCAATCACCCTGGTGCTATTGCTGACCTCATTTCGCAATTACAACGTCAATTTGCCATTCGGAACCTTGGTTCCCTTTCTTATTTTCTGGGTGTTGAAGCCACTTGGTGCAAATCTGGTTTACTCCTCACTCAGAAGAAATACATTCAAGATCTTCTTCATCGAACTAATATGACTGGGTGTAAAGGTATTACCACTCCCACTTGTGTCAAAGAGAAATTAATGTTGGGATTAGGGGATCCATATTTTGATCCTACTGGTTATCGTTGTGCTGTTGGGAGTCTACAGTACCTATCTCTAACTCGTCCTGATATTTCCCATGCTATTAATAAATTATCTCAATTCATGCATGCTCCTACTACGGTTCACTGGCAGGCTGTCAAACGTGTTTTACGGTATCTTTCATGCACCGTTTCTCATGGTCTTTTTATTCATAAAGAGTCCGATTTTTTTCTTCATGGTTACACTGATGCTGACTGGGCGGGCAGCCTTGATGATAGGAAATCCACCACAGGTTTTGCTATCTATTTAGGGCACAATCTTGTCTCATGGAGTTCTAAGAAGCAACGCTTTGTTGCTCGCTCATCTACTGAAGCTGAGTATCGGGCATTAGCCACCGGTGCCTCTGAAATTGGGTGGTTACAAATTTTGCTGACTGAAATTGGGTTCAAACTTCCGCACTCACCTCAACTTCAGTGCGATAATCTCTCAGCCACGTACTTAACTTTGAATCCTATTTATCATCAGCGTAGCAAACATTTAGAAGTGGATTTTCACTTTGTACGTGATCGGGTATCCAAGGGTCTTCTTCGAGTTTCTCATGTTTCCACACATGACCAAGTTGCTGATGTTCTCACTAAACCTTTATCCAAGGATCGGTTTCTTTCCTTTCGCTGCAAGTTGCGCATCTGCCCAGCTCCTGCTCAACTTGAGGGCGGGTGATAGCCATATGTAAATAGGTTGTAATTATGTAATTTACTCTCTGTTTCCTTTACTGCCCTTTGTAGATTGTATAAATATTTACCTCAGTGGAATACAAAGCAGCGTGGCCCCATTTCCACATTCTATACCTCTTATAGAATATAGAATAATTTGTAATGTGCATAATTTACTATGACATTTTTTACATGAGAAAATTTCATTAATTAGAAATACAACGGTATTCGATAAGCACCTAATGTATGAAGCAGCAGTCAACGCAGCTCTCAAAAATAAATAAATAGAATTTGCTTGTATGGGGGGAGGAAAAACTTAGTTATGCAAAATACTAACATATCTAGCTTCTTTTGAAAAATGTTGTATATGGGTTGGAATAATCTTTATCTGAAATTTAGATTTTATATGCAACCACCTAATCAAGTTTAGTAAATGGATTTTGCTATCATTGATAAGTTTTGTTCTGTGAAGTGATAGCACTTAATTATAGGCTGCACCATTGAAACTTCGTGGGCCATGGAGTTATGCAGCGTTAAGTTTTCTAAATGACTTCACTTTTACATACACACATATTATATAATATATATGTATATATATATACTCATGAATTGGTGGACTTTAGTGATCTCCAAAATGTCTATATCATATGAATTTATTGCCACCGTAATGCCTACAAGTTGTTTTGTTATTTTTCAAAAGGGAAAAACACTGGCAAATTTTTAACTAATACCTTAATATTTATTTCTCAACATCAAATTTTCATAGCTTCATATACACTTTGCCTCTTCCATAATTATTTCTACATGTGGAATTTTCATTCTTACTTCACTTGCCTTCACTTTTCTCCATGTGGGTTTGTTTAGTTGCCACGTGCACCGATTTTTTTAAATATAATTAATTCCAAACTAGCATAGTGCTGGAAAGTTCCATAGACATATATGTTATTAGACTTCAATTATTAAATATTTATTTTTGTTATTAGCATCCAAAGGTGGAAAAAAATATAAATTAGAGGAAATTACTTATAGCAAGACATAATTGCAAGGATAGATCATGAGTCTCCCGATATTATTGATATTTTTAATCCGGTTCAGAGGATTCGTAAACGAAGAGCTTAATGTGAAAAAAACAAAAAAGTTGAAGAGTTCAATGTTGCGAAATATATTTTCAGAGATTTAATAGCAAAATCTCGAAAAATTTAAGAGGTTGTAGGTGTTTTTTTCCGATTTATCAAACTACCTGAAATATTGATACCTTTATAACTCAATAGCACGACTATATTATAGAGGAGAGTGAATATTCCCATCGAGTAAAAAAGGATAGAGAAGAGAAATTGTTATTCAAGTTTCATTTGCACAGAAATACAATAGTACATCAGACAAAGTTCAGATAAATAGTTCATGAATACCATTTCAATATGCTGCTGAATTATTCCTTCCCACGTACTCTTATATATAACTTTTTGAAATAAAAAAGGAACTAGAAATTTTTCTTGGCCTAACCCAAAGGCGACTCCCTAGCAAATGCAAACAAAGGCTACCAAAATTTCAGGGAAGGTTATTCCTGTTTTGTTGCGTAGATTGAAGTTTGAAAAAGTTATCCCTGATTGAGCACAATGCTCTTGCTGCATCACTTATGTCCATTCGGTCATTGGGCGATTCGACAGAGCATGCTACTCCAATTTCAAAAATTGAAATCAACCATTCTTGCATCTTATTTCTCATCATTTCAGAATGGGTTGGATTTCTGTTATTATCACCTTCACTAGCCTTGTATATTAGGTAGGGATCTGTTATTTGAAGTACTTGCTCTGGCAATGCCATCTTTGTGAAATTATGAAGGTTAACACCATTCACAAATGCATCATTGGTGGGTCTCTTGCCTGTGAACATCTCCAAGAGCAGTATCCCAAAGCTGTGCATGTCCCCTTTTGTGCTTGCCTTACTTCCCATTGCATATTCTGCACTTGCACATACCGACTAGATATAATTAAATTTGTAATATGATTAGTAAGCACAAGTGTAGGAGAAGAAAACATAGGAAAGATAGGACTTAATTACCAGGTGCAGCATAACCAATTGTCCCCTTTAGTCCAAGGGAACTAGTTTGATTTTCACTTTCTTTTGGGAAAAATTTCACTAATCCAAAATCTCCAAGGTGAGCAACCATGTCATCATCAAGAAGAACATTACTTGGTTTCACATCACAATGAATTATAGGCATTTGGGAGTGGTGATGGAGATAATCAATTGCAGAAGCCACATCATTAGAAATATTTAGCCTTTGAAGAAAGCTTAATCCCTTTGATTCACTGCCTTCTTCAGCTTCTCTTGGCAATATGTGCAGCCATTTATCCAAGCTCCCATTTGGCATAAATTCATAAATAATAGCTTTGAAGGAATTACCTTTAAAATCAATACTGGAACATGCAGATATGACTTTCACAAGGTTGCGGTGCTTAATGTTCTTTAAGGCTTCGCACTCTGCAATAAAACTTTTGGAGGCTCCTTTATGTTGTAGATTAATCACTTTCACTGCAACAATATTGCTATCTTCTTCCTCCTTGAGAATGCCTTTATACACGTGTCCGAAGCTTCCTTCCCCTAGCAAATTGGCTAAAGAAAAGCCATTAGTTGCTTTGAGGAGCTGTTGATAAGAAAGCTGCAAAATTGCAATCTGAGAGAACGATGGTAAAGATGTTTCTTTCCTTCCCTTTTTCTTATACCAGCATAATAGAACAAGCAATATCAGGACACCTCCTGCAACCGCACTGGCTATAAGGATCAATTTGAGTGATAACTCCAGTTTTGAGTGCTTGGATCTTTTTATCTGGCACAAAGGCAAATGAAATTCTGCTAAACCTCCGCAAAGCTTCTTGTTATCTGTTAGTGAAACTGCTGTTGCATTGTTGAAAATGCCGTCAGTTGGCAAACTCCCCTCGAAGTGATTGTAAGACAGGTTTAAGGATTGCAAAAGTGGTAAATTCTGAAAATATTTCGAAATTTTACCAGAAAACCTGTTGTGTGAAAGATCCAGTATTTTAATGCTTTTCAAAGAATTTAGAGCTTGTGGAATGCTTCCATTAAAAGAATTTCCACTCAAATTCAAGTATTCCATGGATACCCAACTACCAAGGGCAGCATGAATCACCCCATGGAATTGGTTTTTGGATAAATCTAGTGCGACAAGACTCTTCAAGTTGCCATCTTCAAAGGGAAAGCGACCACTAAGATGGTTGTTAGACAAGTTCAAAACGATTGAGAGGGTTGTTATCCTGAGGATTTGTTGGGGCACATCTCCTGTTAGCCTATTTTTGGAAAGATCCAACTCTAACAAATTCTTACACGTTCCAAGGGATGAGGGTATGCTGCCTTGCAACTTGTTGGATTCTAAACGGAGAATAGTGAGTCTGGTTAGGTTTCCAATAGAAAAAGGGATTGTTCCTGAAATATTATTTGCCCCCAGGCTCAAGGCTCCTAATTTTGTAAGATTGCCAATAGATTCAGGAATGGGACCAGTTAATTGGTTTAACTCCAACCCAAGACCTACTAAATTGGTTAATTTTGCTATCCCTGGGGGTATGGTGCCTGATATGAGATTACCTCCAAACAAAATATTTTCCATTGTTGCTGGGAGGTTGGCTACTTTTAGCGTACCTCCAAATCGGTTCAAATATAAACTAACTAGCTCTAGTTTGCTACTATTTAGACTAGTTAGAAAATCTAGATCTTCAAGTGACCCAGATCCCAGACTATTGTTTGCAAAGTTTAGCCACCTAAGATTTTTCAGGGCACTAAAATCGAGAGACACCTTTCCTGTAAAGTGATTACTATTTATGGCAAAATAATCTAGCTTTGAAGCATTGACTATTGATTTTGGAATAGGACCAGAAAAATTGTTATAAGAAATGGAAAATCTTGACAGGTTTGGAAGATGGATGGCTGAGTTTTGTGGGAGAACGCCATGCAGTTGATTATATAATACCTGAAAGTTGTCAAGAGAGGAGATGTTGAAAATTGAAGACGGAATTGTACCAGAAAAGCTATTTTGATACAGTCCTAGAAACACTAAGCTTCTTAGGTGGCCTAGAGTTTCAGGAATTCTCCCTTGTAAATGATTCAATCCTACAGAGAGTTTCTCAAGATGTGAAAGATTTCCAAAGGAATCTGGGAGTCCTCCTGACAGGGAGTTGTTGTAAAGGACTATCACCTTGAGCTTCGATAAGTAGCCAAGTTGCTCAGGTATCTTCCCAACAAGATTGTTGCCACGAATATCAAGTTCAATGAGGTTGGAGCAATTGGAAAGGTTGAGTGGAATTATGCCTGTGAATGTATTATTGCTGAGATAAAGAATACGTAATCTGGATAATTTTCCAAGTTCATTTGGAATTTCACCACTGATTTTGTTTTCTTGAAGGTAGACTCCCCTAAGAAAACTGAGATTTCCTATGGCAGGTGACAAGGAACCTCTCAATTGTTGGAAACTTAGATCAAGCTCAATAACCCTTTGATGCTTACGACCACATTTGACACCGAACCAATTGCACATGGAAATAGAATTGTTCCATGAGGTTGTTACGCCCATGGGATCATGAATCTTTGACTTTATGGTTAGTAACGCCTCCCGGTCTCTTTCACTTTCATTCGTTGCGATGGACTCGGAGAAAGATAGTAATAAGAAGGTGATGCACAAGAGAAGAATGGCATGGCTGTTACCGGAGAAGAGATAGTCCATGACCACCATTCAACGCAAATGCTATGCTTGAATTTGTTATTTTGTTAACTGGTTAACTCATACATTTTATAGGGAATTGGCCATAGGAAAGTCAAAGAAAGATATCAATTAATTATAGGCATGGATGCTTAGACATTTTATAGGAAATTGGCCATAGTTGATGGTTGGGAAAGTCAAAGAAAGATATCAATTAATTATAGGCATGGATGCTACCAGTAGCTATTCTTGTAATTCAAGAATATTGCTTGTCAGTTCTGATGAAACATCGATCCTGGAATAGCTGAGCACCGAACGTGCCCTCTAGTGAACCTCTCATCAATGTTGCACTATTTTATTCCTCTTAGTACTGGCTGTTTCATCCATTTTGTTTAGCTAATAGCAGATCTCTAAGATATTTAACAGGCATCAGCATTGAAACTTCGTGGGCTTGGATTTAATCCGCTGTGGACTTGTATATGGCTCCTGAGTTGGTCAAAACGGTATAAATCCTGTGAATATATTGCCCCCCTGAATGCCTACAAATTGCTCTGTTATTTTCCTTTATGATTTCTCAACGTTGAATTTTTGTTCTTTCCTCCACTATATATAAAGCATTAAAAACTTGAAATTGAACAACTACAGTGGCCATAGTTCGATTTTAACCAAAAATCAAACTGAATCAAATTATTTTGATTTATCAGTTTAGCTTCATTTAGTATAATATGTAAATTTTAGTTTATCAGTTCGGTTAATAACAAAAAATTCGCAAAATTTGATTTTTTTTTTAAAATGCCTTTGTTTGTCTATCAAGCTTTTGTGAAAATTGCAATTAATTTCATTATCAAGTATTACGTCTTTTCCAAGTTATCTCTTTCTTTCTCTATCCCACATATCCTCCGAACAAATTTTATTTTCTTTTAAACAAATTCCCACTCTTCCTTTATTATATATATATATATATATATACACACATGTATATAGGGTTATTCTCATTTGTTTTCATATATCCCCATTCTGAAACTGAAAAGATGATCTCTTCAATCGGATCCAGTTCCGAGTCAGGCAGAGCATTACACAAGTAAGATATTCAGTCATTCCATATATACTGTAAAGCATAAATTATTCTTTACTTTGGTTTACTTTGGTAATAAGGTACATTGAGATTGCAGAAGATCCATACATATATAGCTAGGCAATTTGAGCATATTTATGGCATATGTGATGAATCCAGCACAATAGGAGGGCTGTTAATTATCGTTTACCAACATTAATAAAATTAATTATACGTACATATAAGAGAATATCCAATTTTTGTGTTGTCCTGTTGTCTTATTATTATTATTATTAATGCGTAATTTTTTACTCGTCCATGAAATATATATATATATATATATATATATATATATATATATATATATATATATATATAATATAATTATATATAATTACTATATATAATGAAATTTTATTGATTAATGTAATTATATGAGTATATAATTACTTTACTCTTTAATTTCATTTACTTTTAGTTTCACTTAACCGGTACTCATTTATTTTTGCACAATATCCATATAAGTATGTAAATTAATAATATAATTTTATAAAGTTATTATATATAATGAAATTCTACTAATTAATGTAATTATATAAGTATATTATTATTTTACTAATTAATTTTATTTACTTTCACTACAAGAAAAATGAAAAATAGAGACAAAAAATAGAGACGGAAATTTTTCCGTCTCTAAATAGAGACGGAAATCAGTTTTCCGTCTCTAAATAGAGACGGAAAATATTTTCCGTCTCTAAATAGAGACGGAATTAATTTTCAGAGACGGAAAAATTTCCGTCTCTATTTTTCGTCTCTATTGATCGATTCCCTCCAAAATTTGAGACCGAAAATAGAGACGGAAATTTTTTCCGTCTCTAAATAGAGACCGAAACAATTCCGTCTCTATTTAGAGACGGAAAAATATTTCGGTCTCTAAATTTAGAGACGGAAAGCAATTTCCGTCTCTACGATCTCTAAATTTAGAGACGGAAAGCAATTTCCGTCTCTAAATTTAGAGACGGAAATTGCTTTCCGTCTCTAAATTTAGAGATCGAAATATTTTTCCGTCTCTAAATAGAGACGGAATTGTTTCGGTCTCTATTTAGAGACGGAAATATATTTTCCGTCTCTATTTAGAGACGATATAATCGTGCGGTCTCTAAATAGAGACGGAAAATTAATTTCCGTCTCTATTTTAGGGATATTAGTGAGAATTAAGCTAGAATTAAGTGGGGTATATGAGTTGTAGCAGAATAATAAAATAGAAAGGAAAGGGGAGAACACAGTGTGAACGGGGAAAGGGAGAACGGAAAACCGAAGAGAGAAAGAGAGGAAGAGGGGGCGGAGCACGGCGGGAGGGGGCAGAGCAGCTAGCGGTGGTCGACGGCGAGCAGCGGCTCCTCGCAACGCCGATCTCGGCGTCCTTTCCTCCCCCAATGCGACGTCGCCGTTTTAGGAGAGCGAAAGAAGCACCGCGAGCTTCTCTTGAGTTTTCCGGCGAGCTCCGACGGCGAGAGGCGACACGAGCGGTGCAACTGGACTCACGGTGGCAAGGCGAAGCTTCCGGTGGCCGTGGATCTCCCTCAATCGCCGGCGATGAGTAGATCGGAGGAGAAGAAAACAGAAGTTTTCGACGGCGATTCTGGCGAAACGACTGGCCTTCACGGCGCGTGACCACCGGAGAAGAAACCCCGAGGCTTCAAGCTCCCTACGGGTGGTTTCGGTGCCTCCGGTTGAGCTCCGGCGACACTCCGGCGAGGCTCCGACGACGGTAAAATGGACCAAAAATAGCAGAAAATTGGTATGTGGCTACCAAATTTATTTTTCTAAGTAATTTTTACATAAGTTAAAATTTGTTAAGAATGTGATTTTACTAAATATAGTATGCGATCAATATGTTTGTTGGTTTCATTGAATTGCTGGTTATATTGTCATGAGTTTTGGCTTAGTTGATTAGAAATTAAATTAAGACTCACAGATTTCGGGTTGAATGTAAAGAAGTGGAGAATTGTCCGTATTTGGGAAAGTAGAACAGTATTTGTAAATTGAAGAAATATAGGTTAAATTGTAAGTTGGATTTAAATTGTATATAATTTTGGTAATAGTTAAATTATGACACATAAATTAGATCAGTAATTAAATCTTATGAATAACTTAACGTATATAAATGCGTATCATAATATGTATATTTAAGTAATGGTAGTGTAATTGGTAATACTTGAAGAATTGGTGGAAAATTTAAATGTTAAGTGGGAAATCCAATTATGCTTATTAAAAGTTTTAATAATGTTAGTTGTTTATTTATTTTGCTGGTCAGAGTGAGATATTGGTTAGTGAATATAGTGGCCAATCTAGATGAGATGCTCATAAGTATATACTGTAAATTATTCACAATAGCCAAGTTTGTTTTACAGTTGAGAGAATGTTGATGGAGGTAAAGGTGTTATGCATTCATTTGCAGCTTATGATTGTAATTATTCTCTGTTGTATTTATGTTCCATGCAAATATGTGAAGTGCATTAAAGAAACATTATCTCTTTATAAAGTTTGCAAATTTGAATTGCATCTTATGGCTGTTTGATTCACCTTTTGGAAATAAGGAATTGGTGATTTTTTTTTTCTTTTTCAATTGCCAAAAATAAAAATAACAGCTTGGTACAGTAACGGGATTAGATAGAATGGCATGAGTTTTTTTTACATTCCAGTTATCGATATAGGTATGGAGAATGTTTAAATATTTAGGAGGAAGCGTTTTGATCTCTTTGTTGCTCTGTTTAGTGTGAATCCAAATTAGTCGGTCGAAGCATTCGGGTTATAAATAATAATAATAATAATAATAATAATAATAATAATAATAATAATAATAACAGCTTGGTAGTAACCACTAATTCATCCATTTTCAAGTGGATAAGTTATGCGCATGTTTGCATTTCAAGTTAAAAGATTATTTTCTTTCTTTTGTTTTTTTTACACTGATTAATAAATATCAATTATTGTGATTTAACTAATGCATTTTTTTTTTTAATTTGGGGCATAATAATAAAGTAAGAAATATATATATATATATATATATTCTTTGATTACTATGCATATAAAATAAAAGAGATATTATAAAATAACAAGATGATTCACAACTGTTGGTGATTTTATCCGTTAAATTTAGATGTTTGATGTGAATGGGTAAATTTCTTATTACAATGAGTTTGTTGTGGAGTTGCGATTGGTTGATATTTTACCGAAGTGTTAAAATTGCTAATGTTTGACAGGGGGATAGGGACCCGTATAGGGGGAACTCTGTCCGTTTTTTTACAAAATATTTATGATTTTAATTTAGGGAAATGAATCATTATGTAAAACTAATTAGGGATTAAAGCGAAATAGTAGGCTAGAGAATTGAGTTCAAATTAAATACTAACTTCGACCTTATGATTTTTTCCAAGCAGTTTAATATTAATGAGTAATATGGACAGAAGTTGGAGACGGTCGGCGTACTAATGAGGTCATTGAGCTACGCGGTACGGTCGGCGTACTAATGGACCGTATCAATATGCTGGAGGATTTCATTAGCCGTAGATTACCTGTTGACCCGCAAGTACCGTCCGCTGGTCGTCTGCATTCTCCTCCATCTTAGTTATTATTTTTAGAATTTTTATCTTTTTTTTATTTGTAATCTCACTACACTTTTTATATATTAATACATTAAATAATACAATATTTTCATATTTATTTATTGTTTATTTAATTTTTTTCATTATATAAAATTAAGAATAATTTAAATTTAATATTATTTATTTTTAATATATAAAAAAATCAATAAATTAGAGACGAAAATTCATTATATATAAAATTAAGGAATATTTAAATTTAATATTATTTATTTTAATATATTAAAAAAATTCCAAAAAAAATAGAGACGGAATTGAGTTTCCGTCTCTAAAAATAGAGACGGAATCGTTCTTTCCGTCTCTATTTTTAGAGACCGAAACGCTCATTCCGTCTCTAAAAATAGAGACGGAAAGCACTATTCCGTCTCTATTTTTAGAGACGGAAACGTCCCTTCCGTCTCTAAAAATAGAGACGGAATATTTTGGTCTCTAATTTTTAGAGACCGACGAAATAGAGACGGAAAATTTCCGTCACTATTTCCGTCTCTATTTTCAATTAGAGACGGAATTCCGTCTCTATTTCTCAGATTTCTTGTAGTGTTTTAGTATTGCTCAATTAGTACTCATTTATTTTTTGCACAATACATATATGGGTAATTAAGTAATAAATTAATAATGTAATTATATATAATGAAATTTTAACAATTAATATAAGTATATAAGTATATAATCACTTTAACAATTAATTTTATTTACTTTCTGTGTTACTTAACTACTACTTATCTATTTTTGGCATAATATCTATATGAATATGTAAATTAATAATGTAATTATGTATAGTTATTATATATAATAAAACTTAATTTTTACATTTAAAAATGATGAAAGAGAAAAAATTATAATTATTTTTGAGATTGGCTACTGTTTTGACTTCAGGGGTATCAATTGAAAAATTTGAAAAGTTGTAATTAAGTAATTATTATATTAGCTTAAATTATTAAATTTTGTATTTAATGGTTAGATTTTTTTTTATATATAATTATCTAATTTTTTTGTTATCTTTTTTTTAGATATTGCTCAAAATACGCAAACTAGTGCACATATAATGCAGAGAAAGACCTTATAATGTTAATTTTCAAATTTTATATTCTAACTTAAATTTTATTTGTATTTATTGAAATATTTTAATTGTATTTATATTTATTATTACGTGTATTTATTTATTTTGTAAATTTTTAAAAATATTAAAATATCCGAAATACTGGATTGTCTTGTACCATATTGTTAGTATCGAAAAAATAGAATAACTGAAACGAACTGTTCCGAATTTTTGAAAGAAGTGTATCGAATTGTCTTGAATTTTTAAGACAATAATAATACTTAATATTTAAAATACCCAGCATTTCAAGAAAATACAAAAATTTGCAAATTTTCAAATTATACCAGATCATATACACCACTAGATACATTTTATCTTTATCTCTGCCACACAAAGTCTATATAGAAGAACATCGATAATTTATCAATCTCTAATTTATTAATTCCACCCCATTTTTTTAAAGATTTATAAAATTTTTCATTATTAGAAGAAAAAATGTAAGGTCATTGAATTTATACAATTTTTTTCACTATTGAAAATCTAGCTAGACTATTATTGTCTTAAATTTTTCAAACTTCTATTTTAATACACATTGAATTCAAATAAAAATTTAATAAATATATAAAAAAAAGAGGTCATGAATTTAAAGGTATAGTAAAATAATACCATTTTATCTAAATTTGAAAAATTTGAATCTAATGTATACTAAAAAAAAGTTTATATAGTCAATGCACCACAATAAAAATGAAATAACTCAATAGAGAAAAAAAAAAGGTTGAAAGACCCAAAACTACTGCTTTTTGTCTTCATTATTTTGTGTGGAGTCCATGTTTAAAGCTCAAATGCATAGCCACTTAATAGGCTGCACCATTGAAACTTCGTGGGCCTCGGAGTTATGCAGCGTTAAGTTTTCTAAATGACTTCACTTTGTCATATATATATATACACACACACACTTGTGAACTGGTGGACTTTAGTCTCCAAAATATCATATGAATTTATTGCTACCGTAATATCTATAATTAGTTGTTTTGTTATATTTCAAAAGGAAAAAATACTGGCAAGCTTATGAACTTTTCGATTTTCTTTTACTATTTAACATTTCAATATTTATTTTATGACATCGAATTTTCATAGCTGCATATACATTTTGCCTTTTCCAAATGATTTCTCTATTTTCGTTCTTGCTTCCCTTGCCTTCACTTTTCTCCATGCATGTGCGATTGTTTAGTTGCTACGTGCACCGAATTTTTTTTATATATAATTAAATCCAAACTAACATGTATATACTGCTGGAAAGTTCCATAGTAATATATGTTATTAGACATTTTATAAATAGTAATTAAAATTAATACACAATACGGATAGATGAGCCTCCCGATACTACTAATACCTTTATCAATAGCCTGACCATATTATAAAGGACAGTGAATCTTCCCATCCAGAAAAAAAGGATACAATGTTTTAGAAGAGAAATTGTTAGTCAAGTTTCTTTTGCACAGAAATAGAATATAGCACATCAGACACAGTTCGTATAAATAGTTCAGCACCATTTCATTATGCTGCTGAATTATTTCCTTCCCACATATTCTGATATCTTATTGAAATAAAAAAGGAAACTACAAATTTTTATTGGCCTAACCCGAAGGCCACTCCTTAGCAAATGGAAGCCAAGGCTACCAAAATTCAGGGATGGTTATTCCTGTTTTGTTGCGTAGATTGAAGTTTGAAAAATTTATCCCTGATTGAGCACAATGCTCTTGCTGCGTCACTTATATCCATTCGGTCATCGGGCGATTCGACAGAGCATGCTACTCCAATTTCAAAAATTGAACTCAACCATTCTTGCATCTTATTTCTCATCATTTCAGAATGGGTTGGATTTCTGTTATTATCACCTTCACTAGCCTTGTATATTATGTAGGGATCTGTTATCTGAAGTACTTGCTCTGGCAATGCCATCTTTGTGAAATTATGAAGGTTAACACCATTCATAAATGCATCATTGGTGGGTCTCTTGCCTGTGAACACCTCCAAGAGTAGTATCCCAAAGCTATACACGTCCCCATTTGTGCTTGCCTTACTTCCCATTGCATATTCTGCACTTGCACATACCGACTAGATATTATTAAATTTGTAATGATTAGTAAGCACAAGTGGTGGAGAAGAAAACATGGGAAAGAAAGGACATAATTACCAGGTGCAGCATAACCAATTGTCCCCATTAGTCCAAGGGAACTTGTGTGATTTTCACTTTCTTTTGGGAAAAATTTCACTAATCCAAAATCTCCAAGGTGAGCAACCATGTCATCATCAAGAAGAACATTACTTGGCTTCACATCACAATGAATTATAGGCATTTGGGAGTGGTGATGGAGATAATCAATTGCAGAAGCCACATCAATAGAAATATTTAGCCTTTGAAGAAAGCTTAATCCTTTTGGTTCACTGCTTGCCTCATTTTCTCTTGGGAATATGTGCAGCCATTTATCCAAGCTCTCATTTGGCAAAAAATCATATACAATAGCTTTAAAGGAATTACCTTGAAAATCAATACTGGAACATGCAGATATGACCTTCACAAGGTTGCGGTGCTTAATGTTCCTCAAGGCTTCGCACTCTGCAATAAAACTTTTGGAGGCTCCTTTATGTTGAAGATTAATCACTTTCACTGCAACAACATTGCTATCTTCTTCCTCCTCGAGAATGCCTTTATACACTCGTCCAAAGCTTCCTTCCCCGAGCAAATTGGCTAAAGAAAAGCCATTAGTTGCTTTGAGGAGTTGTTGATAAGAAAGCTGCAAAATTGAAATCCTAGAGAATGATGGTAAAGATGTTTCTTTCTTTCCCTTTTTCTTATACCAGCATAGTAGAACAAGCAATAGCAGGACACCTCCCACAACCGCACAGGGAATAAGGATCAATTTGAGCGATAACTCCAGTTTTGAGTGCTTGGATCTTTTTATCTGGCACAAAGGCAAATGAAATTCTGATAATCCTCCACAAAGCTTCTCGTTATCGGTTAGTGAAACTGCTGTTGCATTTTTGAAAATTCCGTCAGTTGGCACACCTCCCTCGAAGTGATTGTAAGACAGGTTTAAGGATTGTAAAAGTGGTAAATTCTGAAAATATTTCAAAATTTCACCAGAAAACCTGTTGTGTGAAAGATCCAGTATTTTAATGCTTTTCAAAGAATTTAGAGCTTGTGGAATGCTTCCATTAAAAGAATTTCCACTCAAATTCAAGTGTTCCATGGATACCCAACTACCAAGGGCGGCATGAATCACCCCATGGAATTGGTTTTTGGATAAATCTAGTGCGACAAGACTCTTCAAGTTGCCACCTTCAAAGGGAAAGCGGCCAGTAAGATGGTTGTTAGACAAGTTCAAAACGATTGAAAGGGATGTTATGCTGAGAATTTGTTGGGGCACATCTCCTATTAGCCTGTTGTGGGAAAGATCCAACTCTAACAAATTCTTACACATTCCAAGGGATGATGGTATGCTGCCTAGCAAATTGTTGATTTCTAAACGGAGAATAGTCAGTCTGGTTAGATTTCCAATAGAAAAAGGGATTGTTCCTGAAATATTATTTGCACTAAAGCTCAAGACTACTAATTTTGTAAGATTGCCAATAGATTCAGGAATGGGACCAGTTAATTGGTTGAACTCCAACCCAAGGCCTACTAAATTGGTTAATTTTGCTATCCCTGGGGGTATGGCGCCTGATATGAGATTACCTCCTAACACAATTTTTTCCATTGTTGCTGGGAGGTTGGCTACTTTTAGCGTACCTCCAAATCGGTTCAAATATAAACCAATTAGCTCTAGTCTGCTACTATTTAGAGAAGTTAGAAAATCTAGATCTTCAAGTGACCCAGTTCCCAGACTATTGTTTCCAAAGTTTAGCCACCTAAGATTTTTAAGTGCACTAAAATCAAGAGACACCTTTCCTGTAAATTGATTGCTCTCTATGGCAAAATTATCTATCTTTGAAGCATTGACTATTGATTTTGGAATAGGACCAGAAAAATTGTTAAAAGCAATGGAAAACCATTTCAGGTTTGGAAGATTCAAGGCTATGTTTTGTGGGAGAACGCCATGTAGTTGATTATATACTACCTGAAAGTTCTCAAGAGAGGAGATATTATAAATCGAAGGCGGAATTGTACCAGAAAAGCTATTTTGAAACAGTCCTAGATACATTAAGCTTCTTAGTTGGCCTAGAGCTCCAGGAATTCTCCCTCGTAAACCATTCGTTCCTGTGGAGAGAATCTCAAGGCGTGAAAGATTTCCAATGGAATCTGGGAGTCCTCCTGATAGTAAGTTATTGTGAAGGCTTAGCTTCTTGAGCTGCGATAAGTAGCCAAGCTGCTCAGGTATCTTCCCAACAAGATTGTTGCCACCAATATCAAGTTCAATGAGGTTGTAGCAATTGGAAAGGTTGAGTGGAATTATGCCTGTGAATGTATTATTGCTGAGATAAAGAATACGTAATCTGGATAATTTTCCAACTTCAATTGGAATTTCACCGCGGATATTGTTTTCTTGAAGGTAGACTACCCTTAGAAAACTGAGATTTCCTATGGCAGGTGACAAGGAACCTCTCAATTGTTGGAAACGTAGATCAAGCGCAATGACCCTTTGATGCTTACCACCACATTGGACACCATTCCAATTGCACATTGAAATAGAGCGGTTCCATGAGGTTGTGATGCCTGTGGGATCATGCATTTGTGACTTTATGGCTAGCAATGCAAGACGGTCACGTTCACTTCCATCCACTGTGATGGATTGAGACAATGTTGAGAAGGTGATGCACAAGACAAGATTGGAGAATAGATTCTCCATGATCATACAAGTAGTAGTTTCAAGAAAGATGACAGGCTTGAAATGTACTTCTCCAACTGGTAATTAGGCAAGACGTATATATAGGAAGCCTCAACCATGAATGATGAGAAGACCTTAATTAAGTCTCTCTATTTTTCATTGCTTCTAATTTTTCTAACTTATTTTAGGGATTTAATTTACTGTAGATAGTGGTTGACTTCACATCATGGAAGACATGGGTGACCATAGTGGATTGCTTAATAGAAATTCATGCATGGGCTCCACATTGATATTTCCTTATAAATGAACAAAGATAATTGTTCATCAAGTTTAATCAATCTTTTTCTCCCATTCCACCTTTCTCTTTTTCTTCTTTTGAAAAAACGAAAATGATCAATGAGCATGCATCTTGCCAAATTTAAAAATTAGTGGAAGAGTGGAATTTTTCCTTATTTTCTTATGTCTACTAATGGGGTGATGAGTTTCAACTGAGACTGGAATTTTTTCTTGGCCTAACCCAAAGGCCACTCTTTAGACAATGGAAGCACAGGCTATTATTTTCATTCCATCCATTTTTCCATTCAATTACCGTATATTGGTGGATGGCTTCATGAAGTTGTCGGTAGATATTCCTTCATAAGCGAATGGCTACATTTAGGGGTATAGACGGGTCTAAATATTTCTATACCGAATCGAAATATCGAAAAAACATTCAGAATTGAATTGTACCGTCGATTTTTTCACTGGAACCAAATAGAATTGTACCGTTGGTTTTATTTTAAATGGATCTGGATATTTTATCTAGAACCGAACTGAAAACCATATTGAACTGTACCGAATTATTCTAAAATTGAATTGGACCGAAAAAATCTATATTTATTAATTATTATATATAATACTAATAATTTATATATAAATATTATATATAATTTTTATTCCACATTTATTATACAAATTTAACGCCATAACTATTTATATTAAATATTTTAATGCATGAAATTTAAAATAATAATTAGTTAATAAATTAAATTGAATATTTTAATTATTAAAATAATGATTATATCTATATGAATATGAATATATAACTAAAACAATTTGTGTTTAATTAAATTTACCTTTTATGTCATTCAATTACTACTTTTTTTTTTGCACAAATATTTATATAGGTATGTAAACTAAGCAATTTATCACCTAATCATCTTACCAATTAATTTCATTTACTTTTTATATCACTCAACTAGTATTCATATATTTTTAACATAATACCTATATGAGTATGTAAATTAATAATATAATTATATATAATTATTATATATAATAAAATTTTATCAATTAATATAATTATATAAGTATATAATCACTTTATTTGTCAATATCATTTACTTGTAGCATCACTCAACTAATACTCATATATTTTTGACATAATACCTATATATGAGTAATTGAGTATGTAAATTAATAATGTAATTATATATAATTACTATATATGATGAAATTTTACTGATTAATGTAATTATATGAGTATATAATTACCTTACCCATTAATTTCAATTACTTTTAGTGTCACTCAATCAGTACTCATCTATTTTTGCACAATACTCATATCACACAATACATCTACTTTTAGAGTCACTCAATCAATACTCATCTATTTTTGCACAATACTCATATCAGTATGTAAATTAATAATATAATTTTATAAAGTTATTATATATAATGAAATTCTACTAATTAATGTAATTATATAAGTATATAATCATTTTATTAATTAATTTTATTTACTTTTAGTATTACGCAATTAATACTCATCTATTTTTGACACAATACATATATGGGTAATTAAGTAATAAATTAATAATGTAACTATATATAGTTATTATATAAGATGAAATTTTACCAATTAATATAATTATATGAGTATATAATTATTTTAACAATTAATTTCATTTACTTTTTGTGTGACTTAACTAGTACTTATCTATTTTTGGCATAATATCTATATGAATATGTAAATTAATAATGTAATTATGTATAGTTATTATATATAATGAAATTTTAGTTTTACATTAAAAAATGATGAAAGGGAAAAAAAATTATAATTATTTTTGAGATTGGCTACTGTTTTGACTTCAGAGGCATCAACTGAAAAATTTGAAAAGTTGTAATCAAGTAATTATTAAATTAGCGTAAATTATTAAATTTTGTATTTAATGGTTAGATTTTTTATATATAGTTATCTAATTTTTTTGTTATTTTTTTTAGATATTGCTCAAAATACTCAAACCAATGCACATATAACGCAGACAAAGACCTTATAATATTAATTTTCAAATTTTGTATTCTGACTTAAATTTTATTTGTATTTATTGAAATATTTTATTTGTATTTGTATTTATTATTTGTGTATTTATTTAATTTGCAAATTTTTAAAAATATTAAAATATCCGAAATACTGCATTGTCTTGTACTATATTGTTAGTACCGAAAAAATAGAATAATTGAAATGAGCTGTTCCAAATTTTTTAAAAAAGTGTAACGAATTGTCTTGAATTTTCAAAACAATATATAACAATACTTAAGTTTTAAAATATCCAAAATTTCAAGAAAATGCAAAAATTTGCAAATTTTCAAATTGTATGGGATCATATACACCCCTAGATACATTTTATCTTTATCTCTGCCACACAAAGTCTATATAGAAGAACATAGATAATTTATCATCAAATTTTATCAATCTCTTTATTCATTCCACCACTTTTTTTTTTAAAGATTTATAAAAATTTTCATTATTAGAAAAAAAAAATTCTAAGGTAATTGAATTCATACAATTTTTTTTTTTTTTTTTGCTATTGAAAATCTAGACTATTATTGTCTTAAATTTAGGCTTTTAAACTTTTATTTTAATACACATTGAATTCAAATAAAAATTTAATAAATTTTAAAAAAATAAGAGTTCATGAATTAAATGGTATAGTAAAATAACACCATTTTATCTAAATTTGAAAATTTTGAATCTAATGTATACTAAAAAAAAGTTTATATACTGAATGCAACACAATAAAAATGAAATAACTCAATAGAGAAAAAAAAAAATAAAAAAGGTTGAAAGACCCAAAACTACTAATACCTTTATCAATAGCTTGACCATATTATAAAGGAGAGTGAATCTTCCCATCCAGAAAAAAAAGGATACAATGTTTTAGAAGAGAAATTGTTATTCAAGTTTCTATTTCACGGAAATAGAATATATCACATCAGACACGGTTCGTATAAATAGTTCAGCACCATTTCATTATGCTGCTTAATTATTTTCGTCCCACATATTCTGATATCTTATTGAAATAAGAAAAGGAAACTAGAAATTTTTCTTGGCCTAACCCGAAGGCCACTCCTTAGCAAATTAATGGAAGCCATGGCTACCAAAATTCAGGGATGGTTATTCCTGTTTTGTTTAGTAGATTGAAGTTTGAAAATTTTATCCCTGATTGAGCACAATGCTCTTGCTGCGTCACTTATGTCCATTCGGTCATTGGGCGATTCGACAGAGCATGCTACTCCAATTTCGAAAATTGAAATCAACCATTCTTGCATCTAATGTCTCATCATTTCAGAATGGGTTGGACTTGTGTTATTATCACCTTCACTAGCCTTGTATATTATGTAGGGATCTGTTATTTGAAGTACTTGCTCTGGCAATGCCATCTTTGTGAAATTATGAAGGTTATCACCATTGATAAATGCTGTTGGGCACAGCGGATAAATAAAAATAAATTAGTAGAGCAAAATATAGACACCAGCAATTTAACGTGGTTCACCCAAAACGTTTGGGTTACGTCCACGGGACAAACTCCGAAAATATTTCTTCCACTAATAAATTAATGGGTACAAGAGAGAAAGGCAACCCAATGATTTTGAGATAAAACCAAAATAGTGGCACACAAGTATTTCCCAAACTCACTATTTTGTCACTCCCCTTTTAGAAAAATATTCCAATAATTTTTCTAAAATACCTCTCTCTCTATTTACAAAACTATCTCAATCATTTTTCTTAGGAATGGAATGAATTTAAACTGAAGAACTAATGCCTATTTATAGGAAAAGTATACGCGTAATTTACGCGTTAAATGCGTGTGGACAGCTTATTGTGAGCTGTCCACCGCAGTTGCAATCTTTGAAGGAAAAATCAAAGATTGCAGCCGCATTCTTTGATTTTTTCAACACACCTTTTTTTTTTTTTTTAATTATGTGGGTCCCACACCATGTGGAGGAAACCCACATCTAACAATTCTCCCCCTTCCGACTACATGGTAGGGGGCTCCGCTAGTCCTGCAGCTAGCCGACAATACTCAAAATTTTGTCTTGGTAGAGTTTTCGTTAACATGTCTGACCCATTTTCTTCCGTATGGATCTTCTCAAGCTGTAGTAGCTTCTTCTCCATCACATCTCTTATCCAATGATATCTCACATCAATATGTTTTGATCTCGAATGGAAGGAGGCATTCTTACCAAGATGAATAGCACTCTGACTATCACAGAATAGCTGATATTTGTATTGCTGCAAACCAAGTTCTTTCAAGAACTTCTTCATCCATAGCAACTCTTTACAAGCTTCCGTTGCTGCTATAAACTCCGCTTCAGTCGTAGAAAGTGCAACACATTTCTGTAACTTTGACTGCCATGACACAGCTCCCTCTGCAAAGGTAATCAGGTAACCAGAAGTGGATTTTCTGGAATCCACATCGCCAGCCATATCTGCATCTGTGTATCCAGCTAACACAGGTTTGTCATTTCCAAAACATAGACATATTTTGGAAGTTCCTCAAAGATACCTGAAAATCCATTTTACTGCAGCCCAATGTTCCTTTCCTGGATTTGAAAGAAATCTACTCACAACTCCAACTGCATAAGCGATATCCAGCCGTGTGCACACCATAGTATACATTAAACTTCCAACTGCTGAAGCATATGGAACTTTATCCATCTCTTCCTTCTCTTTGTCTGTAGAAGGGCTCTATTTAGAACTTAGCTTAAAGTGAGTAGCAAGAGGACAACTAACTGCTTTAGCCTTATCCATATTAAATCTCTGAAGTACTTTCTCAATGTACCTCTCTTGTGACAACCACAATTTCTTGACGCCTCTATCTCTGATAATATTCATGCCAAGAATCTACTTTGCTGGCCCCAAGTCTTTCATAGCAAAAGACTTACTCAACTGCTTTTTCAAATTATTAATTCTGAAAATATTCTGGCCAGCAATCAACATATCATCCACATAGAGCAAAAGAATAATGAAATCATCATCAGAGAATTTTTGCACAAAAACACAATGGTCTGAAGTAGTTTTTTTGTAGCCTTGCTCCCCCATAACAGACTCAAACTTCTTGTACCATTGTCTCGGTGCCTGTTTTAAGCCGTAGAGGCTTTTCTTCAACTTGCAGACATAATTCTCTTTTCCTTTTTCTTTGAACCCCTCTGGTTGCTCCATGTATATTTCTTCTTCCAAATCACCATGCAGGAAGGCAGTTTTGACATCCATTTGTTCAACCTCCAGGTCAAGACTTGCTGCTAACCCTAGCACAGTTCGAATGGATGTCATTTTCACAACTGGTGAGAAAATTTCATCAAAGTCAACCCCTTTTCTTTGACTGAATCCCTTGACAACCAGTCTGGCTTTGTAACGTGGACTGGAACTGTGTTCTTCATTCTTAATCCTGAACACCCATCTATTTTTCAAGGCCCTTCTGCCTTTGGGTAACTTCACCAGTTCAAAAGTTTTGTTCTTATGCAAGGACTTCATCTCATCTTGCATGGCTTCAATCTATTTCTGCTTGGATTCATCATCTATGGCTTCCTGATAACTCTCAGGTTCTCCCCCTTCAGTAATAGTCACATACTGGTCACGAGGATATCTGGAAGATGGCCATCTTGTTCTTTCACTTCTCCTTTGTGGATGTGGAGAAGCCATAGGTGTTGGTGCTGGAACATCATCTTGATCTTCATCATTATCATCTTCAGAACCAACTTCTATAGAAGCATCATCATCGTCAGGTGGACAAACTTGGTCTTCATCTCCAACTTCTCTTGGCACCGGTGTTGGAGGAATTAATTTTAAATCCGATAAGTCGCCATTGGAATCAGGAACATCCTTCTTCATTTTGTTAATATCTTCAATGGTCTCATCTTCAATAAATACAGCATCACGACTCCTGACAAGTTTCTTTTCAATAGGATCATAAAATCTATAGCCAAATTGATCTTGACCATAGCCAATAAAAATACATTGTCTTGTCTTGGCATCAAGTTTGGACCTCTCATCCTTGGGGATATGAACAAATGCTTTACAGCCAAACACCCGCAGATGATTATAGGAAACATATTTTCCTGACCATACTCTTTCTGGAACATCCATCTTGAGAGGAGTACAAGGTGAACGATTCAACACGTGTGCAACTGTGAGAATAGCTTCACCCCAAAATCTCTTAGGTAACTTTGCATGTGAGAGTAGACATCGGACTCTCTCCATCAAAGTTCTGTTCATCCTCTCAGCTAAGCCATTCAACTGCGGTGTCTTTGGAGGTGTCATCTGATGCCGAATACCATGCTCTTTGCAATAAACATCAAATGGTCCAGTGTATTCTCCACCATTATCTGTCCGGATGCATTTTAACTTCTTCCCAGTCTGTCTCTCAACTGAGGCATGAAATTCTTTGAAGACATCTAGCACCTGATCTTTTGTCTTCAAAAGATATACCCACGTCTTCCTCGAATGATCATCAATAAAAGTCACAAAATACTGAGCACCACCAAGTGACTTTGGCACTGGTCCACACAAATCAGAGTGAACGAGATCTAACACATTCTTCATTCTGGAAGGAGGGGAACTTTTAAAAGCAACTCTATTTTGCTTTCCAAATAGACAATCAGCACATTTGTCTAAGTGTACTTCATCCATACCGGGCAATACTTTCTTCTTGGCGAGGCTTTTCATTGTTTTTTCTCCCATGTGGCCAAGTCTCCGATGCCACCGTTCAATTGTATTGTCTTTCTCCATGGCAGCTACTGTGTCGGTGGAGAGCTTTGCTTCCATTACATACAGAGTTGTATGATTTTCACCTCTAGCCACTACTAATGAGCCTTTTGTAAGCTTCCATTTATCATAAATGAAGGAGCTGCAATATCCCTCATTTCCAAGTTTGCGTACAGAGATCAAATTCAGGCGCATGTCTGGAATATGCCTGACATCCTTCAGAATTAATCTGGTACCATTCTCTGTTTCCAAGCAAACATCTCCTCTGCCAACAATCTTTGACAGGCTTTCATTTCCCATCTTAACAACACCAAAATTTCCAGGTGTGTATGATGAGAAGAATTCTCTACGGAATGTAGCATGAATGGTAGCACCACTATCAAGTACCCAACTGGATTCCTGAGATACAAGATTGACAATATCTTCATCATAAATGATATTGAATTCATCTACGATATTAGTCTGCTCGTCATCACTGCTGTCGTCTCTCTTCACAGCTCTGCTTCGATTTTCTTGTTCCTTTTTGAACTTTCTACAGAACTTTTTAATGTGGCCCTTCTTTTTACAGTGATGGCATTCAACATTGGCATATTTATTTGACTTCCCTCTGCTCTTGCCTCTAGGGTTTTATTCCCTAGACTGTCTCCTTCCTCTAGATTCTGCAACTAGAACATCTGATTGTGATGAAGAAGATGAGGCTTGTGATCTCCTCTTCATTTCTTCATTCAGGATACTACTCTTTACAATCTCTATGTTTACCATACCATTGGGTGCAGCGTTGGTGATAGAGATCTTCAAAATCTCCCAAGACTGTGGCAGAGAGGCTAACACCAATAAAGCAAATACTTCATCATCTAGCTTTACTCCCATTCTGTTTAGCTGATCTTGGATCCCTTCCATCTCGTTTAAGTGGTCTGGCAAGGAAGTCCCTTCTCTATATCTTACTTGCACCAACTTGGTCAAGTAAAATAATTTATTATTTCCCGTCTTTAAAGAATACAACGTCTCCAGCTTACTCCACAGTGTTCTGGCATCTGTCTCATTACAGATATGATTGAACATATTATCTTCGACAAATTGTCGGATAAAACTGCACACCTGCTTGTGGTCAAACTCCCACTCCTCATCGGTTTTACCTTCGGGTTTAGCTGTGGCAAACACCGGCAAATGCATCTTCGTCACAACTAGAAGATCTTTCATCTTTTTACTCAAGATGTGGTAGTTTGAGCCATTTAAGTAGATCATTCTGCTATTTTTTGCCTCCATTTAGATCGGAATTCGATGAACTTCTTCGATCAAAAAAAAAAAATTTTGACGGTGAATAGTACCTATATACGTGAATAGTAACCGTATACGTGAATAGTACCATATGTATGAACAGTATCGTATGCGTAAACAGTACTCAAGGAAAAATCTTTTCTGAGGTGGAAGATCAGTCTATGCTCCAACCACAGAGCATACTAAGAAATAACCTTGGCTCTGATACCAGTTGTTGGGCACAGCGGATAAATAAAAATAAATTAGCAGAGCAAAATATAGACACCAGCAATTTAACGTGGTTTACCCAAAACGTTTGGGTTACGTCCACGGGACAAACTCCGAAAATATTTCTTCCACTAATAAATTAATGGGTACAAGAGAGAAAGGCAACCCAATGATTTTGAGATAAACCCAAAATAGTGGCACACAAATATTTCCCAAACTCACTATTTTGTCACTCCCCTTTTAGAAAAATATTCCAATAATTTTTCTAAAATACTTCTCTCTCTCTATTTACAAAACTATCTCAATCCTTTTTCTTAGGAATGGAATGAATTTAAACTGAAAAACTAATGCCTATTTATAGGAAAAGTATATGCGTAATTTACGCGTTAAATGCGTGTGGACAGCTTATTGTAAGCTGTCCACCGCAGTTGCAATCTTTGAAGGAAAAATCAAAGATTGCAGCCGCATTCTTTGATTTTTTCAACACACTTTTTTTTTTAATTATGTGGGTCCCACACCATGTGGAGGAAACCCACATCTAACAAATGCATCATTGGTGGGTCTCTTGCCTGTGAACACCTCCAAGAGTAGTATCCCAAAGCTATACACGTCTCCGTTTGTGCTTGACTTACTTCCCATTGCATATTCTGCACTTGCACAAACCGACTAGATATAATTAAATTTGTAATGATTAGTAAGCACCAGTGTAGGAGAAGAAAACATACGGAAGAAAGGACTTAATTACCAGGTGCAGCATAACCAATTGTCCCCTTTAGTCCAAGGGAACTTGTTTGATATTCACTTTCTTTTGGGAAAAATTTCGCTAATCCAAAATCTCCAAGGTGAGCAACCATGTCATCATCAAGAAGAACATTACTTGGTTTCACATCATAATGAATTATAGGCATATGCGAATGGTGATGGAGATAATCAATTGCAGAAGCCACATCAATAGAAATATTTAGCCTTTGAAGAAAGCTTAATCCCTTTGATTCACTGCCTTCTTCAGCTTCTTTTGGCAATATGTGCAGCCATTCATCCAAGCTTCCATTTGGCATAAATTCATATATAATAGCATTGAAGGAATTACCTTGAAAATCAATACTGGAACATGCAGATATGACCTTCACAAGGTTGCGGTGCTTAATGTTTCTCAAGGCTTCGCACTCTGCAATAAAACTTTTGGAGGCTCCTTTATGTCGTAGATTAATCACTTTTACTGCAACAACTTTGCTATCTTCTCCCATCTCGAGAATGCCTATATAAACTTGTCCGAAGCTTCCTTCCCCGAGCAAATTGGCTAACGAAAAGCCATTAGTTGCTTTAAAGAGCTGTTGATAAGAAAGCTGTAAAATTGCAATCTGAGAGAACGATGGTAAAGATGTTTCTTTCTTTCCCTTTTTCTTATACCAGCATAATAGAACAAGCAATATCAGGACACCTCCTGCAACCGCACGGGCTATAAGGATCAATTTGAGTGATAACTCCAGTTTTGACTGCTTGGATATTTTTATCTGGCACACAGGCAAATGAAATTCTGCTAAACCTCCACAAAGCTTGTCGTTATCGGTTAGTGAAACTGCTGTTGCATTTTTGAAAATGCCCTCAGTTGGCACGCCCCCCTCAAAGTGATTGTATGACAGGTTTAAGGATTGTAAAAGTGGTAACTTCTGAAAATATTTCGGAATCTCACCAGAAAACCTATTGTGCGAAAGATCCAGTATTTTAATGCTTTTCAAATAATTTAGAGCTTGTGGAATGCTTCCATTAAAAGAATTTCCACTCAAATTCAAGTGTTCCATGGATACCCAACTACCAAGGGCGGCATGAATCACCCCATGGAATTGGTTTTTGGATAAATCTAGTGCGACAAGACTCTTCAAGTTGCCAGCTTCAAAGGGAAAGCGGCCACTAAGATGGTTGTAAGACAAGTTCAAAACGATTGAGAGGGTTGTTATGCTGAGAATTTGTTGGGGCACATCTCCTATTAGCCCATTGTGGGAAAGATCCAAGCCTAACAAATTCTTACACATTCCAAGGGATGAGGGTATGCTGCCTTGCAAATTGTTGGAATTTAAAGAAAGCTTAGTCAGTCTGGTTAGATTTCCAATAGAAAAAGGGATTGTTCCTGAAATATTATTTGCACGCAAGCTCAAGACTTCTAATTTTGTAAGATTGCCAATAGATTCAGGAATGGGACCAGTTAATTGGTTTGACTCCAACCCAAGGCCTAGTGAATTGGTTAATTTTGCTATCCCTGGGGGTATGGTGCCTGATATGAGATTACCTCCAAAAAAAATATTTTCCATTGTTGCTGGGAGGTTGGCTACTTTTAGCGTACCTCCAAACCGGTTCAAAAACAAACCAATTTGCTCTAGTTTGCTACTATTTAGAGAATTTAGAAAATCTAGATCTTCAAGTGACCCAGATCCCAGACTATTGTTTCCAAAGTTTAGCCACCTAAGATTTTTCAGGGCACTAAAATCGAGAGACACCTTTCCTATATAGTGATTACTATTTATGGCAAAATAATCTAGCTTTGAAGCATTGACTATTGATTTTGGAATAGGACCAGAAAAATTGTTATAAGAAATGGAAAATCTCGACAGGTTTGGAAGATGGAAGGCTGAGTTTTGTGGGAGAACGCCATGTAGTTGATTATATAATACCTGAAAGTTGTCAAGAGAGGAGATGTTGAAAATTGAAGGCGGAATTGTACCAGAAAAGCTATTTTGATACAGTCCTAGAAACTCTAAGCTTCTTAGGTGGCCTAGTGTTTCAGGAATTCTCCCTTGTAAACGATTCAATCCTACAGAGAGTTTCTCAAGATGTGAAAGATTTCCAAAGGAATCTGGGAGTCCTCCTGACAGGGAGTTATTGTAAAGGACTATCACCTTGAGCTTCGATAAGTAGCCAAGCTGCTCAGGTATCTTCCCAACAAGATTGTTGCCACGAATATCAAGTTCAATGAGGTTGGAGCAATTGGAAAGGTTGAGTGGGATTATGCCTGTGAATGTATTATTGCTGAGATAAAGAATACGTAGTCTGGATAATTTTCCAACTTCAATTGGAATTTCACCGCTGATTTTGTTTTCTTGAAGGTAGACTACCCTTAGAAAACTGAGATTTCCTATGGCAGGTGACAAGAAACCTCTCAATTGTTGGAAACTTAGATCAAGCTCAATGACCCTTTGATGCCTACGACCACATTTGACACCGAACCAATTGCACATGGAAATAGAATTGTTCCATGAGGTTTGGATCATGAACCTCCGACTTTATGGCTAGTAATGCCTCCCGGTCTCTTTCACTTTCATTCAGTGCTATGGACTGGGAGAAAGAGAGTAATAAGAAGGTGATACACAAGAGAAGAATGGCATGGCTGTTACTGGAGACCAGATAGTCCATGACCACCATTCAACACAAATCCTATGCTTGAATTTGCTATTTTGTTAACGCTTAACTTAGACATTTTATAGGAAATTGGCCTTGATTGATAGTTAGGAAAGTCAAAGAAAGATATCAATTAATTGATGGCATGATGCTACCATTAGCTTTTCTTGTAATTCAAGAATATTGTTTGTGAGTTCTGATGAATAATTAAATGAAACATCGATCCTGGAATGGCTGAGCAGAGAACGTGCTCTCTAGTGAACCTCTAATCAATATTGCACTATTTTATTCCTCTTAGTACTGGCTGTTTCATCCATTTTGTTTAGCGATTAGCAGATCTCTAAGATATTTAATAGGCTTCAGCAATGAAACTTCATGGGCTTGCAATGTTCGTACTGTGGGCTTGAATATGTCTCATGAGTTGGTGGACTCGGTCTCCAAAATGGTCTAAATCCTCTGAATATGTTGCCCTCTGAATGCCTATAAATTGCTCCGTTATTTTCCTTTATGATTTCTTAATGTGCCTTTTTTGTTCTTTACTCCACTTTAAAGCATTAAAAACATGAAAATAAGTAGCTAAAGTGACCAAAATGAATCAAATTAATTTGATTAATCAGTTTGGTTTCGTTTAGTTTAATAGGTAAATTTTATTTTAACAGTTCCGCTAATAACCAAAAATTTATAAAATCTGAATTTTTTAATATGGCTTTGTTTGTCTAACTAAAATTTCGAATTCGTTAATCTGTTTTAGTTTTGGTTGGTGATGTAAGTCAATTTTGGTTATCAGTTTGCTCAGTACCCGAGTTTAGTCTGATTTCAATTTATGTATATTTATTTTTATCACATTTCAATTGGTTAGGTTATAACCGAAAATTGGACTGTACTCACCCCCAGTTGGATGGTAGAAAGCTTAATGCTTGCTTTTTTGCATCTCTTAGTTTTAGCTACCTATTTATTACTTGGTCGAGGGGTGTGCAAATAGTCGGTTCGGTTTGTTTTTAAATCTAACTGAAAAGACTAAAAACCGAACTTGAAAAATTTTTAGAATCGAACCGAAAATCAAAATTTTTAGAACCGAAACCAAATAAATCGAAATAATTTCGATCGGTTCGGTCCGGTCCAATCGATTCTTCATAAATATAGGTTTTTTTTATATTTTTAATTTATATGAATTCATAAATCAAATTAACTTATATTCAATAAAATAAAACCATTTAAAATAACTAGAAGGAGAAAATATAAATAAATTTTTTATATTATGTTCCTAATAAATACTTAGTAAAATTACACTAAAAAAAATATACATTAAAAATAAATACAACACAAGTTTTTTTTTTTTTTTTTTTTTTGAAGAAACAAGTTTTTATTAATAATATATTCTATATATTTCAATTAAAAAAAATATACATCTAAATAAATATAACTATAGTGAATATTTAGGTTTAGATTATATATATATATATATATATATAAACAAAATAGTGAGATTAACAAATTTCAATCGATTCGGTTTATTCGATTTTACAATCATAAGAACTAAATAAAAATATCTGAAATTTAACTTCGGTTCAGAACCGAACGAACCGAAAATCGAACTAAATAGACCAAAATTCATTCGGTTCGATTTTGCACAGCCTTAACCTGATCGTTAATTCAGTTGCTAATTCATGTCGGTCTCTCAAATGTGTATTTTCTAGTAGTAAAACCTGCATGCATGGCATATTATTCTTGAAGGATAGCCACTCAGATTCAGTACTTCTAAACTAGAGAAGGCTTCCTATTAGACTAATTTTCTAAGAATCCTTATGAGAATTCGGGAAATCTGAGAATTCTTCTTAAATCTAAACCAACATATATATATCGCTAGAATGTTATTTTATTTTATTTTATTTTGGGATAATTCCAGTAATATTTCATTTTGCTACAATTCTTTTGTTCCTACAAATTCTAAAAGGCCAGTCTTTAATATCTATAATAAAAGTAATAATAAGGATAAAATATCCTCATACATAATACATCAAGAAGTCTGACTAATTAACTAATCTTTCCTACCACTACTTTATATATAAAAAATGGACAGGATGAAAAATACTTAATTGGTAAAGAGGAGTGGTAGAGTGGACATTTATCATACAATAATAATAGGGATGAGTTTCAACTGAGACGGCAAGCTTTTTGTGAAAATTGCAATTAATTTCATTATCAAGTATTACGTCTTTTCCAAGTTATCTCTTTCTTTCTCTATCCCACATATCCTCCGAACAAATTTTATTTTCTTTTAAACAAATTCCCACTCTTCCTTTATATATATATATATATATATATATATATATATATATATATATATATATATATATATATATATATATATATATATATATATATATATATATATATATATATATATATGTATGTATCTATATAGGGTTATCCTCATTTGTTTTCATATCCCCATTCTGAAACTGAAAAGATGATCTCTTCAATCGGATCCAGTTCCGAGTCAGGCAGAACATTACACAAGTAAGATATTCAGTCATTCCATATATACTGTAAAGCAGAACTTATTCTTTTACTTTGGTAATAAGGTGCACTGAGATTGCAGAAGATCCATACATATATAGCTAGGCAATTTGAACATATTTATGGCATATCTGATGAATCCAGCCCAATAGGAGGGCTGTTAATTAATTATCGTTTACCAACATTAATAAAATTAATTATACGTACATATAAGAGAATATATCCAATTTTTGTGTTGCCCTTTGGTCTTACTATTATTATTAATGCGTAATTTTTTACTAGTCCATGAAAATTATATATATATATATATGTATTATTGGTTAATTATATGCAATATTATTTAAACATTATGTACGATATTAGAAATGCCCTACTTTAAAGAGTTTGAAAGATAGTGTAAAGTTTTGGTCAAAAGCTGGATTTGTTGTTAAATGGTGAAAAGTCAGGTAAAGACAGGCACAGGCACATATAGAAGAGTGGTCAGCATAACTTGGGTAATCTCGAAATTCTATGCCTCTTTTCAATCGTACGAGAAATTTTTTAATGCGATGTCATATACTTTTTTATTTGTATAACCCTTGGCCTGCAATTTTTTAATTTTATTTCACTATAAAACACTTCAACTTAGAGGAATATTATTTTCAGCTTTTAGTGGAATTGGCCGGCAAAGCACAGACAAAACTTGGATTTCTGTGTCTTGGATTCCTATGTATATATAAATATAAATCACTAGTATTGTTTTCAACTAACAGATAGGGCATTATCAATTAGATAATGCCTGAAAAGAAGTGTCATGTTGTTTTTTGGTGATTGTAATTAATATTAAACGTATTTTTGTATAACTAAACAAGAACAGAAGAGGAAAAATGGAAGGAGAAGTTAGGCGCATTCACATAATATACTTTCTTAGCATAATGGGTCGACTGGAGCATCCTCATCTTATTCGTCTTCATTATCTTAATCGTAATGGCGTCCATCTTCGAGGTTTAATCTTCTTCTCCTTTTATTTTATTTAACTAATGACTTTTTGTTTTTGGGTACTGAAATCATGGTGCTTATATTAATTGGTTAAGCAGATGTCAAGAGATGGATGGCAGACTTACGAGGAAAAGATATGGTGGAGGCCTTTGCTTGGTCTTACAGGAGGTAAGGGAATGAACAGTCTCGAACCTGACACTGTCTCCATTACATTTAAGACAGCATATGGCTTTAACGTTCACTTATATATAAATGTATTTTTATTTAGGCATTTTGAATTCTAAGCCCCTGAATAGGCTCTTAATAAACATTTTTGTGGTAAAACAGGAGGTACAAGAATGGTTACGTTTGGCAGGACTTAGTTGATGATGATCTTATTACTCCAATCTGTGACAATGAATTTGTCCTCAAAGGATCCAAAATTCCCCCTGTACCTGGACCTGTCCGTTCTGGTATTTTTAATTTCACGTTCTTGTTGGGATATCGATTTTTAGGAAGGAAGAAGAGAAGAGAGCAAAAACAAATACTGGATTTTTCTTATTTCATAATATAAATTGAAACAACTATTGAATTTAAATAAGTAAATACAATCAAATTCCAAATTAATTCAGATTTTTCTCCTTAAAATCCTACCATATAAAATCAAATAAAAACAAACTAAAGACTAATTCAAATATATAATTTTACCAACTAATTATTTTGAATTATTCCAACAGTTCTTGCATCATTTAATTAATTTTCTCTCTATATATATATAGATTTTAATTTGTTGCCGTTTATTATTTGTGATAACCAGATGCAAATGCTAAAACTTTCATACTAAAAAATGAAAATATTGTTTGGACTGAAAACAAAGAACCAGAAAAATCTTGGAAAAATGGAGGAAACCATACATCTTCCGATTCTTCAGTCGAAACATCATCTGAAATATATCAAGAATCTCCCACATTCAGTTCAGAAAGATCAACACTAACCGAAGAAGATTCGATGAAGCAAGAAAAAATTAATTCTGAGGAAGAAGAAGAGGAAACGGAGAAGTTGGAAAGTTTTTCATCAGCCTCCTCTAATAATTACTGCATTCTGATGAGTAGAAAGAATGCAAATGAGAAGGATGACAAGAACAGTAGCTCATCAGAATTCTCCATGTCGTATCCTTCTCCAAAATCACAGTTTGAAAAGAGAAAGAACTATTCAAGTGGAGCTTCCAAAATGCTTAGGAACATCATTACTTGCGGTGCTGTTGATACAAACGATTCAGCTTTGGTTTCTGTTCATAAATCTTCTATGAACACCAAAGTTTCTGGAACTCATTGGAATCAACAATACCACCATAGGTAAAACATATTATTCCAACACTAGTTAAATATAAGTTTAATTAATTTGTCCAACTCAATCAATTAACATTGTAATTTTAGGAAAAGCTTTGATGGAGTAGAAGGATCAAAGCAGCAGCAGCAGCAGAAGACTAGATTTGGGAATCCAAATTGTGTTGCTGCTGCAAACAAGCCAGTTGGGGCACCCACCTGTTCGTAAGTAATTTATCGCTACTGAGAGACGGTCTAGTAATCCTGGATTTAAATTCACTCATGTAATATTTCTTCTTAAAAATCCAGGCAATGTGGGAAGTCATTCAAACCAGAGAAACTCTACACACACATGAAGTCTTGCAAAGGATTGAAAGTCTCAGCAAGAAGTGCTACAGCTTCTGTGAAGAAGAGATCACCATCATCAAATGAAATAGTAGCTATTCCTGTTATTAGCAAATAGAAGCGTAATATAATACTTAAAGCATGAATATAATACTATGAGGATAGATGAGCCTCCCGATACTATTGATACCTTTATAACTCAATAGAATGACTATATTATGTTCAACGGAATGAAATAGAAGGGAAAATGGGAGATTTCAGGGAACGTTGTATTCAAGTTTCATTTTGCTGCTGATCAATTATTCCTTCCTACGTAATATGATATCTTATTGAAAAAAAAAAAAAAACGAAACTCGAAGAGGAAGATACAATGTTATTCAAGTTTCACTAACATGAAGAAAAAGTCTAATAGAGAAGCTAAGCGTTTGTTGAAATTGATTCAAAATAGTATGTTAGTGAGTTTTATTTTTAAATGTTTATTTGTTTATTATTATTTTGTTAGTGGTATTAGTAGTGTTAGTGGTATTAATGGTATTAATGGTGTTAGTGGAGTAACGGAGTTATGGATTAATTAGTGGAGTTAGTGGGTTAGTGGCCTAATTTTATTGTTTTAATGTAAGCCTATAAATAGGCTTTACTTTTCATCCTTTAATTACCATGTAATTGAAGCAAGTTTCCCATTGTTTTAAAAATCGGGTTGACTCAGCCGGTCGGACCGGTTCAACTGTGAATCAGTAAGAAATCCAAGTTAATTCAACATAAAAATCGAAATATGCAAAAACTCGGTTTGAACCAAATTGACTTGGGTTGGACCGGGATAGGTTGAACCGGATTGACTCGGGTTCAATTCAATTTTTTTATTTTTTTTATAAAAAATCTAATAAACCCTAAATTAATATCCTATCCAATTGATATGTTATTGTTGACTCTCCATTGTGAATATATATATATATATAGCACAAAAAAAAAACGGAGTAACAAATTTATTAAAATATTGAGAGTCAAAAAAATAATTGATTTGTCTAAAAAATTTTAATGGCAAAAGAAACAAAAGTAAGAAATAGAAGTTTAATAATTAATGATAAATGAGAAATTATATCCACCATATAAATCATGATATACCTAAACAAAATTGATTATAAAATGTCCATTTTAAAAAAAATGTATAAAATTATAAGGGATCAAAAATTTAACTAATATAATTCAATCAATATTATTTGGTTATTTAAATAATCGGTTTGATTTAATTAGTAAAATATGCTAATTTCAATTATTGGTTCTATTTAATTTCAGTTATTTGATTTTTATATTTGCAAATTTTATTGAATTTAAAATTATTATTTTAATATTAATTTATGATAATTAATAGATTATTTGAATATATTTTTTATATACAATATTTTTAATTTTTTATAAATAATTATATTAAAAAAAAATAAAACCTGCGAGTCAATCCGACCCAACCAATTGACTCCTGACTCAGTTGGTTTTCCGAATCGATATCCGATCCGCTTCTGAAAACATTGAAGTTTACCTTTACGTGATGGTGGAAATTTCAGCTGAGAGGTAAAGAGATGAGGAAATGGAGAAAATGAATTTTCTCTCTCCTCCATCTCATGTTTTCATATGGGAGAGACTTATGTGTGCATGGCTGCCACATGTCAACTAATTTAAGCCTCATTAACTTTAATAAGTCTCAACTTAAAATAGAATATGCACAAGATCCTTTCTGCGGAATTTGGGATTTTTGTCTATAGATGAAATTCACTGCCCTTTCGGTGGTTTCAGCAAAAGTGTGGCTCATGATTTTTCTTGCTGTCATTTGGACTCTCTGGCTGGAGAAAAATGCATCTATTTTTGAAGGGAGAGCTCTCAATAAAGAGACGATTTTTCACCTAGTTTGAGCTGTTTAGCAGGCTCTGTTATGTATCTTGGTCTCGTTCTTTTTTCTAGGACTTGTACCTTTTTCTCATTATTTCATAAACCCTAGACTCCTAGGCCTATCAAGAAAAAAAAAAGTTTGATTTAATTAATCCGAAAATGAGTTCCATAAATATATTGCAAAATCAGAATAAGTGACGGATTTTGTATGTGATTTATTTCAATAAAATATGATTTGATGAGATGAGATGAAAAGATCAAAAAGGTCAGACAAAACTGTAGTCCACTCCAAGCTTCACAATTCATTCATCTTACAGGTCAAACGGGCAAACATTAACAGACACGAGTTTAATTTTTCTTAATTCGATATTTATCATTCAGTCATTAAATGAGTGAGGGATTTCATATATAGAATGGTTAAGGTAGGACAAGATGAGGCTTAGGAGATCATTTCTAAGAAATTGTGCTGAGTCTGATCTGTGTGCATTGAAGACCTTAGATCGGCTGCAGCATCGAACTTTCGTGGGCATCGATTTCTGTCCGCAATAGGCTTGGACTTTTGCAAAATGAATCAATTCATGGATAGCTGTTCTTGTTTTGTCCTACAGATTGAGCTTTGAAAACTGCATCCCTGACTGAGCACAATACTCTTGCTGCATCATTTATGTCCATCCGATCCTTGGGTGATTCGACAGAGCATGCTATTCCAATTTCAAAGATTGAAATCAACCATTCTTGCATCTTATTTCCCATCATTTGACATTGGGATGGATTTCTGTTAATATCATCTTCACTAGCACTGTATATTATGCAAGGATCTGCTATTTGAAGTACTTGTTCTGGCAATGCCCTCTTTGTGAAAGTATGAAGGTTCACACCATTCATAAATGCATTATCGGTGGGTCTCTTGGCTGTGAACATCTCCAGAAGCAGTATCCCAAAGCTATGCATGTCCCCACTTGTGCTTGCCTCACATCCAATTGCATATTCTGCACTAGGACTTATCAACTAAATATTATTATATTTGCAATGATTACTAAGCACAAGTGCAGGAGAAAGAAAACAGAGTAAAAGAGGGACTTAATTACCAGGTGCAGCATAACCAATTGTCCCCTTTAGTCCAAGGGAGCTTGTTTCATTTCTTGTTGCTTTTGGGAAAAATTTTGCCAATCCGAAATCTCCAAGGTGAGCAACCATGTCATCGTCAAGAAGAACATTGCTTGGTTTCAAATCACGATGAATTATAGGCAATTGTGAGTGGTGATGAAGATAATCAATTGCAGAAGCCACATCGATAGAAATATTTAGTCTTTGAAGAAAGCCTAATCGCTTTAGTTCACTGCTTGCCTCATTTTGTCTTGGCAATATATGGAGCCATTCGTCCAAGCTCCCATTTTCCATAAATTCATACACAATAGCTTTGAAGGAGTTACCTTGAAAATCAATACTGGAACATGCAGATATGACCTTCACAAGGTTGCGGTGCCTAATGTTCCTTAAGGCTTCGCACTCTGCAATAAAGCTTTTGGAGGCTCCTTTATTGTTAGGATCGACGGGCTATTATGACGGTGATTTTATGGCAACAGTGAAGAAATAGCCAAAGTAATAAAAATAAATACACACAAATTTACGTGGTTCGGCAGTGTGCCTACGTCCACGGGAGAAGGGGAGCAATAAATTTACTATAGAAAAATAATATTACAAGTGGAGAAATACTCTCAACCCAAAACCCAATTATACCCGCTCACAAAATGCTCTCTTAATTAATTAGAGCATTAACTATACTAACTCACTAAACAATACTCACAATTTTTCAGCTGCTCAATACAAATGGAATGAAAGCCTTTTATAGGCAAACTAAGGAACTGTTAATTCGGTGGCACCGAATTAAGATTTCGGTGGATTTCCTTTTGCATGTGCCACCGAAATCAATATCAGCAATTTTATTTGACAATTGATTTCGGTGGCATAGATATGTTGACAATTGATAAGAAGACAAATCCCAACAGGATACATTCAAGGCATATCTTACAAATCTCCACCTTGACTTGAATTTTATCAACAGTAAACTTAGCTCCACCTTCTCCAAATAACTTTGAATGCTACGTACATACACCAATCAAATCCAAGCAATGCTTGAACTTGGTAGTAGGAAGAGACTTTGTCAACATATCTGCTGGGTTGTCTGCAGTACCAATCTTTTTAACCATAACATCTCCTTGTGCGATAATATCTCGAACAAAATGGTACCTGATGTCAATGTGCTTTGTTTTTCCATGAAACATCTGGTCTTTTGTCAGATGTATAGCACTTTGACTATCGCAAAAGACAACTGTCACTTGATGATCTGAATTTAGCTCATTGTATAAGCCCTTTAACCAAATAGCCTCTTTGATAGCTTCAGTCACTGCCATGTATTCAGCTTCTGTTGTAGACAACGCAACTGTAGGTTGCAATGTAGATTTCCAACTGACAGCACTATTTCCAAAAGTAAATACGTAGCCTGTCAATGATCTCCTTTTGTCGAGATCTCCTGCATAATCCGAGTCGACATAACCAACCAAACTACTATCACCACCACTGAACTCCAAACAGGTGTCAACTGAACCTTTTAAGTATCTCAGAATCCATTTTACTGCTTGCCAGTGAACTTTACCAGGATTTGCCATGAATCTGCTCACAACACTAACTGCATGAGAAATATCAGGTCGAGTACATACCATGGCATACATAAGACTGCCTACTGCACTGGAGTAAGGAACATGATTCATGTATTTTTGCTCTTCATCTGTTTGTGGTGATAGTGCAGCTGAAAGCTTGAAATGAGTAGCTAATGGAGTACTTACAGGCTTTGCATCTTTCATGCCAAAACGCTCCAGCACTTTCTCAACATATTTCTTTTGAGTGAGGAACAACTTTCCTGCTTTCCTGTCCCTTTGAATCTCCATTCCAAGAATCTTCTTTGCTGCTCCAAGATCTTTCATCTCAAACTCTTTACTCAATAAAACTTTCAGCTTCTCAACTTCAGAAGTATTCTTTGCAGCAATCAACATATCATCAACATATAACAATAAATATATGAATGATCCATCATCTAACCTTCTGAAGTAAACACAATTATCATAATTACTCCTTGAAAAATTATTACTGGTCATGAA
Organism: Excoecaria cochinchinensis; assembly: GCA_947683425.1. Lineage (NCBI taxonomy): Eukaryota > Viridiplantae > Streptophyta > Magnoliopsida > Malpighiales > Euphorbiaceae > Excoecaria > Excoecaria cochinchinensis. Next base: position 386,816 of record CANTUQ010000049.1, on the reverse strand, counting down.
GGAGTCAAACCTCTTATACCACTGCCTGGGTGACTGCTTAAGGCCGTATAGAGATTTCTTCAACAGACAAACATGGTCCTTCTTGCCTTCAACCCTGAAACCTTCTGGTTGTTGCATGTAGATTTGCTCTTCAAGGTCACCATGTAGAAAAGCAGTTTTGACATCTAACTGCTCCAGTTCTAAGTCATACTTAGCCACCATAGCAAGCAACATACGAATGGAACAATGTTTCACAACTGGGGAGAAGACATCATTGAAATCTATACCTTGAACTTGCTTGAATCCCTTTGCAACTAGGCGAGCTTTGTATCTTGCTTCTTCAATGCCTGGGGTGCCTTCCTTCTTCTTGAAAACCCATTTGCAATCGATAATCTTCTTTCCTTTTGGTGGTCTAACGAGCTCCCAAGTGTCATTCTTATGCAATGACTCCATTTCTTCTTGCATAGCTATCAACCATCTATCTGAGTTGGCTCCTGAAATGGCTTCTGAATATGTGGATGGCTCTTCAACATTGTTGATCTCCTCAGCTGCTGATAAAGCATAAGCCACCAAATCTGCATAATCTTTATATTTTGTTGGCTTCTTTATTTCTCTCCTTTCTCTATCTTTGGCAATAGAGTACGGCTGCTCCTGTTCGACTGAGTTTGGATCTGAATCACCTTGCTGAGAGCTGGATGGTTGTGAATCTGACTGCGATATAGAATCTTGCTGAGCAGGATAATCTTCAACATCCATCTCCTGTCTCGGACTGGCCTCCATTTGCTTATCAGAACTGCAAGGTACCAATACTTCATTTTTTGAGTGAAGCATTGAACCTTCATCAAATGTGACATCTCTGCTGATTATAACTTTGGATGATTTGGGACACCAAAGTTTATATCCTTTCACCCCTGGTGGATATCCTAGAAAAATGCACTTCCTCGCCCTTGGTGCTAACTTGCCATCATTGACGTGCATGTATGCTGGACAGCCAAAGATTCTCAAATTTGAATAATCTGCAGGTTTGCCAGACCAAGCTTCCTCTGGAGTCTTGAAACCAATTGGAACTGATGGAGAGCGATTGACTAAATAGCAAGCAGTTGAAACAGCTTCTGCCCAGAAACTCTTTGGTAATCCAGCATTTGAAAGCATACACCTTGCTTTCTCAATGAGTGTTCTGTTCATCCGTTCAGCAACTCCATTTTGTTGGGGTGTCATTCGAACTGTGTGATGCCTCACAATGCCTTCATTTTTGCAGAAGTCATTGAATTCACCACCACAAAACTCCAGGCCATTATCTGTCCTCAGCCTCTTTATCTGCCTTCCTGTCTGCTTCTCAATCATGGTTTTCCATTGCTTGAATGTGGAAAACACCTGATCCTTGTGTTTAAGAAAGTAAACCCAAACCTTCCTCGAGAAGTCGTCGATGAAGACAAGCATATATCTGGCACCACCTTTTGATGGAACTTGTGATGGCCCCCATAGATCAGAATGGATATAATCCAAAGTACCTTTGGTTGTGTGGGTACCTGTGCTGAAACTGACACGTTTTTGCTTTCCGAAAATACAGTGCTCGCAAAAATCAAGCTTGCTAGTATTTTGTCCACACAAAAGACCCTTTTTGCTTAACAGGGTTAAGCCTTTCTCGCTCATATGGCCTAATCTCATATGCCATAATTTGGTGACGTCGGTTTCAGACATTTGAGTAGTAATTACAGCAGCAGCTCCTGTAACTGTGGTTCCTTGTAGGAGATAAAGTCTTCCAAACAGTTTAGCCTTCATCACCACCAGAGCACCTTTACTAACTTTCAGGACTCCACCTTCGCTTGTGTATTTGCATCCACCAGCATCAAGAGTGCCCAAAGAGATGAGATTTTTCTTCATGTCAGGAGCATGGCGAACGTCTGTCAAAGTTCGTACCACGCCATCATGCATCTTGATTCGGATTGTGCCCTTGCCAATAACTTTGCAAGCTGCATCGTTGCCCATCAAAACAACTCCACCTGCAAAAGATTCATATGTGGAGAACCAGTCCCTATTGGGACATATGTGATAAGAGCAACCTGAATCCATAATCCAATCATCTTTGAACCTGCACCTTTCACTGTTAGTGACTAAAAGAATATCAGATGTGGACTCATCTTCGGCAATACTAGCTTCGGCGGATTTTTCCCTTCTTTCTTCAGTTGATTGTTTATTTTTCAACTTATAACAATCAGCTTTAATGTGCCCCTTTTTATGACAATAGTTACATATCAAATTCTTATGTCTAGATTTTGACCTAGACCTACTACTGCCATAACTCTTATTTTTAGACCTGCCTCTAGCAACAAGGCCTTCTGCTACATTATCATCTTTACTACCGACAATTCCTCTGTCAATTATAATTTTAGAGAGTAAAGCTGTCTTAACCTCCGCCAAAGACACACTATCTTTTCCATAAAGCATTGTATCCCTAAAACTTTTATGTGACGGTGGTAATGAACACAACAATTTCAAAGCAGCATTTTCATCATCAACTTTAGCACCCACATTTTCTAAACATACTAAAATTGATGTATATTCTTCCAGATAGGTTTTAATAGAAGTACCTTCCTGCATTTGAAATGTGTAGAATCGCGTCATGTGGTACAGCTTGTCAGTCAGGGTTTTGGACATATACAAGGATTCCAGTTTCGCCCATAAGCCAGCTGCTGTATCTTCATTGATGACCTCCTGAAGAACTTCATTAGACAAACACAGCTGAATTGTGGAAACTGCCTTGTTGATGATCTCCTCCTTCTTTTCTTCAGTCATTGACTCTGGCATTCTATTCTTCCCCAATAAAGCTTTCTCAAGCCCATTCTGAATTAAGATGGCGCGCATCTTAATCTTCCACAAAGAGAAATTTATGTTGCGATCAAATTTCTCAATATCAAATCTTGTAGTTGCCATTCCGTATAAGTGAACAGTGCCGTATAGGTGAACAGTGCCGTATAGGTGAACAGTGCCGTATGAACAGTACCCTTCTACAGTCCTCCGCACAGTATCTGCTACAGTGCTATAAACAGTCTCCGCACAGTATCTGCTACAGTCCTCTGAATAGTAATCTGAACAGTACTGATACAGTGATCTGAATAGTAACTGGTGGCCCACGAAACAGTATTTGAGCGAAAACCATGCAAATGCAAATGCAAAATTTTTCACTTTGAATAGTACCACTATTCACCAAATTTCACGTTTTACACCCTTTTTCGAAACGGATCGTACCGAAAAATTCCTTATATTTTTCTCTTCCCGACAATATAATTATTTCTCCAAAATTCGCTACTTTTCCGGACAGCACTTCCAATGCAGTGTGAAAAATAGCCGAACCAAAGCTCTGATACCAATTTGTTAGGATCGACGGGCTATTATGACGGTGATTTTATGGCAACAGTGAAGAAATAGCCAAAGTAATAAAAATAAATACACACAAATTTACGTGGTTCGGCAGTGTGCCTACGTCCACGGGAGAAGGGGAGCAATAAATTTACTATAGAAAAATAATATTACAAGTGGAGAAATACTCTCAACCCAAAACCCAATTATACCCGCTCACAAAATGCTCTCTTAATTAATTAGAGCATTAACTATACTAACTCACTAAACAATACTCACAATTTTTCAGCTGCTCAATACAAATGGAATGAAAGCCTTTTATAGGCAAACTAAGGAACTGTTAATTCGGTGGCACCGAATTAAGATTTCGGTGGATTTCCTTTTGCATGTGCCACCGAAATCAATATCAGCAATTTTATTTGACAATTGATTTCGGTGGCATAGATATGTTGACAATTGATAAGAAGACAAATCCCAACAGGATACATTCAAGGCATATCTTACATTTATGTTGCAGATCAAATACTTTCACTGCAACAACACTGCTATCTTCTTCCTCCTCGAGAATGCCTTTGTACACACGTCCGTAACTGCCTTCCCCTAGCAAATTGGCTGAGGAAAAGCCATTAGTTGCTTTGAGGAGTTGTTGATAGGAAAGTTGCAAAATTGAAATACCAGAAAATGATGCTAAAGATGCTTTTTCCTTTCCATTTTTCTTAAACCAACGAAGTAGAATAAACAATAGTAGCACAGATCCCACAACTGAACATACTATGAGGATTAGTTCATGTGATAAGCCCAGTTTTGAGTGGTTGGATCCATTTAGCTGGCATGGAAGCAAATGAAATTCTCCTAAACCTCCACAAAGCTTCTCATTCCCGATCAATGAAACTGCTGTTGCATTGCTGAAAACGCCTCCAGTTGGCAGTTCCCCCTCAAAGTGATTGTAAGATAGGTTTAAGGATTGCAAAAGTGATAAATTTTGAAAATATTTTGGAATTTCACCTGACAGCATGTTGTGCGAAAGATCCAGCATTTTAGTGCTTTTCAAAGAACTCAGTGATTGTGGAATGCTTCCATTAAAATAATTTCCACTCAAATCCAAGTATTCCATGGTTACACAATTACCAAGGGTGGCGGGAATCTCCCCTTGGAATTGGTTTTCCGATATATCTAGCATGACAAGATTCTTCAAGTTGCCTATTTCAAAGGGAAAGGGGCCTGTAAGATGGTTGTGGCACAAGTTTAAACCAATTGATAGGGATTTTATGCTGAGAATTTGTTGGGGCACATTTCCCGTTAGCCTATTGTGGGCTAGATTCAAGCTTATCAAATTCTGACACATTCCAAGTGATGGGGGTATGCTGCCTTGCAAATTGTTGTAATGCAAAAGGATCTTAGCCACTTTGGTTAGGTTTCCAGTAGAGATAGGGATTGTTCCGGAGAGATTATTTCCACTCAAGTCCAAGAATTCCAATTTTGTAAGATTGCCAATAGATTGAGGAATGGTGCCAGTTAATTTGTTAAACTCCATTGAAAGGATTTCTAAATTGACTAGGTTTTTTATCCCTAAGGGTATGGTGCCTGATATGAGATTAGTTCCTAATGCAAAAGCTTTTATTGTTGTTGAGAGGTTGGCTGCTTTTAATGTCCCCCCAAATCGGTTCTTATATAAACCAATTGCTTCTAGTCTGCTACTCCCTCCATTCTTTTTTAACTGTCACTTTTGCTATTTTCACTAGAATTAAGGAATATTAATTAGTCTTGAATTTAGAAAAAAATTGAGTGATTCAATACATATTGAGTAATTTAATGTAAAAAAATGAATGTAATTGGTCAATTCTTATTGAAAATAGAAATTAAATTGGAAAGAGAAAATTAAATTGCATTGAAAATCTAAAAGTGACAGATAAATAGAATTTGGATTTTACTCAAAAGTGACAGATAATAAAAAACGGAGGGAGTACTATTTAGAGAATTTAGAAAATCTAGATCATGACGCGACCCAGATCCCAAATTATTGTTTCCAATGTTTATATACCTAAGATTCCTAAGGGCACTGAAATCAAGAGACACCTCTCCTGTAAATTGATTATTGGTTATTGAAAAGTAATCTATCTTTGATGCATTGACTATTGAATTTGGAATAGGACCAGAAAACTTGTTATCAGCAACATTAATGCGTTTCAAGTTTGGAAGATTGAAAGCTATGGTTTTTGGTAGAACTCCATGTAGTTGATTATACATTACCTGAAAGTACTCAAGGTAAGAGATATTGTAAATTGAAGCCGGAATCGTACCAGAAAAGTCATTTATGTCCAGTCCTAGAAACACTAAGCTTCTTAGTTGGCCTAGAGCTTCAGGAATTTTCCCTCGTAAACTATTCCTTCCTATTGAGAGTACCTCGAGATGTGAAAGATTTCCAACGGAATCTGGGAGTCCTCCGGTCAGATAGTTGCGAAAAACATATAGCACCCTGAGCTTCGACAAGTAGCCAAGCTGATCAGGTATCTTCCCTACAAGATTGTTGTAAGCAAGATCAAGGTGAATGAGGTTGTGGCAATAGGAAAGATTGATTGGTATTGTACCTTCCAATGTGTTATAGGAGAGATTAAGAGTACGCAATCTGAATAATTTTCTGACTTCACTTGGAATTTCATTGCCGATATTGTTTCCTTGAAGGTTTATTACCCTTAGGAAACTGAGATTTCCTATTGCAGGTGACAAGGAACCTCCCAAGTGTTGGAAACTTAGATCAACCTGGACGACCCTTTGATGCCTACGACCACATTTGACACCATTCCAATTGCACGTTGAAATAGAATTGTTCCATGATGTTGTGACACCCATGGGATCTTGAATCTGCGACTTTATGGCTAGTAAAGCAACCCGATCTATTTCACTTCCATTCGTTGCGACGGACTCGGAGAAAGAAAAAGATAGTAATAAGCAGGTGATGCACAAGAGAAGAAAGGCATGGCTGTGATTACTGGAGAAAAGATAGTCCATGACCACCATTTCAACACAAATGCTATGCTTGGATTTGCTATGTTGTTAATTATGATAATTTATAGGAAATTGGCCATGAATGATATATAGTTGACAAAGTCAGAGAAAGATATGAATTTTATTAAGGAAAGAAAAATACTTATGTAGTCCCAAAATGAGTTCAATTAATATATTGCAAAATCAATAAAATACGACTTGATGAGGTGAGATGAAAAGACCAAAAAGGTCAGACAAAACTGGAGTCCACTCTAAGCTGTCATTGAATGTTACATTGTTTAACTTTTTTCTTTCTTTGGCCAATTGGGGTTTATAGGATCACTATATGAATAAAAAAAACATATAAATATTCTACCTCAGCCGGATCAACACCTTCTAAACAAAAGTATATCCTTGTTTGTTAACGAGTTTTAAGGGAAATCGCTATCAACTAATTTTCATACGAATTTTATTAAATTTTCATACTAATTTTCATACGAATTTTATTAAATTTTAAAGAGAAAAGAAACCATTGCTTCTATGCATGTATAGAATATGTAACTTAAATATGAGAAAAGTGCATAAATATTTGATCCATGTATAAGGGATTTCATATATGAATCAAGAACAGTGATGAATTGATGGCCATCAAGTTGAATCCATCTCTTTGAAACAGGAACCAATATTAGCCTCTGTGTGTGTGTATGTGTGTGTTTTTTCCCTGTAAACAAAACACTCCATTCTAGTACATATTTAATCTCTGAAAATGTATGCTCCCATATATGGTCATTCTATTGTATATTCTGCCCTTGCATGTATCAACTAGATGTTAGTAAGCGCAAGTTCAGGAAAAGAAATCAGGGTAAAGAAAGGGCTTAATTACCAGCTGCAGCATAACCAATTGTCCCTTTTAGCCCGAGGGAGAGCTTGTTTGGTTTGCTATTGCTTTTGGGAAAAATTTTGCTAATCCAAAATCTCCAAGGTGAGCAACCATATGTCATCGTCAAGAAGAACATTGCTTGGTTTCAAATCACAATGAATTATAGGCACTGTGAGTTATGATGGAGATAATCAATTGCAGAAGCCACATCAATGGCTATATCTTGTCTTTGCAGAAAGCATAATCCCTTTAGTTCACTGCTTGCCTCCGTTTCTCTTGCCAATATGTGCAACCATTTGTCCAAGCTCCCATTTGGCCTAAATTCATATATAACAGCTTTGAAGGAATTACCTTGAAAATCAATACTAGAGCAATGTTTAAGCAAAACACAAAAGAAGTCAAAATGTAAAAATGCTAAATTTAAACAGTAGTGGACACATCATACACTAATGGGTTCATGATTTTCAACTCAGAAGCCACGTTTTTATTCAAAAGAAAAATTATATTAACAAAAGTCTGAAACACGGACTGGAAATTTCTTGGCCGAACCGAAAGGCCACTCCTTAGCAAATGGAAGCACATGCTCCCGGATTTCAGGGATGGTTATTCCTGTTTTGCAGCGTACGTAGCTTCAAGTTTGAAAAATTCATCCCTGATTGAGCACAATACTCCTGTTGCACCACTTACATCCATCCTCTTCTTGGGTGATTCGACAGAGCATGCTATTCCAATTTCAAAGATTGAAATCAACCATTCTTTCATCTTATTTCTCATCATTTGACAATGGGATGGATTTCTGTTATTAACATCTTCACTAGCCCTGTATATTATGCAAGGATCTGCTATTTGAAGTACTTGCTCTGGCAGTGCCCTCTTTGTGAAAGTATGAAGGTTCACACCATTCATAAATGCATCATCGGTGGGTCTCTTGCCTGTGAACATCTCCAGGAGCAGTATCCCAAAGCTATACATGTCCCCACTTGTGCTTGCCTCACATCCCATTGCATATTCTGCACGTGGACGTATCAACTAAATATTATTAAATTTGCAATGATTACTAAGCACAAGTGCAGGAGAAAAAAACAGAGTAAAATATGGACTTAATTACCAGGTGCAGCATAACCAATTGTCCCCTTTAGTCCAAGGGAGCTTGTTTCATTTCTTGTTGCTTTTGGGAAAAATTTTGCTAATCCAAAATCTCCAAGGTGAGCAACCGTGTCATCGTCAAGAAGAACATTGCTTGGTTTCAAATCACAATGAATTATAGGCAATTGTAAGTGGTGATGGAGATAATCAATTGCAGAAGCCACATCAATCGAAATATTTAGTCTTTGAAGAAAGCCTAATCCCTTTATTTCACTGCTTGCCTCATTTTCTCTTGGCAATATGTGGAGCCATTCGTCCAAGCTCCCATTCTCCATAAATTCATACACAATAGCTTTGAAGGAGTTACCTTGAAAATCAATACTGGAACATGCAGATATGACCTTCACAAGGTTGCGGTGCCTAATGTTCCTTAAGGCTTCGCACTCTGCAATAAAGCTTTTGGAGGCTCCTTTATGTTGTAGATCAAATACTTTTACGGCAACAGCACTGCTGTTTTCTTCCTCCTCGAGAATGCCTTTGTACACATGTCCGAAACTTCCTTCCCCGAGCAAATTGGCTGAAGAAAAGCCATTAGTTGCTTCGAGGAGTTGTTGATAGGAAAGTTGCCAAATTGAAATACCAGAAAATGATGCTAAAGATGGTTTTTCCTTTCCATTTTTCTTAAACCAACAAAGTAGAATAAACAATAGTAGCACAGATCCCACAACTGAACATACTATGAGGATTAGTTCATGTGATAAGCCCAGTTTTGAGTGGTTGGATCCATTTAGCTGGCATGGAAGCAAATGAAATTCTCCTAAACCTCCACAAAGCTTCTCATTTCCGATCAATGAAACTGCTGTTGCATTGCTGAAAACGCCTCCAGTTGGCAATTCCCCCTCAAAGTGATTGTAAGATAGGTTTAAGGATTGCAAAAGTGATAAATTTTGAAAATATTTTGGAATTTCACCTGACAGCATGTTGTGAGAAAGATCCAGCATTTTAGTGCTTTTTAAAGAACTCAGTGACTGTGGAATGCTTCCATTAAAATAATTTCCACTCAAATCCAAGTATTCCATGGTTACACAACTACCAAGGGTGGCGGGAATCTCCCCTTGGAATTGGTTTTCCGATATATCTAGCATGACAAGATTGTTCAAGTTGCCTATTTCAAAGGGAAAGGGGCCTGTAAGATGGTTGTGGGACAAGTTTAAACCAATTGATAGGGATTTTATGCTGAGAATTTGTTGGGGCACATTTCCTGTTAGCCTATTGTGGGCAAGATTCAAGCTTAACAAATTCTGACACATTCCAAGTGATGGGGGTATGCTGCCTTGCAAATTGTTGGAATCTATAAGGATCTTAGCCACTTTGGTTAGGTTTCCAGTAGAAATAGGGATTGTTCCGGAGAGATTATTTCCACTCAAGTCCAATAATTCTAATTTTGTAAGATTGCCAATAGATTGAGGAATGGTGCCAGTTAATTTGTTAAACTCCATTGAAAGGATTTCTAAATTGACTAGGTTTTTTATCCCTAAGGGTATGGTGCCTGATATGAGATTAGATCCTATTGCAAAAGCTGTCAATGTTGTTGAGAGGTTGGCTACATTCAATGTCCCCCCAAATCGGTTCTGATATAAACCAATTGTTTCTAGTCTGCTACTATTTAGGGAAGTTAGAAAATCTAAATCATCAAGTAACCCAGATCCCAGACTATTATTTCCAATGTGCATGACCCTAAGATTCCTAAGGGCACTGAAATCAAGGGATACCTTTCCTATAAAATGATTATTTGATATGTCAAAATAACTTATCTTTGAAGCATTGGCTATTGAATTTGGAATAGGACCAGAAAAATTGTTAAAAGCAACGCTAAATCGATCTAAATTTGGAAGATCCAAGGCTATGTTTTGTGGGAGAACTCCATGTAGTTGATTGTATAATACCTGAAAGGACTCGAGAGAGGAGATGTTATAAATTGAAGACGGAATTGTACCAGAGAAGCTATTTAGCTGTAGTGCTAGAAACACTAAGTTTCTTAGTTTGCCTAGACCTTCAGGAATTCTCCCTTGCAAATCATTCCCTGCTACAAAGAGTTTCTCAAGACGCGAAAGATTTGCAATAGAATCTGGGAGTGTTCCTGTTAGATTGTTCAAAGAAACTTGCAGCCCCTCTAGCTTCGATAAGTAGCCAAACTGCTCAGGTATGTTCCCAACTAGTTTGTTGTGAGAAAGATCAAGTCGAATGAGGTTATAGCAATTAGAAATATTGAGTGGTATTCTACCTTCCAAAACATTAGAGGAGAGATTAAGAGCACGTAACCTGGTTAACTTTCCAAGTTCACTTGGAATTTCACTGCCAATATTGTTGAACTGGAGATAGATTACCCTTAGGAAACTGAGATTTCCTATGGCAGGTGACAAGGAACCTCCCAAGTTTTGGAAACTTAGATCAAGCTCGGTGACCCTTTGATGCCTAGGACCGCATTTGACACCATTCCAGTTACAAACAGAAATAGAACTGTTCCATGAGCTTGTGATGCCTGTGGGATCATGAATCTGCGACTTTATGGTTAGTAAGGAAACTCGGTTTGTTTCACTCCCATCTATTGTGATGGATTCAGACAATGTTAAGAAGGTGATGCACAAGACAAGAATGGAGAATAGATTCTCCATGATGATAATAGTATTAGTTTCAACAATAATGGTAGGCTTCAGTTATACATTTCCATCCAACTGGTAAATATGATAATATATAACTGAATGATGAGAAGACCTTACAAGTCCCCATTATTAATTTCCATTGCTTGGATTTGCTATGTTGTTAATTAAGATAATTTATAGGAAATTGGCCATGAATGATATATAGTTGACAAAGTCAAAGAAAGATATGAATAAAAATATGTATATATATATAAATATTCTGCCTCAGCCGGATCGACACCTTCTAAACAAATATATATATATATATATATATATATATATATATATATATATATATATATATATATATATATATATATTCTGCCTCAGCCGGATCAACACCTTCTAAACAAAAATATATCCTTGTTTTAAGGGAAATCGCTACCAACTAATTTTCATACGAATTTTATTAGATTTTCAAGAATGAAATTTAATTTATATTGTTACAAATATCAAAAGAGAAAAGAAACCATTGCTTGTATACATGTATAGAATATGTAACTTAATTATGAGAAAAGAGCATAAATATTTGATACATGTATAAGGGATTTCATATATGAATCAAGAAAAGTGATGAATAGATGGTCATCAAGTTGAATCGATCTCTTTGAAACAGGAACCAATATTAGCCTCTGTGCGTGTGTGTGTGTGTTCAGGAAAAGAAAACAGAGTAAAGAACGGGCTTAATTACCAGGTGCAGCATAACCAGTTGTCCCTTTTAGCCCGAGGAAGCTTGTTTGGTTTGCTATTGCTTTTGGGAAAAATTTTGCTAATCCAAAATCTCCAAGGTGAGCAACCATGTCATCGTCGAGAAGAACATTGCTTGGTTTCATATCACAATGACTTATAGGCACTTGTGATGGAGATAATCAATTGCAGAAGCCACATCAATGGCTATATATCTTGTCTTTGAAGAAAGCCTAATCCCTTTAGTTCACTGCTTGCCTCCGTTTCTCTTGCCAATATGTGCAACCATTTGTCCAAGCTCCCATTTGGCATAAATTCATATATAACAGCTTTGAAGGAATTACCTTGAAAATCAATACTAGAACATGTAGTTATGGCCTTTATTAGGTTGCGCTGCCTAATGTTCCTCAAAGAAGCAGCAGCAGAAGACTAGATTTGGGAACCCAAATTGTGTTGCTGCTGCAAACAAGCCAGTTGGGGCACCTACCTGTTCGTAAGTAATTTATCGCTAACGGAGAGCTGGTCTAGTAATCCTGGATTTAAATTCAATCACGTAATGTTTCTTCTTAAAAATCACAGACAATGTGGGAAGTCATTCAAACCAGAGAAACTCTACACACACATAAAGTCTTGCAATGGATTGAAAGACTTAGCAAGAAGTGCTACGGCTTCTGTGAAGAAGAGATCACCATCATCAAATGAAATAGTAGCCATTCCTGTTATTAGCAAATACTATTTCGACAATGTCCCAATGAGTAAACTTGCACGAATACTTCTCAGCCCAAGGAGTGGCATTGATAAACAATTTTTAACCAAAACACAAAAGTCGTCAAAATGTAAAAATACTAAATTTAAATAGTAGTGGTCCTAGTGGAAGAATGGACTGATTTTCAACTCAGATGCCACGCTTTTATTCAAAAAGAAAAATTATATTAACAAAAGTCTGAAACACGGACTGGAAATTTCTTGGCCGAACCCAAAGGCCACTCCTTAGCAAATAGAAGCACATGCTCCCGAATTTCAGGGATGTTTATTCCTGTATTGCAGCGTACGTAGCTTCAAGTTTGAAAAGCTCATCCCTGATTGAGCACAATACTCTTGTTGCACCACTTACATCCATCCTCTCCTTGGGTGATTCGACAGAGCATGCTATTCCAATTTCAAAGATTGAAATCAACCATTCTTGCATCTTATTTCTCATCATTTGACAATGGGATGGATTTCTGTTATTATCATCTTCACTAGCCCTGTATATTATGTAAGGATCCGCTATTTGAAGTACTTGCTCTGGCAGTGCCCTCTTTGTGAAGGTATGAAGGTTCACACCATTCATAAATGCATCATCGGTGGGTCTCTTGCCTGTGAACATCTCCAGGAGCAGTATCCCAAAGCTATACATGTCCCCACTTGCGCTTGCTTCACATCCCATTGCATATTCTGCAGGTGGACGTATCAACTAAATATTATTAAATTTGCAATGATTACTAAGCACAAGTGCAGGAGAAATAAAACAGAGTAAAAAAGGGACTTAATTACCAGGTGCAGCATAACCAATTGTCCCCTTTAGTCCAAGGGAGCTTGTTTCATTTCTTGTTGCTTTTGGGAAAAATTTTGCCAATCCAAAATCTCCAAGGTGAGCAACCATGTCATCGTCAAAAAGAACATTGCTTGGTTTCAAATCACGATGAATTATAGGCAATTGAGAGTGGTGATGGAGATAATCAATTGCAGAAGACACATCAATAGAAATATTTAGTCTTTGAAGAAAGCCTAATCCCTTTATTTCACTGCTTGCCTCATTTTCTCTTGGCAATATGTGCAACCATTCGTCCAAGCTCCCATTCTCCATAAATTCATACACAATAGCTTTGAAGGAGTTACCTTGAAAATCAATACTGGAACATGCAGTTATGACTTTCACGAGGTTGCGGTGCCTCATGTTCCTTAAGGCTTCGCACTCTGCAATAAAGCTTTTGGAGGCTCCTTTATGTTGTAGATCAAATACTTTCACTGCAACAACACTGCTGTCTTCTTCCTCCTCGAGAATGCCTTTGTACACACGTCCGAAACCTCCTTCCCCGAGCAAATTGGCTGAAGAAAAGCCATTAGTTGCTTTATGGAGTTGTTGATAGGAAAGTTGCAAGATTGAAATACCAGAAAATGATACTAAAGATGGTTCTTTCTGTCCCTTTTTCTTAAACCAGCAAAGTAGAACAAACAATAGCAAAACAAGTCCCACAACCACACAGGCTATAATGATTAGTTTGAGTGATAAGTTCAGCTTTGAGTGATTCAATCCTTTGAGCAAGCATGGAGGCAAATGAAATTCTGTTAAACCTCCACAAAGCTTCTCGTTCCCAATTAAAGAAACTGCTATTGCAATACTGAAAACGCCTCCAGTTGGCACTTCCCCTTCAAAGTGATTGTAAGACAGGTTTAAGGATTGTAAAAGTGATAAATTCTGAAAATATTTTGGAATTTCACCAGACAATCTGTTGTGAGAAAGATCCAGCACTTGAATGCTTCTCAGTGAACTTAGAGATGGAATGCTTCCATTAAAAAAATTTCTACTCAAATCCAAGTGTTCCATGGTAACGCAACTATCAAGGGTGGTTGGAATTTCCCCCTGGAATTGGTTTTCTGATATATCCAGTGTGACAAGATTCTTCAAGTTGCCTAAAGAAAACCGGCCTGAAAGATGGTTGTGAGACAAGTTTAAAGTAATTGATAGGGTTGCTATGCTAAGAATTTGCTGGGGCACATATCCTGTTATCCTATTGTGGGCAAGATTCAAGCTTAACAAATTCTGACACATTCCAAGTGACGGGGGTATGCTGCCTCTCAAATCGTTAGATTGTAAATAGAGCTGACTCAGTAAGGTTAGATTTCCAATAGAAATAGGGATGGCTCCCGTAAGGTTATTGCCACTCAAGTCCAAGGCTTGTAATTTTGTAAGACTTCCAATGTAATGAGGAATGGTGCCAGTTAATTGGTTTGACTCGAACCCAAGGACTATTAAATTGACTAGAGTTGCTATTCCCGGGGGTATGGTGCCTGATATTAGATTCATTCCCAATGCAAAAGTTTTAAGTGTTGTTGACAGGTTGGCTACTTTTAGTGTCCCTCCAAATCTGTTCATATATATTGCAATTGTTTCTAGTCTGCTACTATTTAGAGAAGTTAGAAAATCTAAATCATCAAGTAACCCAGATCCCAGACTATTATTGCCAATGTGCATAACCCTGAGATTCCTAAGGGCACTGAAATCAAGGGATACCTTCCCTGTAAAATGATTATTTGATATGTCAAAATAACTCAACTTTGAAGCATTGGCTATTGAATTTGGAATAGGACCAGAAAAATTGTTAACAGCAACGCTGAATCGATCTAAATTTGGAAGATTCAAGGCTATGTTTTGTGGGAGAACTCCATGTAGTTGATTATATAATACCTGAAAGGACTCAAGAGAGGAGATGTTATAAATTGAAGGAGGAATTGTACCAGAAAAGCTATTTAGGTGTAGTGCTAGAAACACTAAGTTCCTTAGTTTGCCTAGACCTTCAGGAATTCTCCCTTGTAAATCATTCCCTGCTACAGAGAGTTTCCCAAGACGCGAAAGATTTGCAATAGAATCTGGGAGTGTTCCTGTTAGATTGTTCAAAAAAACTTGCAGCCCCTCTAGCTTCGATAAGTAGCCAAACTGCTCAGGTATGTTCCCAACTAGTTTGTTGTGAGAAAGATCAAGTCGAATGAGGTTATAGCAATTAGAAATATTGAGTGGTATTCTACCTTCCAAAACATTATAGGAGAGATTAAGAGCACGTAACCTGGTTAATTTTCCAAGTTCACTTGGAATTTCACTGCCAATATTGTTGAACTGGAGGTAGATTACCCTTAGGAAACTGAGATTTCCTATGGCAGGTGACAAGGAACCTCCCAAGTTTTGGAAACTTAGATCAAGCTCGGTGACCCTTTGATGCCTAGGACCGCATTTGACACCATTCCAGTTACAAACAGAAATAGAACTGTTCCATGAGGTTGTGATGCCTGTGGGATCATGAATCTGCGACTTTATGGTTAGTAAGGAAACTCGGTCTGTTTCACTCCCATCTATTGTGATGGATTCAGACAATGTTAAGAAGGTGATGCACAAGACAAGAATGGAGAATAGATTCTCCATGATGATAATAGTATTAGTTTCAACAATAATGGTAGGCTTCAGTTATACATTTCCATCCAACTGGTAAATATGATAATATATAAATGAACGATGAGAAGACCTTATAAGTCCCATCATTAATTTCCATTGCTTCAATTTTTTTTTTTTTTTTTTTCAAATTGACTTTGTTTTATGAACGTGACATGTTATCTTGGACAACTAACGACCATAGTTTATGAGTTGTCATTAGTTTTAGTTTCATTAAGTTTAGTCAGAAGTCTAAAGGTGCATGAGAAGTAAACATTATAATACAGAAAGGAAACTCGGTCTCTTTCACTCCCATCTACTGTGATGGATTCAGACAATGTTAAGAAGGTGATGCACAAGACAAGAATGGAGAATATATTCTCCATGATCATACTAGTATTAGTTTCAACAATAATGGTACGTAGGCTTGAGTTATACGTTTCCATCCAACTGGTATATATATAACTGAATGATGAGAAGACCTTATGTACTTAAATTACTATTGTGGACAACTAACGACCATGTGGATGAGTTGTACAATCATATTATATGGGATTTAGTTTTATTCTCATTATTTTTCTTTTCTTTTATTTGATTAGACTCAGTTTAGTCAGAAGTCTAAAGGGGAGAAGTAAACGTTTAATACAGTAAGGGAAACCGTGAGGGAGTAGGTTAGCCTAAGATAGGATAAAGATGAGGTTTGGCAGCAATCCAGAAAAGGCACTACGTATTTATTTATTTTATTATATTTCAACTTGTTTAGCATATTTCTAACAGGCATAAAGTACATGAATTTGTCCCTACCGTCAGCTAGGATTAAGTTTGACCAAAATTCCGTTAGTTGAATGATGGCATGACACTGATAGGACACGTGTCGTCTTGCTATGCTTCCACGTTGGTGCTGACATGCCCAGTAGTAAGGTAACACGTGTCCCATCAGTGCCATGTCATCAGTCAACTAACGAAATTTTGGTTAAATTTAACCCCGACTGACGGTAGAGGCAAATTTGCTCTATTTTACAAACGGTAAAAGCTTTTTTGTTTTAAATTAAATATTAAAGGTAAAATTGCACTTTTTGGAAAACTATGGGGAAAAATGCACCTTAAGCCTTTCTAATAAGACATGCTATTTAATTGAGGGATTTCAATGATATGGATTTTTGGTTGACAAATCCTCTGATACTGAAATGTGAAATGAGAATGCTAAGATCAAATTAAAAGAACAACAAATAGCAAATAAATAAGACAAAAGGAAAAGAAAAAGGAGAATCCTTACAAAGTAGCTTTTGCACGTATATGTTTGAAAAGAATATATAACTAGTAGCTTTTGTATGTATATGTATAGAAGCTTGTGTGTCTGCCGTGGATTGTAATATTATATAACTAGAAAAGAATGTAAATGGGATTGATAAAGATAAAATATGGTTAGTTTATTATAACTATTGCTTTTCAACTGGAATTATTTCTTTCATATATTTCATCAGCAACAACTCATTTCAGAAAACAATTACTACTATAATAATTGTTGCCCCTAAAATAAAATCCCTAATGAAAATTAAGAGATTGAAGTGAATGAAGATCCAGTTTCCATGGTAGCCATCCTACCAATTTCTGCCGTATGTTTCCACCTTCGTTTTCACATCACAAGCATGTGGTAAGGACTTATAATAAACTGAGGTTTTTGATGGTAGAAAAGTTTTTAATAATTTGATACAAAATTAAAATACAAGGACCTAATTTTTTTTTTTTTTAAACCTACAAGGACCTATTGTTCGTTGACAAAAAAAATATATACAGAGGTCCAATGGTAAGAGTTGATAATTGCAAATTTCCATGTTTTTCTTCTTGTATTAATGTTATCATTATTTAGCTTTTTACATGACAATGACAGTTAATTATTGGGTCGGATATTAAAATATATATATATATATATATCTATTAAATGAAATTTAAGTATTTAGAAGTTTCCATCAAACATCTAATTAGGAGGCCAAACCCAGCAAATCTTAAAATTAATTTTTAATCTCCCAATTTACAGTCAAGAATTGACCAAGCACTAACTAATAAAACAAGGCTAAAAATGAAGCTGATAAACCCAGTAAAAGAAAGATGCTTAAAACTCTCTTGGTCAATTGAGATTAACAGATCCATCCTGATATGGCCACGTGTCAAAAACCCACATCTTCCCTTTTCTTCCTCAAGTGAGCAAAGTATATATCCTTCACTCTTGCACAAATACATGCATTGCATTTTCAGTAATCCAATCTAAAAGAAAAAGAACCACAAAAAACAAGAAACATCTCCTCCTTCAACCTTTCACCTTCTTCTCCAATTCCTATAAGTAAAAATGGCAGCTTTGAGTAGCTGCTTATCCACTAAGATCTTCGTCACAAGAAACGCCAACAAGACTTTGTCACCTTCAACTATCTTGGCTCGATCTGATATTGGCTTTGCGCGATCTTTAACTTTCAAGAAGCTACAATTTCATCATTTGATTGCTAAATCTCATTTGGCCTCCCAAGTATCAACTAGCCTGGAAAAGGAAATCACAGCACCTGACATTTCAGAAATTCGTATGTGACTCCATTTTTTCATTGTGAGCATTAATTCTTGATCAGTTGAAATATAATATTTTTTTTTTCAGAAACATCAAACACTGCTCGTGTGAAATTCCAGTTGCAAAAGGAATTTATGTTTGGTGATCAAGTATTTGTGGTTGGCGATCATCCAATTCTTGGCTTGTGGAATCCTACAAATGCAATTCCAATGAACTGGTCCAGCGGACACATTTGGAATGTTGAGCTGGTAGACAGATATTTTTGAGCCAAACTAACATGCAACTTTCAATTCACGATCATTTGCCTCGATCTATGTAAATTTAATGGAGATTTTTTTGAACAGGATGTTCCCGTTGAGACAACAATACAGTTCAAATTTGTAATCAAACAAAGCACAGGACAAATGTTGTGGCAGCCTGGACCAGACAGAATTTTCAAGACTTGGGAAAGCAAGGCAACAGCAATAATAGCAGAAGACTGGGAAAATCCTGAAGCACAAAAAATTACTGAGGAGCTAAAACCTGCTACTGCTGGAAATCTACCTAATCAAAGGGAGGAACCTATGCCTAATGTGGATAGTAATGTCATGTTCACACCTGATACTGCTTATGCAGAAGAAAAACTAAACATTAAAGGTGAGATTTTGACCAGAGAAATTTCTACTCCTAAACTTGTGGAGAATGAGGAATCCTTGTTGGGTTATGAAGGTCAGGTTCTTGTACCTGGTTTGATGACTCAACAAGCAGTGGCTACAGACGGAGCTCGTTCCCAGGAACTTGGATCCCACTTTTCTGATTCCTCTACTGAGTAGAATTTGATATGTTCTTGCTCTCACCTTCATTAACATGTTCTTTCCCTCCTTTACTTTTCAGTAGCATGAATCCGCAAATTCTCACTATAAGTTTCTACTTTAAATTTGTTCCCTGCATACAAGTATTTCAGTTTCCATCTTCCTTTACTCTGTAAGCAATTGCAGTTGAAATTTAATTTCATATTCAGAGTTTAGTTTATTGCTATAGCATCGAAATCACCATTTGTAAATTATAACTAGGCTTGTTCAAAATCGGCCCCACGCCTTGTAAATTCTTTTGATAGCTAGGTTTGGACATGTTATTTCCATGACGAACCACTAATGATCACACTATTAATGAGTTCTAGCCACGTTATAAGATAAAGTTGAAAACAAAAAAATAATTACATAAACGAACTTAAAGAAAGCTACCAAATGAATTATATTTAAAGAAAGCTGCTTTACCAGTTGAAGACCCTAACATATTGGTCAACTTCATCATCTTGCTGCCACTATAAGCGAATGCATGACCCAATCTAAAGAAATTTACTGCCATATGAAGAGTGGAAGCCCTGAAACATCAGTTTTATGTCATCTGTCCAACTGTTCGTAAAACATTTAACAGGAAGACAACACAAGGAAAAACGAACAATGAAAACACAATTTAACATAGAATCCAACACCTCCTGCCATATTCACAGGCGGAAAACTTGAGCTAGCCATAGTTTAATATTTTATTAGTAGTTTTCATCCCAACATAAATGGAAGAATAACATGATACAAAATTTATCAATAGATTCAACAAAGTCTCCACTTTTTTGTAGAAAATTATTATCACTTCTCAGGAAAAAGATACTTGGCAAGTGAAACAACGGATTTCAGGCTCAGCTCATTTCAGTTAGAGGTGTCAATAGCTTGCATTGTTGCAGAAAAATACTCTGAAATTCCATTTGCAGCGACAAAAAAATAATCAAATCAAATATTGCTAAATCATGTTGCAACAGTGTACAAATTCTGTTACAGCTTACTATCTCAGCAAAATACAGATAAACATTAACCAGACAACAAATTTGGCCACAGCTCTTCACATAACCCTCTTCTCTATTGGCAAGTCTAATGATTGTCCTGCTCTGTAATTCTTATCTCTCTGACTTGCGCCTGTGATCATCTCTCTCTCTATAACTGGAGGAAGAATCCCTACCATGAGCAGGTGTTTTTTCCACTCCTTTCTTATCTCGGTCTTCTCTTAGATAGTATTCTGGCTCATGCTTTCTTATTCTCTTTTCTTCCCTTCCATCACTGTCATCTCTTGACCTTGGCTCCAATCGATCACCGCCATATCTTCTGGATCTCTTATCATCCCTCTTGGAATCATCTTCTCTCGACTTTGGCTCAACTTGATCATCTTCATACCTTCTCAATCTCTTTTCATCACTCCTATGATAATCTCCTCTTAATTTGTTGCCAAATACATTGTCTTCATGCCTTCTCGATCTCTTTTCGTCTCTTTTATAATCATCTTCTCTCAACTTTGGTGCATATTCATCACCTTCATGCCTTCTTGATCTCTTCTCATCTCTCCTATGATACTCTTTTTTTGACTTTCGCTCAACAACATCATCATCATGCCTTTTTGATCTCTTGTCCTCCATCCTATCACTCTGCTTAAGGTGACCCTCTAAAGGCCTTTCATTGCCAGATCTTTTCTCGCCCTTCTTTGAACCCTCAAACTTGTCATGTCCCCATCTTGGACTTTTGTCTCCAGGACCCCATCCGGTGTTTGCAGCTCTCTAGAAGCAGAAGAAAGAAAAGAATAATTAAGCACATTCATATTCCAACTTCACCTTCAAGTCCTCAAATCCAAAAAGCATTTCAAAATTTTCTTATCAAGGAAATGTACATTTAAAAACGTCAGAAGTTATAAGACAGGCATGAGAGAATAATATTGAATAAACAAACCCAAAACCAATAGAAAGATGAAAATCAAAAGTAAATAAAGGACAGTAAACAAATCGAAAGCATCAATATCAGACAGAAAATTTTATCCAAACTTAATCAGTGGTTATGAAAAGTGAAAATATGGTTAATGCAAAATATTCATAATTGTGTAATTCTATAAACAATATTACTATCCATATCCATAAGAATTAATGAACACTCATTATATATGGATGAGCAGTTCCAAAGCAGCCAAGAGTAACCCTTAAAACCCTCTCAACAGAAATAAAATGAAGCAACCAAGAGCAACCCCCGAAATGCAGGTGAGACTCACAAATTCAACAGAATTTTTACTCAAAAATGGGAAGAAAAAAAAAATCTCTGAAGGCCGCAAGATCCAGATAATGCATATGAGAAGAAATCTCAGAATATGATCCAATCACCTTAACAGGAAGAAGTAATTGCATTGCCACATTTCTTTGGGCAAAAGGAACAAACTTTGAGACAAACAAAGCCCTAGAGACAGAGTAAGGTAATAGTGTATGATACAGCTAATAACATGTGGAGATTACAGGTGGATGTAGGAGAGCTCGAGCATGGTGGAGGCAACCTGCTAGACTCAAGGAACAATCTCTTCCCCAAAAAGCAAAGAAAAAAAAAGGAAAACTGGCATGCCACAGAAACCAGTTCTGGCACATTTGTTTCAAAAGGTTCTTCAAATCAGTAAATGTTGCAGCCATGATGAGCAAATTCATAAAAGAGTGAAATTCCATTTTCAGAAGACAAAATGACCCATGCTAGAGGTCCCTAACAAATAGCAAGAAGTCCATAATGACTGTATACATAATCGCCAAAATAAATAATAATAATAATAATAATAATAATGATATCAACTTGTCAACTTAGCTTTTCTTAGATGTGTTGTCAGCGCTAAAAACTTCAGATCTGATAGTGCAACAAATGAAAAACTTAAGATACAGCCAAAACAGCCTTTGGGTAGTGTCAAAGGCAAACCACCAGAATGTTTATTTCTACTACACATTGTGTATTCACTTCAATCAAAGCATAAAAATAGAAAAGGGAGACAAATATAATGTTAAGTGTACAAAAGAACCAAAACATAAATTTGACAAAGATTCTCCATTTAACAAGCGGCATGCTTCATTGTCTACTAGGCTAAATTGCTAAAAACAACAAAGCAAAGAAGATTATGATATTAAAAGGGAAAAAAAAATATCTAACATATAGCACAGATTCTTCAAAACTATATTCATTATTAATATTAAATTGTTCCGAATTGGTTTTCACTTAATGTCTGTAAATTAAACATCAGCATAGTAATAGAGGAACCCAAACGAAATAGAGTCGAGATGACCATTTTCGTGATTTCTTCATAACTTATAATTGGTCTTACTTGCTCATCATGGGAAAATTTACAGCTGGCTCCACGAGTGCATTCGCCTTTCTGGAAAGCACGGCATACCCCTCGAGCCTCCCTCTTCTGCCGTTGTGTCTCTTCATCCTCCTCCTCTTTCTTCTTGTAGTCAGCAACATGGTCAACCCTTATAATTCGACCAGCAACCTGAGCTCCATTCAAATTATCTGAAGAGAAACTGAACACATCTAAGTACCAATGATTTAGTAGGTAGTTCCAACAATGAGAACTCAGAGAAAGAGAACCAACCAACAGCAAGATTTGTACTCCTTTGATCTTCATATGCAATAAATGCAAAACCTTTTGATTTACCAGTACCCTTGTCCCTAATCAGATTAACGTCAACAATCTCGCCACATCTGAAAAGGTTATTTCCACCACATATTTAGCATATAAAAAAGGTAGAATCAATCTGTGGGGGCTGGGGGGATCAATCCCATTGTTAATTGCTAACACCCATTTGCATAATATCAAAGAATGTTAGTTTTCTGCAGGGGCAAAAGTATTACATAAACAAACATCATGCATAGCCATTAAGCATGGTTATATATTGCCGATGCAAATCAGCATAGCCAATTTCTATGAACGTAGTACTGGTTACTTAATGCTGTTGAAGGAAATATCTATAAGCACATGTTTGCCTCAGCTCCCTAAATTTCTTCTTTCCAATTCCCATTCCTTTAACCAGTTTTCAAATTACTCTTACCTAGTCAAAAATCAAGCACAAAAAATGCTAATATTATAAGTGCCCTCTTCCCAGTTCATTTTCTATTTCAGATTGTCCATTTCAAAGCTTCAATTAGTGTTCCTATAGGTTGCTTTCACTCTACTAATACAATAATAAGGACACACACACACACACACAGAGAGAGAGTGTTTACTGAGCGAACACGGCAAGAAGATCTCCTTCAGTAAGATCGAAAGGAATTCCACCAACGAAAACATAAGCTGAATCTTTGTATTTGGCATGCCATGAAGCTTCCTCTGATATCCCTAACTCTGCTTCTCTGGAGTTTATCTTCTGAATTCGTTTAACAAGTGTTAACGGATTCATGATGCCTTTTCTCCCTCACTCTTTGCACACACTCTGAATTCCAATTCAGACAATTCAAGGTTCGGAGAAAGGGATTATTAAATTATGATTCACAATCTAACATTAATGGGATTGCAAACAAAAAAGGGAAAAGGAAAACAATAGTTATGTTGCTCCGAAAGTTTCAGAAAACTATGTAAGAACTGGCGCAAGTAGGGTGCCCGCAAAAATTGCCCAACCTATTTAACATGTACACATCCTAAAACCATTAATAATTTTCCCTCTATTACTCGTACCCATCCCAAAGTAGTTTAACACTATCCGTGACCCCAACCCCAAGAGATGCGATTTTAAAAATTCTTTGAAAGAAGAAAAAAAAACCTTTCTTAGCCTGAAGCAGATTCAAAACGAAAAGAGAATGAAAGTCAAGAGGTGGTTTGGTGTGAGTAGCTTTGCCTGCTGGTGGCGGTGGAGCGCCTTGCACGGTGCCGTCAGGGCAGCAATTGCAAAGGGTGGCGGTGGATTAGGAAAACAGATACTGAAACGGGGAATCACCGAGAGGAATTGAGATCATTGCGGCCGAAGCTAAGGTCGAGGAGTCATATAGTATCGAGGACCGTAGACTTGCATCTTATGCTGAGGTCCCATATAAAGATGTGAAAGTCCCGAAATAATTTAAAAAATAATTTTTATTGTTATAAAATATAATTTTATTAATTATTTATCAATTGTATTTCTCATTTATATTATGCATCATTGTTATTGTAAAAATGAAAATAATAACTAATTTTATAAAATACGAAAACTATATAAAATATTATAAGAACAAATTATAAAAATAAAGAAAATAGAATAAGTTTAGAGAAAATGGGGGAGAAAGTAAGTATTCTCTCTTGTATCATATTCTATGTAAGAAACTTTTATTTATTGGGTTAGAGATATAGGTTACATAAAAAGACATAAATGTATGAGTTACAAACTAAATGTATGAGTTACATGAGTTATAAAGTTGGAGAGTTGGAAGGACATTCATAAATTTATTTATTTACAACACTCTCCCTTGAATGTCCATAAAAATTAAAAATTGAGAAATTGTACTTCGTTAAAATCTTATTAGGAAAAACCCAATGGGATAAAAATATATTGAAGGAAAAATAGTACACAATATTTACAATACAAATAGTAAGTTGACTCATTAAAAACCTCGCCAAGAAAAACCAGTGGGATAAAATTTTGGCTAAAGGAAAAAGAGTACAGTACAGTGTATTTTACTCCCTCTCATAAAGACATATCTTTAAGTCTGCAAATTCCAATACTATATCTCAACTTTTCGAATATTATAGTGGGTAATGTTTTTGTGAATAAATCTACCAAATTCTCATTTGAACGGATTTGTTGAATATCTATTTCACCTTTCTTTTGACTATTTCACCTTTCTTTTGAAGATCATGAGTGAAAAAAAAAAGTGGTGAAATGTGTTTCATTCTATCGCTTTTGATAAACCCTCATTTTAATTGAGCTATACATGCTGCATTATTTTCATACAGTATTGTTGAAATATTTTCTCCAAAATGCAAGCCGCACATCTTCTGGATATGATGAATCAATAACCTTAGCCAAACATACTATCGACTTACTTCATGCATTGCAATTATTTCTGCATGATTTGAAAAAATAGCAACTAAAGTTTGCTTTGTAGACCGCCATGATATGGTTGTACTTCCTCTCTCGAACACCAGGTATGACTATCCAAATAAACGGCTCTTCTGGCCTGACTGGTGGACTGTCCTCTTTGGTGAATCAATACAGAACAATAAGGTTCATTTCATGGACCAAGATGTTTTAATAGCAGGATCCCTGACTAGAGAATAAGAGTATTCTCATGAAAGAGAAGAGAGAAACTTAAGGACTCATTAAACAAAAGGATTTCTTATTGCTTAAAAAACTACTTGATCCTCTAAAGAATCAAGGATACATATTTATAGAGTCGGAAGACTCCTATCTTACATCACTGCTTACATAATCAAGCACTTAATTACAGATAAGGAGGAATCTCCTTTATAAAAGCTACTTTTACAAAAGCATAAGAAAACAAAGATACAAAAGATACTTTAATAAAGCTGGAATCTTAAAAAGCTACTTTAGTCTTTGTTGCCAGGCTGGATAGGTTCATGAGAAGGGGACATATTCATGTCTTCAGGGTCTGTATCATATTCAGCTATCCAATCGATATCTTCAAGCTTTTCTTTTCCTTTATCAAGATGGGAAAGGAAATCACGAGTGGGATTTGTACTGGTACTTGGATTATCCTTATCCTGTTTGTCTTCATCTTGATCTTTGATGGCCAAATCTTCATAGGGATCTTGGGAGTCTTGGAAAAGTTCATCAAGATAATTGGGACGGAGAGATGATTCTGTTGTATCTAACACAGGAGGATGCAATGCAGAGTATTCAATATTATTGAGTTCGCAGAGCATAGCATGTAAAGCTTTAGTGATAGCAGGAATTTCTAGATCTTTGCTTGAATCAAAAGTTTCCCAATATATAGCTTGAGGTTGATCCCATATGGTATCCTGAGTAGGGTTCCAGAAGTAAGGTCTATGAAAGAAGTAGAGAATGACATGTTCTCTGGCAAAGGATTCTTTCATGTTCCAAACTTTAAGATCTTGAATCTTTTTGAGTAATTGCTTTCTCCACCAAGAGAGAGGAGCATACCATTGCAGAAATTGCCAATGAAAAGAACCTTGTTTATCAGGATTGGTCAGTATTTCAAAAAGGCCAATAAGTGGGAATAAGACAGCATGAGTGTATAAAGTAGATAAGCACCATAGAAACCAGAGTTCTTCCTCAAAATAAGGAGAGTCATGAAAACATTTAAAAAGAATGGACCAAGGTTGGTCAGCTACAAAATAGTTTTCATGGGAGGGTATATCTCTCTTTTGGGTAAACAGATGAAGGTAATGAAACATATGACGGGTTGCAAAGGTTTTGATAGCTGCAGGAGAGGTACGAGGACAGTTAGGGGGTATGGAATCTGTCTTGGTAGCAAGAAGGTTTAAACATGGTGGTTGACTTTTCCTAAGACAAGGATGGGGTTTAAAATGTTCAAATGCCATGAGAGAATGAAGAGATGGTTGATGAATGGGAGGCTTTGGTTTAGAGAGTCGAGAGAGATAGTCTGGAACTAAGTTCTGGTCTCCTTTTATATGGATAACATCGAATTTGTACTTACTGAACCATTCTGCCCATCGAAGAAGTTGATGATTTGGCACAGACTTCCCTTTGAAGGAAAGAATCTTTGGAAAAGAGGAGCAATCCATGATGACTGTGAATTGGTGGCCAATCAAGTGGAATTCGAATCTTTTGATGCCATACTTTACAGCTAAGATTTCCTTAAAAGTTGAGTGGTAGTGGCATTCTGACTCTTTAAAGTGACCACTAGCATATCCACATATCTGTTTTACTTTGTCTTTTTCTTCCAAAAACATTGCACCCCAATTTTCATCGCTGGCATCAGTCTGGAGAAATCTTTTTCCAGTGGATGGAATATGAAGAGGTGGCAAAGCCTGAGTGACTGCTTTAAGATTTTGGATTGATTGGGAGTGGATTTCTGACCAAGGTGGTGGATGCTTTCTCAAAAGTTGTGTGAGAGGTGTTGACAGGTGGCTGAAATGTGGAACAAAATGTCGGATATAATTTGCAATGCCAAGAAATTGTTGGACTTGCTTTCTGGAAAGATGATGATCTGGAAAGTTAAGCAATTCCTTAGCAAGGTGTGGCTGTGGCTGATAGGCTTGGTTGGCAAAATGCATGCCAAGAAAATCAATCTCCTTTTGTGCTAAGATCATTTTTGAGGGTGAAAGCATTATTCCGTGTTCTTTTGTAAGTTCAAAGAACTGGTTTAAATGCTGTAGATGAGTAGGAACATCTGGTGAAAATATTAGCACATCATCTATATAAATGAGAGCAAAGGAAAGGATTGATTTATAAACCCGTATCATAGACTGTTGGAAAATGGATGGTGCCGTCTTGAGGCCAAATGGCATCACAGTCCATTGATAATGGAAATTAGGAATGCAAAAAGCAGTTTTCGGTCTATCTTCAGGAATGATACCAAGTTGCCAAAATCCTGCTTTAAGATCAAACTTGGAAAATATCTGGGCTTTATGAAGGTATGGGAAAAGTGAAGAGATATTTGGTAAAGGGTATTTATTGTCTTTCAAAAAAGGGTTGAGGGGTGTATAATCAATTACTAGGCGCTTTTTCCCACGGATTTGCTCAGAGTGTTTATTCACATAAAAGGCTTGACAAGCCCAATCAGATTGGGTAGGCTCAATCAACTTCTGGGCTAACAACTGAGAGCATTCATTTTGGGCCAGATCAAAATCTTCAGGAGACATTCCTGGGTGAGTGGCTTTTGTGGGGTTAATGTCTTCTGATTTTTTAAATGGAAGGGTGATAAAAAATTCAGGCCTAGTCCACAAGGGTTTTGGATGTTTGGCTAGGAAGTCAATGTGGGAGGTTGCACAACAATGGGTTTCAAGTTGGGCTTTTATTTCTTGAAATGGATTTGGGCTAGAAATGGAAAATAGTGAATGGGTTGTAGTGTAAGGTTGAAAATACTTCTTGTGTTTCAATCCATTGGGTTTAATACGAAGATGTGGTAGCTGGAAGAGAGCATAAAAACCAAATACTAAATCTTTTCCTGGTAATTCTGAACCATAGACATGGGTCCAAAGGAAACAATCAGGGAAAAGTTGAATCTTTATAGGATGTTTGGTTTTTAGCTTGATCGTAAGAACACCCTGGTTTGCAGCTTGAAAATGTTGGGTGTATGGTTTCCAATAGGATGAGGGAAGTATTTTGGGATTGAGAATAGTATTATGGGCTCCTGTATCAATGAAGGCTATGATGTTAACAGGATGAGCAAATTTATCTGGAAAGATTTTTGCTGGAACAAGAGGGATAGGATGAGTGAATGAGATGGAGTTTGGTGATGGAGTAGGGAAGAGGTTAAATGGTTCAATAGTAGAAACATAGGAAATGGTACTTTCAGAGTCTGAGTCAGATTGATCAGATTCAGAATCAGTATACTCAATAGCAAAGAGAGTATATGGATCTGGTTCTTCATCTTCAGAGAAGAGTGATTCAATATCATCTTTTTGGATATTCATGGGAGAAGTCTGCTGGACTTGTTGTAGCAGATGTTGAGATCTTTTCTTCTTAGGACAATTCTTTGCAAAATGACCTTTTTGACCACATACAAAACATCGATCTCCCTTGGGTTTGAACCTCTTACGTCTGTAAAACCGAATCTTTTTACGACGGAAAGGAGGATGCTTTCCCCATTTTCCTCTGAACTTCTTTTTCCTGTACTTCTTGGAAGGATAACAAGAGCAATCATCTTTGGTGGAACATTTGATTTGCAAGTCTGGACGTTTACATGCTTCTTTCAGATGTGGATCTTTCCCTTTTTGAAAAATATCTTTGATCATTTGCTGAGATGAACAGAGTTTATCAAGGGCCATTAAAACTCTTTGATAAAGTTGACCAAGGGAAAGAGAATTGATCTGTATGCCTTGTTCTCTGAGATAAAACATTGTTCTTGTGGAGAGCTGCTCTGGCAATGATGACAAGAATCCTTGTTTCATATTTGGATCATTTGAACCCTTAAGCATATAAAACAGTTTGGACATCTTTTTGTAGTGTTTGTCGAGATCCTTTCTTAACAAAGAGCAACAACGCATTTTGAAATAATCATCACGATTTGCATCTTCAAATTTCTGGACATCTCCAACAAACTCAGCATGGATGACTTGAAGAACATAAGCAATGGATTCAGAGTTGATGAATTGAAGCTTGGAGTATTCATCTTTGTTGGTGAACCAGTCTCTAAGTCGACCTGTGAATCTACATTGGAATTCATGGAAAATGTTCCTATAAGTTGTAACACCAGGAGGTCGAGATCTTGCTTTTAAATCAAGCCATGCAAAAAACTCTTGGATTCTATCACGCCATTTGTGTCTGGGAATATCTTCCAAACCAAACCATGGTCCAGTTGATGGTCTGGTATCAGCAGGTAGAGGAATACCTTCAGCAGTAGTTTCCATATCCTCATCATCTGGTTCCTCAGCAAACTGAGTAGTAGTACTTTCTGCTGTAGGAGGATCTGCCATGAAAAGAGGAAAGTGCTTTGGATCTAAATCCTCATGATCATCATCATCAGAACTATCATCAGAACTAGTAAAACTACTAGTATCATTTTCAGCAATAGATGTGATGGTAGGGAAATCTTGTGAGGCTTTTTGCTTTAAAGTTGTAATAAGCAAGTTTGGATTTGAAGGATTTTGGATCATATGGGAAGAAGGTGGCTCAGAGATCATGATACCTTTTTGTTTTGGGTCAGGTGGTGAAACAGGTGGAATGGTAGTTTGAGTCTGTGAGGTTGAGGCAGGTGTTTCTTGGGTAGTTGAAGGAATATAAGATCTTTTGGATGGAGTAGAAAATTGTTCTCTCATGAATAATTCATGAGCATAACCAAGTGCATTAAGCTCATCCAAAGAAGGTTCTACATAGGGTGGAATCTGTATGGAAGGCTGATGAGTATAAGGGGTTAAGGTTGACTCATAAAAGGGAAGTGGTGAGTATGGTGATGGTTGATAAGACTGTGGGGGTGATTTTCTTGCTAGATCTCTTTTAATTGTTGCAATCTCTGCTTTCAGTCGAGTTACTTCAGAAGCTTTTTGCTGGAAATGAGCATCATATGTTCGGTGGGTAATAGATGTCATAAGTTGATTATCCAGATCAGCAACTTTATTTTGTAGTTTGGACAAAAGTTGGTATGTAGCAGCATTCTGATCTGTGATATGTGAATGGAGTGTGTTTACTCTGGTAGAAACATGATCAACTTTGTTTTCCAGACGATGTAAAAGCTTATTCTGAGCAAGAGAATTCTCAGATTGCCAATTAAGCACAGCCTCAGCAGGAGAGACTGATCGAGGAGTTCCTTCTGTTGAAATTCCAGGAGATTTAACAAAGGGTGTGGTGCGAACTTTTGTAGTTGGGTTTACAGCTTCAGAAAGGGTTGGAAATTCATCTTGAAAAGTACCAGTAGGTTGGTACATACAAATAGCTGGGATAAGAGGGGTTTGTGTTTCTTTGGGCTTCCATATCAAAGAAGGTTGAGAGCAAGGTTGTTTAGGTAATGGTTTTAAGTGTGGTTTACATTTTTCTGGGGTAGGTATTGGTATTGATGGTGGTTTATACCAGGAAGGAGGAGTATAACTGACAGCATAGTCATATTTTCCTGATGGTTGACCCAGAGTACCAACTGTAGGGTCATCATCTTCATCAAGATGATCTTGGAATCTAGCTTCAGAAGAAACATTCTTTTTTGTTTTTCGTTTTTGGCGACGGAGATCTTCATTATCCAATTCTTCTTCAAGGGAAGCATAGTAACAATCATCACAGTTGCATAAATCCCAATAACAGTGACCATCCTGTTTAAAAGCATAAATAGGGCGGCCATCAGTATTAAAGGCTTTAATCGGGATATCATCTTCTTGAGGAAATTGATGAAAAGGTTGCAACATGAATTGTGTAGAAAAAACAGGTGCTGTAGTAGAATCAGCAGGATCTGAATCTTTGGGAGAAACAAATTGTGTTTCTATCATACCATCTGGTCTTTTGATAAAGACAGGAGTAGTAGACTGAACAGGCTTCTTTTGCTCATGGAGAATTTCATAGCTAGTAAGCCATGATTGTGGAAAAATATCAAGGAGCTGTTCTCGAGTGAGTTGCTTTGGAATCTGTACACAAGTGGGAACCTGATTTGAATCAGCACTGATAAGGAGAGCGTTATTTGAGCATGGAAGAGAAATGTCTATAGCATGGTTTTGGACTCTATAGATCATTTGATAGTGAAGAGTTGCTACATCCGTTGTCTTGACCTGATCTGCTCCAGAGATCTGGATTTGAACTTTCAGGTTATCCAGAATATGTTGATCATCTAACCTCATATTGAAGTTAGGATAAAAAGTAAACATAACAGTACCAGCATTAAGAGAAGTCTGGACTGTTCCAATGACAGCTTGGGAATAATCAAGATATCTGGTATCCAAAAGTGCAATCCTGGCAAAGACAGGAAGTCCTTTGCGTCCATGATAGGTGACTGCAATTCTGATAGCTCCAAAGTGAAGGTGAGATAAACCATGTTTAACCCAATATGGAATGGATTCAGATGGAATATCAAGAGAGATGAACTGTTCTTGTCCTGTAGCTTTTATAGAATGTTGTTGAAAGGAGGAGGACTGAACATATTCTTTTGCCTGGGATTTTGGTTGTCGAATCAAAGTTTTGATGTTTGAAAGAACATTGTGTTTAGGAGTTTTAGTAAAGGCATCATAAGGATTAAGAAAAGGTAAGTGAGAGTCCTGAATTTTTTGATTCTCATCAAGGAAATTAAGCTCATACAAATAATCAAACTTTTTTGCTGTAGAGGGAAATAAAGAAAAAGAAGATCTGGGTGAAGTAGTTTGAGTGAGGGAAGAACTAGGAGATGAATTTGATAAACTGGATAAAGACATAGTTAGGGAAGTTCTCTTTCATTTGAATACCTTAAACTGTAGACAGATGGCTCTGATACCAAGAACACCGAGACCCATGAAACAAATCGAACTGAACCTCTCTCGAACACCAGGTATGACTATCCAAATAAACGGCTCTTCTGGCCTGACTGGTGGACTGTCCTCTTTGGTGAATCAATACAGAACAATAAGGTTCATGCATAACCAACTAAATGTGATTTGGATTTATTAGAATAAAATAAACTCATATCAATTGTTCCCTGGGGATATCGAAAAACATGCTTAATTCTATTCCAATGTCTTCTTGTCGGAGAAGAACTAAATCTCGCCAATAGATTTATAGCAGATACTATATCTAGTCTTGTATTATTTGCAAGATACATCAATGCACCTATAGCATTTAAATATGATACTTCAGGACCAAGAAATTTTTTTCATTCTCTCGAAAGAAATGAGTTTTTATTTACTTCTAATGATCTTACAACCATTGGGGTACTCAATGGATTTGTTTTGTCCATATAAAATCATTTTAAGATCTTTTTCGTATAAGTTGATTGATGAATAAAAATTTCATCTTTTAAATGCTCGACCTGCAGGCCAAGACAATATTTTGTCTTTCCAAAATCTTTTATTTCGAATTCTTTCTTTAAATAATCTGTTATTTTTTTAAGCTTTTTAGGAGTTCCAATGATATTTAAATCATCAACATATACAGCGATTATGACGAATTCTGATCCTGATCTTTTTATAAATACACATAGACAAATTGGATCATTATTATATCATTCTTTTGACAAATATTCACTAAGACGGTTATACCACATTCGTCCAGATTACTTTAATCTATATAATGATTTTTGTAATTTTATTGAATAAATTTCTCGAGAATATTTATATACTTCAAGCATTTTAAATCCTTTAGGAATTTTCATATGAATTTCACTATCAAGTGAGCCATATAAATAAACTGTAACAACATTCATTAGACGCATGTCAAACTTTTTACAAACTGCCAGATTAATTAGATATATAAAAATAATTGCATCAATTACTGGAGAATATGTTTCTTCATAATCAATGCCATTGTAAAAATGCTTGTGCAACCAATCGCGCCTTATATCTTACAATTTTATTTTTTTCATTTCGTTTTCGCACAAATACCCATTTGTACCCCACTGACATTACACCTTTAGGTGTTTGGACTACAGGTCCAAATACTTCACGTTTTAAAAGTGAATTCAATTCTGCTTGAATTGCATCTTTCCATTTTGGCCAATCATTTTTATTTCTACATTCTTCAATAGATGTAGGTTCAAGATCCTCATTTTCTTTTAAAATATAACTAGCAATATTATATGCAAAAATATTATCGACAACTATATCTTTTCGGTTCTATCTTTTTCCTATGTTGACATAACTTATGAAAATCTCTTCATTATTATTATTTTGAAGTACCTAGACCTCTTTTAGGATTTTATGATTAGTTATGTCTTGAGTTTTTTCAGGAGTGTCCGTCTCTATAATCTGACCATCTTGGTTATTTGCTCCTTTCCTTTTTCGAGGATTTTTATCTTTGGAATCGAATGGTCTACCACGCTTCAGGCATGGGTTGCTAGTGTTTGTAGTATTAGATTGTCCTACAGGGACATCAATTTGAATAGAGCATTTTTAGCTGGTATATGAGATTTAATAACTTTTTTTAAATCAGTGAATGCATCTGGTAGTTGATTTGCAATATTTTACAAATGTATTATCTTTTGAACTTCCAGTTCACATTGTTTTATTCGAGGATCTAAATGAGATAGTGATAATGCATTCCAAGTAACTTCTTTTTTCAGTTGTTTATTTTCTCCCCCTGATGTTGGGAAAATTGTTTCGTCAAAATGGCACTCAGCAAATATTGCCGTAAATAAATCTCCAGTTAGTGGTTCAAGATATTTAATTATTGAAGAAGATTCATACTCAACATATATTCCTAACCTCCTTTAAGGACCCATATTTGTGTGTTGTTGTGGAGTAATTGGCACATATACTGCACAACCAAAAATTCTAAGATGAGTAATATTGGGTTCTTGACCAAAAGCTAATTATAATGGGGAGAATTTATGATAACTTGTTGGCCTAATGTGCACAAGTACTGCTGCATGTAAAACCGCATATCCCCAAGCAGAAATGGAGAGTTTTGTTCTCATAAGTAATGGTCTAACTATTAACTGGAGGTGTTTAATAAATAATTCTGCTAGATCATTTTGTGTGTACAGACATAATCACTCACTAGAATAGCCTGAATTCACATCGATGGTGGATACGGGTACTCTAAATACTAACTGACAGTACCAAAACATTTGGAGAATCTAATCTCAAACATATGAATACTGAATGGTATCAAACTCTAGACACAATCGGTGCCACTCTGATAGCTGCAACTCTAACCCTTTAAAAGAATGCTTATTTATCCACTACTATGATCATTCAGGCTTATACATATAAACTCTGTACACTATACCATTTAATT
Organism: Excoecaria cochinchinensis; assembly: GCA_947683425.1. Taxonomy (NCBI): domain Eukaryota; kingdom Viridiplantae; phylum Streptophyta; class Magnoliopsida; order Malpighiales; family Euphorbiaceae; genus Excoecaria; species Excoecaria cochinchinensis. The sequence goes on along the minus strand of CANTUQ010000049.1, from coordinate 352,097 downwards.
TTCATTTATTCAAGTATCTATGCAAATCATTATACATCAACTCAATTCATGTATTAACTAAGAAAACCATGAGCAAGAATGTACATTCATGACAAGTAGTATAAATTTAACATGCTCACATAGTAGGTACAATATCTTATATTCTAGTTACAACTCAACATACCAAACCATCAAGCATATGATTCATATATTCACTTATATTGTCACAATTAAATCTTACTATGCATGGTCATTCATAATCCAATGCAATATTACACACAAATAAGGACAAATAACTTGCATTCAAAACTTTGAACAAAGTCGCGCTGGTGTCCACTGCTATCACACTCGCGACAAATGTTGCACATGCGACAGATTGCCCAAATGACTTCTGTCGCGCTCGCGACAGAACACAACACAACTAACTCTGCCTATGGAGCACTATGTCGCGCTTGCGATAGAACCAAAAATTCAATACTCAACTTCCTACTTCACAAATCTCTAGCACCTATTTTTCAGATACATACCTATATTGTCATGCATGACTTCTATCATCAATCACACACAAATTTCCAGCCAAAATGGCCTTTAAGCAAATAATTACATGCAATTTATTTTCTCATGCATAACTTATAACAATCATATAGGCAACATGCAAATAATCAAAAACTCTATGCAGCTTCAAGTTATCAATGAAGCATCAAGCAACTCATTAATATCAACCCATGAATTATTTCACAACTAAAAGAGCTGTTGAACTCTTTCAAGGCCCATAATTTTCCCCCAAATCTAAACATGCATTATATCTATTAAACTCAATAAAATCCTAAACCTCAAAAGCAGCTTGATCCACTACTTTTTTTCAGCTCAAATCTTATCCTTGCTTTTGTCCCTTCTTTTATCCAAAGTTTCTTTTACAAAATCCATCAAAACACATACTTAATCCAATACTCATAACAGCTCAAAATCAAAACAAAACTAGAAGAATAAGATGATACTTAAACATCTAACCACACGTACCTTTCCTTTATCTCACTTAATCCAATAATCATAACAGCTCAAAATCAAAACAAAACTAGAAGAATAAGATGATACTTAAACATCTAACCACACTTACCTTTCCTTTATCTCACTTAATCCTCTTCAAACCAATCCAAAGCTCAAGGAAATTAAACAAGAGAATGAAATTTGCTAAGAACAATAGAAGAAAAATGGAGGAAGAAGAAAAAAAGTACCGAGAGAGAGAGAGAGAGAGACCGGATTCCACATGCAGAAAAATGAGACAATTTTGCCTCCACTAACTCTTATATTGCATGTAGGATTTTAGTTGTTAAGCTCACGTCTTGCTATTTGTCCACTTCTCTATTAATTTCCACTAAGTCCTTTGGCAAACTCCCTTTTAGTCCCTCAATTCAATTCTTTCTTACATGAACTTATATTTTTTTTTCAATTACATCCTTATTTATACCATAACTCATACTTGCACAATTATTTTTGTACCCTTACTATACAATTAACAGCACAAATCTTTTTAAGGTACAATTCAGGTCATTACAGCTGCCACGTGTCAAGCTGACTTGTCGAAATTTTCACGTGGCATGCTTGCATATCATTTTTTCACGTGACATGCCATGTTTCAAGCCACGTGTACAGTGTGTGCTGAGTATATAAGTCAGCTGGATTTTCTAGCTGTCCCTTCACCAAAAAACTGTCAAAGTAACTTTTTTATATACATGTTATAAATTCAGTAATTTTTAAGAAAATAATTTTTTTTTTAATATATTAATATTATTTGAGTATAAATTCAGTGAGTATAGATAAAATTAACTCGCCTAAATAACTTTCGCTTTTTACAAGATGTTATAGAAAAATTAAAACAAAGAGTAAGCTTTTTTAAATAAAGGGAAAATTATAATTGCCTAAAATTTATTATGTTGCGGTTTTTGCATAATTTTTTTTTGATGCATTGGTCCTATTTTCTGAATCCGCAATTTGTTATTGTAGTTTTGAATACACACTAAATATATAATTATTTTTTAAAACGCATCAAATTTTTAAATAATTTTCAGAAATATATTATTTTAAAAAATGTCCGGAGAAAAAGTAGGAACTTAAATTTAAAATGTTTTGTGAAATTGAATTTGTGACATTTCGATGCACTAGGATATCCTAATTAGACAATTTTTTTTCGGTGTACTGCCATTATTTGCCAATTATGTGTAGCTTAGCTTGTTGGGAAGCAGGAAGGAAAAAAGAAAAGGACTCCTAAACTCACGGCGTCCAAATGGGAGATGTTGAGTGTTGACAGTTACACTATTCGATTTCGGTTTGTCGTTAAACGGTAGTAAATTGACGGCTTCCAAAATCCAAACGGCGTCGCATGCTCCAACGAAGTTGAAATCCAAGGAGCGGGAGCGGTCCCTTGTCTAACGTTTCCGTTTTCTCCACTTCCACCGAAACCCAATAAAGCTAAGCTCTCGGTGGGCCTCTCTTAGCTGGCGACAAAGTAAAACCAAGCCACGCATAAGCAATGAGAATGCGCCAAATTTTCTTGTAATCATTTTTTTTTTCTTTTTTTCAAGTTTTGATTACCATCAAAGCATGCTTCACACTCATAACATTTTGCTTCATCTTTCTACTAATTTCTCCTAATTACTCCGCCTAAAGTTTTGATTTATTCAGCTTGAGGTGAGATCTTGCTTGCTTAATCTTCCCTTTTAATGGCATTTTGACTTCTGACTTCTAAGCCATCATCTCATATCTGATTTTTGAACTTTTCAGATATTTGTTATCTGAGCTATGAGTGGCAATGGCTCTTGTCACTGAAGAAATTGACTCAGCCTTCCATGGCGCAGGAGCTAAACTGTATCCTTCTTTACAGCCTTTTTTTTTTTTTTATGTTATTTATCTTTTGAAATTATGGTGCCGGTAGAAGCTGTATTCATCCTTAAAGATATTGCGTTTAGAGGTGTGGAGATCTGGTGCGTGGAGAAGGAGAAGCTCCAGTTGATTCCGATTCCGAAATCTTTGTGCGGAAAGTTTTACTCTGGAAATGCATATTTAGTGTTGAACGTGAGTTCCTGTGATGAATTTTCACTCATTCTTGCTTCGTTTGGTTGTTAATTTCTTGTTTTTATTCTGTTTACGGTGTATGTAATACAGATTTCTTTCCTAGTTAAGTATGAATTGAATTCCTCATTGCTTATTTGTTTCCCTGACAGACTGTTTTGCTAAAAAATGGTCCTCCTCAGCACGATATCCATTACTGGATAGGAAAAGATGCTACTGAGGTATTTGTTTCGTCTTCTTAATTTGTTTACTGCTTGCGAACGGTTTTAGTCTGAATAAAGTCCGATCCGATGGATAGGCGGAGCTTCTCTGTAAATAAGCAAAATGATGCTATCAATTTTTCAGTGAAGGAGATCGATGAATTCAAATTGTTCAAGTGTTAGTTTTTATGTGTTGTAAGACTGTGACTGAGTGTACAAGAAACTTGATAGTAGGTAGCTTCTCCTCCAACATGAGGTCCTAAGGTTGCTTACTGCATATTTTCAGGGGGAATCAGCCTTTGCATCAGACAAGGCAATTGAATTAGATGCAGCTCTAGGATCATGTGCGGTGCAGTACAGGGAAGTTCAGGGCCAAGAAACACAGAAGTTCTTGTCATACTTCAAACCTTGTATCATACCCATTGAAGGAGTATACTTGTCACAACCAGGGCATTTAGATGGAGGATCATATAGAATCAGCATGTTAAAGTGCAAGGGCGACCATGCTGTTTCTGTGAAAGAAGTAAGTCCTGAAGTTCACGAATGACATTATCATGCTTGTATATAAACTTTGAGCTTAGGGTTCATTGAGACAAAAGCCTGCATTTTGATTGTGAATGCCATTGTCTTATCTGGTCTGTGGATACTTTGGTTTAGCTGATTAAATACTTGTCTATGTTTGTCATGTTATCTGTCATTGTTGGTTATGCATTGCATGCCATTGAGTTAATTTACAAAGCCATATTCTACGTGTGAATTTATGACCTTGATTTTGTGTTTCTTCTTTTTTTTTTTTTCTTTTTTTTCTACTGATAAAATATAATCATCATTTTCTTGAAGCCATGCTAGACAATAGTGAGTATGATTTTTAAGGTGTCTATTCTGTCAGGTGCCTTTTTCTCGGTCATCCTTGAATCACAATGATGTATTCATTCTTGACACTGCATCAAAAATTTTTCTCTTCAGCGGGTGCAATTCTAGTATACAAGAAAGAGCTAAAGCTTTGGAGGTTGTTCAGTTTATTAAGGATAACAAGCATGGAGGAAAATGTCAGGTTGCAACTATAGGTTGGGATCTCTCTCTCACTCTTTTGACATGAGCACACTTGCACTCAGAGGGGAATTCCAATTAACTGCTCTGGCCCTGCAGAGGATGTTCCTGTTGGTGATTCTGACGTCGGTGAATTTTGGACTTTGTTTGGTGGTTATGCTCCCATTCCAAGGGACTTGCCTTCTGGGATCCAGATAGAATCTGATGCCCCACCTATACAACTGTTCTGGTAAGATTTACCTCATTTTAGGCTCACCTTTTGCTAGGTGAGTTTTACCTCTCATTATGTTCTGCATTTGCTTCTGCTCCTGGACTTTGCATAAACATTTAATAACATTTTAAAGCTCAACTAGCTCACTTAAAATTTGGATGACATAGGTCAGAAGAAGGATACATTTCATGAATTCTCTGTAGATTTTAATAATAGTTGTTATTTCTCCTTAACTTGCTGAAGTTCATTGGTTATTAAGTTTACTCAGATTTGGGGGAAAATGCTAATATTAGTGCACGAATGGCAATTCTCTTCCTCATCATTATGCTGCACGCATGCATTTTCTTTTTCTTGTCAGTTATCACTCTGCATATTTACTCAGGAAACACTGAAGGTTCTCTTATCCACAGGATAACCTTACAGGGTAAACTATGTCCAATTGGAGGTATTTCATTGGAGAGACCAGTTCTTGAGTCAAACAAGTGCTATATGCTGGATTGTGGTGCTGAGACTTTTGTGTGGATGGGTAGAAATACTTCAATGACAGAAAGGAAGACATCAATTTCAGCTGTTGAAGTAAGGGAACTTTTCTTCTTCATCATCATTTTCTGTAATTTTCTCTTTCAGAATCCCTGCTTGCTTGCATATGAGGACATGTGGTTAAATTGTTAGGATGTGTGCATTTTGTGCTGGGATTATTCATATTCTGGAAAGATGCTAGTCTAGTTATATCATGATCTATATATGGATGTGGCTTTTTGATAGGATGAAGTACCAATTAAAAAAGAATATGCCATGTTTTTTTGTTAATTTTTGCAAAACCTGTAATAGGTAATAAATTATTCTCAAAACTTGCGAAGGTGCTACTTTTACAGGAATATATCTGTTAGTTTTAATGGAAATAGTAATGGAAGAGATCTGATGGGGGGTTATGTTTGACACACAAACTAGGAAGCACATGAGAACCATGATGAGTTTTGGAAATGAAGCATAACATAACTTTTATTAGTTTATCATCACCAAGATCATAGTACTTTTATGAAATGATGACTTGATTCAACACTAAGCTCAAACCTTTTCTCTGAAATGGATTTGATATATTTATTATGAATTTCTATTGGTTGGACTTCTATAAATGTTTGTCTGAATACTAAAATAAAGTACCAGCACTCAGAGTAAATTTTTGTTACAAACAAGGAGTTCTTATCCCCACATGGATGGTTGCATGTATTTACTGAACCATACTTGGCATTGTAATTCTCAGGGACGTCACTGCTAATCTAATTACTGGCTACTTTTTTCCAGGGATTTTTGAGAAATCAGGGCAGGTCTGCTGCAATCCTGACTGAAGGATTGGAAACTTCCACATTTACGTCGTACTTTGAGAGTTGGCCAAAAGTGGAGCCCAAATTGTATGAAGAAGGTCGAGAAAAAGTGGCAGGTTTGTTAATGCTAGTGCAGCAAAGTTACAAAGGAGATGCATTTAAGAGATTCAAACAATGAAAGAGTTAAAACTGTTAGTAATTGAATTGTAGCTCCTGTAAGGCTTGTTGATTTTCATCTTACCTTTTCTTCTCAATTTTCAGCAATATTTAAGCACCAGGGCTATGATGTAAAGGAGCTTCCTGATGATGAAGATTTCCAGCCCTACATAGATTGCCAAGGCAAACCAAAAGTAGTATTTTACTAACGTATCTAGTTTTGGGCTCTACCTACAAACTACTGCAATCCTATGTAACCTGGTGCATTCTTAATTGTTTAGGTTTGGCGGGTGAATGGTGATGAGCTGATCATGGTTCTGGTTCAAGAGCAAATAAAGCTTTACAGCGGAGATTGTTATATTGTTCAGTGTAGATATGCTGGTGATGGAAGGGATGGAAACCTATTTTATGCATGGATTGGTCAGGAGAGTGTACTGGTATGCATGGTGGTGAAGTGTCAATAATTATTTAGTTTAGAATTATGATGAACAACAATACCAATGTGGATTTACTTGATGGATTAAAGTCTTGAACCAACTGTAAATATAAGACCCTTTTTCACATGTTATCACGTATACCATAAGGTGACGTATTGAACTTGGGACTAGATCTGGTGGCAGTTGTTTTCAGCCAGAAAAATTTAAGCTTTTTACCATTTTTCATTTTTTATTTCTAGAATTTACTTAAGCAAAATAAGTGTCTTGGTCAAGTTATTTCCTCCCAAAAATTCCTGTGGAATGCAGAGTGAGTAAAAAGAGGTTAAAAAGGACAAAAGAAAAATATAATTGGTCGATTTTTGTGTTTGCATCTTTTTATCTCCAAAATTGTTCAGTCCTAAGCTTTTTTACAGCCAACTTTCTTCTCAATTCTTAATTTGATTTTTCTGAATTGGATTAGAATGTAGAGAGGCTCATTAACGAATTTGCCTGATATATCCTACCTGGTTTTCTTATGATTTTTCTTTGCGTGCAGGAGGATAGAGTTGATGCAATCTCTCATATGAATGCTCTTGCAGACTCAACCAAGGGGCATTCCGTGTTGGTTAGTTCTAGTCTGTATTTTAACATTTATCAGTCTCTTAACACAAAAAAACAATTAACTTGGATATTCAAGCAATAGTCATATGTTATATAGCTGTCTCTATGTGATTAAAATAATGTCCAAAGCTGGGAGTTATATGAGGTATAATTAATACGAAATATGTAAATTTGAACAATCTGCTCTGCCATCAGGTCAGCATTTTATTTCCTCTGCTGTGGAGTATCCCTGTTGTTTGAGAACCTGTAGCATGAAAAATTATCAGTGTAATTCTGATTCAATGACATTGTTCTCAAGCATGACCTAGCAGAGTGCATGTATGCTTAAAGAGTTACAATTTAGACACATAAAGTTATAACTCAATATATAAATTCTTCTTATGTTTCCTGTAGATATTTTTTTTTTCTGCTGCTTCTAATATTTTCATAAAAACTAAATATGTTTGGACACTTTTTAGGCCTTTTATAAATCCTTGATATATTGTACGATACAGAAAAAAAAATTCTGTTCGTTCAGCACAATGTTAAACAATTTCTTTCTATTCTGACTTGTACCTTCTGTATTCAGGCAAAAGTTTTGCAGGACAAGGAGCCACTTCAACTTTTCTTGATTTTGCAAAAAGTGATTGTTTTCAAGGTTTAGTGGATATGTGATTGTTTCCTTTGTTTATTTTTTCTTTTTTCCTTTTCTTCTTTTTTCCTGGTCATTTGTACTTTGTCAAGATAATGGGTGGTTGATATCAGCCTGGAAAATTTTTGTTCTGTTTCTTCCTATAGGGAGGTTTGAGTAAAAGGTATAAGAGGTTTATAGTGGAAGAAGGGATTTTGGATGAAACTTATTGTGAAGGAAAGGCAGCACTTTTTCGAATTCAAAGGACAAATCCAAATAGCATGCAGGCTGTCCAAGTTGATCAAGTAAGGACGCTACAGCTGGAATCCGATTACTGTTTTTGGCTTAAAACCTCTCTCTACACAAAGTTTTAAGATTCCTTGGGCAATAAGAACCCTAGTAATTCTAATGTTACAAAATTCATCTTGTGAAATATGTATTATCAGTTTTGGACACCTGCTAGGGTCACTGGTATTACAAATTTACTACATTTTGCCAACACTGGCAAATAGGTCATCTGTCTGGCCTGCCTGTAGGTTTCAATAAGTTAATAGAACTATAAATCAAATCTCCTGAATATTAACTTTGCTATTGTTTAAAGGGATTCACAATCAACTTTTGATTTTATCATTGCAGTATTCTGCTAATTCGTATGAGCTTTTTTCTGTCCAGTCTTTACTGTTGAGGGAAGCTATTGAGCTGTCTTGCTAAACTGTGATGTTTTGCAATGACATGGTTAATTGATGGTTTTAAGCTTATGTGGAAAGAAAGGTTAAAAACTTGCTTAAAATCTGTGGCATTATATTGAAGGAAAGATTTCTTGAGTTTAGTTGTTTATTATACATGAAGTTATGATTCTTGAGGTTATTTACTATATTCTGGGATATGCTGCATAATAGTTTGTTCCCTGTCCATATTGCATGTTATTTGCCTATATACTACAGTGCAACCATATATTCTTCGCAATTTGAACATTGATTGTCAGTTGAAACTGATGCAGGCTTCAAGGTCTCTGAATTCGTCATATTGTTACATCTTACAAACTGGAACATCTACCGTTACATGGATCGGGAATTTATCATCCACCACAGATCATGATCTTCTTGATAGAATGCTCCAACTTATTAATGTATGTCATCTTGTCTACAGAAATACACAATTTTTGGATTATGTTGGCAAATTTGAATTGAGAGTGGAACTTGAATTGCAGTGGGACAATATTTGTGATTCCACAGCTTAGCCTGTTTTCGCAGCAATCTGAAGCTTTTATCATAGGCTAATTATTATATTTTTGTTCTAAGATCTCTTCAAGTAACTGCGGATGCATGTTTCTGAAAAGGACATTTTGCAGCTTCCTTTGGGGCAATTAATTATATTTAATTTATTAACTAGTTCATACACTCATTCCAAGAAAATGAGATTTATTTTGTTTTGATTTTATTTGCAGCCAATGTGGCTACCTATATCAGTGCGGGAAGGGAATGAACCTGATGCATTTTGGGAGGCACTTGGTGGAAAAACAGAGTATCCTAGGGAAAAGGAGATAAAACAACACATTGAAGAGCCGCATTTATATACATTTACAATTAAAGATGGTAAGCCAAATATCCTTTCTTTCAAATTTTGTTTTCAAAAGATGATGTGCTATGCCTGGTTCTGAATTATTGCAGGTTTAAACTGTTGTCTAATGATATTGAATGGTTGATAATTGCTCTCTTGCTGCGTGGTTGAATTTTATTTCAGATGCATACAAGGTAATACTAATTGCATTTCCATAGGCATGCATGCATGCAACAAATACTCGGTGCACTTGTGGACACATATAAGGTTTTTACATGAAGGTCATCAGTCCCTGATTTGACCGTGACAGCTGCTTTTTATTGTGGGATTCAATTTGTTTTTACATTCATTCGACCAGACAAATATTTTAAATTTGATGGCCTGGAGTTATCTCTAAAACATGTATTTTCCATTATAAACGAGATACTTACCTGCAGCAATTACACGAGTGTGATGCACCTAATACAATTATCTTTTTCCTAGTTTTTCTCATGGACTTAATCATTCTCCATATGCGTAATATTTTCAGGTGAAAGAAATATACAGCTTTACTCAGGATGATTTAACTACGGAAGATGTCCTAGTACTGAATTGTCATGAAGAAATATATGTCTGGGTCGGATGCCACTCAAATGTTAAATCAAAACAAGATGCCTTTACTCTTGGCCAGGTACATTTTTCTTAACAATTGTAGGTCAGCTTCTCTATCTTTGCTTCCTGTCTACTGCCATTCACTTTTCATCTTTTGTCTACAATTCATTGTTCTTAGTCTTACTTGGAATTGGCAGAAATTCCTTGAGATTGTTCATCTGGATAAAGGACCATCTTTAGAGATTCCTATCTATGTTGTTTCAGAAGGGCAGGAGCCTCCATTTTTTACCCGTTTTTTTGAGTGGGATCCTTCAAAGGCAAATGTATGTGGATAAGATTTTATTGTTTTTCTTTTCAAAATTAACTTTCTTCCTATGCCATTCAATACATCATAAATGTATCTTGATCATAAAATTGGTTTTGGGACCTTGCAGATGCATGGAAACTCTTTTGAAAGGAAGCTTGCCATTCTGAAAGGAAATAAGCAAAATCTGGAAGTAAGTGCATTTTTTTTTTCTCCTTCTGAGACCTTGTATGCCTCATTGCTACTTGAAAGTTTTCTATTTTCTGTCTGAGGCCTATATGTCACTGGATCAAAATTTTGGTATGGCAGACATTTATGTGTTCTCACATCAGCCACATTTCTTTATAGCCCATGTGTAATTTCATGTCATGTTGCATTGGTTATTTGACCATTTGGTTTAGGGTTATTCTTGCCTTATTGCTTTGAATGCTGAACTGTCCATGCAGGTTTAAGCTTAGGTCCCATGTTTACACATGCATACGGCATCTTTGTCAAGTAATAGTAGTTTCTGGTTCAAAAATAAAAACAATGCCAAAATGTTCTATTAGCTGGCAACTATCAATGCGAAGGCTGCACGATCTCTTTTAAGATATTGATCTTCAAAAAAGTCAATTTTGAACTCCTGATCTATTTTATGCTATAGGAATTCACAATGCATTGCTAACCCAATGGCACTTTTCAACCATTTTAATTGTTAAGTGTGCAAATTAAATACCGTATCTCTTTTGCAACATGAGGCTGTTGGATAACATTATCCTTTTACTACACACAAAGGTCTAATTCTTTTATGCTTCACTTGTGTCATGCAGGCTCCTATAAGAAACTCATGGAGAAGATCCTCTAGGGACAGAACTCCAGATGGTTTAAGAAGCAATTCTGTCAGTTCAAATGGGAGGGGTGGTAGTTTACCTCATTCACCTAGTGTTTCAGGCTCAAATTCTAAGTCTTTAAACAACCACCATTATTCCAGCTCACCTCCAATTGCAAGAAAACTCTTCTCTTCTCCTTCTCATGCTACTAATGGTAAGGTTTGAACCTTAATTCCACGTCTTTGTGCAAGACAACATGTTTGTGGATTCTAGTTGATGACAGTTCGGTCTGCCGAGCTCCTAGGCCATCTAAGAAAATAGAACTTCCTGCAGATTTTCAGTAGGAACACTCTGACGGCTATCACTAGTAGCCATAGCATTTCTGTTAGTGCATCATCATCCAGAGCTTCCATGAATTGGCGAACAATAGAATGGTTGAAATAAACCAACTATTTGAAGGAGATTAAATTTTGCCCCATCATATAGGGGCCTTTAATTATGTGATTTTTCAAAAACACCATGCAATTGAATGAGCAGGCCAGCATTTCAGAATACTCTTTTTAAGATTATATGAACTTTTGTCCCCTCACTAGTTTAATGGTTTCAGGATTAATGAAAATGAATAAACTCGATGCCACTGTTGTGCATTAAATTCACGTCTGAAAATGAAGCATAATTGGTTACTGCAGGTACTCCAACTGTAAAGGCAAGCTCTCAGGAAGCCAGTTCAGTTCAGGCTGAGCGTAGTGACGCTAGCGTAAATTCATTGGTACAACCATATGTCCGATTAACAGTGGATTCAAGGGATCCTGTCCCAGACATAGATATCACCAAAAGAGAGGTATACCTTCGCCTATGGTAGATTCATTATTGTGGTACGGGGGCCTTTTCAACCATTGATCGCCATTGATTATTTTGATCAATGGTTATAAATGCCACTGTACCAAAAAAAAAAGAAGGAAAGGCAGGTGACGTAGCTTTTGCCCCACTTTTTTTAATTCATCAGGTGGAACATGCTTCATTATTAGTGTTTCAGATAACTTTTTTGGCTTTTGGTGAGAAAAGCTTGCAATGTTTATCTGAATCAATTAAATAATAAGAGTTTCTGATTCCTTTTAGGCATACTTGAGCGACGAAGAGTTTCAAGAGAAATTCGGAATAACAAGAAAGTCCTTCTATGAGCTTCCAAAATGGCGACAGAACAAACTGAAGTTGTCTCTGCAACTCTTTTAAGAAACATTACTTGTTGAGAACAAAGCTGAATTAACTAGCTGAGATGTTTCAAGCAAGTGGAAAAACATTTCTTTTTTCCTCGCATAGGAATAGGGCATTCAAAAACCCGCCACCAAATGGTTTGGAAGTCAACCTTTTACGTATATTTTATCTTACCCTTGTCTATCTACCTTTGTTGGCATTTGGTGAGAAATGTAGATTAGATTGGTCTTAAAAACTGTCGTATAGACAACATTGCCATCTGTACCTGCGTTTGGTTGACGATTCTTCCAAGGTAGAATGTGCAATTTTTTTTTTTTAAATAAATAACTTTTAAACTAAACTAGTACATCTAAAAAATTCACTCATATAGTTTTGTTTCTGAAAATTTTTTATCAGACTTTTTCTATATTTCTTTTTATAGTTGCAATAAACATTCATGGCAAATACGAATTATGTAGAAAAGAAACGTAAAAGAATGAGTGAAAAATGACAGAAATTTAGTTAATTTGAATAAATAAATAACGTCTGGATAAAATCATCTCCGTAAAAGATAAGAAATTTGGCTGGTCTGAAACGGTTGACGTAATGCATAGCCGGCCAAGGAAATTAATTACAAAGTTTGGGGTCTAGTCCTTTTCTTGAAACTTCAAAGTTAGGGTACATGCCGAATCTTGTATTTTCTTTTGAAAGTAGCGTAGGTGCCGAATCATCGTAATCAGAAATAATGTTCTACTATTTGTTTACATATTAAATAATTAGCTTGTAAAATCTTTTTTTTGTTTTGAGCAATCTGTGACTTAAATTTGAAGATTTAATAAAAAATAAATACAAAATCTTTTAGAGGTAAATTACACAATTATCATTCCAACAGCTATCACCAATTCACCAACCAATCTGTACTGAAAAAGAAGACTATTATTATTATTATTATTATTATTCATGCTAGTTTTTTTTAAGTTGATAATATCTTTCATTTACGAAATAATAATCATATGATTCATTTACGAAATAATAATTAAATAATTAAATGTGGGATCTGTATAAAAAAAAAAATAAAACTCAAAAGCTTGAAAATGACTATTTTCTAATTTGGCATTTGATATTGACATTACATTATTATGGCCGTTAATAATTCAACTTTTCCCATAGCTTATGATCTTATATTAACAGGCTCATCATTTAATGGAAAATAAACAGTCCCACCACACCAGCAGAGAGTGTGAACCACTTGAACTCAGCTAAGCCATGTAAACATTAAATTAGTTCAAACACCCAGTAAATAGATTAAATTAACTGTTCACCTTAATTCAAAAGCAAACTTTAATTAATTAATAGTAATTTTCTCTTCTTTTAGTCCTTTAAGACAAAGCATTATTCTGCTCTTCCAAGTTTATTCCTTTGCCCTTTATCAAGTTTTTTAACTTGCTTGCCTCTGGTCCTACCTCTCTACTTCAGCATTCAAATTTCAGCTCTTCTTCCGGCCGCCGGCAATGGCTTCCCGGCCAAAATTCCTTGCCGTTCTATTGTTTCTGTACTTGATAGTTTCTTCACAGTCCCTTGATTTTGAGAATTTGAAGAGACGATACAAAACCAAAATCAATGGACCTATTAAAACCCTTGTGATATTAGTCATGGAGAATCGTTCCTTCGACCATGTTCTCGGCTGGCTCAAGTCAAGCCGACCCGATATTGACGGCCTCACCGGAACTGAGTCAAACAGGATTTCCGTTTCCGATCCTAACTCCCCTGAAGTCTTCGTTTCCGACGATGCTGTATTCGTTGACTGGGACCCCGGCCACTCTTTCCAAGCGATTCGAGAACAAATATTCGGGTCGAATAAGACCGAAAATAACCACCGGCCGTTAATGAACGGATTCGCCCAGCAAGCAGAGACCATGAGCGAGAACAAGTCGAGAACTGTGATGAGCGGGTTCAAACCGAGTCGGTTACCGGTTTACACAGCGTTAGCCAACGAATTCGCGGTTTTCGACCGGTGGTTCGCGTCGGTGCCGGCGTCGACTCAGCCGAACCGATTCTACGTCCACTCGGCGACTTCTCACGGAGCAATGAGTAACGTGCGCAAAGATCTTATCCATGGATTTCCTCAAAAAACAATATTCGACTCTTTGGACGAAAATGATCTTACATTTGGAATTTATTACCAAAATATGCCTGCGACGCTCTTCTACAAATCTCTGAGGAAATTGAAGCATGTGTTCAAATTCCACAAGTACGAGTTGAAATTCAAACGCCACGCGAGGTTAGGGAAGTTGCCGAATTATGTGGTGGTGGAGCAGCGGTACTTCGACGTTTCGCTAACTCCGGCGAACGACGACCACCCGTCGCATGACGTGGCGCTCGGACAGAAGTTCGTGAAGGAAGTGTATGAGACGCTTAGGGCAAGTCCGCAGTGGAAGGAAATGGCGGTTCTGATTACTTATGATGAACATGGTGGATTTTATGATCACGTGCCTACACCTGTTACTCACGTGCCGAATCCCGATGGGATCATCGGACCTGACCCGTATTATTTCCGGTTTGACCGGTTGGGTGTCAGGGTGCCTACTTTCTTGGTGTCACCTTGGATTGAGAAGAGAACTGGTGAGTTTTTGCAGTTTTTGCTACATTTGATTGACTGGCTGTTCCAGCTGAGTATAGCAAGATTCGTGCTTGATCTAAGTAATTAGCTGCATCAAAATTCTTTACTCGCAATGATTATAAAATTCAGTTTACTTCCATAGTTATTATATTCTTGAAATTTTTAAACAATTTAAAGATTGAATAGATAACATTAGCTTTGTTTTCCAATTGACTACGTAGCTAATTAAAATCAATCACTCTTGACCAATATTGTCCGGTTAAAGTGTTTCAGCACTTGTTATGCTTAACTAAATTCTTGAGTTCGAGTCTTCTAATTTGTAATCGGAGAATTGGAGAAAATCAATGCTGGGGAGCTTTACTCCCACAGTGGGTGAACTGGATTAGTCGGAGCGCTCTTGCTGTAACTTGTAAGGCTGTAGTTTTTCTCCCTGTACTGGTGTAAGTTGAATACTTAAAGAGTAAATTCCTCAAAACTCTATTTTGAGTAAGGGCCTCTATCTTCTTTATTTCGTATCTCGGTCATGTAGTTAGGTCAATGGGTTTAATTGATACTTGTTTATTGCAGTTATCCATGATCCTGTTGGACCGACACCATATTCACAATTTGAGCATTCTTCTGTCGCTGCGACTGTAAAGAAGCTTTTCAACCTAAACTCGAATTTCCTAACGAAGAGAGATGCATGGGCTGGTACCTTTGAGGATTACTTTTACATTCGCAGCACTCCACGTGATGATTGTCCAGGTTCGTATCAAACCATTTTGATCATAACACTGAAGCTGCACACTTTTTTTTTTTTCATGGTTTATCTACTTGTTTGTTAAAGTTTCTCATTAGATACCTAGGACATGGCTGCATGGTTACGGTGTTGGGTTCATGAGGGGATTTAACCCTTTTACAGCTCTTATTCATCTACAAAATTTCAACCACTAGACTCACCATGTATCTATTTGGTAACTGCTATGCACTAACCGACTCTGAGTACTTGCTTGACACTGAATACATCCGCAAATACCATTCAATGATGAGAGAAGTTGCACTTACATCTTCATTTTTATGGAAAGGATAATAACTTAAGAAGCAAAATCACTTTTTTCATTTATGATTTTCTTTTTCCTTTACTTTAAAGAGGCAGTTCTGATTGATTAATTAAGGTTTTAGGTAGTTGTTATATTCCTCTTTCAGAGACTTGCTTAATTATAATGCATAAGGAAACTTAGCAAGCAATAAATTACTTGGCATTTAAAGTTAGAAGCTTCCCGAGATACCTTTGGCAGGTGTTACTCTTTAGGTCATTGGTTATTCATGTCTGTGCTTGTCCTCATTTGCCACTTGAGGACAACATCGCATGCAAATTTCTCGCGATTAAATTTCGTCAATGATTCAAAACTAATCTTTTTGAAATCTTGAACACAATGATTATCACATCACTCAAATGTCAAGTTAATATAATATGGAAGGGAAAGCTGAACCATCAATTACTACTTTTTGTGCATGCAAAGTCAGAAGCTGCTCTAGATACCTCTGCATGTGTTGCTTTCTAGGCTATCCAATACTAATGTCTCGGTTAATTCCCATTTGGCATTTTAAGAAGGACAATGTCAAATGTAAATTTTTCATGACTAAACACCATCCAAAGCTCTTGGCATATTACTCCGCATCCTTGATTTGAAACCAATCTTGAAATCTGGGTACAGAAACTCTGCCGGAAGTAGAGATGTCATTGAGGCCAAGAGGACCAAATGAAGATTTGAGCCTATCTGAGTTTCAAGTTGAATTGATCCAGCTAGCATCGCAGCTGAATGGTGATTATGTCCTGAATACTTACCCAGATATTGGCAAAAGCATGACTGTAGGCGAAGCCAACAGATACGCTGAAGATTCAGTAAAGAGGTTCCTAGAAGCTGGGAAGGCTGCTCTTATAGCTGGAGCTAATGAATCTTCTATTGTTACTATGAGACCATCCCTCACTAGTCGAACATCTGCAGGTGACCTTAATAACTATGTAAAAGCCTATTAGATCATCTTCAGACAGTTAGCTGTATATATAAATATGAATACAATTAGACAGTATATATGTAAACAATTTAGAACCTTATAATTCAAAACGGTTCATCATATAATAGTTTAGTAATAGGAAGATGATTGTATGTATTTACTTTATAGCAAAAAAAACACTTATTTATATGGCAATGTTTTGAAGATTCAGTCTGATTCCTGAGCAGTTTATCTAACTGCTCAGTTAATTAATGCCATGTGCAGAGTGTTGGATAGCCTAAGATATTGCTGGCACCACTAATTCGTTAAATTAACAAGAATTTATCTAAAAGCATCATGTTAACAGCTAATATGTTTGAATTTTACTTGCCTAGATTCTCATCATAATTGTATTCAAGTTCCAAGCTTTTTTTATATTGTGTTATATGGAAAGATTAGTTTCCAATTCCAGTTTTAACCCTATCCATTATCGTTCAAGTCATTGAAGTAGAATGCTCTGCTAGTCATCAATAACTTGCACAGTGGCCCTACCAAAAATACAACTACAAAACTGAGCTCCACTACAGCAGGAACTACCATTCAAAGTCCTACTACTAGCATTAACTAAATTAGCAAAAATATCAAAAGTATCAATCTTTATCTACCACTTTCTACTTACACCAACCATCTCTCTCTCTCTCTCTCTCTCTCGCATAGCCATGGAGGTTTCATGGGAGCAAAGTGTTACAGACTCCATCAACACCATTTACCTACTATTCTCAGCATATTTGGTCTTTGTTATGCAACTTGGGTTTGCCATGCTCTGTGCAGGCTCTGTCAGAGCCAAGAATGCCATGAACATTATGCTTACAAATGTTGTTGATGCAGTTGTTGGTAGCATCTCTTATTACTTCTTTGGCTTTGCTTTTGCATTTGGTGTTGGGTCCAATTCTAACCCCTTTATTGGTACTACTTTCTTTGCTCTCAAAGATATTCCAAATTCTACCTATGACTATAGTTATTTTCTTTATCAATGGGCATTTGCTATTGCAGTAGCTGGAATTACCAGTGGCTCCATAGCTGAAAGAACCCAATTCAGTGCTTATCTTGTTTTCTCATTTTTCCTTACCGGCTTCGTTTACCCAATTGTGGCTCACTGGGTTTGGTCATCAAGTGGATGGTTGTGTGCTAGTTCCAGCCAGTTGTTTGGGTCAGGTGCCATTGACTTTGCAGGGAGTGGTGTGGTTCATTTGGTGGGTGGAATTGCTGGGCTTTGGGGTGCTGTAATAGAAGGCCCAAGGGTTGGTAGGTTTGATGCATTTGGAAACCCAGTGCCTATGCGTGGCCATAATGCAACCTTAGTTGTGCTTGGGACTTTCTTATTGTGGTTTGGATGGTTTGGGTTTAACCCTGGTTCTTTTGTTAAGATTCTCGTATCCTACCCCAGTACATCTGATCAAGGCAATTGGACTGCCGTTGGCCGGACTGCCGTGACAACTACATTGGCCGGTTCGACTGCTGGAATAGTAACCCTGTTCGGCCGGAGACTAATAATAGGCCATTGGGATCCATTAGATGTTTGCAATGGAATGCTTGGTGGGTTTGTTGCAATAACATCTGGTTGTGCTGTTGTTGAGCCATGGGCCGCAATTGTGTGTGGGTTTTGCTCTGCTTGGATCTTGATTGGGCTCAATATCTTAGCCCTAAAATTGAAATTTGATGACCCACTAGAGGCAACTCAGTTGCATGGTGGCTGTGGTGCTTGGGGATTGATATTCACTGGGCTGTTTGCCAAGGAGGAATTTGTGGTTCAAGCATATGACTCAGGCGATAGGGATGTGGTGAGACCATATGGGCTTCTCTTGGGTGGGGGTTGGGGTCTGATTGGGTCCCAAGTGGTTGAGGTCATAGTGATTTCTTGCTGGGTTAGTATAACCATGGGACCTCTTTTCTTTGCACTTCACAAGCTTAGAATCCTAAGGATTTCAATTGAAGAAGAAGTTGCTGGTCTGGACATCTCCAGCCATGGAGGCTATGCCTATGTTGCTCATCCAGAAGAAAACCAGCCCCACTTTTATGCAGACTATGTGCGACTTCAAGCTCAGAATCACTCGTAATTTTCTTTAATTCCGACCCTATTTCATTTGATTTGTTAGATGAAAATGAAATGGAACTCTTAAATTATCATTTTATTTTTCTGGTTTGGTGTATATGAAATCAAAGCTTAAAGTTCCATGACTAACCTTCTTAGCTTCTCGCATCTCATGAATCCTTAATATATATAAATATATAGTGTAGCTTTGAAATTAATAATTCTAAAGGCAAAGACATTTATATTTTTTAATTTTACCATTAAATATATACACAGCCATTTGCTCATCATACAGTAGGAGTTCTGAGTTCCATAGAGAAACCCTCATCTAACATGAGAATCATAAGGAATGATTACATGATCTGGAACAACAAGAGGCAACTTATCGATATACATGAACAGCCTCTTACAATTATCTCTCAAAATTAAGGATAAATCAACAACATCAAACTTATCTGTATATATCCAAAGGTCAGCTGAATTGACTCTTTTCAGACTATCTCGACAAAAGGGACAAGATTGCGACCGCTCATTCCTGCCATGAACACCAAAGTACCACATTATCAGTTTACAATAAAAGCTTATAAAAGAAAACAAAACAAAAACGAAAACTTCTCTACATCTTTGGGGGCCCTTTTTTTCCCTTTTTCTGTGGGGTTATGGTGATCGACAAGCCAACGAGGATCCACAACAACCAATTTATAGATGCAACATATCAGACAACATGTTCAATTTTGACATTGGACATTTGGCCGAACAACTTCAGTAAAGATATCTTTTTTTTTTTTTTAATAATATATGTTGGGCACAAGTGCAAGGGAAAACAAATTCACAAGGAACAAAACTCTGTATCTTATGATAATTGAAGAAGAATAATATTATTCACTTCTTTTTGAGGCGCTGATATATTAAAGAAGACTTGTTTTGTATCAAGGCAACAAGATGAAATGGATTACTACTAGTTTAAAGGGATCCTACTGTCTCAAAGAGTGGATCTTGCCATGTGGATAACATGAACAGAGGATTCTTATATGAATAGATCGCCATGCCCAATAATGAGATGCATAAAAGTAAAACGTCAATGCTCAATAAGACACTAATAGCTTTCCCTGTTACTCAATGGTGTAGACTAAAAAAAAAAACGATTCTCTTTTCCCCTGCTATTCCACCAAATTGGTAGAAAATAATAATGGCCTTTGAACAGAAATTGAAAATTCAGATTTCCCTTCACCGTTTAGTAATCAAGCAAGGGGGGGAAAAGAAACCATTTAGTAATTTCTTTTCTATTCTTTCACACCCAACTCCATCAAAACAAAAAAGCTGTAAGCTGTAGTCCTTTGTTCGGTTAACTGTGGCCAATAGCATGTATATTCAGGATTCAAAGAAAATAGAGAGAACTTACCAATCTTGATAACACTTCAAACACAAAGAATGGTTGCAATTTGGTAGCACAACCTTGCTGTTCATTTCCATGCAAATCCCACACTCCTCTTCTCTTTCTATGTCAATTTCTGAGAATTTCCCCCTCTCTAACTCATCCTTCCTTCTGTATCTGAGATTACACACCTCTTTCTGCTTCTTATCTTCCAAATCAGTGATTCCTCTTTGAAGTTGCAGCAGCGAAGGAAATATCACAGCTGCCCACAGAACACTAAACATTTAAGCAATGATTAACCATAGAGATTAACTGGCGTACAGAACAAGTTTTTCCAAACAAAATTTGGTGAATAAAACCCACCTCCACTAAAGAGCAAGAGATTTGAAAAAAACTGACGAAGTGCACCATGACTATACATTTCCACATTTTTTTAAAAATGAATCTTCTAACAAAGTAACTCACCATAAAACTCTCTAAGACTAGCTTTCCTTTCGTAGACAGACATGGTTGTCTTGCCATCAGGATAGATCTGCACCAGTGATAATATTGTCACACCCAACAAGAAGTTGCAATCTTATTACTACATTGTCGAAGGTGATTCCATGCAAATACTAAGTTAAAGAATCTTATAAACAAAACTACAGAACGAGAGAATTTGATAGAGAACCAAGAACAAAGCAAAAAGGAAGGAAAACAAAGTAAAAGATAAAAAATAATTGTGGGTAAAGAATATAAACTCAAAAGAATAATGCACCTTGTAAATAAGAATTCTAAGCAAACCAAGAGCACCAGCAAGGTGACAATCTGCCCACTGAACAAGAAAAAGAAAAAATTGGGCTGCTGGACTGTATGATAGTCTCATCTGAAGACGAGCTCCATCTGTCTCCCTTGGGTAATCTAATGCACTGCATTAAGAAGAGAACGCGATGGACAAGAAACAGAGTCAAAATATATCAAGCAATTCTGTGTCATGGTAATATGGAACATATTCCACACAATGAGTAATATCCAGATATTCTTGTTTTCTTGCTGATAAAAGAAGTCAACAAGTACAGGATGGGTCAGAATTCATGTTCAGACTAATAAAGATCAAGACAATCTTAGTAATATAAATAAGAATTTCATTCAAATTAAAACTTTTGAACAAATAAGAACTAAGGAATGATGGCAATTAATTTATTACCAAAGAAACAAAATGACATCAAAGCCAAGATATAAAAGTAGTACTACACTTTCCTTGTATTCTTTAAACAGTAAAACCACTTGAACACAATTAATTCATACAAAAAAAAGGAAAGGTCAAGCAATCCAACATTTATCCATCTACCCTCCACTAAGAAAAAACCATCCTTCACACAGTTCAGGCAAAGGCTGCCTACATCAATTTTGCAACATTATAAAATTCGTGCATTACAGAGCTATTAAGGACAGAAATTTCTTTTCTGGACCGGATCCATAAATTCATCCACATACCAAAAATCGATGAAAAACTGGCACATAAAAAGCATTATCATGAAGAAAAAAAAAATCTTAGATGGCAGTTTATTAGTCTTTCTGCCTGTAAATGAATTACGAAGCTTTGATTAAAACAGATAATAACAAAGAAATTGAATTTCATAAATCATAACTCTGCGGGAAACAGAAAAAGCCGAAAAGCAAATTTGTAAGATTCTGATTATTTCGTTTAGTTTTCCAGAATTGTACGAGCTTTAATTCCTTTTAATAAAATCAAACAGAAGAAAAAAATAAATATAAAAAAATCGAAAGAGAGAGAGAGAGTGCAGAAGATTACAGAGTATTGGCGTGCTGAATATCAGCTTCGAGAGCTTTGAGAGAATCCTTAAAAGACAACTTTCCCATGGCAGAAAGAAATTCCCATCAAACAAACAGAAACTCGAATTAACTAAAAACACTCAAAATCTTCAATTTCTGGCTCGAAAAAATGACAATCCAACGCTTATGAAGAGAGAAAAGGAATGATAAAATTATTGCAGAAATTCGTTAGGTGACGAATGTTTATAAAACCTCTCTCGTTCTTAACAAAAACCACGCACCCGCCTAAAGCTAAACCACCTCACACTGTCAGTTAATGGAGACGGGTTTTCAACTTCTAAATTACAATAATACCCTCTATTATTTTTCTACTATAAATACATATTTTGTATTTTTGGTAAATTACTAATTAATACAATCGCATTTATCTGCAAATTACCTTCTAATTTGTAATTATTAAAAAAGAAAATATAACATTTAATAACAATAAAGTCTTAAAAAATAATGAAAATTTCCAACGTTGACTTCTTCTAAGTCAGGTTGACTTTTTTACTAATAATTTAGTGTAGATAGATATGAGTGAATTGATTTGTTGAAGTAGATACTACCAAAATATTATAAATAGTTAATTTTAATAATTTAAACTTGAAAATACAGCTCAGCTGACACGTTAAAATATTTAAAAAGAAAAAAGAGTAAGTTTAAGAGGAAACAGACAAAAGGGTATTTTAGTAAAGATAAGGGATAAGTAGTTGAGGATAAGGCGGGGTGTGGAAGAATGCACAAACTGGGTGGCGCCGCTGACTTGTTTTTTGAAAACCGAAGCAGTATTTTATTACTTATTTATCCACCCTAATTTTCTTTTAAGTTCTTATGTCATTTCTATTTCTTAGGATTATCCATTTGCTTACTACTAATTAATTAATTAATTACTAGATAAGGAATGTCATTATCTTTTTGTCTGCCCTCCACTTGACACAATAAGAATCTTTAATCTAATCATTTCAATACTAATTACTCCATCCGTTTATTAACATGTGTCATTTTTGTTGTTTTCATTTAAATTAAAAAATATTAATTAGGCTTGAATTTAAAAAAAAAATGAGTGATTTAATACAAAAATTTAAATCTAATTGGTAAATTTTTACTGAAAAAAATTAAATTTAAAAAAAAAATTAAATTGTATTGAGAATTTAAAAGTAATGTATAAATGAAATTTGAATTTTATTCAAAAATGATAAATAATAAGGATCGAAGAGAATACTTAAATAATATTATAGGATTATTCAACATCTAAAATGTGGGGTCTACAGTCCTATTTGACTTGGTTCAAAAGATTTTTATTTAGTTAGAAAATTTGAGTTTAAATTATAAATATAAAATATATTTCAATACTTAAAAATTAATATTTTTTTTGGTCTACCATAAAATTATTTGAATTAATCAAGTCATAAAATTCAAGATACTATATATATGATTAATCAATTTGATGAAATTAAGCGGTATTATTATCAAAATATTTTTTTATTCTACATTAATTCACCATAAGGTTGCCAAAGAAATTTAAATAAGTAAATTTACGACAGTAAATTGCAACAGAAATTTAAGGTTAGTAACCATTTTGTGAAAAATAGTATTTCTGTCCATAATAAATTGATTTCAAGTCTGATGTGATTAATTCCCAAGTCGTTTCATAACAAGTATATATCAATCTATCAAGAAAAAAGTATGTAAAATCATAAATCATAATCAAAATAGTCTTTAACTTGGACTTGGCAGGACATCACTGATTCGCCCTCGCAACGGCCCAACACAGGGAAAGAAGTGAAATCATAGTTAACCTGTATACGTAGATGGCACTTTATGATTGAATTGAACTATGAAAAAACTCATGCACCAGATTTACGTACGATCCTTACTCCTTTGATGATTACCAAAAGGAAGTTAATACTAATCCCAGAACTAAGTTAATTTACTCTATTATTCTTATTAAAATTCCTCATAAGTTAACTAACTTAATCATCGAGTTTTATAATACATAGGCTTCCAAAGTCTTTCTAATTGTTTCTCTTTTGCTGAACTGTTACAGTATCAAGAATATTACTCTTGCTCTGCGTCATTAAGAATAATTGAATTTCTTTTCATGTATCACGTATACATCAGGCAGCTTGACTTTGGAATGTGTGCATTATTCAACTGATTTGCTTGAATTTTAGGCTTCAAATTCTGAAGCATACAAATGCAACAAGAGAGCTTCACCTACATTGGTTCATGCTCGTCCTATAACTGGTATAAAATGCTATCGGTTTAATACCTTATGATTGGCAAGTAATCAATTACTGTCGCTGGCCAAAACGTCTCTGCCTTCGCTGATACGAAGTTAAGGCAGCAACAAAGCCGTCTTTACCAAAATCTGGCCAGAGTTCTTCTGCAAAGAAGAGTTCAGTGTAGGCCAACTGCCACAGCAAGAAGTTGCTGATTCTAAGTTCACCACTTGTTCTGATTAATAGGTCAGGTGATGGAAAATCAGCGCAGTTTGTTTCCAGCTCCTGCTCGATTAGGGGTTCATCAATGTCTTCTGGACCAATAAGACCATCTTTTACTTTGCTAGCAATACTTTTGCATGCTTTTAGAACATCATATTTCCCACTGTAGCTAACTGCCACAAGGAGGTGGAGATTGGAAAGATTCTTAGTGGTTTCCTCTACTTCATTTATCAATCTCTGCAGAGATGGTGCGAGCTTTGATGAATCTCCAATAACGGAAACTCGAATGCCTTCCCTGCCATCAGTAGCAACAAGAGAAATTAAACTACTAGTAGAGGAAAATACCAAATTAAACACGCGTGGATATATAACGAACTATATTTACCCTATCTTCTTAAACTTGGATAACCAAAACTATATATTCAGGCATTACAAAGCATTAAATTAGAATTAAGCCTAGACGTTACAACATGTCATACTAAGTTAATACTCCAGTCATTAATAGTCTAGCTAGTTAATGATTGACAGGCTATATAAGAACTTCGCATGCTCTTTAAGGTCATCCTTTCTAAATTACCTTTTCTCCAACTAGCTGATTTCACCGAGAGAGTATTTCTATGGAAATTTTGCAGGAGTTCTGTTTTATGAGATGACGAAGTACTGTTATTGAAAACTGAACTGTTATCACATATATAATTTTCTTTGAATGGCAGCAATCCAATATCTGAAATACTTAATTAGTTTACTACCTAGCAAGTGAAGTGATCCTTTCTATAGCTAAAATTTGAAGAGCAGTATTCAAGAAGACTCGAGAAAAAAGAATCACTAATTAAGAAAAATATTGTAAAAAGAAATTGATTGCTACCTCACAAATTTCTCTCTCTCTGACTTCAATAATCTTTCGAACAAACTCATCAAGAAATCGATTTCTAGCTGCAATTCGACAAAATTATAGTCAGTAAATTTTATTATTGGTTCAGAAAGCTCTAAACTGAGAAAACAAACTTGTATACTAACATTGGGCCTAGTCCAATTTTCAGTAGAAAACGCAAAAATAGTAAGAACTTTGATCCCCCATTGAGCACAAAGCCGTATAATTTCCAACAAAGATCGTGAACCAGCTTCATGCCCCCTGAATGTTATCCATCCTCGCTGTTTGGCCCACCGACCATTACCGTCCATGATAATAGCCACGTGCCGGGGCAGCAATTCTCTCCGGAGTCCATCCGGGAAAGGCTCAACATCTACTGAACTGTTAGAAGCATCTTGATTGAATGCTACGTCCTCGGCTTGGGTGGCAAGAAGCGGAGCGACGCGGCGTCGTATTGGTGGTATTTGGGGAGGGTAAGACTGAGAAGGGAATAGCTTAGTGTTTAGAGGTGCTAGAGTGTTGTAGATGGAGATAGGGAAACCTATCTGCAAGGATTTCATTGTTGAATTTGAACTTAGCTCTTCTTCTGGTTTCTGCTAGTCCTGCCTCGTCCTGTATATATTGCTTGTCGCCACACTCAAGTTGTAGTTTGATTTCCATTTTAGAGCTGATGATTGACGCTTATGTGGTGAGAATTGCACTTTCAATGTCAACATGTTTTTTGTTTTCGAAAAATTGATTCGCCGTTTAGAGGAAAATAAGCTGAAGATGGACCACAGAAATGAGTCGTTTATGAGATGCATACAAATGAATCAGCTCGAAGAAACGTGCAAAGATACAAAACCTAACAATATGTAATATGTGCTATTTATTTGAATATACATGTAATTGGTTATAATTTGGTCTTTAATTACTTAAATGAAGTGATTTAGTTGTTAGTAAATTAGAAAGAAAATGTATGAATAATTGTGTTGAAGAATTTTAACCTATAAATGCTAGTATAAGTTTTAAAGTTATAAAATATAGATTATGTATAGATATTTTTTTTTAAAAAAATAACTAATTAAATACGATATTATCGTGGAAAATGTGAAAATCCAAATAAAAATTATATATATTGCAAATATCTAAATTATATCAATATGAGCTTCATGGAAGTGATATTTCATTAGAAAATGATTGGTTAACAACTATTATCCTAGTATCACCTAGCACATGTTTAGATTGAGCTTCATGAAAGTGATATTTTATTGGAAAATGATTGGTTAACAAACTATTATCCTAATATTACCTATCATGAATCTCAAATCGGCTGGAAATGACTTGAAAGTGGTTCTTACGAGGCCATGAACCACTTTTCCCCTGTAGAGGTCTTTTGGGGTACGTCCCTAGGAACAAAATCGTGAGAGCTCCGATTCAAAGCAGACAATATTCACAGTATCTGGCGTATCTTCCAATAAAGTCAGAAATGTTTTACCAGTACTGAAGCAAGATGGACCACTTGAATTAGCACAAAACGTTTCGGTATAAGGAAAATAGTTAGTATAAAGTATAAACCCTTGTTAACTAAATCTGGCAGCAGAAGAGGAAGCATGTTGGACCTAAATAGAAAAATCTTAATTCCTGTTTATTTTTGGTAATAGTTTTTAATTCTATTTCTTGTATGGATGTATATGCTAATGAAAATATGGAAAAAAAATGAATTATTTACATTGCGAAATCTGCTCTTAGTGGAATATATAAGAGTCTAGATCTTAAAGAAAGAGAAAATGCTAAGTATAAAATTAAGAGAAACTTGCAATAATATATTTAAAATTTGTTCAAAATTAATTGGTAGAATAAAATATTAGCAAGATAAAATGAGAGATGTGAAAAATGAATATATGTTTATAAAATTAAATAATATTATTGATGAATATAGAATACCAAGAGTGTAAGAAATAAAAGAAGAATTAATAAATACAAAAGATAACATAGAAAGAGATTTATATGTTATTACAAATGAAATAAATAATTCTGATGGAAATGTAAGAAAGAGTTAAATAAATCCACACCAAGAAATAGTAAAAGAAAAAGTAAGTTGAAAAAAAGTCATATCAAATTAATATTTAAAAAGTGAATTAGTTACTTAAAATTTATACATGAAATACTATTAAACTGTTAGAGTAAGATTTTAATTATAATGAAAAAAGTTACAAAAGTTTCTATTTATTAAAGACAATATTTTTATTTAAGAATTAAAAGAAATAAAAATGAACATTATAGTCTAAATATTACTAAATATAACCATTAAATAATTTTATATGCAATTTTGGTATCCATCTCGTTAAACTATAAAGATAAGATAAAAATGAGTA
Source organism: Excoecaria cochinchinensis (assembly GCA_947683425.1). Classification (NCBI taxonomy): domain Eukaryota; kingdom Viridiplantae; phylum Streptophyta; class Magnoliopsida; order Malpighiales; family Euphorbiaceae; genus Excoecaria; species Excoecaria cochinchinensis. Next base: position 324,448 of record CANTUQ010000049.1, on the reverse strand, counting down.
TTATATAAAAAAAAATTAGAACAAAATTCAAGTATATTACAACTAAGTAGAAAAGAAAAGGATACTATTTCAGATGTATATAAATAATTTTAAAAAAATTAAAATATAATGCCGAATACATTTTTGGTCCAATTATAAAAAATTAAGGCAATTTGATGCCTAAAGAAAGTCTAATGACGTATCTGCATGTTGAGACAAAGTTTAATAAGCTAATTTGGAAAATTACAATACAAACTAATCAAAGCGTCGTCGTTTGACCTTTTAATCAGCGGTTTCCTCCGAGGCTCCGAGTTTATCTGGGTCGAGTTCCACGTCTGGAAGCGTAAATGGCTGAGAATCTGCCACGTTAACACCCGCCATGAAATAACATTCTTTGGAAAAAACCAACGGTTGGATTTGAAATTACGGATGTGTCTTACTCTTACTATAACTACTTCACAGAAGTAGAGGACATTTTAGTAATTCTAGTCTGGTCTTCTACGAGTCGGTTCGTGGTTCTCATTTGGCCCGCGTTTTCCAATTTTTATATGCCTGAAAGAGCAATAAGATTTTTCCCTTTGTGCTTCAATCATCTTCTAATCTTTGTCTTTTGCTATTTTTGCTGTCGTTTTTTACCCTATAAATATTTAAAAATGTCACCTCAAACCAGAAGAACTGCTTTTCCTAAGGTGGTAATTGAGCGGGAGACGGACTCTGAGCAGAGTTCATCAGATGATGATGACGTTGACGAAGAGGATGATGACGTCCAACCGCAATCAGAGGAAGAAGAAGTTACACAGAAAAATGAAGATAAGAAACGGAAAGCACCCCTCACTATTAGTCTCAAGAAAGTCTGCAAAGTATGCTTTATTTTTTTATTTGTTTATTTTTAACAGTTAATAGTGTTTAGTTTGATTTTTGTGTTTCCATTTCATTTCGTTTATAATTGCTTTTTACTTCTCTGGGTTTTGTTGTGTGATTTTAGGTCTGCAAGAAACCGGGTCATGAAGCGGGATTTAAGGGAGCTACCTACATAGATTGCCCTATGAAACCCTGCTTTCTCTGCAAAATGCCTGGTGAATAGCAGCTCTTGCTCTTATTGACAATTATAATGAATATAGTTATTGTTACTACTCTCTGGGTCACACAAACTGCCACAATCTTTTTTTTTTTTTTTTAAATGTGACAATTTTTAAATTTCGAGAAATATTACCTATTTTACACTTATTTATGCAAGAGATAATTATTGCACTGAGATTATATAACTATGGAAAATTAATAAAAGAAATTTTTAATAAATTATAATGAATATTAATTGAATTTGATGTTAAGTAATGATATCTTAGCTCTTTGTAAAGAGAGTATTTTTTTAATTGTCCTTTGATGATTTGGGTTTTTTCTATACAGTAGCTTAACTTGGGATTATAGCACTCATAAACTGATTATGATGAAATTGCTTTTACCTTTATATGAATGATGATTTGCTTTCTCTTAGTGTAAAACGCTACTCTTCAATTGAATAAGTTATTTTTTCCCTTTTATTTTTTCAAATTTTCTTTTCATCTTAAATTCATTTAGAACATTGCCTCTGTAAATCTGATGATATACTGAACTAACTATGTGCTTGAGTTTCGTGAATGCAGGCCACACTACAATGTCATGCCCGCATAGAGTGGGTACTGATTATGGAGTCATCCCAGGGTCCCAAAGAAATACACATAATCCACTAGAATATGTCTTCCAGCGCCAGCTTAAACCGAGTATCCCTCCAGTGAGTTTTTTCCCCCTTCTGTTTTTTTATCTAATTTTTAAACAACATTTCGTTCTTCTCTATGTTGAATGAATTATAAGATTCTTGGTTCTGTGACTGTGACTTTTGTTCATGTTGGGTCTCTGGGTTCTGCCTTTCCAGGCTTAATGATTGTAGAAGCTTGCTATACATGAATTTCTTTTTTTTTTTTTAAATAAAAAAAAATTTGATGCCATGTTCTCTGCTTGAAACTGTTTGTATCATACCAGTGCAGGAGTGCTGCAACTTATGTTTTCAACAACATCGTCTAACTATTTGTTTCTCCCAAGGTTTTCTGTACTCCATCTTTTTATTGAAGTCGTATTTGGGTGTTGCATGGTATAGTGTTTTTGTTTCAGAAGTTCATTATATTTCAGCTGGATTTTCTGCATGATATTCAAATGGTATCATCTTCAATGATCCTTTCAGAACGTCAGGTGATATCAGAAATGTAATTATTATAGTTGTTGTCATGCCAATAGATAAAACCAGCATATGTCATACCAGACCAAGTGGATTGCGCTGTTATCAGATACCATAGCAGGCGGGTGACATGTTTGGAATTCCACCCAACAAAAAATAACATACTTTTATCTGGGGACAAGGTGGGTTTCATATTATTTCAGTTTGGGCAAAGGTATTATATCTTCATTGTGATTGATCAATATCATTTTTTTTCTTCTCGGCTCTTTTTGGGTCTGCTGCAATAGAAAGGACAAGTGGGAATCTGGGATTTTGACAAAGTGCATGAGAAAATGGTTTATGGAAACATACACTTTTGTATTGTCAATAACATGAGGTGAGTCACTTTACATTGTCATATTTTTTTTTTCAGAAATAAAGGGTTCATTCTTCAGTAAATTAAGTGGTAATTCTTATGTGATTGTTTGCTTTTGTAATTATATGGCACAATGCTATCCAAATTTTTACAGGTTTATGCCTTCAAATGATGGTATGGTGTATGCTGCGTCGTCAGATGGAACCATTAGTTGCACTGACATGGAGACTGGAGTTTCATCGTCTCTAATGAACCTTAACCCTGGTGGGTGGCAGGTAATTAAACTTTTTCTGCTACTCGGTACTGAGGCTTGTAAACAACAGATAATTGAATTGACTTTAACATGGCAAGTACTTCGTGGAGGTTCTTTGTTAGGTTTGTTCATTTGTGATTGCTTTTGTTTTAAGGTTTGAATTTTCAGTTTACCGTTACCTCTAATGAATTTGGAATAAAACATATTTTAAATCAAATTATGTACTGTAGATAGACATATGTGGAAACAGGAATTTTTAAAGATTGAACGTACATAATTGCTGTTAAACAATTAGGGCAGAAGCAGAGAACAGCGGCAAACAAAAGAATACTTATTATTGTGCATTATCGTATATGTATGAACTGATTCTAATACTACATGAGAAAAATGATACAAATATGTCTCTTCTGCAGGGACGAAACAGTTGGAGAATGCTTTATGGTATGGATATCAACGCAGAGAAAGGTGTTGTGTTTGTTGCTGATAACTTTGGTTTTCTCTATATGTAAGTGTGTTCTCCTGTTAAACTTATGCATGCATGCAAATCTTTAGGTGTATGATGTGGATGAAAAGGTAGAGAGAAGAGAACAGATAGACTCAACTAATGGAAAAGCACCCAATTATCTAGTTCTTAATAATTTGTATAAAGCTACTTAAACTATCTAATGGTTGGTCCATTGAAGGACATTGAATTATCATTTATATTACCTTATTGATTGGTCGTTTGCAAGATTATAAGAAATTATTATTATTAGACCGACGCAACTAGAATTATCATTTATATTAGCTGAGATATGATGATAAGAAATTATTATAATGGTTATTATCATCATCATCATCCAATGCTGTATATTAGTCCTCCTTTTCATTAAATTTGCATCTAGAATTTTGTTTTCGACATCTTATTCATGTACTCGAATAATATTTTGCTTTTGCTATGAGTTTTTTGCTGTTGCATCCATATGCAAGTTAGTGTTCATTAACCATATCACTCATTACGTCACTATATTAGTAATGAGATGCTTAGGCTTCATGAAAGGGAACAATCTGTTTGTTTTCTTTTTTTTGGGGGGGGGGGGGGGTGTGGGGGGGATAATGAAAGGGGGTTGTTCTGAAATTTATTTGAATGTTTAGTTGTAGTATGCAGTTCATTGGATCCTCACATTACAAATTTAATAAAAATTGAAAGAGGAAAAATGAGAATAAACAACCTAAAATAAGGAAATTAAAAAAAAAAGATTAATTTTGTAATGATCGTAGAACACCTCATTCCACATGCAAATAGTATGATGCTTTTGTTTGGTGCAAATAAGGTTTTGTTTTTACTCATTACATATGGCATACTCAGGGTGGATATGCGCTCCAACAGTAAGACTGGGGAGGCAATTTTGATCCATAAGAAAGGTAGTAAAGTTGTTGGCCTTCACTGCAATCCAGTTCATCCAGAACTTCTTTTGAGCTCTGGAAATGACCATTATGTAAGTTGTGAAGTTTCTAGGCATCTAATATTTACATTTGATTTCATAACTGATGGTGAAATAGAAATCTCTAGGAAACATGTCTCGTTCTTGATCCACCTTGTATATATATATGTTTCCATACTTGATTTATGGTTTTGTTCATTGTAGCTTTAAAGATGTAGTATCTTTATCTCAGGCTCGTTTGTGGGACATGCGTCGACTAGAAGCTGGATCTTCTCTCTGTGACCTTGTGCACAAACGTGTTGTTAATTCTGCCTATTTTTCTCCACTGTCTGGCAGCAAAATTCTTACCACTTCACAGGATAACCGTCTTCGAGTATGGGATTCTATATTTGGAAATTTGGATTCTCCAAGCCGAGAGATTGTACATAGTCATGATTTCAACAGACATTTGACTCCATTTCGAGCTGAATGGGATCCAAGGGTATTAAAATTTAATGTGTTGATAACTTTTTCTGTTTCTTTTTTCCTTTTTCTTTAGAGAAAAAAAAAAGGGAAAAACCTTTGTTTCTGGAATACCTAACTCTTCTCTGCTGCAGGATCCCTCAGAGTCTCTTGCAGTTATTGGTCGTTATATAAGTGAAAATTATAATGGCACTGCCTTGCATCCAATTGATTTCATAGACACTAGCAATGGGCAACTAGTTGCTGAAGTTATGGATCCGAATATCACAACTATTAGTCCTGTGAACAAGCTGCACCCTCGGGATGATGTTTTGGCATCTGGAAGTTCAAGGTTCCACTCTGTTCTCTCATAAAATTCTTGTACCATGGCAGTAAAACTTTTATCTAGACTGTTTATCATGATTTTGTAGGATAAATAAATAAGCTATGATTTGCAGCATTTAGATCTAGTTTTTGTTGTCAAATAATTCATGACTAGGGTGTCTCTAATTAACATCCCTCTACTGGTTATTCTGCTGTCGTGGGTGTTCTCATTGGGCTTCAATGGCCTAAACTAAGATACTCTTTCAGGTCCCTCTTCATTTGGAAGCCAAAGGAGAAGTCTCAATTCGAGGACTTTGAGGAACGTAAGAATGAGAGGAAGATTATAAATTGCGGGAATGCTAAGAAGAATTCTAAGCGCAAGAACGGGGATGAAAGTGATGATGATTCTGATGATGATGGATTCAAATCTGATGGAAAGAATTTGAAGTTGAAAAAATCAAAATCAAAATCAAAATCAGGTGATTGGCGAAGAAAGGTCAAATGCTAAGCAAGAGACAACGCTTATATTGCTTTCCATGATAACACACCTCTATGGTAGAATGCCTTGCAAGAAATCTTTTTGGTCCTAAATTTTGGTAGGTTTTCTTTTGCAATACGAGCCTGTATAGGCAACTGAGTAATTTTTCCACAGCCTTTTTTCCCCTGGAAGCACTGAACTAGATGCAGCTTGTGCAGCGGTCCTTACGGCTAACTGTCACCATCAGCTCATTTCAAGCTTTTGATGTTAATGTAATGCGGTAGTGACTGATTAGTTTTGAGAAAACCTATATATGGTGATCTGGCGGTTAAACATAACGTAGGGAATGGCCAGGTCTGAAATTATGGTGAAAATGCCATGTTTAGTGTCAATCCCTGAACGATTTTTGAACTATAATTTTGGAGTGAATGTGGAATAAATTAGTGTTTAAGAATTTAAATTTAGAGCTAGCTTTCATTGCAATTTTCTAGACAACCATAAAAAAAAAAAAAAACAAAAAACAACAAACAAAAAAATTATCGTGCATTCCATTGAGGCTTTGAAGCAGTATAGACACTTAAAATAGAGTTTCAGAAAAGAAAAAGTATTTGTGCACCCTAAATTTCGACATGGCATATATAACGAAACTAAAATTTCGTAATTCAAACACAAAATGATTATTGATATACAGTTTTGTTCAATATATTATCTATCTCGCTCAATATGTAGCAAACTTGTGGATGAATTTGAATTTATCCAATTCGTTTGGATATTTATTCATTTATAACTCATAAATAATTGTTCATTTATGATCCAATATGTCACTTTAAAATTTTAAAATGTTATGCAAAGAGATAATTAATATCTGCTTAAAAAAAAATAGCAAACCGGCATAGATCATGTGAACAAATTGGTCACTTGCCAATAAGTTAGTTGATTAGTTTGATTTGAAAATTATATATATATATATATATATATTTCTTTATTGGCTGGTAATCCCTCCGATTTGATAGTGAGTAGTATCAATAAAAAAAAAAAAGTATCTCACACGTGACATTATCAATCAAGACTTTGAAGTTCCAGAAAAAAGCTGAAGAATAGGGAGGCAAAAATAGCCACATCTCCAAGAAAGACCTAACGAACTAACGGATACTCTACCGTCATTTTCACTCTGTTTACTATTTTGTCCTTCCCCTTGCGCCTCAGATATACCCTTGACTTTCAAGGGTAATATTGGTATTTAAATGCCTTCAAAATTCCCGGGGACAGCTCAGACTCTTGTTCACCTACAAACACTCCCTCCCTTAAAAGGACTCAGAAAGCTCAGCAGAAACTGAAAGAGCGCAGAAAGAAAAGCCAGCCATGGCTTCATCGATGTACGGGGGCGAGTACTTGGAGCTGCAGATTGATCCCGAGCGAGCGTCGTTTTGCCGTCCATCCAATGCCGACTCCGTGAAGGAGGACGAAGACGATTTACTATGGGAGGCGATCGCAAGGTTGCCGTCGCAGAGGCAAGGAAACTTTGCATTGTTGAGGCGGTCGGATTCCGAGCCCCGCCAAGGAGGAGGTGCACGAATGGAGACAATCGACGTCACCAAACTTGATCGTGCTAACCGTGAGCTTGTGCTTAGAAAAGCGTTAGCCACCAATGCTCAAGATAATCACAGGCTTCTTTCCGGCATCAAAGAGCGTCTCGATAGGTAAAACGATTCCACACTTAGTTTCTCTCTCATTCTCTTCTTTCAGTTCCATAGAGAAATGCACTTTCCAATTCTCTAAAATATGATTCAGTATCTCAGTTTTTAATGATTTCACTCGTTTTCTTGTTTTAGTTCCAAAGAGAAATACATCTCTAAAATGTGCTTCAGTATCTCAGTTGTTAATGATTTCACTCTTTAGTTTACGGTTTTTTCATATAGATCCTTACATTTCTTTTTTTAAATACTAAAGAGTTGGATTGGAGGTGCCAAAGATCGAAGTACGGTTTGAGCACTTACAAGTCGAAGCAGATGTGCAAACTGGCTCAAGAGCTTTGCCTACCTTGACTAATGTTGTGCGCGACTCCTTTGAGGTGATGTATGATTGTCTCTATGATTATTATCTCACTTTTTTTTCCCTATCCATTTATATCTCCTTGTAGCTTCTTTTAGTCTTAAAACTCTAATATATTGCATCACGACATGGAAAATGCAGAATGCACTATCTGGCTTGAGACTGACTCGACCTAAGAAACACAGATTAACCATCTTGAACGATATAAGTGGCGCAGTAAAGCCAGGAAGGTAGTTGCTTTTTTCATCAAAAGATAGGCATTAGAATTTGATATACCGTGTTTCTGAGATTAAACCAATATGGGGTCATTTCAAATTTCTCAATAAAAGACAATATAATAACTTGCTTTATTGTTGCCTCATTGGATAATTATTTATATACACTTTGTATGTCCAAACCTGAAATCAGCATTCCATGCTTATTATCGTTTCGTTGGTCTTTTATAGGATGACATTGCTATTAGGACCACCAGGTTCCGGCAAATCAACATTGCTGTTAGCTCTTACTGGGAAACTTGACAAGGAATTAAAGGTTAGTACTTCTCAGTGCAATAATGTCTAGCAGCGTACAAAGGATGTTCCCCAAACTTAAAACTTATATAGACCATTAACCAATTGCTTCTTTTGACCTGATCTTTTAATAGCACCCCATCTTGAATCCGGGTGGTTATCTTTGTTTGCTTATCAAACGTGGCCATATAACTTCTCTTCGCGTCTAATCGAGTAAAAACTTTGCAAGTACGCAATTATGAATCTTGCTTCATATATAGACTGCCTAAGATTAAAGGTTATATCTGTTAGATGAGAAGAAGATAGGTAACGGATGATGAGTTCATAATCAATGTTATATATATATTATATGGTAAATTTGATAATATTATTTCTAGAAACCTTACAGCCACTGTTAATATTTTCAGAAAACTGGCAATGTTACATACAACGGCCAGCAGCTTGATGATTTTTATGCTAGGAGGACTGCTGCATATATAAGTCAAATAGATAATCATATTGCGGAGCTTACAGTTCGAGAAACCTTAGATTTTGCTGCTAGCTGCGAGGGCGCAAGTAAAGGCTTTGCAGGTTTGCTTATCTTTAAGAAATTTATAAAAATTATATAAATTCAACATTTTGTAGAAGTGAGTGACAGTTCTAGTGCTCGGCCGTGTCGATTGGTTATCCTGATGATTTTCTTTTTCCTCCTTGCAAACGTAGGCACAATTGTCTAACATGACATTGCCATTTGATTGCAATTGAGTTGGGTTCTCAATTTTTTCACTAGTATATGTAGATGATGGCATAATTATTTAAACACTAAACCAAAGTGGTAGATTAGCGATCCAAATATTTAATGTTCCTATTTAGATATTACATTTCCAATCAATAAACAGGATAAAGGAAGATGTACTTTGTCAAGTTCAGGTCGCAAGCAAAAAGGAAAGGAACAATTCTTAAATTTGTCATTCATACCCATGTAATTTTTCATGCATTCAGTGGCTTTTGAATTCAGAACAAATACTGTTCTCTGTTGAAGTTACGTTCTCCACACACAAACAACACTTGGATTTTCTAGATTCAGGCATGCTGTATAAAAACATGTATATTAGCATCTCACTTACTGTCTGTTTCTGTTCTCAGTACTTCTTACTGCTCTAGAACTATTTGTCTTTTCGTACTAAATTTCTTATTTGCTCTTATAATACTCATGAATGACTATTCCCTCATTTTTTCTCTTGGTTCATCTGAGATGCGTTGTTCTCAACATTATCATGCACCATTATGAAATTATGTCCCCAACCCCGGAGAAAATAATAATCAGAAAAACATAAGAGAGGAAGGCAAAGCTCAAGGTCATTGTTTCATGAACTATTTACGGACTGCGCTATATAAGATAGGCAAATAATTGATGTTTAGCATGAAGTATCATATGGTTACAGTAGATTTAACTGCCTTTTTTTCCAGCCTATATGAAAGATCTTGTTCGTTTAGAGAAGGAAAAGAACATACGCCCAAGTCCAGAGATCGATGCTTTTATGAAGGTCATTTAAATTTATAGCTTTGTGCCTATGCTTTTTGTTTATAAGTGTAGTTGTATCCTTGTTTATTACTTAAACAATTTCAATGAACAGGCATCTTCTGTTGCCGGTAAAAAGCACAATATATCGACGGACTACGTGTTAAAAGTGCTTGGTCTTGACGTATGTTCAGAGACGGTAGTAGGCAGTGATATGCTTAGAGGTGTTTCTGGAGGTCAAAGAAAAAGGGTTACCACTGGTCTCTTTCTTTCTCTTTTTACCGTGTGTGTTTTTGCATTGTTTCTCTGTCTACATTATATGTAATGTTCAAGGATTATGACTGTAATTTAGTTTTATTTGACTTCTTTTGCCTTTCCGGGTGGCAAGTTGATAAATAAATGCACCATTAAGGTTCTCATATTTATTTTCTCACAAGGACTGCTGGAAACAGACTTCTTTTAACTTTTGAGTAGAATGTAGGTTTAGCATTATTTCTGCTGTTGACAGAGTATTGAACATATCTCTTCATTTTTCCCTTTATGTTCTTTCTTCCTCCTGTAACTAGATTAGATTACTGTAGCTGGACCTTATATGTCTACCCAAACCTTGCTAATATAGGGTTTGACATCCCAACAGTATTGCCATGTGACCTTCCAACAATGTGCTTGGTTATGAGCAGTCAGATCTAGAATTTTGACCAATAGTGTTCTATTACCTAAAATTCTTTGGCCAAACTAACAATAGCTAGTACATGATCATGCAGGGGAGATGATTGTTGGACCAAGAAAAACCTTGTTTATGGATGAAATATCCACTGGACTCGATAGTTCCACAACTTATCAAATAGTGAAATGTATAGGGAATTTTGTTCATCAAATGGATGCAACTGTACTGATGGCTCTTCTTCAGCCTCCACCTGAGACATTTGATCTGTTTGATGATTTGGTGCTATTATCAGAAGGCTACATGGTATACCAAGGCCCAAGAACAGAAGTTTTAGAGTTCTTTGAGTCACTAGGTTTCCGATTAACACCACGGAAGGGCATTGCAGATTTTCTTCAAGAGGTATTGCCTTGAGATGTTCCTTGAGTTAGCTATACCTTTGGTTCTTGCCTAACAGGATCTTTCGCCAGGTCACCTCAGAAAAGGATCAAGAACAGTACTGGGCTGATCCTTCAAAGCCATATGAATACATGCCAGTTTCAGTAATCGCAGAAGCATTCAAAAATTCTAGGTTTGGAAGATCTGTGGAGTCCATGCTTTCTGTACCATTTGACAAATCCAAGTGTGATCCTTCAGCTTTGTCAAAAACGAAATATGCTGTGTCAAGGTGGGAGCTGTTGAAAGCATGTTTTGCGCGAGAAGTTCTGCTGATCAAGAGGCACACTTTTCTTTATGCTTTTAGGACATTCCAGGTATTGTTTGCTTGTGCATACATGATTTTCATCATCCTTCTATATTTTAGAATTTGATGGAAAAATGAGATGCCTCTATATGTTTTAGTATTTAAAGCATCTCTTTATAAGTTTCTTATGCAGTAGCTAGTCACCACTTTCTCAGGTTTTCAACAGCTGTCTTCCATTTTGTTTTTCCTATGATATTGATACATAGGTAGTCCTGAATTGCTGGAGATGTTCAATGTTTACTTCTTCTCAATTTTCTTTCATGTGTTTACTTGTTTGTGTATGCTACAGGTTTTTTTTGTTGGATGCATTACTTGCACGATTTTCTTGCGTACCAGATTGCATCCAACGGATGAGGCAAATGGGAATCTTTATCTCTCATGTCTCTTTTATGGGTTGGTGCACATGATGTTCAACGGATTTTCTGAACTCTCTCTGTTGATATTTAGACTCCCAGTTTTCTACAAGCAACGTGATAATCTGTTTCATCCTGGATGGGCATGGTCTCTCTCCAGTTTAGTTCTACGTATACCTTATTCTGCTGTAGAAGCTTTTGTATGGTCTTGTGTCGTGTACTATACCGTTGGTTTTTCCCCTGCTCCTGGGAGGTATCTCCAGTACTTTTTCTTTTGTTAAGTGGGATTAACATTCTCATGTTTTCTTTATATTCCTTCACTTCTGTTCATTGTGCAGGTTCTTCCGCTTTATGCTTTTACTTTTTACAATGCACCAAATGGCATTGGGTCTCTTTCGGATGATGGCTGCTATAGCACGAGATATGGTAATTGCCAATACGTTTGGATCAGCTGCTTTGTTGGCTGTATTTTTATTGGGTGGATTCATCATTCCAAAAGGTGTGTTCTACATCTTCATGTGATAATTTAAGTTCATATTTCAGTGGTGATATAGTTGTTTTCTTTTTCTTTCTTCTTCTTTTTTTTTTTAATTTATCAGCATCATCATTATTATTTTTTGAATCAGGATCAATCAAACCCTGGTGGGTTTGGGGTTATTGGGTTTCACCATTAAGCTATGGACAACGAGCAATTTCTGTAAATGAATTTCTCGCCAGAAGATGGATGAAGGTAAGTGCTCTTATGAGGAATATGCATTTGTGAATCGAATTTATTTGTTTTAAAATATGCACATTCAAGACAAATTAATTGAAATATCTTTCAGAGATCTGCTATTGGGAATAATACAATAGGATACAATATTCTCCACGAGCATGGTTTACCCACGGATGACAATTGGTATTGGATTGGCGTTGGTGTTTTATGGCTCTATGCGCTGCTTTTTAACATAATTGTAACGTGGGCGTTGACCTACCTTAATCGTATGTTTAAATGGTTTCTGTACTTTTATACACTGCTTCTGTCTTAACAGTAAGAACTTCACCTTAACTCAACTATTTTTGGATTTTGTCAGCTCTTAAGAAGTCTCAAACGGTGGCTGATCCAGTTGAAGCCACAGAAAAAAAATCTTCAGGAAATGCTGATCGGGAGGGTGGTAAGAAGAAGGGAATGATTCTTCCATTTCAGCCATTGACAATGACTTTCCATAATGTCAATTACTTTGTTGATATGCCAAAGGTGAGTGCTTTCATCGTAGCTTTGGTTCCCTTGGCTTTTTGCATATATAGCTTATGATGTTTTAACAAGTTTTGCTGCATGTTCCCAGGCAATGAGCAAACAAGGTGTGCCAGAAACAAGGTTGCAGCTCTTATCAAATGTCAGTGGAGTATTCTCACCTGGTGTGCTGACTGCATTGGTTGGGTCAAGTGGAGCAGGAAAGACAACTTTGATGGATGTGCTTGCTGGAAGAAAAACTGGAGGATATATAGAAGGGGATATCAAGATATCAGGTTACCCAAAAGAGCAAAGCACGTTTGCTAGAATCTCAGGATATGTTGAGCAAAATGATATACATTCTCCACAAGTCACAGTGGAGGAGTCTCTCTGGTTTTCTTCCAGTCTTCGGCTTCCAAAAGAAGTTACCAAAGAACAAAGACATGTGAGTTGTGTATTAATTTGGATACGTGGATTCGCACACTTATGCTTTCTTGTTCGTTTGTGTTTCAATACTTATCTGGAGAATTTTACTACAATGTACTGCAGGAGTTTGTTGAAGAAGTCATGAGATTGGTAGAGCTTGACACTCTAAGGAACGCTTTGGTTGGTTTGCCTGGTAGTAGTGGGCTGTCAACAGAGCAGAGAAAACGATTGACAATTGCTGTTGAGCTTGTTGCAAATCCTTCCATTATATTTATGGATGAACCAACATCCGGGCTTGATGCAAGAGCAGCAGCCATTGTGATGCGAACTGTTCGTAATACTGTTGATACTGGGAGAACAGTGGTTTGCACTATTCATCAACCAAGTATTGACATTTTTGAAGCATTCGATGAGGTTAGGTTATCATTTTTCTTGTTAAGAAAACTAGTTTGAAAATTAGACATGCTCTGTTTGAGTTTTGTTCTCAAGTGTATGCTCTTGGGTTTTGATGTTTAGCTACTTCTCATGAAACGAGGGGGCCGTGTCATATATGGAGGGAAGCTTGGTGTGCACTCACAGATTATGATTGACTATTTTCAGGTAAAACTTTGTCATGCAAAATGATTACCTTCAACTTCAAAATTTTTGCTTTCTTTTAATCCAATGATGGTCGCAGCTATTGCTTCTAAAAAAGAAACTATGATGATCTCCTCAAGCCATAATCTCTGCTCCTGCATAATCTTTTAATCTTGACTAAAGCCATCTTTCTTCTTCAGACCAGCCTTGAGTAGATTTCATTGTCTTGTCAATCGGTCATGCTCCTTTCTGCTATGCCCCTTCGTAAAAGTGTATATTGTTTTTTTTTTTGAAATCGGTGTCTAATTATTACTCTGTTTCCAAAAAGACAAAACGTTGTAGTTCTTTGACATCTCAAGATAGAATACTACTTTGTCATTCCTGAATAAGATTTCTATCATTAATATATTACCAAAGTAACATCCTAATTTTCCTTTTCCTGGTCTAGCAATTTGAAGGAATCTCTCGTATTCCTGATGGCTACAACCCGGCAACTTGGATGCTTGAGGTTACTACAACTACTGTTGAAGAGAGGATAGGTGCAGATTTTGCCGAGTTATATAGACAATCGGCACAATACAGGTAATCCAGGGGATGCGTTGTTAAACTGCTGCAAGATGGATAATTCTGCTTTCTTTGTACCTACAGTATCTTTGCACGAGTAAGTCCTTTTGTGTCCTCGTTTCAGGGAAGTGGAAAATTCAATTAGGCAATTCAGTATTCCACCTGCTGGCTCAGAACCATTAAAGTTTGAATCCACCTATTCACAACCTTCTCTGACTCAATTTCAGATTTGCCTTAGGAAAGAAAATCTTGTATATTGGAGAAGTCCAAGATACAATGCCGTGAGGATATTTTTCACTGTCCTAGCTGCATTGATCTTCGGCTCCATATTTTGGGATGTTGGTTCAAAAAGGTAAAGTCTCCCTGTCTCCTTTTATCGAGAATACTTTCTGAAATAGTTTTCACATGGGCCTCAGTTTTTTGAATATATATATATTTTTTTTTTGTATGAGAAATTAACCAATGCATCCGTATGTCATGTGAATACGTATCAACTTTGTCCGTATACAGGTCTCTTCCGCATATAAACTAAATCTTGATATTTTTGTGACAATTCAATATCCGGGATTCATCAATATTTGGCAGTTCAGGCGACTTCTTCATGTCATATACCATTTTCTATCTAAATATGATCAACGTAAATGAAAAGTTAAAGTCTGACAAAAGTACGGAGGACGAATGTTAATTTCCAATTTTGCGCTTCTTTCCATCATCTGGTGGCGTTAATTTATACGTACTTGATTGAACATGAATCTCAGAATGTACTGCATTTTATCGTGTCAATTTAACAACTAGATGTAAATTGTTTGACAGGGGAACAACAAAAGCTTTGTTTATGATCATGGGAGCTCTTTATTCTGCCTGCATTTTTCTTGGGGTTAATAACGCTTCCTCCGTACAACCAATAGTTTCCATCGAGAGAACGGTATTCTACAGAGAAAAAGCAGCTGGAATGTATTCTCCATTGGCCTATGCTGCAGCACAAGTAAGCATCATTTATCAAACAAATTCTGGTTCTATAATTTTGCTTCTCGAAAGATTCGGTGAACACTTAAATGTTGTTGTCAACAGGGTATTGTGGAGGTTCCGTACATTTTAGTGCAAACAATTCTATTTGCCGCCATAACATATTTCATGATTGGTTTTGAAAAGTCTGCTGGTAAGGTTCTAAGCTCTCATGAAGTGAACAGTAGAAATTCTTCGCCTCTAGTGTAGATGCTTATTCATTGAACGTTACAAGGCAACACTAAACTTTGCAACTCAGATCATGAAAATGTGCAATTTTGTCCTCCTACTCATTATTGGTTTGAAATAAACACAACAGGTGCATTATATTTCCAATCGTCCAGAACATTTAATCTAGTTTACTGACATATTAATTGCTTTCTTATATCTAATATGTCTTACCTTTATCATCACCATCATCTCAATAGAGAATTATAAATTGCTGAAAACAGTTCGGTAATATGATTTTACTGTCGTTGCAGGCAAGTTTTTCCTGTACTTGCTGTTCATGTTCCTCACTTTCACGTACTTCACATTTTATGGTATGATGGCTATTGGCCTCACGCCTTCTCAACACATGGCAGCTGTTGTGTCCACTGCATTTTATTCTTTATGGAATCTTCTCTCAGGTTTTCTCATCCCAGTGCCAGTAAGTAATTTGCTTTACCTAATGATGCAAATCACTGATTTAAATCTCTAATGAATGCGGATTCACTCATGAGATGAGGTGTTTTCTTTTATTTCCTAAAGTCCGAGTTCAAATTTGCTTGTTGAAAAACAGCATAATTGGTTTATTCAACTTGTTATTTCAGAGAATTCCGGGATGGTGGATCTGGTTCTATTACATCTGCCCTATTGCTTGGACTCTGCAAGGCATTATTTCTTCACAGCTTGGTGACGTTGAAGACATAATTGAAGAGGCAGGATTTAAGGGGTCTGTTAAACAGTATTTGGATGATAATTTCGGGTTTAGACAGGAGATGGTTGGAGTTTCAATAGCTGTCCTTATCGCCTTCTGTGTCTTATTCTTTACCGTCTTTGCATTCTCGGTTAAATTCCTTAACTTCCAGAGAAGATGAGCAGTAAATAAAAAGGTAGCGACTTTACTAGACAATATGGCCATAAGATACAGGTGCAATTTCTTTACCTGATCCATTCAGCTTTCCGGAATTTCTGTCTACAAGCTAATCTCTTATAAGCACTCATAATAACATTATAGTAAAATTATATGTAGCATTCTTCGTAAATTAATTATTAATGCCAAAAAGTTCATGACTTGGATGCAGGGTTTCTACTGAGGCCTAGATTGTCAGCTGAGGCATAGAAAATTGACCTGTAAGTGTCAGTTGAGATGAAATTTTAGATTCGAAACTTGGCGTATCACAGTCGTATTTTTTCTTTTGTTCTTAACTATCGAAATTAATTTTTTTTTCCAAAAAAAAAAAGTTTCCATAATTTTAAGAGGAGTTATTTTTTTTATTTTTTATTTTTTGATATATAATTTTTCGATTCTCATTTAATTAGATAGAATTATATGGAAATGGAACCCACTTGGTCCATGGCTTGCCAAAAGCTAAAAATAAGTGATAGGTAGGTGCATGAAGACAATTGCATCTAGAAAGAGAGACATGATATATATGATTATGATCTCCGAAAATCCTTGGCCGATTCAATTATACACCCAAAACATGGAGTAGCCAGCACAGCTTCCATGCTTGCTCCATAAGAATTGGATTTATTTTACTTATAAACAAACACCCACCCACAACGACTCTCATTCCCAAGGCAAGACCAGTCAGAAGATGTGGCCTACCACTTGACCACTTTTTCTTTTTTTAAAAAATAAAATCATATCTATTTTCTGTTATTCAATATTTCTATGATCTTGAATCATTAAAGAAAAAAAAGTCAACAGGCGAATACAACATTTTGTTTAAGGACCATTTTCCTTTACTGATGCAATTAAACTCCATAATGTAAGGATTGTTTAAGGAATGAAGTTGTCATTTTTCATGGAATCAATCCAATACAATATTGAATCTAATGTGTTGCATCTCATAGTAAAACCTGAGCAATCAGATTTGTCTCTTTTACCCAGCAATTTGATTGGACAACGAAACAACATATCCAAGAATTCCCAATTGGCCAAATCCTCAATTTCTGATTCTACTAATCCATGTTCCACAACAATCTCTTTCCATACTTTCTTCTTGTCTTCCATTTCCTTAGCAAACCAGAAATCCTCCGACAGCATCTCTTCATGCACTTGTACTCCAAATTTCTCCCCAAGAATTGGCCATATCTCCTTCCAACTGAAACTAGTTCCATTGATTGAATTAAAAGCTTCACCATCTTTACAAAACACTTGTTCATTAGTAGCTACCCAGATATGGTGCTCTGCTACTAATCCAGCATCAGACCCATCAATACAAATCTCCTCCCAGCATTCCCTTGACCCACCAAAAACAAAGGGAAGGTTCAAATACTTACAAATAGCTCCATAAACACATAAAGAGCCCATAACATTATACAAACTTCTCTTAGAACTACCCATTATCAGGCCTGGCCTTAACACAGACCAACCTATTTTCCCTTCAAGTCTTTCCTTCAGCAAATCCTCAAGCACATAATAGAAATTGCACCCATCACTTGCTCTTGGGCAATCCTCGTCGAACAAGCATAACTCTTTCGCATTATTGTGATTCAGTGACACATAATGCTTCATTCCTGTCTGAAGAGAAACATGCTTGAGTGTTGTGGTTTTGGGGAGAATGGAATTCAAGGCATTGGACATCATGGCTATGTTCTGCTGCAGACATTCTGCGCTGTCTAGAGGGAATTGGGCTGCCCATGTTATCCAGAACATATGGGTAATGTTTTCAAGAATTGAAGATGATAGCTTTTTGTGTGTTTCTTCAGGATCTAGCAAGTCAAGAGAGATGAATACATAGTTTGGATTTTGGTTTAGAAAGTTATGATCAAACCTTCTGGCTATGCCATAAACTTTCCATTTTGGTTTAGAGATTAGCCTTCTCACTAGCTCTCTGCCTACTAGCCCAGTTGCCCCAAATACCACAGCAACATTTTTGGAAATTCCGTTAATTTCTCTGCCTCCCATTTCTATTTCCTGAGGGATAGTATAGTTTAAGCTGGTGATCAGTTTCTATATATAATGCTGAATTTCTTACCTAACACAGCTACCTCTATTTATTTACTTACATAAATAATGTTAAGGAGAGTATAAAAACAATGGTAAATGAAAATAAGCTGTGGTATTGTTTTGAAGGGTGAATTATAGGTTCTCGTGATGCTAACAAGCTGCACATATTTTACCCCGTAAATCACTCTACAACTGTTTTTTTTTTATAAATATTGCAGCTCAGTTAGCTTTATTAAATGTAATTATATGCTAGACTTAAAATGTTAATGCACATCTTTGTAAAGCAAAGAAAAAACAAAGTTTTCAAGTTCAAGCTCTAGATAGAGTTTTTTAAAAAAATATTTGAGAAGAAATTCTTTATTTGGTATGAATTCAAATTGATCGGGCAGTAAAATTTACGGCGTTAATTAATCAATTATGAATTACTACATCAATGTCTTATTGTCGAAAATTTTAAGGTTTCATGAAAATTATTTTTTGTGATATTTACACAAACTTTAATAATTTTATGGTTATAATTTTTTTTGTTTTAATCTTTTATAACCAAATTAGTAATTAACCCCAAAAAAGTTGGGTATGATATGTAAAGTGATAGAGGTTAGGAAATGAAGTAAAGGAGAAGCACATGGCACATGGCACATGGTAATGTAAAAAAGAGTTGGCGGCTGATGGTGACATTGGCCGTTAATATGCCCCCGTTTGTGGTTGCATTTACCATTTTTATATTACTACTTTCTTCAATAATTCCAATCCTTCCTTTAAATTTCAGGAACAACCACCGCCGATTCAATTTTTTGCTTTTCCAATTCTCTAGGCTTCATCATCATGCATTTATCCTCTTTCTCTCTTCCCTATACTCCAATATAATTGGACAAAACTGCATTCTAAATCCACCGCACCATTCAGATTTCAATATGTATAAATGATAATACCCATTATTTTCGGGCCTAAGTTAAGGCCCAAATCAGGCATAAAATTATAAGACCCAGATATATGACACAAAACATCCAAGAAAGTCAAATAAACTGTAAGTTTGGTACGTCCGATCGAACTGACAGGACAAGCGCCTGTCAATGCACTGACATACGCCATTGCTTTACACTCCATTCTTTCATATCACCGCCATAATCTACTTTAACATTAAAATAGGCCACTCATATAGATTAATATACTTATACAAATACTAAGTTATAGGCACTCAAGTAACAAAATTCAATTCCAAGTAAGAGACCCTCTCTCTATTATTTTCTAAACTCTATCTTTCTGAGTTAAGTATCGGAATGCTAATTCCCTGCACGCCAAGAATTAGTTTTGATCTATTTTGCAGATCGGCCACTGCCTACTCCTGGTTGGTTTCAGCTTGTTTTATCTACCTGTCACCTCGTTATTAGTTCTGACATTTTAAAACTTATCAATAAAGAAAATAATTATTTTATATACGTGATAAAGTTTAATTGATTTAGTCAACTATTCTCTTTATAAATTTTAATAAAAAATTGTTTTATTCTTTTAAATTTTTATTCAATGTGATATTTTGGATTGATTTATAAATTAGTTTTACCAAGATGAAGATGAGTCATTCAACTTTTGGTTACATATGATTTTATTTTTAATCATTTTAAAATTCAAAAAAATATTTCAATTACATAGCTCTGGATTGTGGAGTTGAATTCAATAAAGCAAGATTAAATGCACAAAATTTAAAATAAATAAATGCTAATTATATGGGGAATCCGCACCCAAACTTACATGTAACTTGAGAAGGATGCATGCATCAATCAAGACATTAATTCATGGAATATATATACAACTCGTATGTATAAAAATGAATGTACTAATTACTATCATATCATATGATATACCAATAAAATATATAGAAATTATTCATAAACTTGATTTGTAAATCTATATATCCTTCAGTCCAAATTCATTCATAGCAATAACGTCGCAATTAAAATTAGATTCTCTTTATTCTCATTAACCACATAATAATTTAAATTTTAGAATGATAAGTAACAAAAACCTTATTATTACTACAACGTTTTAAATTAAAAACATACACAATACAAATCATAATTATGGAATTCTGATTAATTCCAAAAATTCGAATTTGTACATCTCTAAATCTCTCATCTCTCATCTCATTTTCTGCGTCATTACTCCACCAACAATCCACCATTAGCGAGGACTCCGATGAATGGTTTGCCAGCGGTAAGTTGATCTTGTGATTCAGAAAAATGTTTTCAAAAATTAGTAATAACAACATCTAATCAATAACCTACTTTCATGTGATATATATATATATATCAATTCACTTTCTAAATAGAAATTATTGAAACTACTTCTCTTATACGGCAATTTATTGAGAGATAATTGAGTGTACTTACCCTGTGGAATTTTATGAACAAAAAAGCATGCTGCTATTACAATGTAGCATAGGAAAAGAACTACTCCTTTTATGTACTGTGATGTTCCATCCTGAACATTACGTAACACAAATTATTATGTTACATATATAAGTCTTACTAATAAAAACAAAATAAAATTTTTATGAACTATCACCGTTTAACAAATTATTTTTCTAACCAATAGAATGTCACGTTATTCACCGAACTTGTTAAAAGTGTAAATAAAAGTTCATATACTATTAAAAATTACGTGAAATATCACGAACTTGTTAAAAATACGCTCTGCATGCTCGTGATTTTACGTGTTTTTTTTTATGACGTGCCACTCATTTATATAAGAGAGGGCTAGTTTGATATTTTTAACAAGTTCGGGAGTAATATGATATTCAATTAGTTCAAAGAAATATTCCGTTAAATAGTGATAGATTGGGGAAATATTTATATACTATAAAATAAAATAAAAAAATAGTTAGATGAGTAGAGACCTGTAGGGTGAAGGCTGTGATAATGATAGATAAAGCAAGAGAACCAGTTTCAAGAAGACTGAAATCGAGGTCCATATTCACATGCATTATCCACCCAACAACAACACATAATGGAACCTATATATACATTTAAAAAAGAATAGTTATAGTTTATTCTTTATAAAGATTAATAAATTTGGTAAATTAATAATTATTCTTTGTATATCTCACCACAAACATTGAGATCTGAGTGGCAGATCCCAGTGCAACCCCCAAACAAATATCCTGCAAAACAACCATAACAAGTGGTAGTTGAAATCAGTTTTAATGCTATTGGGTTGGTACATGAATATACATACATACATGATCTGAATTAATTGTTTTTTAAATCTACTAGTTTTGGATAGATCAAAGAGATCTGCAGATGGCATACCAACTTGTTCTTGAAAGCAAATATGATTGATCCTGCATGTTCTGCTGCATTCCCCACAATTGGCAGCAAAATTATGCTAATGAAGCTAACCGAAATGCCCCAAGACTCTGATGCAGCCTGATTCATTAACATTCATATATGTTATTTGCTGGATGGACGTACACATGCATATACCTCGTCTAGATATCAAATTTCATATTATAGTGTACCTCAATTGTGCCCACGACATATTCTGATAATAATGCAATGATCATAGTCATCCCAACCAACCAAGAAAATGCACTCCAAAATCCTATCACTGCCTTTTCTTCTTCCTCTTCTTCTTCTTCTTCTACTTCCTGCAATACCTGAAAGCCGATAAATTCGACAAATTAAATTATATATGAATTTTTTTGAACTATAATTTCCGAATAATCACCTCTTGAAGCCTTTGAGTTTTAAGCTGGAAGAAAATATATGCAGCATAAGCAATAAGCATAAGAATGCTGCTAGCTCTAGACAGCTGAAGAGTAGAGTTAGCGGACACAGATTTGGCTTCTTCCCCCGTGGCATATCTGAACATTAATGGCAATACATGACATAACAATCCCAGCAACAGAAGTAGTGAGTTGACATCAGCCTGTTTCTGTTCAAAATTCAAGAATAGTTAATTTAAATTAGTTGTGAATTTAGCTAATTGATTTTGTTAGTGAATTATGTGGCTTACTCTATCATATCTTTGTTCCTTTTTGAGGTTGGCCAAGCCCCCAATAAGAAGAGAAGATCCAAGAACAAGAAGCAGATTTGACAAGATTGAACCCAATAAGGAATACTTCAAAACATGAATTTTGTTTTGGTAAAGAGCAAATAATGCTATTATGAGTTCTGTTGCATTCCCACATGTTGCATTTAGCAGCCCTCCAACTGCATGCAATTCATTTATAAATCAACCTAATAATATATTTACAAGATAAATTGTTGGTTTGGTTCACCCTATATATATATACACACAGGATCAAAAGGCATAATTAATTTCTTAATCAAGTGTTTGATGTTAACTACAATAATGAAATTACCTGTTGGACCAGTATAATATGCAATTTGTCTGAAATTAATCAGAAGAATAATTAATAAGAACCCTGAATAATATAATTAAAAAGAACATATAATATAATAATTGGAAGCTTACTCGGTGAGGAAGCTGACACGTTCTGCAAGTGGAGTGAGTCCAAGCAAGCTCAAAGCAAAAAGCCAAGGCTATGTATATACCATGATGGAAGGAACGTATAATATAAATTATTATAAAAAATTATGCAGTATTAATTTGTGAAATAATTAATTAAAGTTATTATTTATTCTATCGTTAGCTCAGTTTATAAATAAAATTATTGAATTATAAAGAGAAAATAAATTACAGAAAGAAAGAAACATACTCTCCCAAAGCTATAAAAATCAGCAGCAATGGCAAGAGGAATGGCAGGGAAGAGAAAAGCTAGCTTAGTGCCAAGAATGACTTGATGGAGATTTTCAAAGAAATGCTTAAGCATTTGGAACCCAACATGGGATTGGGGAGTTGAAACTACAATTATTGCCTCTGATTTCTTTCTCATAAAAGAAGAACAACTCTTCCCATTCATAATCATAATCTCCTTCCTTAAGGATCCATTTTCCATGTCCGAAACCTCTGAATAATCCATTAAATTTTACTTAGTTTCTAATAATAATAATAACTATTATATATAACTTGTGTGCATATATATACATTTTTATATATAGACAATGGCTTATTTGAGGTCCAAGGTAATATATAAAATAGGGAGCTTCCTGGAATTTTCCCTTCTTGTTTATATTCCTATATAGAATTTCTCTCTTCAAGTACCATTATATATATTTTGTGCCTTAAATCCAACAATTCTTATTATGCATGCATGCATCCATATAATCATCACGTACGATTACTTGTTGTGGATGTTCCATTAATTATTTGTTTTCACATTTCTAGCTTGCAACACAAAATAATCACCCTTTATTATTATTATTTTTTATCTTCAGAGCGATGACTTCTTAATTAAGCGAAATGAAAAGTAAAATATTAGCGGAATTTCGATAAGTAAGATTCTAATTGTTAAATCAGTATTTTGAGAAAAAAAAAAATTCAGATATTAGAAAGTTATATATACATGCATGATAGTGTAACGAGATACTTTATATAGTAATTGCATTTACAGCATTGAATGAATTAGGTTATAATAAGGGATCTATAATTAATATTAGTAATGCTTTTCCATTATCAGTAGCTCTTTAATGACTGTAATATTCATATATATATATATATATATATATAAAAGCTCAGTATACTGAGCTTATTAAAACAGTCTGATAATCATGGAGTAAGGGAAAACCAAATAAAATGGACATATGGCATATATGTCGTCAATAGATTGGTTATTCATAGAATTATATATCCTAAATATACATTTGGTCCATATCTTTGTTAATCAACCGAGAAAAATATCATTATTTATTTTTTATAACTTTAATTCCAATTAATTTAAATTCACGGCGAATAGACACGTAAAATAAACTGTTAATAAACTTAAATTACCCATCTTAACTTAATTGGGTAATCAATTTGGGCGTACGAATTAAATGGAAGGTACGTTTTTAGAAATGAAGATGGGATTCGTTAATATCCACCGTTAAAATAAATTAAAGTAATTAATTTTTATTAAAGGACAAGTGTAAATGATGGAGCAGATAGAGTTTATATTGCAGTAGCCAAAGAAATTTGGGGAGAAGTTGAACTTTCGTGGAATTTTCAGGTCTCCTCGCATGAAGAATGGAACTACCATGGTTATTTTTTATTTTTAATTTTTTCTCTGAAGGATTACAAACAAAACAGAAATGAAAATAAAAGCATAAACTGCCACTTGATTGGTATGTTTTTAAACAAGTACATAAACTGGAGGAAACTTCCACTCAAATATCTCTTCCGTTACTGTGAAAAACTATAAATTGGTTTGCTTACTCCATAAAAAAGGTAAAAAGTCTTAAGTTTAATTCGTTACAATGACATATACACCATTGTAGTTGTCTGTATTTCACTTATCTTTGAAGCTATGGAAATTTAGCACAAATGCCTATCTAAATAAATATGGTAATTTTTTTTTATCCAAAAAATTATGCTAAAATCGTTTTATTTTAAAATTATAAAATTTGGAGTTCAAATTCTAGTGGAACTAATATAATGACTCTCAACCGTTTGAACTATATATAATTGTAATAAATACTTAAACAGTCATTTAATCAAATTGATTGTGCTAACAATGACATCCTCTCTCAAAAATATTGTGGGTAAATTGGATTAGATAGGCAAAGGTGTTCAAAAATGGTATAACCTGTTCAAACCGTTTAATTGTCTAATCTATTTTTTTTCATAATTTTATTGAATTATTATAACCCATTTTAAAATTTAAAAAATATTTAAATGAATTATGGGTTATTATATAACCCAACCAATTAATCCATGCATCTATAGGTATTCAAAGATGCAAATTATTTTTGTAAATAGAAGGAGACAGCAATGGAATTAGTTTAAAAAATGAAATATGCATGCATTATTTAAAAAAATATTTACAAAAATGAAATTAATATTTTATACTTAAAAAATATAAATATGGATAATTTATAATTTATATGTTTAAAATACATTATAGATAATTAATATAATGTATTATATAATTAATATAATCAATGTAATTCAGGAATAAACAAACTAACTCAATACAAGAATTTTAACTTATAATCCAGTTGATTTGAATTGGATCCAATTCATTTAAGATTTTAGATGAGTTAATTAAAAAAATAATCATAACACATCCAATCTATTTTTGAATCTCGTTAGCGTAGTAACAAATTTAAGTTCTAATCCAAAAAAAAAGAGAATTACCAATAAAATGGGCTGGGCGTGGGCGGCCCATGGGTCCAATACGAAGAGGACGAAAATTGAATTCAGTGATAGACAGAGTAGTGTGCTGTGTTGTGAAAAAGCTTAAAATAAAGGGGCGCTAATGTAAATATACAGATCCGGGAATGGAAGTTTCAAGAAGAAGAATTTTCAGAAGAAATAAGCAAAAATCCGCGCCAAACAAAGTGTAGAGGGAAACAAGAAACCCTAGATTCCAAAATGGCCGAGAAATTGGCTCCTGAGAAGCGCCACAGTTTCGTCCACAATGGTCTGTATCTGTTTTGTTTTTTGTTCCATTAGACTCTCTTTCAATTTTCCCTTTCATGGATTTGATCTTTGATTTTTTTCTTTCTTAAATTAGACCAAACTGTATTTGAATGGGATCAAACCCTAGATGAGGTAAATGTTTACATTAAATTACCTCCAAATGTTCATTCAAAGCTGTTCTATTGCAAGATTCAATCGAAGCATATTGAAGTTGGCATCAAAGGAAACCCTCCTTATCTTAATGTCAGTTCTTTCTCGCTTTTTGTTTTTCATTTCCTTTTCGTATTTGTTACTCTCTTGATTGCTGCTTCTGCATTTTTTTTTCTTTTATGTTTTTCAGCATGACCTCTCCTGCCCAGTGAAGACTGATTCTTCTTTCTGGACGTTGGGTATTTTATTTATTTCTACTCTAAAAATTCTCTCCATTTCTTTTTTTTTTTTTTTTTTGGTTTTTACAGTAAGTTTGTTCCTTTAAGCTTACTGATCGTGTTGCTTCTGGTTTTAGCAATTCCGTGATGATAAATATTATATTTTCTTTATTGTAACATGTTGGAATTGAAAACTGTCAATCAGGTTAAGGTCTTGGAATTACCTGTTAAAATGTGGTTTTGTGGTGGCAGAGGATGATATAATGCACATAACACTTCAGAAAAGGGACAAGGGTCAGACATGGGCTTCTCCAATTTTGGGTCAAGGTCAGTTGGATCCTTATGCCACTGACCTTGAACAGAAACGTCTCATGCTTCAAAGATTTCAGGAAGAGGTGATTTACTATAATTTGCCTTAGTATGCTGCAAAGTAGATGATTAGCTATTGTGATTTAAACTTCACCATTCTCATTCAGTTTGCTCGATGAATGGTGCATTTAACTTGTTATTGATGCTTTACAGTAATCAGTGATTGATGTTATTTCACCTGGTCTAGGTTAAGCTTGCACTATCGGATATTAATGTTACATTATTCATTAATGACCAATTGTCTTCCTGCAAAAGGGTTTCTTAGCCAGCCCCAAGGCTTCTTTAACTTATTGTGAAAGTATTTCTGTGAAATAGTCTTCATGCAACTTTGGCTGTATCAACATGTTTGATGTCTAGCATCATGGTGCTGTGCATCCCCCTTGGAACCTAGTGGATGGCAGTTTTTGCTTGTGCATGTTAATGAAGTACGTTTATAACATTGCTGATGAATTCAAACCTTGAAGAATGTTCGTTTTACTTTCTGGACCAGCCTGGAGGGCTTTTGATGTCATGTCGAATATGTGGTGCCCAATTTGAAGGGCAATTTTCATTTTAGTTTGGAATTGGAATACATCCCAAGTAAATTAGAATGGGTGTTGATCCATATGGTCCATTCCAACTTGATTGTGATTAAAGCTTACTATAGTTAGTATTCTGATGGGTAAACTCAAGAGTTCATCTTTCCATTATTTCTTGTGAACTTCCGTTGCCTCTGTATGAAACCACTAGAAATTGGAATGATCCCTGTGTGTGCAATGGATACATAGTTCTCTGCATCAATTATGTCATGACAGCCATTAGTCAGTGCTTGGGACATAAAGGACATACTAGTAGGTGACCAAATGAGTGCAGTGTTAAGGAGATGGTATTTGAGTGAAATTGCTTGCTATTCAGTTTTGAGGGTTGCCTCATACTCGGCTATCCATGGTGTTTTGAAAAAACAGAATTAGAATCTTCTAAAATTAGATGTGTGGATTCCTACCTAATTCTGAGTGTTTGGATGCTATAATATGTGTAGCTTCATTTGGCTCATATCAAGTGTTGGATTAAATTGTTGTATACAAAATGGCATCATTCATTTTGGTTACTATTATTTTGGCTTCAAAACACTTTGTCTTGATTGTTAACTTACTATATTAGTTGCACTGTCATATATACAAAGCCATGAAATGTAAAGAATATGATAGAAATAATTATAATTTACCTGTTCTAATAATATTTTTTATTTTTTACTATTATTATTATGCAGAATCCTGGTTTTGATTTCTCACAAGCCCAATTTACTGGGAACTGTCCAGACCCTAGAACTTTTATGGGTGGAACGCGCACAACATAAGCTAAGTGGTTGCATGGTCGATTCCTAATTGTGTAATTAAAAAGTCCTTTTTTATAGTTCTCTGTTGTGCTTCTATTCTTCATGGTTCATCTGGCTTGTCAAACATAGTCCTCTGGCGATATCTGTAATAAGTATAGTAAGATGTTGCCGCTTGTTTATTCTAATTGACGTTCCGTGTGGGTAAGTGTAAAATTTGTGTGCCTCAGATTTTTGTCAAAGAATATCTATGCTTAACATTGCTGCAAGTCCCTTAAGCTGTGACAGGCATTAGTTATTTACTAAAGTAGGTTTATCAGGAATGACAATATCAAAGCTAGATTTCCACACCAACAAAGGGATGGGAAAAAATAGGAAATCTACATAGCGGCTACCGAGAAGGATAAGGAGATTGATTGATGATAAGAGTTGCAGTCTGGCAATGTGTCAGCAATGTGTTCTTCACCCCTTTATTTCATGCAGTAAATTTAATGTTGATTATATCTTTTTCTTTCATTTTCCTTGTTCATCCTGTTCTTATTAAAAAATCTCGCAATTTTTTTGGTTACAAAATTGAGACTTTATACATGCATGCATATAATCCTACTTCTTCTTCAGCTTTGTTACACTTTAAATATTATTTTCGGAATTTGAAAAGAAAATTTACATGTCTATATTTATTTATTTTATATTGTATTAAATATTTTTTTATTACTCTTCTATTTTCAATTAAAATTAAATGAAGTATTTGAAAATTAAAAAAAAAAAGATATTTTTGTTATTGTTATTATTTTTTATGAAATTGAGAGATTTTAATTATTTTTTTAATTTCATAAAAAAAGAGAAGTCATTTTTTAAAGTTGAATGGAGGGAGGAGGGAGTATTAGGTTGGACGGTGAGAGTATTAGTTTAAGGTTTAATAAGGCTTAAAGATTGTAAAATTGGTTACCAAAATGGCATGAATTGAAGACTGATTGCGTGTCTTCTTGCTCTGCTTTCTGGTGCTGAAGCAGTAAACTTTGACCCAAAGCCGTTTTGCACCTATAAAAGAAGGAACATTGTCGTAAAAGAACGATTCAACGCTTGCAATTAAGCGGGGATCTAATTCTATTCCAGAGCTAAATTAGAAACAGAATCATATTCTGGTCTAGTTAAAAAGTTGAAAGATTTTTTCTTTGTTTCCCTCTATAAAGTTGTAAATAAAATATTGCAAAATCTTGGTTTTTAACTAATTTCTTGTTATGTGGATAGTTTGGTTTCTAACTAATTTCTTATTTTGTGGATGCTTTAATCTAATTTATATATTAACAGATGTGTTGTATGAGAAATTATTTTTATATTGGAAAAGGGAAAGTGTGGAGGGGACCATATGATAGTATTTTATTTTGGAATTTGTCAATAAATTCATCATAGAATTATATGTTTCATCCATATAGGATCCAAAGGCATGTGTTCAACCAGGACCATCAGCAGCGGTAGTAGCAGTTGTAAAGAAAAGATGTCTCTTCAATTTGCAGTTTTATATTTTTCTATAAATAAAAAGTCCACTAAAACAAATATCTTACGTCTCTGTTTAGCGCGCGTCCTCCGTTTCGTTCGACACATGCGCTTTCCTTTTCTTCTTTCTCCACTTCATGCACTCTGCTCACACTCTCCATTTCCTCAAAATTCATCTCTCTTTTCTTATTATGGTTCTCTCTCTTTGTAAAGCTCCAATCTTTGGATTTTATTAGCTTTTCTTACTCATGACCCATTTACACTACGCTTCCCTCAATGGTGACCCAGCAACAAACTCCCTCTCCCCGTGTTTTAATCGTAGGCAACTATTGCCACGACGTCTTGATCCAAGACGGCACCGTCGTGGGTGAATCTCTTGGCGGCGCTTCCTCTTTTATAGCCACTGTCCTCAATGGATTGTCAATCCCTTGTAATTTGATTTCCGTTGTTGGGCATGATTTTAAATACCGAGTTAAACACGCTCCCATTTGGATCCATGATTCCAAAACCACTGTCTTCCATGCCTATTTTGATACGGGTGTACACAGTAGTGGTCACCAAGATCGAATTTTGAAACGGGTTTTCGCCTGTGATCCAATTAAGCCGTCGGATCTGCCGGACGCTCGGTTTGATTTTGGCATGGCGGTTGGGGTTGGCGGAGAGATATTGGCCGAGACGCTTGAAAAAATGATTGAGATTTGTGATGTGGTTCTTGTAGATATTCAAGCTTTAATCAGGGATTTTGATCACAATGATGGGACTGTAAAACTTGTTGAATTACAGAAGACGAGTTTTTATTCCTTATTGCCTCGAATTGGGGTTTTAAAGGTTTCGTCGGAGGAAGCCATGTTTATGGATGTGGAGGAGGTGAGAAAGTGGTGCTGTGTGGTGGTGACTAATGGGGAAGATGGGTGTAAGTTGCATTGGAAAGATGGGGAGCTGGTAATTTCGCCTTTTTTGGCCAATCAAAAGGATCCAACTGGTGCAGGTGATAGCTTCTTAGGTGGAGTTGTGGCGGGTTTGGTTCAAGGACTGGCTTTGCCTGATGCTGCCTTGCTGGGGAATTTCTTTGGCTCCATTACTGTTGAGCAAATTGGATTGCCCGAGTTCGATTCTAGGCTGTTGCAGGTTTGTTTTGAATCATCATTCTTTAATTTTATTTTATTTTTTATTATGAAGTTCTTGTTGATAATTCATATCTTTTGTTTATTATCAATGTTAGCTCTGTTATGTTGCTGCAAAGTTTTTAGATCCTTAAAAAGTATTTTTTCGCGGTTCTAATTACTAAGGAGGAAGGACTCAGAATTTCTGAAGTGTATTATTGGTGTTGAATAAATTAAAAACAGAGTTGTTAGGAATAGTCAAGCACACATTTTCTTGGGAATGAATACTAGCTTATTGAAGTAGAAAGAGACTGCATTTAATTAGGGACCCGTCAGCTTTGCAATTTCTATCAGAGGATGAATCCTAGATGTTGATGATGGTGGCTATTTTAGGTTTGTCAATACAATTTTTCATTCTAAACCTCAATTGAAGAGCTTAATTCTTTGTGGCAATTTAGGTTAGCCACTCACTTGGGAAAGAAGTACTTGCAAAATTATGACTGACGAAATAAACATTGAAATGTTCATGCCAACTCGTAGTTGGGAAAATATAGTTGTTATATGTTGTGTGATGGTGAAAGAGGTGGGGGCATACATTTAAATATTGGTGTGTGGAAGAATTAGTTCTGACACGATTTGGGCTCTGGAGGCAAGGCTGTAGGTATCTAAAACTCATCAGACCCTCTAGTTAAGGAACCTCATGCATCAGTCAGACTTTTTTTTTTTTGTTAGTTTTCCTTGCTTTGTTGGAGTTCTGGTTCTGTTGCTGTCATCTAACAAGTGGCAAGACCAAATCATTGATGAGGAGTGGGATCTAAATCATTTATTTCTACAATATGGCCAATGTTAAACAGCTGATGGCTTATGCAGAGCTTTAGTTTTTTACTTTCACGTTTAATATAAAGTCTTCAGTAGATTTCCCATCAAGTGTATCATTTTAATCTGAATTTGTTTAGGAAGTTCCAATATGGGCTAGGTTTATCGGAAGTTGTGCAAGGTCTCAGAAAAATCTGCAGTTTGTTAATAAATTATTGCTAACAGCAATATGAAATGGATAGTGTTATTAGGTAGCATTTAAGGTTCTCACCAGAGCAGAAGCATTTCATTTTGAAGAATATCCTCCATTCTGTATGGTAATCGATCATAATGGTTAGGCATGCTTTTTGCTTTTCGGGATGGAAAGGATCTCTTTAATTCTTTTGCATTTTAAAGTGTGGCCATGATGTTCTTTGCCTGCAGAATCATCTTCTCCTTTGAAATATATATGTTGCTTTTGCAGTCAACTATTAATCTTGTAAATATGATAGATTCATAAAAATCATTTCCTTGTTTCTGAGTTCTAGAAGGAAAATCAATGGAATTTTTTCAAAATTGATCGAGCGCCTTATTAACATGAGTTCCTAGAGGATTCGTTTTTGAGATTCTATTAATAGTATTTCTTTGATGGTATGAGTTATGCAATAAAGAAGCAAAAACTAAGGGCAAGATATATGCAATTTGTACATTACGACTTTTGTCAAGTTTTTCAAACATCATCTCTAATCTTTGTCCTAAGTAACAGCAATATTTTCCAACTTCAATTTGTAGCCAAAAAAATCCTTAAATTCTAATAAAATCCCTTTAAGTGTTGATATTGTTACTGTTTCTAATTCAAGTTCAAGACATTATTACTGTTACCAACTAGGTAAGATTTGCACCTGACTTTTCAGTCTATTTTTTTTTTTAATACATATGTGCATATTCAGAGGCTGTATGGTGTCTTCAATTTACCCTTCTTTTTCATGCAGAGAGTGAAGGATGAGGTTGAGAGGAGGCAAATGCAGTACATGCAGTATGAAGGAAGCGACAATAAGCTAAATTTTAAGAAGCCAGCAGGGCACGAACAGTTCCATTCTACACTTGGTGCAGCAAAATTATTGACCTCGCCTTCGATTCAAGAATCTCCTGCGACAGAGCAGGGCATTCTCTCGCGTTGTGCTGGGCAACTGGAATTAGCAGCTAGTCATGTGTATGATGAAACCATGCAAACTGTTGAAGGAAAGCCATGATATTGTTTGGAGCTAACTAACTGCTTGTCTCACCCCTTTGTATCAAATAAATTGGCCAAAGTTTTTTGTTCATTCGATTTGATATTCACGAATTACTGCCTATTTCAGAGTGGTTAATGCATCTGAATTAAGGAAATTTTCTAGTTTTTAATTTTCAGATTTGTATCAACATCAAAAATACATAAAATATCTTACAAATTAATATCTACCACGCAATCTCAACAAAATATCACATGATAAATGCCAAGTCCACAGCATTTAGATAGTTAAACAATCTTCAATACTTATTTCGTCTAGAAAGATACTAATGAAAAGAACAGTTAAAAATTTGATTTTTATTTTGTTTTGAAAGCCAAGAAAGCTCGTATTGCCGTACGTCAGTACTTTTCTTGATATACAGAAGTAACAGAAAAGAAGGAAACGAAGAACCTAGGAGGCCAAATCGAACTTTCATTCATCCCTCAATTGGATATTGAATTGTTAAAAATGGAGGGGCTAATTTCATTTAAGTTCAAACTTATGCTAAAATAATTGGTGCAGATCACGGAAACTTGATGGTCAAACCGTCAGGGTGCAGACAAATATTATTATAATGGACTTTTGGAAACTTCTGTGATCTTTCCATTTTGAAATTTCCTCTGAAGCCCTCAATTACTTGAGACAAACGGGTCAGACTTCTGTGCGGTCAAGACTCAACAGTGGCGTCTCTTTCTAATAATTAATAAACTAAACACACGCATATAAAAGCCTTGTGATCCAATCTCAAATTGCAATAACAAAAGACAGCAACAGATCAAAAGAGAGATAATAATGGAAATTGTGAAGGAGGTAGTGATAGTTGGAGCAGGGATAGCAGGGTTAGCTACTGCAGTTGCCTTGAAAAGAGTTGGTGTTTCAGCTTTGGTATTAGAAAGAGCTGAGGGGCTAAGAGTTTCTGGCGCTGCTTTAACTCTTGCCCCAAATGCTTGGATTGCTCTCGAGGCCTTAGGGATTTCTCATAAGCTCACTTCCCTTTATTCTCCTTTCTTAAGGTACCTTATATTTTATTTTCTATACTTACTCTACTTTATTATACTCCTGCTGCTGTTTTTTTCATCACTAATTCCTTTTTATGTATAATAACTAGGGGAACTGTAACAAATGTATCTTCTGGAGATGTTATGGAGTTGGTATTCCCTCAAAACAATGAGTAAGTTTTTGCATACAACTTTCTTAGTTTTGAAGGATCCAACATGCACCAATCTAATTCAAAATCATCATATATAGATGCCTAATGCTTTCACTATTGCTTTATATATGTGTAGAAATAATGGGCTTAGAGGAGTTCACCGCAAAGTTCTATTAAAGGCTCTAGCAGAGGAATTACCACCGAATTGTATTCGATTTTCTTCAAAGTTATCTTCCATTGAAGTTCAAGAAGTAGGAAGTACTTCGGTTGCTGTTGTTCATTTGGAAGATGGAACTACTATTAAATCAAAGGTATTATATCACGAACAATACTTGTCTAGAATGAGTCTCTCATGAATCAATTTAGTACTAATTTTTTTTTTTATTTTGTTCTTAAGATTTTAATAGGTTGTGATGGAGTCCACTCAGTGGTAGCACGTTGGCTAGGACTATCTGAACCAATCCATTCAGGCAGATCGGCAGCACTTGGATTGGCAAAATTCCGACCACCCGAAAGACGTGAAGTCAAACAGTTTCTGGATGTAGGCAGAAGGGCTGGTGTTGCTCCTCTAACTGATGAAGAGTGTTACTGGTTTATGACCTGTCAAGGTTAGCACTTTTTCTTATTGTTATACTCATCTAATTAACACTGATTCTTGATTATTGAATTCTTTTAAAGAATTGAACAAATTCAATTATTCTGATTTCAGAAAAGGATCAGATTTGGAGGGATCCAGAACTAGTACAAAAGCAAGTGATTGAGAAGTATGCGAAAGATTTTCCTTCAATATACTTAGACGTGGTCCGACATGCTGATCTCTCAACCTTGACATGGACACCATTGATGCTGAGGAAACCATGGGATGTGATATTTGGCAATTTAAGCAAAGGGAATGTGACAGTGGCTGGTGATGCTATGCACCCAATGACACCTGATTTAGGACAAGGTGGTTGTTCAGCTCTTGAGGATGCTGTTGTGTTGGGCAGACACATCGGCAACTCTTTGATTAAGAATGATGGAAAACTTGTTACAGAGGAAATTGGTGAAGTTCTTGATGGGTATGTTAAAGAAAGGAGATGGCGAGTTGCTTCACTCATCTCTGGTTCATATTTATCCGGATGGATTCAACAAGGTTCTAGTTGGTTGTTTACTCTCATCAGGAACAAATTATTCTATAAATTTCTTCTGCCTCGGGCTTTTAAAGCTGTTGTTTATGATTGTGGAACATTGCCCTCCATCTCCACTTCAAACAAATCTGATTAGAAATTTTTTTTCTAACAAGTTCCTATATTCTTGAACCATGGATATGGTTTGCATGGTTTATTTAAATCAAGTTTTTATATTTGAATTAAAATATTCATTTGTTCTTTTGAGATTTGAGATTTTTTCTGATGTAAGCCACGAATAAATGAACATGTTAATGTGTTCAAAGTTTGCATTTTATTCTTTGGTTGCAGAATCATCTCCTCCTTTGAAAAATTCATGTAGCTTTGCAGTTGACTATTAATTAACATGGTAAATATGATAGATTCATGAAAACTTTTACTGGTTTCTAAGTTCTAGAAGCAAAATCAATGGAGTTTTATCAAAATTATTTTAGCGCCTTCTTAAAATGAGACATTAGAGTTAACCAAAGAGAATGAGATATTAAAAGATTAGTTTTTGAGATTCTATTAATAACATTTCTTTGAATGTATGAATTATGCAATAAAGAAGCAAAACTAAGGGCATGATATACTCAATTTGTACATTGACTTCTGTCTGGTTTCTCAACTGTTCCTTGGTAACAGTAATGTCCTTCATAAGTTATAGTTGGAGTTTTGAAAGCTCAAGAGGGGTGTGTAAAACATGTAGAAGAACATTGGCTTTAAAACTTAAAGAAGAAAAAATGAACAGCAGCAAATTATGCAGCAAACTTGAACTTAAGAAAACAGAACTTGAAGATATTAGTAAACCAGAGTAACTGTAATCACGTGAAAATTGAAGAGAGGAGTGAAGAAAATGAAGTTCTAAGAGTACTACTCATTAATGCTTAATTTACATGCTCTTATTAATTACCGCACTTTAAAGATAATTTTCATTTTGTTTTGAAATTTGAAAAGCCAAGAAAGCTCCTATTTCAATCAGTACTACAGTAGAAAAAAAAAAATCTTGAGAGTGCAAATCGAACTTTGATTCTTCTAGCTATCAGTTTGGATATGGAATGGTAAAACAAAGTGTTTATGCTTAAGCGAAAATGATTGGATATGCAATAATTGAGTCTTCATGGTGTATAGTTGGTCTTTTCCAAACTTCTGGGGTCCTCTTCATTTTGATTTTTCCTTTGAGGTTGTCAATTACTTGAGGCAGACGGCTTACGTTTGTGTGTGATTGAGGCTTTACGGCTTACGTTTCTGTGTGATCGAGGCTTTATAAACACACACATAAAAACCTTGCAATTCATCATTTCAAATTGCAATAACTAATAAAGATAGCTAAAGAATCACATACAGAGAGAGAGCGAGAGAGAAATCAAGAGAGAGATAATAATGGAAATTGTGAAGGAGGTAGTGATAGTTGGAGCAGGGATAGCCGGGTTAGCTACTGCAGTTGCCTTGAAAAGAGTTGGGGTTTCAGCTTTGGTATTAGAAAGAGCTGAAGAGCTAAGAGTCTCTGGTGCTGCTTTAAATCTTGCCCCAAATGCTTGGATTGCTCTTGGGGCCTTAGGGGTTTCTCATAAGCTCACTTCCCTTTATGCTCCTTTCTTAAGGTACCTTATTTTTCAATACTTTATTATACACCTGCTGCTGTTTTATTCATAACAATTTCCTTTTTCTGTATACTAATAACTAGGGGAACTCTAACAAATATAGCTACCGGAGATGTCAGTGAGATGGTATTCCCTCGAAATGATGGGTAAGCTTTTCCCATACAACTTTCTCAGTTTTGAGATGTTTATGACCGAACATGGATCAATCTAATTAAAAATCATTATATATACATGCCTAATGCTTTCGCTATTTTTTTATGCGCTTGAGTAGAAATAAAGGGCTTAGATCAGTTCATCGCAAAGTTCTATTAAAGGCTCTAGCAGAGGAATTACCACCGAATTCTATTCGGTTTTCTTCAAAGTTATCTTCCATTGAAGTTCAAGAAATAGGAAGTGCTTCGGTTGCTGTTGTACATTTGGAAGATGGAACTCTTATTAAATCAAAGGTATCATAAGGCAAACAATACATGTATAGATAGAATCTTTCACAAACCATTCGGTATCTCAAGTCCACTGACTAGTTATTATTTTTATTTTGTTCTTAAGATTTTAATAGGTTGTGATGGAGTCCACTCAATGGTGGCCCGTTGGCTAGGATTATCTGAACCAATCCATTCAGGTCGATCGGCAGCGCTTGGACTGGCAAAATTCCCACCGGCCAAAGAACTTGAACTCAAACAGTTTCTGGATGTAGGCAAAAGGGCTGGTATTGTGCCTCTAAATGAAGATTGTTACTGGTTTCTAACTTGTCCAGAGCCTCAGGGTTAGCACCTTTTTTTCTTGTTATACTCATCTAATTAATTGACACTTATTCTTGATCCCTGAATTCGTTTAAAAATTGAACAAATTCAATTACTATGATTTCAGAAGCGGATCAGATTTGGAGGAATCCAGAACTAATACAAAAGCTAGTGATAGAGAAGTATGCGAAAGATTTTCCCTCAGAATTCTTAGAAGTGGTCGGGAACACCGATCTTTCAACCTTGACATGGACACCATTGATGCTGAGGAA
Source organism: Excoecaria cochinchinensis (assembly GCA_947683425.1). NCBI lineage: Eukaryota > Viridiplantae > Streptophyta > Magnoliopsida > Malpighiales > Euphorbiaceae > Excoecaria > Excoecaria cochinchinensis. The sequence continues at coordinate 287,073 of CANTUQ010000049.1, read as the reverse complement.
ACCATGGAATGTGATATTTGGCAATTTAAGCAAAGGAAATGTAACAGTGGCTGGTGATGCTATGCACCCAATGACACCAGATTTAGGACAAGGTGGCTGTTTAGCTCTTGAGGATGCTGTTGTGTTGGGCAGACACATGGGCAACTCTTTGATTAAGAATGATGGAAAACTTGTGACAGAGGAAATTGGCGAAGTTCTTGATGGGTATGTTAAAGAAAGGAGATGGCGAGTTGCTGCGCTTATCACTGGTTCATATTTATCAGGATGGATTCAACAAGGTTCTACTTGGTGGAGTAACCTCATAAGGAACAAGTTATTCTATAATTTCCTTTTTCCTCGGGTGTTTAAAGCTGTTGCTTATGATTGCGGAACATTGCCCTCCATCTCCACCTCAAGCAAATCTGATTAGAATTTTTCTTCCAACAAGTTCCTAGCTATATTCTTGAAGCATGGATATGCATGGTTTGTTTAAATCTAGATTTTGTAATTTGGTCATTGTATTATTTATTTTTCCTATAAGAGATTTGAGACGTAGTCGACCCATATTTCATTCCAAGTAAATGACATTTTTTTTTTATGTTAAATTAAAGTCCAAAACTGTACCAAGACACTTAAAATTGACACAATAATTCATTTAAATACTTGAACTCCATAAATAACCTATTAAATGCCTAAACAACTCAATTAAATGATCTTAACAAAAACTGATTTATTTATTTTTTTTGCCAAAATCAATTAAATGATTGAAATAATTTATGTTGAATATGAAAACAATTGAAAGTGGAAGTCCAAGGACAATTGTGGAGCGTGGGTGCAGATCCCAATTGAAGAGCGTGGAGTGAACAACTCCGAACAGCAAAAGTTGCGGACTGACTTTTTGTATTTGTTTCAAAAAGAGAAAAATCCAAACGGTATAAACGCGTACTAGCCGAAGATTCTCTTCTACAAAATCCAATTATGCTATGGATTTGAACTCGAATCTCTCTTAATCCCCACAGATCTACCTTTTATTTTCTCTATTTCGATTTTTAGTACTTAATCCGATTCTTTCCCCTTTCTCTCTCTCCCCAATAATCTAGGGTTCCACAAAATTCATCCACCACCAATCAGATTCTCTCCGATTCATGCGAGTCTTTCTCGCCAATCCATCTACAATACCATGACGCAGCAAACCAAAAAGACAAAGAAGAAGAAGAAGAAGCAACAACGCTCTTCACGCGCCTCCGGCCCCTCCGCCAATGACGCCGCACCCGTTGCTGATCAGAATGATCAACAGCAACAGCACCAACTGCAACCGCAGGAAAGTAAAACAGTTTTGGCGTTAATGGAGGCATTTCATTCGGTGTCTTTCGACGAAGCTTCCGTAGCCTGTAGAGATTCCGGTGGTGACGTTCACAAAGCTGCCGATATCTTAGCGAACTTGACTGAAAATTCGGAGGATCCGTCCTCGAGTTCGGATGTCGCTTTGGGTTCTACCTCGAGTAGTTCGGGTTCGTCTTCGGGGTCTTCCGAGGGGTTCATGGAGACCAATGTCATGAACAGGAAGGGATCTCGTGGAAGTAATAAGCACAAGAGGGTTGTGGCAATTACGGGGACGGTGTCGACTGTCCTAGGAAAGGAATATGTGAAGGCTAGGAGAGATTCCTCTAAAGCAAAGGATTTTCAAAGCGGTGTTGTTGTGAAGGAAGGTGCTGAGCAGTTTTTGTGTTCCATGCTTGGTGATGATTGCGAGCTTAGCATGGCTGTTGTTAGAGATGTCCTCTGTGAGTCTTCTCTTTTCTCTAGTTTATGTGCAGGGTGTATCTTTTTTCTTTTTTTTTTTTTTTTTGTTGCCTTAATTTAGTCGAATTTCTTCTTTTTTAGTTGCGAAGAGATTGATTGATAGGTTCCAGTTCTGAGTTACTAAAAATAAAATAAATTCTCATAAAATATGATTGATGGAGGTGAATTTACTGAGAGAGGCAGTGAGATTTAGATAATGTGCAAGCTTGGCTTGAAACTTTAGGCAATTGTCTTCGTTGCTGGTTGCGGTCACTGCCTCTATTGTCCGTTCTACACCAAATGTCAAAAATGCTTGTTATGAAAATGAACGAAGTCAAAACAATGTGAATTCCTAAATGGATAGAAAAATGGTTAGCTCCAAGCCTGTGGCTGAAATGTATTGGGTTAAATTTGAAGCTTAATCCTTATCTTAGTTAATGTAGTTGTATCTATGATTTTTTTTTTTTTTGAAAAGAATCATTTTGTATTTTGCTAACATTTTAACCATATTAGTATATAATAGGTGTTTTAGTTGATACTTGGTGTTTGCTGGCATATTGTCTCGTCATAATTGAAATGAATATTGTATTTTAGTGATCATTGCAGCTGTATGATAGTTGACCTTAAATTTTTCTTTGCAGGTCAATGCAGGTATAATGTTGAAAAGGTATTGAAAAATTTGTGAGTTGCAAAATGTTTGAAATCCTTCAGATTTTCTTTATTCTTTTGTTCCCAATATCTTTTCATATAGCATCATTAATATATGGCAATCACAACCTACATTTCATTCATATTTGTGGAGGAAATCGTTTCTGGTGTAATAATCTGCCCAACATTTACTCCCTCTGTCCCACTTTAAGTGATCAATCTCACTATTTGGTTTGTCCCATTTTAAGTGCTCCTTATTGAATTTGAAAGAAAAATGTACATGTCTATTCTTATTTATTATGCACATTTGTGTTTATTGATAAATAAACCTGTTTATTGGAGTATGCACTAATTGTGTTTATGAAGAAATAATTAAATAAACATATTTACTCAATTTTTGAACTTTGAATTGCGAAATAGGAATGCTAGCATACAATTATCACGTTAATGATATTTATATATAAACGTCAAATGCAGGAATTCTTAAAGTTGAATTTCTTAAATATCTGATTTATAACATTAAGTAATCCTAAATATTTTCACTTTTTTACTCATTTATCTATTTTCAACTAAAATTAAATTTTGTTTGGTCAAAAAATAACGTTAAATTTGAGAACACATATATCTAAAAATTAAATGAAGTACTTAAAATAAGAAAAGGGTAGTTTTGTCAATTGCTTAAACTTTTTTACGAAATCAAGGTATTTAATCATTACCTTAATTCCTGTGTTTTAGTGAGATTGATTACTTAAAATTGAACGGAGGGAGTATAATTTAGTGAATTTATTTTCAAGAGCTAGTTGTTAGAACAACAGTCTATAGTTGTTTTAGCTTGATTATCTATTATTGTGCATCTCTTTTTTAAAGTGATTTCATGTTTTGATGTATTTTTCTTACGTTCAGGCCTTGGATGCTTTGCTTGTTTTATCTGCTTCCTCCTGTGAGCAGTCAAGGAATAGTAGATACCTTAATGATACTCTGAATTATACTGAAGATACCTCATTTTCTATTGAGCTTAATGATAATGTAAGTATATGTATTACTGAACTCTTTTGGATTTTTGGGCCACCCTTTTAATTGCCAGTGCCTTGGTAAATATGTTGTAGGTTTTTATTGATTTCTGCCCTTTAAAATTTGTTCCTATACTTAGTTTCTTAGTCCTAGCAAAGAATGATATTATCTTCGGTAATACGTTGGCTGCCTTGTGGTATTATCTTTTGTAGAGAATTTCCATAAATTCAGTGGTAACTTAAGGTATGAGCATGACTCCACCTTTAAGCTTACTAATGGTAAAGAATGATTAGATAATGATTGGTTCTTTTGGAATAGATAATTGGTTCTGTCTTAAAAAGATGTTCTGGAATTGTTATGACATTCATTGTCATTTTCAACAACTGGTACTTTATCGTGCCATATTATTCTGTTTTTTAGTACCCATTGTAGTCTCATAGTCCAAAAATTATGCTGTGTTTAATGGTGATTATTCAATCTTCACAGGCAAGTAGGGCATCTGATTGCACTTCTTATTCAGCTGAAAGTGAAGTTCATGAAAGCATATGGGGCGATGACTGCAGGTTTTCACACTGTTTGTTATTATTGTTGCTCACCAGTTGCCTTTTGTGTGCCAATTTGTGTTTTGCATATATGCACTTAGTATGTGTGTTTTTGTATGGATGGATGTTCGAGAATGAGTTGTAGGCCATATACGAAGAGTAGATAGTTGTAGCACTATGTAAATATTTCTTCCACAAAAACTTACATAAACTACTTAAGGTGGTTTTAGATGTTAGGCTCTTCGTGTACTCTACACCAGCCTTCCTTTCTTAAGCAACTCTTACCAACTACCACTTAGGCTCTGGATGTATTCTACTCCAGCCTTCCTTTCGTAAGCAACTCTTATTATAACCTTAGAAATGCTGCCTTTAAACTGAGAAATAGTTTGATGGCATATGTTATGGTACTGAATTATGGATCGGAACACTATACAATTGATCAAGTCATCAAAGGAAGGTTGTACCTTAGAGAGAGATCCAAATCTCTTAAGGATTGCGAATAAAATTCTGCTTGTTTATGTTTACTTTTATTTCATCTCTCTTTAAATAGAGACTATTATTACAAAGTAAGGAAAATTCTAACTAAGGGCTAAAAGAAGAGACCGTACTAAAATAAAACTTTTCTAGTCTAGGAAACTAAGATATAAAAGAAAGAAATCGCAGTAATTATGCTTGGCTTAGTCGAGGTAACTAAAGAAAAGGATAGCAATCACGTTATTCTGCTTGCGACCAGCTATAACATTTACTTCTGTCTTGAAAAATGAGCCTGTCCTCAATCTCAAAATGTCTCTAAGACCATAGTACTCCTTAAGTGAGGTTACAATTTCGACTAGGTGACATGTTGGCCCTTGAAATAAAACACTAAATGAAAGTACTGATTGGTCCAGCTTATTGTGTGGTCCCTTTGGTTTTCTGGGCAAATTGCCTTGTTGAAAACCTTCCTTCCATTTGCAATGTCTATTTCCAAATAGATTGAGTTGGACTCCCAATTCAATACCTTGGATTCTTGTGGAACTAGTTAAATTATGAGTTCTTCCCAAATCTAACGGATCATCAGACCCATAAAAAATTGGGAAGTTAAGCTTGTATATTGCGGCACCGCCCGATTCCCTGCTGGCTGATCAGGTTGATTGTTCACTTTGTAGGGCTTATAAGTATTATTGCTGCTCATGCCCCCATCTAACTGTCTCTTTTGGTTTGGCTTGAAACTAGTGAAGATTTCCTGCAATTGGAGCGACTATTGTTGAATCTGAGCAACCATTCTCAATTCAATAGTGCAACACCCGCTTCTTAAGTAGCCTGTGCCCCTTGGAGAAGTGCCTTCACCTTGTCACTCTTGTCTGTATTGGTCATGGTGTTAGGCTCTGATAACAAGTTGTTATGGTCTCAACAGAACACCGGGCAATTAATTAAGTTTGTCAAAGGAAGCTTGTACCTTTGAGCTCAGTAAAGGGAGCAAGATCTATTACAAAAATAAGGAAAGTTCTAAGATAAACAGCTAAGGGCTAAAATAAGAGACATGTTAAAATAAAACTCTTCTAGTCTAGGAAACTAAGATAAAAAGGAAAGAAATCGCAATATTTATGCTTGGCTAGTCTAGGAAGCTAAAGAAAAGGAAAGAAATCACATTATTCTGCCTGCAACCAGCTGTAGCAGTTGATAATAACTAGACCCAATTTTTGGCGGTCTTGTTGATGTTGTCATTGTCAGACTCGGTTTGTTTTACTGAATAGTCTTGTTGCTTATTGCTTCGATGCTAGGTTTGCTGGTCACATAAATTATCTTTGTCAGTAAAAAAGAATGGTCTCTTAACCAAGGGTCTCTAGAAGAGGGCTAACCATCTGTGTGATTCTCAATCTGTCTGATTTGTAATTTGTAGATCATTTTCATCTGATTTTCATATCTTCCAATAAATTATGTAATTCAGAAGCTTAGATGTTTTCTCTTTTACAGAAATTATACTCAGGCCCCTACAAGTTTTGAAGCTCCATCAACCAGCCCAAGAAGTGATGAATCAGATCTTCCTCAAAAGGTATTAGAGTCTTTATTTAACATCCCCAGAAGCTCTGAGCATGAACCAGGCACTATGAATTGGAGAAATGTAGCTAAAAAAATGCAGTTGCTGGGACCTAGTATTGATACCTGTCTCTCTAGTGATGGAGTTCCTCAGCATGAAAATTATGGTATTCAACATAAATTGTTATTCTTCTCCATGCCTACACATCTGGAATCTATTTTATTTCTATGGTTCGGTTGTCATCTTGAAACTCAGCATCATTTTTGGTGCAAATTCTCTTTGCAGTAGATTCTGAACTTCTTGTCTTGCAATAAATGGATAAAGTTATTCCACTGCAACTACCTTTATATTGCTTTATCTTGGAATTGCAGGTAAGGGTGCTGAGTATCATTTGTTTAGGAGACCTGCAAATCAACATTGGGATTCTGTGCGATCCTACTACCAGAAAGTAATTTTTTTTTCCACGTATCTGTTCTGTTGCCAGGATAGTGCTAAATGCTGTTCTTTAAGGTTTTGAATGGTATAACTCTCTAATGGAAGGCAAATTTGTCTGCAGGCTGCAATGGCACATTCAAAGGGAGATCGAGCATATGCAGCTTACCTTTCTGACCAGGTATGTCTTCTTCAGAAAATATTTATAGTCTATGTATTTAGGTCAATAGAATTTTCTTGTTGCTTTCAACAACTTGATCTGTTCTATTTCGTGCAAAATTAATTCTTCTGGGTGAGTGGTTGATGCAATACATCTGCTGCATATTTGATATTTAATTGTCTAGCTCCTAGTGATTTGTCAATGTTTAGAGCTCTATCCTCTTAACCTTTTCATTTGATTATGATTTTCTTTTTCTGTCCCAATTGCTGTTTGCGTGCTGAAAGCTTTAAAAATGTACGAAAGATGGGAAATGTTTGGAAATTAAAGCCCGGATTCCTCAATCCAGCATTCTGTGGCTTGAATTTTGGTTTCTTTCAATGACATTATTTTAGAAATCTTAGTCTACCGACCTAGCTAGTAAATGATAGCTTGCATTATGAAGTAATTGTATGTTAGTGTCGATATTATTTGTGACATGTTCTTAAGGCCATCAGGCTGCAATTGTGATCATTTTACTGTAGTGGTGGTATGCATCAAGTTGACAATCGTTTCCCCTCATTTGTTTCTAATATTTTTCGAGATTCCTTATGTCATCCAAACTTGAATTTAGCTGGTGACTGACATGAGTTTTTCTCATGGCGTGATGCACTTTGGTAGGGGAAAACACAGACTGAATTGGCTAGAAAGGCAGATGAAAAAGCAAGCCAGGATATATTCAAAGCCAGGTTAGCGTGTTGGAGGTGCCACAAAGGATAGAGATGATTTTGTTTGTACCAACTCTACATTCCATGTTCTTAAATGGACTAAAATACTACTACTGCACTGCAGAAACAGGGGCATAGAAAATGTCATAACAATTGATTTGCACGGCCAGCATGTCAAACAAGCGATGAAGATGTTGAAACTTCACCTTCTGTTTGGAACATATGTCCGATGTAAGTGTGCTCTCCTAAATCCTCTGGCTTCACAGTTGTCAATGCATGTCATTTTTTCCATTAATTGAAATTTGTTATTCTATTCAACTGCCATTTGTGTTCTATTACAGCCGTTCAGACTTTGAGAGTAATAACAGGATGTGGGAGTCAAGGTGTGGGAAAGTCAAAGCTTAAACAATCAGTACGAGTTCCTCCCCTGAGCACATCATCTAATTTTGTGTCTTATTTTGGACAATTTGTTAAATTATGGATTTTGAAGGCTTTAAATTCTATTTGCCAGTTGGTTGTTGGACTTGGTGTCAAGTTTGTTGACACACCCAAGTGAATTGAAACTGAAATTTATGGTGGACTAAATGATTGAGATTGTTTTAATCTGTATGTAGTTGATGTTGATTCAGTGGTAAATCCTAAACCCTAAACCAATTATTACTAATAAAAGAAAGTAATTGGTGATATCTGGCTGTAGTCTAATGTCTTTGCAATATCAAGTTTGTCAGGTGTAAATCCTAAACCCTAAACCAATTATTACTAATAAAAGAAAGTAATTGGTGATATCTGGCTGTAGTCTAATGTCTTGCAAGGTTGAAGTGTCAATCAAGTGTTTGAACAGTTTTATTATCCTGGCAGGCTGTATCTAGTTGATATATGCGAATTTGTCAAGTTCGCCCGAGTGAACTCAAGGGGACGTGCATGCGGTTTTCTCTGCATGTGTTATTGTACTCTTATGTGTGGTTAGATATTGAGATTGAAGAGCTGAAAAACAGGTTGTTGATAAGAAAAAGCCATGATGTGGACATCTAGATTCCTAGCATTATTTTCTTGAATGATGCATGCTATTGCCTGTGCCCCCACAGGCCTTGCTTTACTAAAGTGGCATAAAATAGTGTTTTGCCTGTATCTTGCCATTTGGTACTTGCAGATCATACAACTTTTGGAAAAGGAAGGAATTAGATGGAGTGAAGAGAACCGAGGAACTGTTCTAATTAAGCTTGATGGATTCAAAGAATATAGCTTTCTGGATGCGGACAGTGATAGCGAGTAGCGGTGCTGGTAACTATTCCAGCCAGTTATACAAGAGGTTTTTTGTTGTAACTACTGAAGTCGGGTGTACAAGACATCTCTTGTTGATTTTTTTTTTAAGTTATCTAATCAGTCATGGGACAACAGGGGATGTTCATATTTATGTAGGTCTTTGTCCATTTCTGTAATTAAGTGAAAGGTTAAGGTATAGGCAGAGATGTTATAGAATGAGCGGGTCAATTAAGTACTTGTTGTCCTGGGTGTATGAAACTGGAAGCTTCTGAATCTTTACTGGAACTGATATTTGGCCGGGATGTACATTATTAGGTTATGACTGTAAGACCATGTTAACGATAAAACCAATGTTGGAATAAATTGATACGTGATGTTGATCATCTTCTTGTTTGATCCGTGAATTTAACTGGTGAATGCTATATTATGCTGTTTTGTCAACTGGGATTATTAGCTGCCTGCAAAAAATAAGCTGTATATATATATATATACGTACAATAGTACCCAACCACGAATCAAAACGAGACAATTTAGTTCAATGGGTTATTCATGGGCATTAGCGCAACTTAATTGTAATGATTTCTTGCATGGCTCGCCTAAAATTTTCCATTGAATATGTGAATGACGAAAATTTTTGAGCTTCATAATTAGATTTTCAGAAAATACAATTTTCAAAAATTAATTCCTCTCATTTTATTCACATGGATTAATAATTATTAATAAATTATTACTGATGAAGATAATGATGAACCCATTTCTGTCCAAGTATACCCATTTCAGGTCCCTAGCATCATTCAAACGTCAACGTTTCCGGTGAAACTTTTTTTTTGTTTTTTTTAGGGTCAACGCTTGCTGCATTGTCATTGAGTTATCGACAATGAATATCCCATTGCGGCGAGCACATCACAAAATATCTAGCAATTTGATACTGTTTTGACAGACCAATCAGAAGCCTCCAAAGTACAAGATGATTGGACGGTCAGACACCCAAATCACAGCCGACAACCACTGACCGCCATGGTTAGTCGATTGATCTGTGACCCGCTCCATTACTCCCTCCCACCGTCACCACAAGATATAAAAATCCCAAAATCTCCAACTCCTTCTGGTTTGCAGCCATTTCTGCTCAGATTCTTTATTATGTATGAGAAAGCTCGAACCATCCTCAGCGGTGGAGGAGTCTAATGTGGACGACACCACCATTTCAGCTCAATCAAAACCCAAACTCAATTCAAATGACAAGAAGAAGCTCCGGGGAGGAGAATCTGACGGCTTTGAGGTCAAAGGAGGAGGTGACACCAATGAGGAAGACTACGACGTGGAGGTTTGGAATATGCTGAGCAAGAGTATCAGCCAGGTGCAGGTCGTACTGGATCAGAACCGGAATCTGATTAAGCAAGTGAACAAGAACCACCGATCAATGATTCCTGATAATCTCACCAAGAACGTTTCCTAGATCTCCGAGATTAACAGGAATATCTCTAAGGTTATCTCCATTTACTCGGATTTATCGGTCAATTTCTCCCATATTGTGCAGGAACGGCTTGGAATTAAAAACGGTAGTAGTGTGGAGAGTACTGACTGAGACTCCTGAATTTCTGAGTAATGTCTATCAAACTTCATTTATCTTACTAGTCCATTGATGATAAGCATTTTGTGTGAGGTTAGGGTCAAATTGAAGTCAGAGTGCGAGTCAGTAAGTGTCCTAGCTATGTGTGAAGAGCGAATTGCAGTTCCGGGTGGGGAGGTGGAAGAGATGGTTGATAACAATAATGGTTTTGCTTATGTGATGTTTGTTTGTGTTTTGTAAGGAGTACGTATTTCATGGCTGTGGCACTGCTTTTATCATCTGTACCTGACCCCTCCACTGCACAAGCATTAAGGTATTTAATATTTATGTCCTGCTTTTGCCTTTGCTTTCCTTTAGCTCTCCGTTTTGCTGTTTTCACCTCATTCTTCGTTTTTAGTTTCATTATTCTTCTGTTTTCATTTTGAGAAAGATTCTTGCTTTCATAAGCCTGATGGTAACAATCTCATTGCTTCATCTTTCGTAAGGCTGATGCGGCAGTCCATTTGTTCCTCACAGCATATAATTCTTGTTGTGTGTGTTTTTAATGGAAGATATTTTAAATAAATTTGCCGTCAAAATGATAACGTTGTTATGTTATAATTTTTGGAGTTTTGTAGTTTATAGCAATGTTTTTAAAATCGGATGGTCGAACCGGTTCAACCGTGAATCAATAAAAAAATGATTCGATCTAATATAAAAATCGGATTATGCAAAAAACTGGATTTGACCGCAAAATTCAATATATTCTAAATTATATTTTTATAATTCGGATTAATAGCTGTTAGATATTGTTGATCAAAAAATTATATTTGATAATAAAATCAATTTATGTTAATATTAAATTGATAAAATTGAAAATTCTGTGAAATTGTTTCTACTATTTTTTTATTTTATATTTTTTTAGATATTAAATAACTATATAATTTAAATGTAATAAAATATTAAGAAGAAAATGAAGGCAAATATGAAAATTATAAAAATAATTAAATTTAAAAATATAATTTTTTTATAAATTTAAATATTTAATAGAGAAATTTAATTAGAAAAATTTAACTGTATTGTTTAATCTTTTACTATTATTTTTAAATAAATAGTAAAATAATTAATATATTGATATTTGATAATTAATATGTTGTTTAAATATATTTTTTATATACCATATTTTTAATTTTTTATAAATAATTATATTTAAAAAATATAAAAATTTTGAGTCAATTCGGTTCAATTAATTGATTCATGATTCAATTGGCAGGGCAAATCAATATTCGGTCCGGTTTTAAAAACATAGGTTTAGAGACCATATTCTCCAAAAAGGGAAGAAAGAGAGAAATGATGCTTCCGTCCTTTCACTAGGTTAAGGCCTTGTAAGATTGCAGGTTTAGAACGCCTAAAGATATAGCGATTTGCAAGATGGCATTCTTTCTATTCAAGTGTGCATCCCGAAACCTTGACAATGTGAGTATTCAGAGCTCGGTAGACAACTTCATTAATGGGAAGGACAGTTTCATCCTCATTTTTTTTTAATTTCCTTTTCATCCAGGGAATTTCCATTCCTTGGGATGAATCTTGTTCATCATACCTTGCCCTGACTCTTTTTTATTTTACCCTGATATCAAAGAGAGTATATTTTTATATTATTACTTTTGATTCATAGCTTCAGATGAAAATTAAACTCTGCTTGGAGATAAAACACTTATTACTCAATTTTTTTTTTCCCTTGACAGTATATGTAAAACTATAATTTGGTTTCAATAATTTATAGAAAGAACTAGAAAAATAATATTTTTAAGTAGGCATACCTCTCAACATTCATGGCATCTTGAAGCTACTTTCTGTTACTGCATTCCTCTCGCATATATTTCCTGTTTCAGGACTCTTCATGTTCAAGAATTGTAGCATCCAGACACACAACTGTTGACCATTTTTGGCAAATATTTGGGGTTGTCAGACAGCCCTTGTGGCGTTAAACGCTGGCACCAGTCAAGGTATTGTGTGTGTGTGTGGCACCAATAGATGGGCTTTGATCAATCAAATTATTTAATTCTGGTTTAGGTGAAATCATGTCCAGCATATTGAATTTGGCCTCGGCTTTCAAGAGGATCTGTGCATTTAAGAGGGTGTGGGCTTTAAATTAGACGAAACAAATTATCCAACATGGGCTGTTATGTTCTATTTCTCAGTTGTTGCATGCTTTGGGAAGTCGTAATATTCTTGTGAACATAGTATGCAACCTTTTGAGGCAACTGTGCTAATTATACTCTTTCTTCCAAAAACATATAAGGACAAATTGATTTTAGTTGGCTCAATCAGCTATATGAGCAAAGTTCTAGCATGGTATCGAAACGACCCACAGATAAATAGATAGGTGAAGGAAATCTCCATGATCCTTCTATCATGGTCGTTAAAAAAAGATAAAGAAATAATTTATTTTTACAGGAGTACATGTGCTGTACTTGTTTACGCTCTTTATGCTTTCATGTGATATCCATGAGTTTTTGTTCCTAGTAGCCTTACTTTCCCTCAGTTAAGACAGATTGACAAAAGCCACGGGGTGGCACAATCAAATTCCTTTTACTTACTAATTCTGATAGTGTGTTATTTAGATTGGGATTCAATATGTACTTGTTTTACCAGGGTCTAGCTTTTGCTGTTTGTGTTTAGCTGCTATGAGAAGAGTGGTGAGACCTAGTAGGTAGTTTTTTAATGAAGAGATATGAGAATAGAAACTAATGGTCGTAAGATGTGCTATTGTGATGATTGTGCAATGGGGGTAAAGAGTGGTCATCTTATTTTTATATTTTTCTACTTCATTGAACAACGACTTGAAATTGTTATTAATTAGCTTCTCACTGTTCAATCTTTTGGATGGGTTTGGACATGTGAAGACAAGTACACTAAACCAGATTTGCGAAGGCAGTTCCGCGGTGTCTTATAGCTATCGTATTTAGTCTTTGACATAATACGTACTGCTTGAGTGACCTAGCTACATTAGAAATGATGTGGAGGTAGAATCGAATTGGCTAGGCAATTGGTCCAACCTTAGATAGCTAGCCTTTTCTTCTCTCTCTCGGTTTGTGTTTCTATCCATATTTGAGAAATGAACAGTTCAGGAATAGTTATGACGTATTTGCTTTTTTCTTTGCCGGGTGAATTATGCTAAAAGCTAGCGAGATTACCAAGCAAGGCTTTGTATCATTCACAATGTAAATGTCGATACCCTAGGTCTCTCCATTTTATGATGCAATCCTCAATTTCGTTTATACTTTCCCAATTTCATTTTAACAGCTTGTAGGGTAAAGAGACTTCAAAAAATTCTATATTTTGTCAGTTATATATATATATATATATTGACTAATATGCTTATAGATATCATATCAATTAGTAGGGTTGGATTGTAAAGGAATATATATCTAGTAAGTATGATGCTACATATAATAATTTCTTCGTAATTTTTAATAATACATGTCATTTATAATTGGCTTCTTCATTGAACTTATCAAAACATTCTACAGAATGAACGGTTCTGCCTACAATATGATTGACTGATGGCTGTGGGTTAAGCTAGGCCTAGGAGATAGTAGTTCTTTTAAGGGATAAGTATCAAAGTTGAATACGAGCAAATGCTAGTTGAGATGCCTGTTTAATCATTATCAACAATCAATTCTCTTGAACTCAAATGCAAATTTCGAAACACATCCTCATAATTCAATACTCTAGTTGCTTTTCCTTCTCTCGTGAATACCCAAGTCAAATTCCGAACCACACAGATCAGATAAAAATTAAAGACTTAAAAATAATCAATATTTGCAGGATTGATTATTAAGTTTCCAGGTTAATTAATTATTCAAGATTAACCCTCCATCAAGACATAATAGGCAGGTCATTAATACTTGATATCCAATGAAAACTGATTTAATGCTCAGGAACTTAATAACAGAAAAGGTTATAATAATTTCGACTAAAGATCTTCTACATAACCTTAAAGTGTGTTATAGAAGAAAATTAATAATGAGATTTAAGTGTTAAATAAGCCAAACGAAAAGCTGAAATTTGGGCCAGTTAGAGCGGGAGTTCCCCACTGTCTGCAAGCACAACCTTGCTCTTTGTTTTACCATCCTGTTTCCCTTCAGCTTCCATCTTATATACTACATCCATTCCAGATATCACCTTTCCAAATACAACATGTCTTCCATCCAACCTACATATGTGATATTGGAAATTTTAGGTAATAAATCATATGTAGCGTGTTATTTATGATGCACAATCTAAAATCTAAACTTAAAAACGTGAACACTTATTTACCAGCTTGTTGTCACAGTTGTAATGAAGAATTGAGAACCATTTGTATCAGGACCGGCATTTGCCATTGACAGAAGTCCTGCAAACAAATAATTTAACGCTCATTTTCAAGAACATTCTCAATTTCAAGAAGACTATTTTAATCGCTTAAACTAACCTGGTCCAGTGTGCTTCAACTTGAAATTCTCGTCAGCAAATTTCTCTCCATAAATTGACTCTCCACCTCTACCATCACCAAGTGTAAAATCACCTCCTTGGATCATAAAACTGGGGATAATCCTGTGAAATACACTCCCCTTGTAATGAAGGGGTTTCCCGCTCTTTCCAATACCCTTTTCCCCTGTAACGAAAAATAGCAGTGATGTGATAAAAACCAGTTTTCACTATTGACCATTGTGTTCAGAGACAAGATTGTGGTGTGATCCATTTGTATATTGTCTTTAATTTCTTCAAACAGATCATCGAGTTTAGTTGCCCCACTTAATTTATTTCTACGATCATTGATGCATTGCTATCCAGAATGCAATTATTTTAGGCATGAGATCAATATAACTAAAACAGGAAATACTTGTTCATGTAAAATCAGAGGTAAAAAATGCCAAGTCTTGCAGCTTACCAGTACACAATGCTCGGAAATTTTCTGCAAATAATATGTATCAATTATCAATAACATTCTGAATCAATCATCAAAGACAAAGCAACAAATTAGATCACTATGTAAACTGTCTTACCTACAGTTTTAGGAACAGCCTTCCCGAAGAGACCCATTTCAATACGACCTGGATGTTTTAGAAATTTAGATCAATATTACAAAAGTGAAGAATATTTTGATTCTAGAACAAATTCTAAACAGAAAAAATTAAGATGGAATACTAAACAGTATACTCATCATTTATCGGATGTAACACCACAATCATGAGTTACATTCAGTATCCCTATCAAGGTTAATATGTTCTGTTCTTGACATTATTACTACCTATGAGGTTGATGACCTTTCTATAACCTAATAAAGCTCTAAATCTCAATAACTTGGTTTTGATGTTAGCTTTGCCTATTCCTTCTTTGTTTCAGGATGTTCAAAAAAATCTAAACATTCGTTTTATCCATTCTTATCAATCCGGGCCTCTCTAACTTCCATAGCTAGGTTTTGAGGTAAGCTTTGGGCTTCCTAATGATTAATAATTGAAATAGACTAGAATGTAATTCACTATGTTTCAAAAAAAAAAAAGAAAGAAAAACATTGATCACCCAAAAAAAAAAAAGCAAAGATTTACTAGCAAAACAAACTGAACATAGAAAAATGGAAACAGAGAGTTAAGCATACCAGCCGGTTTTCCATCAATTTCAACATCAAAGAACACTTTGTGAGTTATCTCTTTCAAATCTCCCTTAGACTTCTTAGCCTAAAGAATTTAAAGCAACATTTGCAACAGTTTAAACTCTAATCAATGACTAAAAAAATAATCGAAAGATATAAAACGAACTAATCCGAAGAAACAATCCAGAATTTGTTTAGCTGATGGATCTAGATTTAATACGATCGATCAAATATCAGAAATTACAAATCAGAAGCTGATATACCTGGATAAGAGTTAGGGTTCCAAAGAGAAGAAGTGTCCATAGGAGAGTTACAGTAAGCGACTGTGATCTCGCCATTTCTTTCGAGTCGCAGAGTCGGTACGTCTCGAGTAGTGAAAATGAAGGGTATGAGATAGATACTGCTCTTATATGAGAGTATAACCCAATAAGTTTTTGCCGCGTGGCTAGCTTGATACTTCCTTGAAGCTTATTGGTCGGATTAACGTGGTAGAAGAGTCTTTAGTCTGGTGTATATTCTCCCTTTGGGCTATGTGCTTATTTTGGTCCTTCAAGTTCCTGGGCTTTCGGCCCTTCCCATATCACCTTTGGGCCTATACCAATATTAGTTGTTAAAATATTTATTTTTCTTAAATAACCAAATTTGAGTTTCATGTCTAACGAAAATTACCAAAGAAACAGTTGTATTTTTATAGTGATGAATCGAATTATAATAATTATTATAATTATATTAAAATAAAAAGTAAAAAGTTAAGTTATTTTTAAAAAAAATATATAGATTAATAGGATTTATAGGATTCGACACGTGATGTGCAGTAGGATAAAAAAGTAAAAAGATTTTTAGATTATCACATATTTTTTCTGATTATTATATATGTTTGATTTCAGCAATAATTTAGTTAATGAATCAAACTTATAATAAAATTTAATATATAAATTGCCAAGTTTACTTTTCTTTTAATAGGATATATCTTTTTTTTTTTCTTTTTTATAAACATATAAAGGTGTGGTTTTTATTTTTTAATTTCAAGTGGCAATTCTGGAGCCGGGAATTTAACTAAACTAACGGTCAGCAGAACATAAGTGAACTAACGTTCCAAGCAGGAGTCAGAGACTACTTGGTAAGAATTTCTGGGTGGTTTTCCACCTAGCTCCTCCACCATCAATGGCTGCTTTCTTTCAAATGCCCTTTTCTGCTTAGACCCCCACAAAATCTGCTGCTTTCTTTCAAATTCCCCCTTCTGCTTACAAAATCTGCTGTTTAAGGACACATACTTATCTTAATCATACAAATTCACGACTTTTAGGCTTTATGATATAGAATGGAAGAAGAAGCAGATAATCACCGTCGCCACCATCTTCAACCTTCATCTCCCATTGATGGCCCTTCTACTTCTCAAGTCGAAGAAGAAGAAGAAGGAAGAAATGGGCAACAAGAAAATGAGGACCAAAACAACCATTCATCTTTATCTTCTTCAGTTCTATCTTATAGAGTTAATATATCCATATCTGATATGGCTCCCAGCCAGATGAGAGATGATATCTGGTCATGCCTTGTTGTTCTTGTCACTTTTTGGTTCTTTGGTACACTCTTCTGCACTTTCTGCTTAATTTTAGTAAGGGTTTTATAGATTTTGGATAAACTTATGAACTGTCGCTTCTCCTCACTCCCCGTGCAGCATCGATGACTCTGATTCTTGGATTCTATGGCTCTCAAAACTGGTTGTTGGGTCCTAATTCTTCACGACTTATCAAAACCAACCCTTTTCTCGTGCAGTCCATCCAGGTTGTTTGCTTCTTTCACTCACATAATTTTCTTATTTAATGTATAAATAAAACTAGCTTAGTGTTAAAAAAGTTAAAAGTGTATCTTGTTTATGAAGCAGGCGCAGCAGGAAGATGAAGCAAAACCTGGATTAATGCTCTATGGATTTTACAAGCCTCCACCTTTGGATGTTGAAACCAACTGGACTGAAACACACAACACAACTGTGCCTACTGATTTTCACAAGGCAATTATCTCTCTCTTCTTTTGATTCGCCTTTCAATTTATATATTCTAACTTGGTTAGTTTTCAATGCCATGCTAACTTTAGTTAATTAGGCCACATTGCATTTCTCTTTAGTGTACTTTCCAAATTTTTATACAATGTGTTAGCCACATTGTATACTTTGTGTTTGGTTTAATGTCACAATGGTATTTATTTTTATTTGCAGGAATGGGTATATTACCTTAATAAAGGTTCTAAGGTCGATATCTTTTACTCTATAAAATCCCCAAGTTCTTCCCCTTTGTCCCTTGTAATTGCTCAAGGTGATTCATTCTTCTCTTAGGTGATCATTTTTTAAAAGAAAAACTTGTTGCTTTTATATGCTTAATACAATGTCCCCATGATTTTACAAATGAATTGCTCTTTACATGGTAGAACCCTTTATTTCTAGAAAACTTTTTTGTTTTTTCTGGGACCAGTATCTATTCAGGAATTGAGCCCACGTGAAAAAATGAATTCTTGTTTGACAAATATGAAATTGATTGTAAATTTATCTTTGGACATGATAAAAAGTTATTGAATGAAAATATAGACTTCCTTTCATCTTCTTGTTCAAATGTTTCATAATCTGTTAACTAATCTTCAATCTCGTCTGTTTTTATAACTTTAAGTGCTTATAAAGATGACTGAAGGGGATTAAATTTGATAATCAACACACTTAGACTCATTCATTTTTTGTTTCTTAATGCTTTATGTTCAAACCTGCAGGGACAGAAAGCCTCTTGCAGTGGATCGATGAGCCTTCCTACCCTAATTCAACTTTATCTTGGAATATAATTCTTGGTAATATCCTCAAGCAAAAATAAAGGAAAAAAAATGTACTTTTCCCTTAGTTATTATATGCTACTCTGGCCATAAATTCAGTCGTTTCTTGCTATGTTTACTTCTCAGGCAGTGGCAAAATTGAACAAGAAATTCCAAAGTCTTCTAGTTATTATATTGCAGTGGGGAATTTGAACTCACAGGACGTCGAGGTATTTACTTAAACTGTTTATTGCATCCTCTGTTGGAATAAAAAGACATTGTTTCACATTTCATGCACTTGTCATATGTATTCATGGGAGACCTACGCATATAGATTAGTTTTGTCATTCGATGCTTTATTCCTCCATTTAAGGATATTTCTTATTTAAACCGGATGCATGCCTTTATTCATAGACCAAATGAATGATAAATTGCCATGTAAGTGAAAAGTTAATTTGTTGGATGACTTTTGCTTAGTAATTGGTCAGTGCGATATAGATTTTGACGGAAATGAATAGGAGATTAAACGAGTATTTACCATTTTCCTCACTCTTTCGATCTTGCATCCAAGTAAAGTATTATTCCACATCCTGTCCTTGGATGATTCATCATTTGATAATGCTGCAGAGATTGGATTATTGGATGGTTTCACATTAATACTGCAGAGTCTTCAGATTAATACTTTTGAACCTTCTAACATTACATCATAAATGTATAATGGTTGGCATTATATAGGTAGAATTGAAGTTCACACTGAAGGCTTTCATCTATAACACAACTGAGGCGTATTGCAAGTGTTCTCTCAGTCAGCATTCATGCACTTTAAAGCTAATGTTCTTAAAGACAAGTGCTGCTGTCTTAACAACTCCGGGGCCTAAACAGGTAAATGGCTGATGAAAATTACTTAATTATTGGCTGCAACTTAATTTCAAATATTTTTGGATTTGTCAAATATATGGATGCAAAGGTTACTCTTCTGGTCTTTAAGTAGTCTGCATTTGAGTGCATATCCATTGATTAGTAGTTCTAAAGCAAACAATCTGCTGCTACTCTTCCAGGGTGATTTGGTTGATGATGATTGGTATGTGAAAGTTTCATATGGACCAAGATGGATTACATACCTTACTGGCTCAGGTTACTGTCATTTCTTAGATGATTCTTTATAATAGATCATGCGTTAATCTGTTTATAAAGTTGAGCGTCTCTTTATAACCTATTAATTGTGATGACATTTAGGGATCATGACTGTCCTCATCTTGTTAATGTTGAGATTCTGCAATATGTTCCAAGATTCAAGGGGAAATGGGAATCAAGTAGGTAATCTAAGACCGGAACGATCCCCATTGCTGTCGCCTAAAGACGATGATATATCGAGCTGGGGGTCATCTTATGATTCTATCTCACATGATGAACAAGATGTTGATGAGTTACAGGCATTGAATTCATTTGATGGGAAATCAGTAGCAGAAGGAGAAAATCTAAACCGTGTTTGCGTTATTTGCTTTGATGCTCCAAGAGATTGCTTCTTTCTTCCATGTGGGCATTGTGCAGCCTGTTTTAGCTGTGGAACAAGGTATGCTAATACACTGTCACTGCTCTATACACTTGTATAGAAATGGTGCACTTGTTAATGGCAATAGAATGCTTTTGAATGAACAAGGTAGGCTAATACATTGTTCTGTTTCTGTTTGACATTGCAGGATAGCAGGAGAGGCTGCTACTTGTCCCATATGTCGTAGGAGTATGAAGAAAGTCAGGAAAATATTTACAGTTTGAGGTGTTGATTTTTTATCCTTGTATATTCTGCATACCAACTCCCATGGTTCACTCCACCAATTCAAACCCGCTTTTTGTAGAATACTATATTTTGAAGAAAAATACTATACTTCACCAATTCACATTGCAATAAATTTGAAGCAAAGCATAGAGAAAGTTAGAATCAAGACAAAGTAGATAGAAAGTTCAACCCAAGAAATCAGTAAAATGAATGTTAAACCTGTGGTGCAAAGAAAGGAAGAAATTAATACCTGGTTGGTTGGAGTTGCTGACCGAAAGGAAGATCGGAATTTGTTGGAGTAACAGATTGGAAGGAAGGTTACCGTTGGTGGTTGATGGAGAATGACAGAGTTGCTGCTGCTTAATATTAGCTGTTGCTTAATATTAGCTGTTGCCTTATAGATTTCGCGATAGAGAAATAGTAGAATTAGATATTTATGATATATTAGATTTTTTAATAAAAAAAACGTTCCGTTTTTTAATTGAACCTGAGTCTGAGTCGTTTCAATAATTTTTAATTCAATCTGAATTTTTTTTGGTTCAAGTATGAGTTTTTTACATATTTTGATTTTGATGTTAGATCAAACTAGTTTTCTCACTGGTTTATAATTGAACCGATTTGACCATTTGAGTCAATTCAATTTTTAAAATATTACATGTTATTCCATATTAAAACATATGGATGTAATAAAAAAAAATTTATAAAAAGATTTAATATAAAAATTTTAAACGTTTAGAGCTTGCAAATGAATTTTGCCTAAAAAGAAAATTATGTTTATTTATTTATTTTCAAATGTAAGAATATATCATTGCCTTATTAAAAAGAAAAAAGAAAAAAGAAAAGAAAGAAAATATATGTCATTACCTCACCACCGAAATCAAGATCACATGAAGTGCAACATTAGTGGGGTGAGTAATCATGTCAACCCACGAAGTGCAACCATCAAAGTCAAAACCACATCATTCATTAAAAAAAACAAATTCAATACCACATAAAATAATAATAAAACTAATGATAATACTATTTTATGTTTTCTTATGTTTTTTCTTTCAATTTCCTTAATACACTTCCGTTCCGTTACATAATTAAAAGAAATTGATTCATTCAATATCTCAAACAGCTTTGGACCAAAAATTAGGGGTGAACAAAAAATTCGATAGACTCGATTAACCGAAAAAAAATTCGAAATCGAACCGATTGAGTGATTAACCGATTGTAATGGACTGATTAATGGTTAGTGTTTTGAAAAAATCGATATTAATGGACTGGTTAGTAGTTTTTGACTCATGTAACTGGTTAACCGAACCGAAACCGATTTTTTAGTTAATTTATTATTTTTTTAATAATTTATAACAATTTATCCTAATTAAAGGTGATCATGTATTTTTTTCATTATACTAATTATTTTAAAGTTTTTAAATTTTTTTAATTGGCTATTAGTAAATATAACAATTTATCTAATTAAACGTGATTATGGATCGTTTAATATATTTACTTATTAAATATTAATTTTTAAAAATAAATTTGCTTATATCCACCAAATATTTTTATTTTAACAACAATAATGTTATATTATAGTGAAAAAATTTTAATTTTTAAGTATCTTGAACATTTTAATTTTATTTATAAATATATTTATAATTATAGCGATTAACCGAAAAATATTGAATAACCGATCCGAAAATTCGAAACCGATTGACTGGTTAACCGATATTAATGGACTGAAATTTCAAAAAACCGATATTAATTAACTGATTAATGAACTAGGGCTTATGAACCGGTTAACCGACCATGCTCATCCCTACCAAAAATAGAAAATCTCAAACAGCAATTGCTATTTTTTTAATAAAATTGATATTGCATGCCAAATCATGCAAATATATATATAAATATAAATATATTATTATTTATTTGTGTTTCAAATCAAAGAAAAACTATGCAGTAAAAGTAATTTATATTTTATTAAAAAGCATAATTATAATTCTAAATAATGAATATGTAAAATAAGTTTAGATAAATATTTTTCATCCACTATTATTTATTAATTAAGAAATAATAATTTTAAGAATTAAGTGAATAGATCTCACATCAAATAAAATAATATCTCAAATAAATTATTTGTTTAAAAGAATTTATTACCAAAAATATAAAAGTGAAATTAAAAAAAAAAAACATCATATTTTCCTGTAATGAAGGAGAGAAAAAGGGTAACAAAAAATCGTTAGTTTATTTTATTTTGATTTAGTCATGCTGATTTAGTCTCTATAAGCAGACAAAAACACCCACAATGCCGCCAAAACAAACAACACCACCATCACCATCACCATCACCATCACCCCCACAACAAATTTCTCCTCTTCCATGGCTGCTCCACCGAGGAAGGCAGCTGTTCGCTATCCCTCTTATCTCCTCCCTTCTCTTATCGGCTTAGTCTGTCTCACTGCCTTTTTCTTCTACCAGGTAAATTATGTTCATCTATCTCTCTGTGTTTTCAATTTTGTATTTGCAAGTTTCAAACTTTTTAATTACCCACTCACGCATTTTATCGAACAGGTTGATAGATTTGCTTCTGTAACTAAAACTATAGCCGGCCACAACTTAGAACCAACTCCATGGCACGTTTTCCCGCGCAAAACCTTCGGTGAAGAAACGCGGCAAGTTCGAGCTTACAAAATTATACAATGTTCCTATCTTACTTGCAGATATACCAACATCTCTACGCAACGACGTCGTTCTCCATCATCCCCTCAGCAGAATTCTTATTGCCCAGAGTTTTTCAGGTACATCCATCACGATCTGGCTCCCTGGGCTAAATCGGGAATTACCAAGAAGCATATAATGGAGGCAAAAAAATTTTCTGCTTTTCGGGTTGTGATTTTCGGAGGAAGGTTGTATGTGGATCTTTATTATGCTTGCGTGCAGAGCCGGATGATGTTCACGATATGGGGATTGTTACAGTTGCTGATAAAGTATCCTGGTATGGTGCCTGATGTTGACATCATGTTTGATTGCATGGACAAGCCTAGTATTAACAGGACTGAACATCGCTCTTTTCCTTTGCCCCTCTTTCGCTACTGCACTACTCGGGATCATTTTGATATTCCCTTTCCTGATTGGTCCTTCTGGGGCTGGTAAGATTCTGCAATTTGCATTCTTTTGATGTTTCTGTCTTACTTTCTACTAAATTTTGTTTTCAGTGGCAAATAACGTGATTCCAGACACAGTACTAATGTAATACGGGATATGTAATTGAGAGCTGAGGAAGGAATGTGTGGTTTGAACTTTGAAGTGTTATGGTTGTGTTTCTAAATGTCACTGTGATATGCGCATGCCTTAGCAATCTGTTGTCCTGAAATTGTTTGATATGTTGAAGGTTACTTTCTAAGTAGTTGTTACAATTAATACTGAATATCTGCATGGTAACTAAATCGTCTACAGGCCAGAGATAAATATAAGACCCTGGAATGAGGAGTTCCAGGACATCAAACAAGGTTCCCAGTCTGAAAGCTGGTCAAGGAAAATTCCCCGTGCATATTGGAAGGGAAATCCAGATGTTCTTTCTCCTATTCGTACAGCATTATTAGAATGCAATAACTCAAGGCTTTGGAGGGCAGCAATTTTGCGACAGGTCTACTTTGATTTGTATTGTGAACATTTATCCTTTGTCTCATAAGTTATGGATATGAGAAGTTTGACCCCAGTAACTATTTTATCAAATGTTGTTTTCTTGGATGTTTTCCAGGACTGGGGAGAAGAAGCTCGAGCTGGTTTTGAACGCTCCAAACTATCAAATCAGTGTCATTACAGGTGATTGTTCTTGTTAATTGGATACAATATTTCTATCTGATTCTCTTCCAAAAATTGAATGATTGGATTGTTTGTATATGTGTACATTTTGTATGAAAATAATGAACATGAAGGTGTACTCTAGTTGTTAAATTTTTATTTTGAATTCATCTGCAAGGATGTACTAACTTTTTACCCGGATTTAATGTCCTGTAAAACCCATTAGTATGAGATTGTAAACCTTCTTCACGTGTCATTTTTGGTCAGCAACTACCATAAAGTTGGTTTCCTTTCTAAAGCACAAACTAATGAGAATTGGACTCAACATTTGTTGAAAAAAATTCCCTTAATTGTCTATAAGATTAGGATGTCCATGGGTCAACTCAATAAGGTGTTTCATCTATGTCTTGATTTTGCAATACATTGGTAGACCTCTTTTCACTGATCACTTAAGTGCACTTGTCTAGTATCTGACCAGTTCTGTTTTCTCTTCTCTTGTTGTCTTATTTAGGTACAAAATCTATGCTGAAGGATTTGCCTGGTCCGTGAGCTTGAAATATATTGTAGCCTGTGGTTCCCTTACACTTATAATTTCTCCACAATATGAAGATTTCTTCAGTCGTGGTCTTATCCCTAAGAAAAACTATTGGCCCGTCTCATCTGATCATTTGTGCCCATCTATAAGGTCTGCTGTTGACTGGGGCAATGGTAACCCCTCTGAGGTATGTTTCACTTCCTATTTGTTTTTCTCTTCTCATCCACTAAAACCATAGAATCTAATGCTCCAGGATTTGGGGCAAAGTGTATTTTTGAAATGGAATTTAGGTTTGAGTACACTGACTACATTAACTTTTGTAGTACTTGTAATAATTGTTGACTTGTCTAGCCAATGGTAGAATTGTCAGTGGCTGTGTTCATGAATAAAGGTATGAATTAGGTCTAGATAAGAAATTTTATTGCTGGACAAAATTGTCGGGTGTTGGTATCTGTTCATAGTCTGATGTTACCTTCTCATTGTGGCTGTAAATGCAAGCCCAGTTTCAAGACAAATTAGCTATGCCTTGTTAGACATACTTGCCAAGACCAGTTGATTGACCAATTAATGATAAACTGTCAGGTATACAAAGTAGTTGTTATTTGCATAGATAGCGGTTTATCATTGGATTAGTCCATGAATTTATAAATGGACCCAGTTTAGGAAAAAAAGATCCTACCTTATTTCACTAGGCTGAAAAAAGTCCTTAATAGAAAAAGCTCTCATGATTGACATTACATGTTATGCAGACAGGTTTATGTTAGATATATTGCATAAAAACTCATCCTAGCTAATTTATTAGATTTGTCATTAGTTGATTATGACCATGCACTAGGCAGAACTTTACATATAGTTTTTCTTTACAGTCATATTAATTCAAAATTTTCAATATCCGAATTTTTTTCACAAACAGGCAGAGACAATAGGAAAAGCAGGGCAAAATCTTATGGAAACATTGAGTATGGATCGAGTGTATGATTACATGTTCCACCTGATAACAGAGTATTCAAAGTTGCAGGACTTTGAGCCTCTTCCACCATCATCTGCACTTGAAGTATGTACAGATTCTATACTTTGCTTTGCTGAAAAGAAGCAAAAGGAATTCCTCCAAAAGTCAAACGCAGTTCCTTCTGCGAGCCCGCCCTGCAGTCTCCAGGCTTCTGACGAGAACCTAATAAAAAGTTGGTTAATGGAGAAGCAGAGAGCAATGGAGGAAGTGAGAGCAATGAAGGAGGTGAAAGGGTGAGACATTTGGGAATTTTGAAGTTGTATAGCATTTTTGAGTTTTTGCAGATTTAGAGTTGTTTATAGTTGATAGTTCTTTTAGTGCATTAGAAATTAATTTTTTTTTACAGATAAGGTATTAGGTGAAATGCCAAAAAGAAATCCATGTTGTACAAACTTGAAATCTTTTTTTCTTTTTTCTTATTATTAATAATAATAATAATTATTTATTATTAAATTAATTATGGATGACTAAACACTTGAAGCATTAGACTTGTTAATGGTTTTAAGATGGCTGGATAATGAGTTTCAGACCATCTTTTTTTTCTTGATAAGTATAAGAATTTGTTTTAAGATCTGTAAATGTTATAAGAATTGATAGCTTAATTTTAAGATAAATAAGAACATGTAGTTAAGCCTTTAAATCCACTTCAAATCAAATTATATCACCACATTTAATTATTACTTGTCCAAATATCAAATTATAGATTGCACATTTTATTATTTATTTGTGATTCTGGATTCCGTTAATATTTTAACAATCCATCCTTAAATTCTAAATAAAAGAATATATTTTTTAAAATTTATTAAAAATATTAAATTATTTTTTATCACTATTCACATGCTTTTAGTGTCACGAATTTTTATTGAAGATAATATGATACTTATTTTTTATAAGTTTGGAAAGGTAATATAATATTTATTTAGTTTTAAAAAAATAATTTATTAATTTATTTAATATAACATTCATTTAATTTAAAAAAATAATTTATTAATTTAGTGGAAATTTATGTATTTTTTTTTAATAATAATAGTAATTAAACATGAAGACGACTGATAGCTAAGAATTATTCATTGGTTTATGTGGTATACAGTGAGGATAGCAGAGCGGCTTTCATCTCAAACTGCCGCTTTCTGCCACCACATGGATCGGTCCTGTTATCTAGGGATGATCATGGGGCGGGGATTTCCCGTCCCCGGCGGGGACCCGACCCGAACGGGGCGAGACGGGAAATTTCCGAATTTTTCCCCCGCGGCGGCGGGGACGGGGAGAAAAGAATCCCCGCCCTTGAAGTCGGGGCGGGGACGGAGAAAGGGATCCCCGTCCCGAAAAAAATATTAATATTTTATAATTATATATATATATATATATATATTAATTTTTTTTAAGTTGATATTTGTTGGTGTGTAAATTGTTCAAGTGATATTATTAATATTTGAATTATATAAAATATTTACAAATATTTATATTTTAATTGTATGAAATGTTTATAAATATTTGTATTATATTTGTATTTAAATTGTATGAAATATTTTTAATTTTAAGTTATCAATTATTAAATTTTATAAGATAAATACTGTAAAATATTTTTTATTCGGGTCGGTAATTTCTATCGAAGTCGAAATTTTTTATTAAAAATGATAGTTTTAGTGGGGACGGGAATTCCCGCGGGGCGGGGACGGGGGCATTTTCCCCCCGAATTCCCAGCGGGGACGGGGACGGGAAATCCCCGCCCCTACGCAGGGCAGTAGGTGGGGAACCACTCCCCACCCCGCCCCGTGATCATTCCTACTGTTATCGTATTATATCAAATTTCCCCTTTCTCTACATCTCATAACTCATAATAATTAATTTAGAAATTCTAGTAGTAATTTAGAAAACTATTTAATTATTGATGAAATTCGCATGTATTTATTTCAATAATAATAATAATAATTTGGAGTCTGTGTTTCTCAAAATATTATTATAGTAGGAAGGAACCAGCCATAAAATCATTGCTACTAATATTCTTATATTCTTTGAATTATTCATATTTTCAAAAATATAAATATGAAATTATGACATTAGTTATAGATTAGAACGTTTCAAAAATAAAGGGAAATATATATAAAGATTAAGAAATTACAAAAATGGATGAAAAATTAGAAATTTGTAAATAAAATATAATTAAAAATGTTAAATAAATAAAAATAAAAAGAAATTCGATGTCCAAAAAGAAATTAAAGAAAATAAATCCCTAGCCATTCCCTTCCCACTCTGTACTTGTGCTATCTCCTTCCTTCTCTCATCTCTTCCCTTTCATTTCTCTCTC
The DNA here is from genome assembly GCA_947683425.1 of Excoecaria cochinchinensis. NCBI lineage: Eukaryota > Viridiplantae > Streptophyta > Magnoliopsida > Malpighiales > Euphorbiaceae > Excoecaria > Excoecaria cochinchinensis. Next base: position 259,140 of record CANTUQ010000049.1, on the reverse strand, counting down.
TTTCGCAAATGGCTGATACCGGAGTTGTAACCGTCTACGGTAACGGCGCCATCTATGAAACCACCAAGAAATCTCCTTTCTCCGTCAAGGTGGGCCTTGCTCAGATGCTCCGCGGCGGCGTTATCATGGACGTTGTCAACGCCGACCAAGCCCGCATCGCCGAAGAAGCTGGTGCCTGCGCCGTCATGGCTTTAGAGCGGGTTCCCGCCGACATCCGCGCTCAGGGCGGCGTTGCTCGCATGAGCGACCCCCAGCTAATCAAAGAAATCAAACAATCCGTCACCATTCCCGTGATGGCCAAAGCCCGAATCGGCCATTTCGTGGAAGCACAGATTCTCGAAGCTATAGGCATCGATTATATAGACGAGAGCGAGGTTCTCACTCCGGCTGACGATGAAAACCACATTAACAAGCATAATTTCCGGATTCCCTTCGTCTGTGGTTGCCGGAATCTCGGGGAAGCCCTACGCAGAATCCGGGAGGGAGCGGCAATGATCAGAACTAAAGGGGAGGCTGGCACCGGCAATGTCATTGAGGCGGTTAGGCACGTGAGGTCCGTGATGGGAGACATTAGAGTCTTGAGGAACATGGATGATGATGAGGTCTTTTCTTTTGCTAAGAAGATTGCGGCTCCTTATGATTTGGTTATGCAGACCAAACAGCTTGGGAGGCTTCCGGTGGTGCAGTTTGCGGCCGGTGGAGTGGCTACACCGGCAGATGCGGCCATGATGATGCAGCTAGGATGCGATGGTGTGTTTGTGGGTTCTGGAGTTTTCAAGAGTGGGGATCCAGCGAGGAGAGCCCGTGCGATTGTACAAGCAGTGACACATTATAGTGATCCTGATGTTGTTGCAGACGTGAGCTGTGGATTGGGCGAAGCAATGGTGGGAATTAATCTGAATGATGATAAGGTTGAAAGGTATGCCAATCGGTCTGAGTAATAGCTATTGATTCAGGCAGGGCACATGTCTGTATCCCTATACTATTCTTGCTTTCATTTAGTTGGTTTTCCATAAATTTCAACTTTTGAATTCACATCATGTCTCTGTTTCAAATCTACATTCTTTAGGTCGTGTTACTGATTTTATTTGTGTAATCTTAGAAATAAATGTTTTTCTTTGTTCGTTGTAGTTTTAATAACTATTTATATGCTCTTAATGATTATAATGAAAACATACAAGTACACTGCGCAGAGGATATATCCTTTCAAGTGTTGTGATATATTTTTTTCTATACATAGTTTTTATGTCTTGTTAATTTGTTCTAACTTTTTCAGTTATCATCAATTTTCATATGGCTTTTCTGGTTTTGGCACAGCTTGTTTTTGGTTTGTAGTGGATTATAGTGCATGGTTTCGTAGTTGTTATGAGCTTGGTGATTTATATTTGTTTACTGTGCATAGCTCCCCTGTTACTCTTTTAACATTTCTACGGATGATAATGGTTGGGAGGTTAAGTGCCTGAATTGATTGACATACTTCTTTCCTTGTTTGTTAGATGTGTAACAGGAGGAATTTATATGTATCCTGACGTTAAGCTTGTTTATTTCTTTTTTTTTTTTTGGTATAAATACTGTTATTATATAATTTAAGCCGGGTTGGTCCACTGTGCCAATATCGATTTTTGCCATTCACAGTATTCTAATTCAAGACCACCTAAGCCAATCAATATTAGTTAAGCTTCTTTATTTCCTTTGGTGCTATTCTTAGACGTTTTGTTTCCTCACTATTTGTTCCGACTTTTAGTAGTTGATGTTGATAGCTTAACTTTTACCCTCTGTGTTGTCATAAGCTATTTTGGTATTGGCCTGCCTTGCTTTTGTGGTTTCTAAGGAATGATCTTAAGCAACGATATTGGACTATAGTAATAGTACATGTTTTAGTTGTCTAAGAGCGTGGTGGTATGCCTAGTTGTTTGGTATGCGGGGTTCCCCTGTATTGATTATAGTAGTTCCATTGGTTAAAAATGATTCGTTGGTTTAAGTGATTGAATTGATTGACAAACTTCTTTCCTTGTCATAGCATCAAATATTTTAGACTGGGGACTGCAAGTTAATGATCTAGAAATCAACTTAACTAGTTTGACTCTGTGTATGCAACTGGAAACTATATTAGACTGCGTAAATGGATGGCGATTTTAGCAATAGATTCTTTACATTTGATAATTATGTTACAGAAAACGACACTTTATTTGGAGTTGAGGAAATGAAAGTTTCAATTCCATGGTGCATGGTGTGGGGATTATTATAGTTGTGGGTTTTGGGGCGTGTATATGGATATCATAATTTCTATAATGTTTAGGTGATTCAATTGGAATTGTGCTACCTCGGCTAATGTTGTCCTATAATCTTCAGTTGAATTATAAAAAATTGTATGGAGAGAAAAGCCCATACCCTTTAAACTGATAAGCAACTCGTTGATATTTGTCTCATTTCATAGCTATAACATATTAAATTCTAACCATAATCAATTTATTTTAAACTCGATTAAAGAAACGGAAAATTGAGAATTAACTTAAATTTTCAATGATATGTTCAAATCAGAATTTTTTATTTTTTTTAATCAATTTATTATCCAATCAAATAACCAAAATCGAAAAATTATAAAAAGTGGTGAAATTTTGGATTCGAGTCCAATAATTCAGGAAAACTCGATCGGAATATCTACTGAAAGCTTGCCGTCGAGAATAAGTTTCGTCGGAATCCGACGAATTTTTACGGATTTCCCTAGGGGTACAACTAGGGAAAATCACCAAAATCGAAAAATCGTAAAAAGTGTTGAAATTTTGGATTCGAGTCCAATAATTCAAGAAAACTCGATTGGAATAGCTACTGGAAGCTTGCCGGTCACAACGTATCGAGAATTGGTTTCGTCGGAATCCGATGAATTTTTACGGATTTTCCTAGGGGTACCACTAGGGAAAATCACCAAAATCGAGAAATCGTAAAAAGTGGTGAAATTTTGGATCCGAGTCCAATAATTCATGAAAACTCGATTGGAATAGCTACTGGAAGCTTGCCGGTCACAACGCATCGAGAATTGATTTCGTCGGAATTTTTTCGGATTTCCCTAGGGGTACCACTAGCGAAAATCAGCAAAATCGAAAAATCGTAAAAAGTGTTAAAATTTTGGATCCGAGTCCAATAATTCATGAAAACTCGATTGGAATAGCTACTGGAAGCTTGCCGGTCACAACGCATCGAGAATTGGTTTCGTCGGAATCCGACGAATTTTTACGAAATTCCCTAGGGGCACCACTAGGAAAAATCAGGGACAAAAATATAATTGGTGTGTTTTGTAAAAATATTTCTGATTTTGGTGTGTTTTTTAGCTTATTTCTGTGTTTGGTGTTTATCAGAAACCGTAGGTGGGACCTGCGGTTTCTGATGTCAGAAACCGCAGGTCCCACCTGCGGTTTCTGACACATGTATATTTATTTTTTTTTTATTTTTTTTATAAAAGTTGCCGGACAGGGCAGCAAAATGCTGCCCTGTCCGGCAGCTTCCCAAACAAGCCATGGCTTGTTTGGGTTTTTTGTTTATTGTTTATGTTTTTTTTTTTTAAAAAAGTTAATCAAAAAGCTGCAGGCAGCAGCCTTTAGCTGTTGCCTGCAGCTTTTGGTTTTTTTTAAAAAATATATTATTTTATTTTTAATAAATAATATTTATTAATAATTTTTTTTATAAATATTAAATTTAAAAATTAATACAATTATGAAAATTTTATTTTTTTTACAAATCAAATTAATAAATTGACATCTTAAAAATTATATGTTAACATGTAACTTACAATTTAAATTTTCAATAAAATTATTATTATTATTATTATTATTATTATTTTGAAATAGTTGTTGATTATTTATTATTATTATTATTAATTGTGTAATATATATAGGTACTTATCAACATGGTTCTTAATGGATGTGGCATCCACTATCCCATTTGAGTTATTAGGCTACTTATTCACAGGCCAAAGAAAAATGGGTCTCTCTTATTCCCTTTTCCTTTTGGGTATCCTCAGATTTTGGCGTCTAAGAAGGGTTAAGCAACATGTTAACATATAATTTTTAAGATGTCAATTTAGTAATTTGATTTGTCAATTTAATAAAATTTTCATAATTGTATTAATTTTTAAATTTAATATTTAATAAAAATTATTAATAATAAAATTTTCATAATTGTATTAATTTTTAAATTTAATATTTAATAAAAATTATTATTAATATTTAATAAATTTTTAAATTTATATAATTATGAAAATTTTATTTTTTTGACAAATCAAATTACTAAATTGACATCTTAAAAATTATATGTTAACATGTTGCTTAACCCTTCTTAGACGCCAAAATCTGAGAATACCCAAAAGGAAAAGGGAATAAGAGAGACCCATTTTTCTTTGGCCAGTGAATAAGTAGCCTAATAACTCAAATGGGATAGTGGATGCCACATCCATTAAGAACCATGTTGATAAGTACCCATATATATTACACAATTAATAATAATAATAAATAATCAACAACTATTTCAAAATAATAATAATAATAATAATAATAATTTTATTAAAAATTTAAATTGTGAGTTACATGTTAACATATAATTTTTAAGATGTTAATTTATTAATTTGATTTGTCAAAAAAATAAAATTTTCATAATTGTATTAATTTTTAAATTTAATATTTATAAAAAAAATTATTAATAATTAATAAATATTATTTATTAAAAATAAAATAATATATTTAAAAAAAAAAAAGCTGCAGGCAGCAGCTAAAGGCTGCTGCCTGCAGCTTTTTGATTAACTTTTTTTTAAAAAAAAACATAAACAATAAACAAAAAACCCAAACAAGCCATTTTTGGCTTGTTTGGGAAGCTGCCGGACAGGGCAGCATTTTGCTGCCCTGTCCGGCAACTTTTATAAAAAAAAAATAAAATAAAAAAAAAATATACATGTGTCAGAAACCGCAGGTCCCACCTGCGGTTTCTGATAAACACCAAACCCAGAAATAAGCTAAAAAACACACCAAAATCAGAAATATTTTTACAAAACACACCAATTATATCTTTGTCCCGAGTCCAATAATTCTAAAAAACTCGATTGGAATAGTTACTGGAAGCCTGCCGGTCACAACGCATCGAGAATTGGCTTCGTCGAAATCCGACAAATTTTTACGGATTTTCCTAGGGGTACCACTAGGGAAAATCACCAAAATCGAGAAATCGTAAAAAGTGGTGAAATTTTAGATCCGAGTCCAATAATTCAGGAAAACTCGATTGGAATAGCTACTGGAAACTTGCCAGTCACAACGCATCGAGAATTGGTTTCGTCGGAATCCGACGAATTTTTACGGATTTTCCTAGGGGTACCACTAGGGAAAGTCACAAAAATCGAGAAATCGTAAAAAGTGGTGAAATTTTGGATCCGAGTCCAATAATTCAGGAAAACTCGATTGGAATAGCTACTGGAAGCTTGCGGGTCACAACGTGTCGAGAATTGGTTTCGTCGGAATCCGACAAATTTTTACTGATTTCCCTAGGGGTACCACCAGGAAACATCACCAAAATCGAGAAATCGTAAAAAGTGGTGAAATTTTGGATTCGAGTCCAATAATTCAGGAAAACTCGATTGGAATAGCTACTGGAAGCTTGCCGGTCACAACGGATCGAGAATTGGGATCGTCAAAATTTTTACGGATTTGCCTAGGGGTACCATTAGGGAAAATCACTAAAAATCGAGAAATCGTAAAAAGTGGTGAAATTTCTGATCCGAGTCCAATAATTCAGGAAAACTCGATTGGAATAGCTACTGGAAACTTGCGGGTCACAACGTATCGAGAATTTGCTTCGTCGAAATCCGATAAATTTTTACTGATTTCCCTAGGGGTACCACCAGGAACAATCACCAAAATCGAGAAATCGTAAAAAGTGGTAAAATTTTGGATCCGAGTTCAATAATTCAGGAAAACTCAATTGGAATAGCTACTGGAATCATGCCGGTCACAACGCATCGAGAATTGGGTTCGTCGAAATTTTTACGGATTTTCCTAGGGGTACCATTAGGGAAAATCACCAAAATCTAGAAATAGGAAAAAGTGGTGAAATTTTGGATCCGAGTCCAATAATTCAAGAAAACTCGATTGGAATAGCTACTGGAAGCTTGCCGGTCAAAACGCATCGAGAATTGGCTTCGTCGAAATCCGACGAATTTTTACGGATTTCCCTAGGGGTACCACTAGGGAAAATCACCAAAATCGAGAAATCGTAAAAAGTGGTGAAATTTTGGATCCGCGTCCAATAATTTAGGAAAACTCGATTGGAATAGCTACTGGAAGCTTATTGGTCACAAAGCATCGAGAATTGGTTTCGTCAGAATCCGACGAATTTTGACGGATTTTCCTAGGGGTACCACTTGGGAAAATCACCAAAATCGAGAAATCGTAAAAAGTGGTGAAATTTAGGATCCGAGTCCAATAATTCAAAAAAACTCGATTGGAATAGCTACTGGAAGCTTGCCGGTCACAACGCATCGAGAATTGGATTCGTCGAAATTTTTACGGATTTTCCTAGGGGTACCACTAGGGAAAATCACCAAAATCGAGAAATCGTAAAAAGTGGTGAAATTTTGGATCCGAGTCCAATAATTCAGGAAAACTCGATTGGAATAGCTACTGGAAGCTTGCCGGTCACAACGCATCGAGAATTGGCTTCGTCGAAATCCGATGAATTTTTACGGATTTCCCTAGGGGTACCACTAGGGAAAATCACCAAAATCGAGAAATCGTAAAAAGTGGTGAAATTTTAGATCCGAGTCAAATAATTCAGGAAAACTCGATTGGAATAGCTGCTGGAAGCTTGCCGGTCACAACGCATCGAGAATTGGGTTCGTCGAAATTTTTACGGATTTCCCTAGGGGTACCACTAGGAAAAATTACCAAAATCGAAAAATAGTAAAAAGTGATGAAATTTTGGATCCCAGTCCAATAATTCAGGAAAACACAATTGGAATAGCTACTGGAAGCTTGCCAGTCACAACGCATCGAGAATTGGCTTCGTCGGAATCCGACGAATTTTTACAGATTTTCCTAGGGGTACCACTAGGAAAAATTACCAAAATCGAGAAATCGTAAAAAGTGGTGAAATTTTGGATCCGAGTCCAATAATTCAGGAAAACTGGATTGGAATAGCTACTGGAAGCTTGCGGGTCACAACGTATCGAGTATTGGCTTCGTCAAAATCCGACAAATTTTTACTGATTTCCCTAAGGGTACCACCAGGAAAAATCACCAAAATCGAGAAATCGTAAAAAGTGGTGAAATTTTTGATCCGAGTTCAATAATTCAGGAAAACTCGATTGGAATAGCTACTGAAAGCTTGCCGGTCACAACGCTTCGAGAATTGGGTTCGTCGAAATTTTTACGGATTTTCCTAGGGGTACCACTAGGGAAAATCACCAAAATCGAGAAATAGTAAAAAGTGGTGAAATTTTGGATCCGAGTCCAATAATTCAGGAAAACTCGATTGGAATAGCTACTGGAAGCTTGCCGGTCACAACGCATCGAGAATTGGCTTCGTCGAAATCCGACGAATTTTTACGGATTTCCCTAGGGGTACCACTAGGGAAAATCACCAAAATCGAGAAATCATAAAAAGTGGTGAAATTTTGGATCCGCGTCCAATAATTCAGGAAAACTCGATTGGAATAGCTACTGGAAGCTTGTTGGTCACAAAGTATCGGGAATTGGCTTCGTCGGAATCCGACGAATTTTTACGGATTTCCCTAGGGGTACCACTAGGGAAAATCACTAAAAATCGAGAAATCGTAAAAAGTGCTGAAATTTCTGATTCCAGTCCAATAATTCAGGAAAACTCGATTGGAATAGCTACTGGAAGCTTGCCGGTCACAACGCATCGAGAATTGGCTTCGTCGGAATCCGACGAATTTTTACGGATTTTCCTACGGGTACCACTAGGGAAAATCAACAAAATTGTAAAAATTGGTAAAATTTTGGATTCGAGTCCAATAATTCAGGAATACTCGATTGAAATAGCTACTGGAAGCTTGCCGATCACAACACATCGAGAATTGGCTTCGTCGGAACCCGACGAATTTTTACGGATTTCTCTAGGGAGTACCACTAGGAAAAATCACCAAAATCGAGAAATCGTAAAAAGTGGTGAAATTTTGGATCCTAGTCAAATAATTCAGGAAAACTCGATTGGAATAGCTGCTGGAAGTTTGCTGGTCACAACGCATCGAGAATTGGGTTCGTTGGAATTTTTACGGATTTCCCTAGCGGTACCATTAGGGAAAATAACCAAAATCGAGAAATCGTAAAAAATTGTGAAATTTTGGATCCGAGTCCAATAATTCATGAAAACTCGATTGAAATAGCTACTGGAAGCTTGCCGATGACAACGCATCGAGAATTGGTTTCGTCGGAATCCGACGAATTTTTACGGATTTCCCTAGGGTTACCACTAGGAAAAATCACAAAAATCGAGAAAGCGTAAATAGTGATGAAATTTTGGATCCGAGTCCAATAATTCAGGAAAACTCGATTGGAATAGCTACTGGAAGCTTGCCGATCACAACGCATCGAGAATTGGCTTCGTCAGAATTTTTACGGATTTCCCCAATGGTACCACTAGGGAAAATCAGCAAAATCGAGAAATCGTAAAAAGTGGTGAAATTTTGAATCCGAGTCCAATAATTAAGGAAAACTCAATTGGAATAGCTACTGGAAGCTTGCCGGTCACAACGCATCGAAAATTGTATTTGTCGGAATTTTTACGGATTTTCCTAGGGGTACCACTAGGGAAAATCACCAAAATCGAGAAATCGTAAAAAATGATGAAATTTTGGATCCGAGTCCAATAATTCAGGAAAACTCGATTTGCATAGCTACTGGAAGCTTTTCGGTCACAACGCATCGAGAATTGTCTTCGTCGGAATCCGACGAATTTTTACGGATTTCCCTAGGGTTACCACTAGGAAAAATAACCAAAATCGAGAAATCGTAAAATGTGCTGAAATTTTATATCAGAGTCCAATAATTCAGGAAAACTTGATTGGAATAGCTACTGGAAGCTTGCCGGTCACAACGCATCGAGAATTGGGTTCGTCGAAATTTTTACGGATTTCCTTAGGGATACCACTAGGAAAAATCACCAAAATCGAGAAATCGTAAAAAGTGGTGAAATTTTGGATCCGAGTCCAATAATTCATGAAAACTTGATTGGAATATCTATTGGAAGCTTGCCGGTCACAACGCATCGAGAATTGGCTTCGTCGAAATCCGACGAATTTTTACGGATTTTCCTATGGGTACCCCTAGGAAAAATCACCAAAATCGAGAAATCGTAAAAAGTGGTGAAATTTTGGATCCGAGTCCAATAATTCAGGAAAACTCGATTGGAATAGCTACTGTAAGCTTGACAGTCATAACGCATCGAGAATTGGTTTCGTCAGAATTTTTATGGATTTCTCCAGTGGTACCACTAGGAAAAATCAGCAAAATCGAGAAATCGTAAAAAGTGGTGAAATTTTGGATCCGAGTCCAATAATTAAGGAAAACTCAATTGGAATAGCTACTGGAAGCTTGTCGGTCACAACACATCGAGAATTGGATTCGACGGAATTTTTACGGATTTTCCTAGGGGTACCACTAGGGAAAATCACCAAAATCGAGAAATCGTAAAAAGTGGTGAAATTTTGGATCCGATTCCAATAATTAAGGAAAACTCGATTGGAATAGCTACTGGAAGCTTGCCGGTCACAACGCATTGAGAATTGACTTCGTCGGAATCCGACGAATTTTTACGGATTTCCCTAGGTGTACCACAATGGAAAATCACCAAAATCGAGAAATCGTAAAAAGCGGTGAAATTTTGGACCCGAGCCCAATAATTCAAGAAAACTCGATTGTAATAGCTAGTAGAAGCTTTCCGGTCACAACGCATCGAGAATTAGATTCGTCGAAATCCGACGAATTATTACGGATTTCCCTAGGGGTATCACTAGGGAAAATCACCAAAATCGAGAAATCGTAAAAAGTGGTGAAATTTTGGATCCGAGTCCAATAATTCAGGAAAACTCGATTGGAATAGCTACTGGAAGCTTGCCAGTCACAACGCATCGAGAATTGGTTTCGTCGGAATCCGACGAATTTTTACGGATTTTCCTAGGGGTACCACTAGGGAAAATCACCAAAATCGAGAAATAGTAAAAAGTAGTGAAATTTTGGATCCGAGTCCAATAATTCAGGAAAACTCGATTGGAATAGCTACTGGAAGCTTGCCGGTCACAACGCATCAAGAATTGGTTTCGTCCAAATTTTTACGGATTTCCCTAGGGGTACCACTAGGGAAAATCACCAAAATCGAGAAATCGTAAAAAGTTGTGAAATTTTTTATCCGAGTCCAATAATTCAGAAAAACTTGATTGGAATAGCTACTGGAAGCTTGCCGGTCACAACGCATCGAGAATTGGTTTCGTCGGAATTTTTACGGATTTTCCTAGGGGTAACACTAGGGAAAATCACTAAAATTGAGAAATCGTAAAAAGTTGTGAAATTTTGGATCTGAGTCCAATAATTCAGTAAAACTCGATTAGAATAGCTACTGGAAGCTTGCCGGTCACAACGCATCGAGAATTGGCTTCGTCGGAATTTTTACGGATTTTCCTAGGGGTACCACTAGGGAAAATCACCAAAATCGAGAAATCGTAAAAAGTGGTGAAATTTTGGATCCGAGTCGAATAATTCAGTAAAACTCGATTGGAATAGCTACTGGAAGCTTGCCAGTCATGACGCATCGAGAATTGGCTTCGTCGGAATTTTTACGGATTTCCCTAAGGGTACCATTAGGGAAAATCACCAAAATCGAGAAATCGTAAAAAGTGGTGAAATTTTGGATCTGAGTCCAATAATTCAGGAAAACTCGATTGGAATAGCTACTGGAAGCTTGCCGGTCTCAACGTATCGAGAATTGGTATCGTCGGAATCTAACGAATTTTTACGGATTTTCATAGGGGTACCACTAGGGAAAATCACCAAAATGGAGAAATCGTAAAAAGTTGTGAAATTTTGGATCCGAATCCAATAATTCAGGAAAACTCGATTGGAATAGCTACTGGAAGCTTGCCGGTCACAACGCATCGGGAATTGGCTCCGTCGGAATCCGACGAATTTTTACGGATTTCCCTAGGGGTACCACTAGGAAAAATGACCACAATCGAGAAATCGTAAAAAGTGGTGAAATTTTGGATCCGAGTTCAATAATTCGGGAAAACTCGATTGGAATAGCTACTGGAAGCTTGCCGGTCACAACGCATCGGGAATTGGCTCCGTCGGAATCCGACGAATTTTTACGGATTTCCCTAGGGGTACCACTAGGAAAAATGACCACAATCGAGAAATCGTAAAAAGTGGTGAAATTTTGGATCCGAGTTCAATAATTCGGGAAAACTCGATTGGAATAGCTACTGGAAGCTTGCCGGTCACAACGTATCGGGAATTGGATCCGTCGGAATCCGACGAATTTTTACGGATTTCCCTAGGGGTACTAGGGAAAATCACCAAAATCGAGAAATCGTAAAAAGTGGTGAAATTTTGGATCCGACTCCAATAATTCTGGAAAACTCGATTGGAATAGCTACTGGAAGCTTGCCGGTCACAACGCATCGGGAATTGGCTCCGTCGAAATTCGACGAATTTTTACGGATTTCCCTAGGGGTACCACTAGGGAAAATCACCAAAATCGAGAAATCATAAAAAGTGGTGAAATTTTGGATCCGAGTCCAATAATTCGGGAAAACTCGATTGGAATAGCTACTGGAAGCTTGCCGGTCAAAACGCATCGGGAATTGGCTCCGTCGGAATCCGACGAATTTTTACGGATTTCCCTAGGGGTACCACTAGGGAAAATCACCAAAATCGACAAATCGTAAAAACTGGTGAAATTTTGGATCCGAGTCGAATAATTCGGGAAAACTCGATTGGAATAGCTACTGGAAGCTTGCCGGTCACAGCGAATGTGGAATTGGCTCCGTCGGAATCCGACGAATTTTTACGGATTTTCCTAGGGGTGCCACTAGGGAAAATCACAAAAATCGAGAAATCGTAAAAAGTGGTGAAATTTTGGATCCGAGTCCAATAATTCGGGAAAACTCGATTGGAATAGCTACTGGAAGCTTGCCGGTCACAGCGCATCGGGAATTGGCTCCGTCGGAATCCGACGAATTTTTACGGATTTTCCTAGGGGTACCACTAGGGAAAATCACCAAAATCGAGAAATCGTAAAAAGTGGTGAAATTATGGATCCGAGTCCAATAATTCGAGAAAACTCGATTGGAATAGCTACTGGAAGCTTGCCGGTCAAAACGCATCGGGAATTGGCTCCGTCGAAATCCGACGAATTTTTACGGATTTTCCTAGGGGTACCACTAGGAAAAATCACCAAAATCAAGAAATCGTAAAAAGTGGTGAAATTTTTGATCCGAGTCGGGAAAACTAGATTGGAATAGCTACTGGAAGCTTGCCGGTCACAACGCATCGGGAATTGGCTCCGTCGGAATCCGACGAATTTTTACGGATTTCCCTAGGGGTACCACTAGGAAAAATGACCACAATCAAGAAATCGTAAAAAGTGGTGAAATTTTGGATCCGAGTCCAATAATTCGGGAAAACTCGATTGGAATAGCTACTGGAAGCTTGCCGGTCACAACGCATCGGGAATTGGCTCCGTCGGAATTCGACGAATTTTTACGGATTTCCCTTGGGGTACCACTAGGGAAAATCACCAAAATCGAGAAATCGTAAAAAGTGGTGAAATTTTGGATCCGACTCCAATAATTCTGGAAAACTCGATTGGAATAGCTACTGGAAGCTTGCCGGTCACAACGCATCGGGAATTGGCTCCGTCGGAATTCGACGAATTTTTACGGATTTCCCTAGGGGTACCACTAGGGAAAATCACCAAAATCGAGAAATCGTAAAAAGTGGTGAAATTTTGGATCCGAGTCCAATAATTCAGGAAAACTCGATTGAAATAGCTACTGAAAACTTGCCGGTCACAACGCATTGAGAATTGGCTTCATCGGAATTTTTACGGCTTTCCCTAGGGGTACCACTAAGGATAATCACCAAAATCGAGAAATCGTAAAAAGTGGTGAAATTTTGGATCCGAGTCCAATAATTCAGGAAAACTCGATTGGAATAGCTACTGGAAGCTTTCCGGTCATAATGCATTGAGAATTGGCTACATCGTAATTTTTACGGATTTTCCTATGGGTACCACTAGGGAAAATCACCAAAATCGAGAAATCGTAAAAAGTGGTGAAATTTTGGATCCGACTCCAATAATTCTGGAAAACTCGATTGGAATAGCTACTGGAAGCTTGCCGGTCACAACGCATCGGGAATTGGCTCCGTCGGAATTCGACGAATTTTTACGGATTTCCCTTGGGGTACCACTAGGGAAAATCACCAAAATCGAGAAATCGTAAAAAGTGGTGAAATTTTGGATCCGAGTCCAATAATTCAGGAAAACTCGATTGGAATAGCTACTGGAAGCTTGCCAGTCACAACGCATCGAGAATTGGTTTCGTCGGAATCCGACGAATTTTTACGGATTTCCCTAGGGGTACCACTAGGGAAAATCACCAAAATCGAGAAATAGTAAAAAGTAGTGAAATTTTGGATCCGAGTCCAATAATTCAGGAAAACTCGATTGGAATAGCTACTGGAAGCTTGCCGGTCAGAACGCATCAAGAATTGGTTTCGTCGAAATTTTTACGGATTTCCCTAGTGGTACCACTAGGGAAAATCACCAAAATCGAGAAATCGTAAAAAGTTGTGAAATTTTTTATCCGAGTCCAATAATTCAGAAAAACTTGATTGGAATAGCTACTGGAAGCTTGCCGGTCACAACGCATCGAGAATTGGTTTCGTCGGAATTTTTACGGATTTTCCTAGGGGTAACACTAGGGAAAATCACTAAAATTGAGAAATCGTAAAAAGTTGTGAAATTTTGGATCTGAGTCCAATAATTCAGTAAAACTCGATTAGAATAGCTACTGGAAGCTTGCCGGTCACAACGCATCGAGAATTGGCTTCGTCGGAATTTTTACGGATTTCCCTAGGGGTACCACTAGGGAAAATCACCAAAATCGAGAAATCGTAAAAAGTGGTGAAATTTTGGATCCGAGTCGAATAATTCAGTAAAACTCGATTGGAATAGCTACTGGAAGCTTGCCAGTCATGACGCATCGAGAATTGGCTTCGTCGGAATTTTTACGGATTTCCCTAAGGGTACCATTAGGGAAAATCACCAAAATCGAGAAATCGTAAAAAGTGGTGAAATTTTGGATCTGAGTCCAATAATTCAGGAAAACTCGATTGGAATAGCTACTGGAAGCTTGCCGGTCTCAACGTATCGAGAATTGGCATCGTCGGAATCTAACGAATTTTTACGGATTTTCATAGGGGTACCACTAGGGAAAATCACCAAAATGGAGAAATCGTAAAAAGTTGTGAAATTTTGGATCAGAATCCAATAATTCAGGAAAACTCGATTGGAATAGCTACTGGAAGCTTGCCGGTCACAACGCATCGAGAATTGGTTTCGTCGGAATTTTTACGGATTTCCCTAGTGGTACCACTAGGGAAAATCACCAAAATCGAGAAATCGTAAAAAGTGGTGAAATTTTGGATCAGAGTCCAATAATTCAGGAAAACTCGATTGGAATAGCTACTGGAAGCTTGCCGGTCACAACGCATCGAGAATTGGCTTCGTCGGAATTTTTACGGATTTCCCTAGGGGTACCACTAGGAAAAATCACAAAAATCGAGAAATTTTAAAAAGTGGTAAAATTTTGGATCCGAGTCCAATAATTCAGGAAAAATCGATTGGAATAGCTACTGGAAGCTTGTCGGTCACAACGTATCGATAATTGGCTTCGTCGGAATCCGACGAATTTATACGGATTTCCCTTGGAGTACCACTAGGGAAAATCAACAAAATCGAGAAATCGTAAAAAGTGGTGAAATTTTGGATCCGATACCAATAATTCAGGAAAACTCGATTGGAATAGCTACTGGAAGCTTGCCGGTCACAACGCATCAAGAATTGGCTTCGTCGAAATTTTTACGGATTTCCCTAGGGGTACCACTAGGGAAAATCAACAAAATCGAGAAATCGTAAAAAGTGGTGAATTTTTGGATCCGAGTCCAATAATTCAGAAAAACTGGATTGGAATAGCTACTGGAAGCTTGCCGGTCACAACGCATCGAGAATTGGTTTCGCTGGAATTTTTACAGATTTCCCTAGGGGTAACACTAGGGAAAATCACTAAAATGGAGAAATCGTAAAAAGTGATGAAATTTTGGATCCGAGTCCAATAATTCAGAAAAACTGGATTGGAATAGCTACTGGAAGCTTGCCGGTCACAACGCATCGAGAATTGGTTTCGCCGGAATTTTTACGGATTTCCCTAGGTGTAACACTAAGGAAAATCACTAAAATCGAGAAATCGTAAAAAGTGGTGAAATTTTGGATCCGAGTCCAATAATTCAGTAAAACTTGATTGGAATAGCTACTGGAAGCTTGCCGGTCACAACGCATCGAGAATTGGCTTCGTCGGAATTTTTACGGATTTCCCTAGGGGTACCACTAGGGAAAATCACCAAAATCGAGAAATCGTAAAAAGTGGTGAAATTTTGGATCCGAGTCCAATAATTCAGTAAAACTCGATTGGAATAGCTACTGGAAGCTTGCCAGTCACAACACATCGAGAATTGGCTTCGTCAGAATTTTTACGGATTTCCCTACTGGTACCACTAGGGAAAATCACCAAAATCAAGAAATCGTAAAAAGTGGTGAAATTTTGGATCTGAGTCCAATAATTCAGGAAAACTCGATTGAAATAGCTACTGGAAGCTTGCCGGTCTCAACGTATCGAGAATTGGCATCGTCGGAGTCTGACGAATTTTTACGGATTTCCCTAGGGGTACCACTAGGGAAAATCACCAAAATCGAGAAATCGTAAAAAGTGGTGAAATTTTTGATCCGAGTCCAATAATTCAGGAAAACTCGATTGGAATAGCTACTGGAAGCTTGCCGGTCACAACGCATCGAGAATTGGTTTCGTCGGAATTTTTACGGATTTCCCTAGGGGTACCACTAGGAAAAATAACCAAAATCGAGAAATCGTAAAAAGTGGTGAAATTTTTGATCCGAGTCCAATAATTCAGGAAAAGTCGATTGGAATAGCTACTGGAAGCTTGCCGGTCACAACGCATCGAGAATTGGCTTCGTCGGAATTTTTACGGATTTTCCTAGGGGTACCACTAGGAAAAATTACAAAAATTGATAAATCGTAAAAAGTGGTGAAATTTTGGATCCGAGTCCAATAATTCAGAAAAAATCGTTTAGAATAGCTACTGGAAGCTTGCCGGTCACAACGTATTGATAATTGTCTTCGTCGAAATCCGACGAATTTTTACGGATTTCCCTTGGGGTACCACTATGGAAAAAGAACAAAATTGAGAAATCATAAAAAATGGTGAAATTTTGGATCCGAGTCCAATAATTCAGGAAAACTCGATTGGAATAGCTACTGTAAGCTTGCCGGTCACAACGCATCGAGAATTGGTTTCGTCGAAATCCGACGAATTTTTACGGATTTTCCTAGGGGGTACCACTAGGGAAAATCACAAAAATCGAGAAATCGTAAAAAGTGGTGAAATTTTTGATCCGAGTCCAATAATTCAGGAAAACTCGATTGGAATAGCTACTGAAAGCTTGCCGGTCACAACGCATTGAGAATTGGCTTCGTCGAAATCCGACGAATTTTTACGGATTTCCCGTGCGGTACCACTAGGAAAAATCAACAAAATCGAAAAATCGTAAAAAGTGGTGAAATTTTGGATCCGAGTCCAATAATTCAGGAAAACTCGATTGGAATAACTACTGGAAGCTTGCCGGTCACAACGCATCGAGAATTGGCTTCGTCGGAATTTTTACGGATTTCCCTAGGGGTACCACTAGGGAAAATCACCAAAATCGAGAAATCCTAAAAAGTGTTGAAATTTTGGATCCGAGTCCAATAATTCAGGAAAACTCGATTGGAATAGCTACTGGAAGCTTGCCGGTCACAACGTATCGAGAATTGACATCGTCGGAATCCGATGAATTTTTACGGATTTCCCTAGGGGTAGTGCTAGTGAAAATCACCAAAATCGAGAAATCGTAAAAAGTGGTGAAATTTTTGATCCGAGTCCAATAATTCAGGAAAAATCGATTGGAATAGCTACTGGAAGCTTGCCGGTCACAACGCATCGAGAATTGGATTCGTCGGAATCCGACGAATTTTTACCGATTTTCCTAGCGGTACAGCTAGGGAAAATCACCAAAATCAAGAAATCGTAAAAAGTGGTGAAATTTTTAATCCGAGACCAATAATTCAGGAAAACTCGATTGGAATAGCTACTGGAATCTTTCCGGTCGCAACGCATTGATAATTGGCTTCGTCGGAATTTTTACGGCTTTCCCAAGGGGTACCACTAGGGAAAATCACCAAAATCGAGAAATCGTAAAAAGTGGTGAAATTTTGGATCCGAGTCCAATAATTCAGGAAAACTCGATTGAAATAGCTACTGGAAACTTGCCGGTCACAACGCATTGAGAATTGGCTTCATCGGAATTTTTACGGCTTTCCCTAGGGGTACCACTAAGGATAATCACCAAAATCGAGAAATCGTAAAAAGTGGTGAAATTTTGGATCCGAGTCCAATAATTCAAGAAAACTCGATTGGAATAGCTACTGGAAGCTTTCCGGTCATAATGCATTGAGAATTGGCTTCATCGTAATTTTTACGGATTTTCCTATGGGTACCACTAGGGAAAATCACCAAAATCGAGAAATCGTAAAAAGTGTTGAAATTTTTGATCCGAGTCCAATAATTAAGGAAAACTCGATTGGAATAGCTACTGGAAGCTTGCCGGTCACAACGTATCGAGAATTGGCATCGTCGGAATCCGACGAATTTTTACGGATTTCCCTAGGGGTACCGCTAGGAAAAATCACCAAAATCGAGAAATCTTAAAAAGTGGTGAAATTTTTGATCCGAGTCCAATAATTCAGGAAAACTCTATTGGAATAGCTACTTGAAGCTTACCGGTCCCAACGCATCGAGAATTGGATTCTTCGGAATCCGATGAATTTTTACGGATTTCCCTAAGGGTACCACTAGGAAAAATCACCAAAATCGAAAAATCGTAAAAAGTGGTGAAATTTTTGATCCGAGTCCAATAATTCAGGAAAACTGGATTGGAATAGCTACTGGAAGCTTGCCGGTCACAACGCATGGAGAATTGGCTTCGTCGGAATTTTTACGGATTTCCGTAGGGGTACCACTAGGGAAAATCACCAAAATCGAGAAATCGTAAAAAGTGTTGAAATTTTGGATCCGAGTCCAATAATTCAGGAAAACTCGATTGCAATAGCTATTTGAAACTTGCCGGTCACAACGTATCGAGAATTGGCATCGTCGGAATCCGACGAATTTTTACGGATTTCCCTAGGGGTACCGCTAGGGAAAATCACCAAAATCGAGAAATCGTAAAAAAAGGATAAATTTTGGATCCGAGTCCAATAATTCAGGAAAACTGGATTGGAATAGCTACTGGAAGCTTGCGGTCACAACGTATAGAGAATTGGCTTCGTCGGAATTTTTACGGATTTTCCTAGGGGTACCACTAAGGAAAATCACCAAAATCGAGAAATCGTAAAAAGTGGTGAAATTTTTGATCCGAGTCCAATAATTCAGGAAAACTCGATTGGAATAGCTACTGGAAGCTTGCCGGTCACAACGCATCGAGAATTGGATTCGTCGAAATCCGACGAATTTTTACGGATTTCCGTAGGGGTACCACTAGGAAAAATCACCAAAATCGAGAAATCGTAAAAAGTGGTGAAATTTTGGATCCGAGTCCAATAATTCAGGAAAACTCAATTGGAATATCTACTGGAAGCTTGCCGGTCACAACGCATCGAGAATTGGATTCGTTGGAATCCGACGAATTTTTACGGATTTCCCTAGGGGTACCACTAGAAAAAATCACCAAAATAAAAAAATCGTAAAAAGTGGTAAAATTTTTGATCCGAGTCCAATAATTCAGAAAAACTGGATTGGAATAGCTACTGAAAACTTGCCGGTCACAACGCATCGAGAATTGGCTTCGTCGGAATTTTTACGGATTTTCCTAGGGGTACCACTAAGAAAAATCACCAAAATCGAGAAATCGTAAAAAGTGGTGAAATTTTGGATCCGAGTCCAATTATTCAGGAAAACTTGATTGGAATAGCTACTGGAAGCTTTCCGGTCACAACGCATTGAGAATTGGATTCATCGTAATTTTTACGGATTTTCCTATGGGTACCACTAGGAAAAATCACCAAAATCGAGAAATCGTAAAAAGTGGTGAAATTTTTGATCCGAGTCCAATAATTCAGGAAAACTCGATTGAAATAGCTACTGGAAGCTTTCCGATCACAACGCATCGAGAATTGGCTCCGTCGGAATCCGACGAATTATTACGGATTTCCCTAGGGTACCACTAGGGAAAATCACCAAAATCGAGAAATCGTAAAAAGTGGTGAAATTTTGGATCCAAGTCCAATAATTCGGGAAAACTCGATTGGAATAACTACTGGAAGCTTGCCGGTCAAAACGCATCGGGAATTGGCTCCGTCGAAATCCGACGAATTTTTACGGATTTTCCTAGGGGGTACCACAAGGGAAAATCACCAAAATCAAGAAATCGTAAAAAGTGGTGAAATTTTGGATCCGAGTCGGGAAAACTCGATTGGAATAGCTACTGGAAGCTTGCCGGTCACAATGCATCGGGAATTGGCTCCGTCGGAATCCGATGAATTTTTACGGATTTCCCTAGGGGTACCACTAGGGAAAATCACCAAAATCGAGAAATCGTAAAAAGTAGTGAAATTTTGGATCCGAGTCCAATAATTCGGGAAAACTCGATTGGAATAGCTACTGGAAGCTTGCCGGTCACAACGCATCGGGAATTGGCTCCGTCGGAATCCGACGAATTTTTACGGATTTCCCTAGGGGTACCACTAGGGAAAATCACCAAAATCGAGAAATCGTAAAAAGTGTTGAAATTTTGGATCCGATTCGGGAAAACTCTATTGGAATAGCTACTGGAAGCTTGCCGGTCACAACGCATCGGGAATTGGCTCCGTCGGAATCCGATGAATTTTTACGGATTTCCCTAGGGGTACCACTCGAAAAAATCACCAAAATCGAGAAATCGTAAAAAGTGGTGAAATTTTGGATCCGAGTCGGGAAAACTCGATTGGAATAGCTACTGGAAGCTTGCCGGTCACAACGCATCGGGAATTGGCTCCGTCGGAATCCGACGAATTTTTACGGATTTCCCTAGGGGTACCACTAGGAAAAATCACCAAAATCGAGAAATCGTAAAAAGTGGTGAAATTATGGATCCGAGTCCAATAATTCGGGAAAACTCGATTGGAATAGCTACTGGAAGCTTGCCGGTCAAAACGCATCGGGAATTGGCTCCGTCGGAATCCGACGAATTTTTACGGATTTCCCTAGGGGTACCACTAGGGAAAATCACCAAAATCGAGAAATCGTAAAAAGTGTTGAAATTTTGGATCCGATTCGGGAAAACTCTATTGGAATAGCTACTGGAAGCTTGCCGGTCACAACGCATCGGGAATTGGCTCCGTCGGAATCCGATGAATTTTTACGGATTTCCCTAGGGGTACCACTCGAAAAAATCACCAAAATCGAGAAATCGTAAAAAGTGGTGAAATTTTGGATCCGAGTCGGGAAAACTCGATTGGAATAGCTACTGGAAGCTTGCCGGTCACAACGCATCGGGAATTGGCTCCGTCGGAATCCGACGAATTTTTACGGATTTCCCTAGGGGTACTAGGGAAAATCACCAAAATCGAGAAATCGTAAAAAGTGGTGAAATTTTGGATCCGACTCCAATAATTCTGGAAAACTCGATTGGAATAGCTACTGGAAGCTTGCCGGTCACAACGCATCGGGAATTGGCTCCGTCGGAATCCGATGAATTTTTACGGATTTCCCTAGGGGTACCACTAGGGAAAATCACCAAAATCGAGAAATCGTAAAAAGTGGTGAAATTTTGGATCCGAGTCCAATAATTCGGGAAAACTCGATTGGAATAGCTACTGGAAGCTTGCCGGTCACAGCGCATCGGGAATTGGCTCCGTCGGAATCCGACGAATTTTTACGGATTTTCCTAGGGGTACCACTAGGGAAAATCACCAAAATCGAGAAATCGTAAAAAGTGGTGAAATTATGGATCCGAGTCCAATAATTCGGGAAAACTCGATTGGAATAGCTACTGGAAGCTTGCCGGTCAAAACGCATCGGGAATTGGCTCCGTCGAAATCCGACGAATTTTTACGGATTTTCCTAGGGGTACCACTAGGAAAAATCACCAAAATCAAGAAATCGTAAAAAGTGGTGAAATTTTGGATCCGAGTCGGGAAAACTAGATTGGAATAGCTACTGGAAGCTTGCCGGTCACAACGCATCGGGAATTGGCTCCGTCGGAATCCGACGAATTTTTACGAATTTTCCTAGGGGTACCACTAGGAAAAATGACCACAATCAAGAAATCGTAAAAAGTGGTGAAATTTTGGATCCGAGTCCAATAATTCGGGAAAACTCGATTGGAATAGCTACTGGAAGCTTGCCGGTCACAACGCATCGGGAATTGGCTCCGTCGGAATTCGACGAATTTTTACGGATTTCCCTTGGGGTACCACTAGGGAAAATCACCAAAATCGAGAAATCGTAAAAAGTGGTGAAATTTTGGATCCGACTCCAATAATTCTGGAAAACTCGATTGGAATAGCTACTGGAAGCTTGCCGGTCACAACGCATCGGGAATTGGCTCCGTCGGAATTCGACGAATTTTTACGGATTTCCCTAGGGGTACCACTAGGGAAGATCACCAAAATCGAGAAATCGTAAAAAGTGGTGAAATTTTGGATCCGAGTCCAATAATTCAGGAAAACTCGATTGAAATAGCTACTGAAAACTTGCCGGTCACAACGCATTGAGAATTGGCTTCATCGGAATTTTTACGGCTTTCCCTAGGGGTACCACTAAGGATAATCACCAAAATCGAGAAATCGTAAAAAGTGGTGAAATTTTGGATCCGAGTCCAATAATTCAGAAAAACTCGATTGGAATAGCTACTAGAAGCTTTCCGGTCATAATGCATTGAGAATTGGCTACATCGTAATTTTTACGGATTTTCCTATGGGTACCACTAGGGAAAATCACCAAAATCGAGAAATCGTAAAAAGTGTTGAAATTTTTGATCCGAGTCCAATAATTCAGGAAAACTCGATTGGAATAGCTACTGGAAGCTTGCCGGTCACAACGTATCGAGAATTGGCATCGTCGGAATCCGACGAATTTTTACGGATTTCCCTAGGGGTACCGCTAGGAAAAATCACCAAAATCGAGAAATCTTAAAAAGTGGTGAAATTTTTGATCCGAGTCCAATAATTCAGGAAAACTGGATTGGAATACCTACTGGAAGCTTGCCGGTCACAACGCATGGAGAATTGGCTTCGTCGGAATTTTTACGGATTTCCCTAGGGGTACCACTAGGGAAAATCACCAAAATCGAGAAATCGTAAAAAGTGTTGAAATTTTGGATCCGAGTCCAATAATTCAGGAAAACTCGATTGCAATAGCTATTTGAAACTTGCCGGTCACAACGTATCGAGAATTGGCATCGTCGGAATCCGACGAATTTTTATGGATTTCCCTAGGGGTACCGCTAGGAAAAATCACCAAAATCGAGAAATCGTAAAAAAAGGATAAATTTTGGATCCGAGTCCAATAATTCAGGAAAACTGGATTGGAATAGCTACTGGAAGCTTGCGGTCACAACGTATAGAGAATTTGCTTCGTCGGAATTTTTACGAATTTTTCTAGGGGTACCACTAAGAAAAATCACCAAAATCGAGAAATCGTAAAAAGTGGTGAAATTTTTGATCCGAGTCCAATAATTCAGGAAAACTCGATTGGAATAGCTACTGGAAGCTTGCCGGTCACAACGCATCGAGAATTGGATTCGTCAAAATCCGACGAATTTTTACGGATTTCCGTAGGGGTACCACTAGGAAAAATCACCAAAATCGAGAAATCGTAAAAAGTGGTGAAATTTTGGATCCGAGTCCAATAATTCAGGAAAACTCGATTGGAATATCTACTGGAAACTTGCCGGTCACAACGCATCGAGAATTGGATTCGTTGGAATCCGACGAATTTTTACGGATTTCCCTAGGGGTACCACTAGGAAAAATCACCAAAATCAAAAAATCGTAAAAAGTGGTAAAATTTTTGATCCGAGTCCAATAATTCAGGAAAACTGGATTGGAATAGCTACTGAAAACTTGCTGGTCACAACGCATCGAGAATTGGCTTCGTCGGAATTTTTACGGATTTTCCTAGGGGTACCACTAAGAAAAATCACCAAAATCGAGAAATCGTAAAAAGTGGTGAAATTTTGGATCCGAGTCCAATTATTCAGGAAAACTTGATTGGAATAGCTACTGGAAGCTTTCCGGTCACAACGCATTGAGAATTGGCTTCATCGTAATTTTTACGGATTTTCCTAGGGGTACCACTAGGGAAAATCACCAAAATCGAGAAATCGTAAAAAGTGGTGAAATTTTTGATCCGAGTCCAATAATTCAGGAAAACTCGATTGAAATAGCTACTGGAAGCTTACCGGTCACAACGCATCGAGAATTGGCTCCGTCGGAATCCGATGAATTATTACGGATTTCCCTAGGGTACCACTAGGGAAAATCACGAAAATCGAGAAATCGTAAAAAGTGGTGAAATTTTGGATCCGAGTCCAATAATTCGGGAAAACTCGATTGGAATAGCTACTGGAAGCTTGCCGGTCAAAACGCATCGGTAATTGGCTCCGTCGGAATCCGACGAATTTTTACGGATTTTCCTAGGGGGTACCACTAGGGAAAATCACCAAAATCAAGAAATCGTAAAAAGTGGTGAAATTTTGGATCCGAGTCGGGAAAACTCGATTGGAATAGCTACTGGAAGCTTGCCGGTCACAACGCATCGGGAATTGGCTCCGTCGGAATCCGATGAATTTTTACGGATTTCCCTAGGGGTACCACTAGGAAAAATCACCAAAATCGAGAAATCGTAAAAAGTGGTGAAATTTTGGATCCGAGTCCAATAATTCGGGAAAACTCGATTGGAATAGCTACTGGAAGCTTGCCGGTCACAACGCATCGTGAATTGGCTCCGTCGGAATCCGACGAATTTTTACTGATTTCCCTAGGGGTACCACTAGGGAAAATCACCAAAATCAAGAAATCGTAAAAAGTGGTGAAATTTTGGATCCGAGTCGGGAAAACTAGATTGGAATAGCTACTGGAAGCTTGCCGGTCAAAACGCATCGGGAATTGGCTCCGTCGGAATCCGACGAATTTTTACGGATTTCCCTAGGGGTACCACTAGGAAAAATGACCACAATCGAGAAATCGTAAAAAGTGGTGAAATTTTGGATCCGAGTCCAATAATTCGGGAAAACTCGATTGGAATAGCTACTGGAAGCTTGCCGGTCACAACGCATCGGGAATTGGCTCCGTCGGAATCCGACGAATTTTTACGGATTTCCCTAGGGGTACCACTAGGGAAAATCACCAAAATCGAGAAATCGTAAAAAGTGGTGAAATTTTGGATCCGACTCCAATAATTCTGGAAAACTCGATTGGAATAGCTACTGGAAGCTTGCCGGTCACAACGCATCGGGAATTGGCTCCGTCGGAATTCGACGAATTTTTACGGATTTCCCTAGGGGTACCACTAGGGAAAATCACCAAAATCGAGAAATCGTAAAAAGTGGTGAAATTTTGGATCCGAGTCCAATAATTCGGGAAAACTCGATTGGAATAGCTACTGGAAGCTTGCCGGTCACAGCGCATCGGGAATTGGCTCCGTCGGAATCCGACGAATTTTTACGGATTTCCCTAGGGGTACCACTAGGGAAAATCACCAAAATCGACAAATCGTAAAAAGTGGTGAAATTTTTGATCCGAGTCGAATAATTCGGGAAAACTCGATTGGAATAGCTACTGGAAGCTTGCCGGTCACAGCGCATTGGGAATTTGCTCCGTCGAAATCCGACGAATTTTTACGGATTTTCCTAGGGGTACCACGAGGGAAAATCACCAAAATCGAGAAATCGTAAAAAGTGGTGAAATTTTGGATCCGAGTCCAATAATTCGCGAAAACTCGATTGGAATAGCTACTGGAAGCTTGCCGGTCACAGCGCATCGGGAATTGGCTCCGTCGGAATCCGACGAATTTTTACGGATTTTCCTAGGGGTACCACTAGGGAAAATCACCAAAATCGAGAAATCGTAAAAAGTGGTGAAATTATGGATCCGAGTCCAATAATTCGGGAAAACTCGATTGGAATAGCCACTGGAAGCTTGCCGGTCACAACGCATCGGGAATTGGCTCCGTCGGAATCCGACGAATTTTTACGCATTTCCCTAGGGGTACCACTAGGGAAAATCACCAAAATCGAGAAATCGTAAAAAGTGTTGAAATTTTGGATCCGATTCGGGAAAACTCTATTGGAATAGCTACTGGAAGCTTGCCGGTCACAACGCATCGGGAATTGGCTCCGTCGGAATCCGATGAATTTTTATGGATTTCCCTAGGGGTACCACTCGGAAAAATCACCAAAATCGAGAAATCGTAAAAAGTGGTGAAATTTTGGATCCGAGTCGGGAAAACTCGATTGGAATAGCTACTGGAAGCTTGCCGGTCACAACGCATCGGGAATTGGCTCATTCGGAATCCGACGAATTTTTACGAATTTCCCTAGGGGTACCACTAGGAAAAATCACCAAAATCGAGAAATCGTAAAAAGTGGTGAAATTATGGATCCGAGTCCAATAATTCGGGAAAACTCGATTGGAATAGCCACTGGAAGCTTGCCGGTCAAAACGCATTGGGAATTGGCTCCGTCGAAATCCGACGAATTTTTACGGATTTTCCTAGGGGTACCACTAGGGAAAATCACCAAAATCAAGAAATCGTAAAAAGTGGCGAAATTTTGGATCCGAGTCAGGAAAACTCGATTGGAATAGCTACTGGAAGCTTGCCGGTCACAACGCATCGGGAATTGGCTCCGTCCGAATCCGACGAATTTTTACGGATTTCCCTAGGGGTACCACTAGGGAAAATCACCAAAATCGAGAAATCGTAAAAAGTGGTGAAATTTTTGATCCGAGTCCAATAATTCGGGAAAACTCGATTGGAATAGCTACTGGAAGCTTGCCGGTCACAACGCATCGGGAATTGGCTCCGTCGGAATCCGACGAATTTTTACGGATTTCCCTAGGGGTACCACTAGGAAAAATGACCACAATCGAGAAATCGTAAAAAGTGGTGAAATTTTGGATCCGAGTTCAATAATTCGGGAAAACTCGATTGGAATAGCTACTGGAAGCTTGCCGGTCACAACGCATCGGGAATTGGCTCCGTCGGAATCCGACGAATTTTTACGGATTTCCCTAGGGGTACTAGGGAAAATCACCAAAATCGAGAAATCGTAAAAAGTGGTGAAATTTTGGATCCGACTCCAATAATTCTGGAAAACTCGATTGGAATAGCTACTGGAAGCTTGCCGGTCACAACGCATCGGGAATTGGCTCCGTCGGAATTCGACGAATTTTTACGGATTTCCCTAGGGGTACCACTAGGGAAAATCACCAAAATCGAGAAATCGTAAAAAGTGGTAAAATTTTGGATCCGAGTCCAATAATTCGGAAAAACTCGATTGGAATAGCTACTGGAAGCTTGCCGGTCACAGCGCATCGGGAATTGGCTCCGTCGGAATCCGACGAATTTTTACGGATTTCCCTAGGGTACCACTAGGGAAAATCACCAAAATCGACAAATCGTAAAAAGTGGTGAAATTTTGGATCCGAGTCGAATAATTCGGGAAAACTCGATTGGAATAGCTACTGGAAGCTTGCCGGTCACAGCGCATTGGGAATTGGCTCCGTCGAAATCCGACGAATTTTTACGGATTTTCCTAGGGGTACCACTAGGGAAAATCACCAAAATCGAGAAATCGTAAAAAGTGGTGAAATTTTGGATCCGAGTCCAATAATTCGCGAAAACTCGATTGGAATAGCTACTGGAAGCTTGCCGGTCACAGCGCATCGGGAATTGGCTCCGTCGGAATCCGACTAATTTTTACGGATTTTCCTAGGGGTACCACTAGGAAAAATCACCAAAATCGAGAAATCGTAAAAAGTGGTGAAATTATGGATCCGAGTCCAATAATTCGGGAAAACTCGATTGGAATAGCTACTGGAAGCTTGCCGGTCAAAACGCATTGGGAATTGGCTCCGTCGAAATCCGACGAATTTTTACGGATTTTCCTAGGGGTACCACTAGGAAAAATCACCAAAATCAAGAAATCGTAAAAAGTGGTGAAATTTTGGATCCGAGTTGGGAAAACTCGATTGGAATAGCTACTGGAAGCTTGCCGGTCACAACGCATCGGGAATTGGCTCCGTCCGAATCCGACGAATTTTTACGGATTTCCCTAGGGGTACCACTAGGGAAAATCACCAAAATCGAGAAATCGTAAAAAGTGGTGAAATTTTGGATCCGAGTCCAATAATTCGGGAAAACTCGATTGGAATAGCTACTGGAAGCTTGCCGGTCACAACCCATCGGGAATTGGCTCCGTCGGAATCCGACGAATTTTTACGGATTTCCCTAGGGGTACCACTAGGAAAAATGACCACAATCGAGAAATCGTAAAAAGTGGTGAAATTTTGGATCCGAGTTCAATAATTCGGGAAAACTCGATTGGAATAGCTACTGGAAGCTTGCCGGTCACAACGCATCGGGAATTGGCTCCGTCGGAATCCGACGAATTTTTACGGATTTCCCTAGGGGTACTAGGGAAAATCACCAAAATCGAGAAATCGTAAAAAGTGGTGAAATTTTGGATCCGACTCCAATAATTCTGGAAAACTCAATTGGAATAGCTACTGGAAGCTTGCCGGTCACAACGCATCGGGAATTGGCTCCGTCGGAATTCGACGAATTTTTACGGATTTCCCTAGGGGTACCACTAGGGAAAATCACCAAAATCGAGAAATCGTAAAAAGTGGTGAAATTTTGGATCCGAGTCCAATAATTCGGAAAAACTCGATTGGAATAGCTACTGGAAGCTTGCCGGTCACAGCGCATCGGGAATTGGCTCCGTCGGAATCCGACGAATTTTTACGGATTTCCCTAGGGGTACCACTAGGGAAAATCACCAAAATCGACAAATCGTAAAAAGTGGTGAAATTTTGGATCCGAGTCGAATAATTCGGGAAAACTCGATTGGAATAGCTACTGGAAGCTTGCCGGTCACAGCGCATTGGGAATTGGCTCCGTCGAAATCCGACGAATTTTTACGAATTTTCCTAGGGGTACCACTAGGGAAAATCACCAAAATCGAGAAATCGTAAAAAGTGGTGAAATTTTGGATCCGAGTCCAATAATTCGCGAAAACTCGATTGGAATAGCTACTGGAAGCTTGCCGGTCACAGCGCATCGGGAATTGGCTCCGTCGGAATCCGACGAATTTTTACGGATTTTCCTAGGGGTACCACTAGGGAAAATCACCAAAATCGAGAAATCGTAAAAAGTGGTGAAATTATGGATCCGAGTCCAATAATTCGGGAAAACTCGATTGGAATAGCTACTGGAAGCTTGCCGGTCAAAACGCATCGGGAATTGGCTCCGTCAAAATCCGACGAATTTTTACGGATTTTCCTAGGGGTACCACTAGGGAAAATCACCAAAATCAAGAAATCGTAAAAAGTGGTGAAATTTTGGATCCGAGTCGGGAAAACTAGATTGGAATAGCTACTGGAAGCTTGCCGGTCACAACGCATCGGGAATTGGCTCCGTCGGAATCCGATGAATTTTTACGGATTTCCCTAGGGGTACCTCTAGGGAAAATCACCAAAATCGAGAAATCGTAAAAAGTGGTGAAATTTTGGATCCGACTCCAATAATTCTGGAAAACTCGATTGGAATAGCTACTGGAAGCTTTCCGGTCACAACGCATCGGGAATTGGCTCCGTCGGAATTCGACGAATTTTTACGGATTTCCCTAGGGGTACCACTAGGGAAAATCACCAAAATCGAGAAATCGTAAAAAGTGGTGAAATTTTTGATCCGAGTCCAATAATTCGGAAAAACTCGATTGGAATAGCTACTGGAAGCTTGCCGGTCACAGCGCATCGGGAATTGGCTCCGTCGGAATCCGACGAATTTTTACGGATTTCCCTAGGGGTACCACTAGGGAAAATCACCAAAATCGACAAATCGTAAAAAGTGGTGAAATTTTGGATCCGAGTCGAATAATTCGGAAAAACTCGATTGGAATAGCTACTGGAAGCTTGCCGGTCACAGCGCATTGGGAATTGGCTCCGTCGAAATCCGACGAATTTTTACGGATTTTCCTAGGGGTACCACTAGGGAAAATCACCAAAATCGAGAAATCGTAAAAAGTTGTGAAATTTTGGATCCGAGTCCAACAATTCGCGAAAACTCGATTGGAATAGCTACTGGAAGCTTGCCGGTCACAGCGCATCGGGAATTGGCTCCGTCGGAATCCGACGAATTTTTACGGATTTTCCTATGGGTACCACTAGGGAAAATCACCAAAATCGAGAAATCGTAAAAAGTGGTGAAATTATGGATCCGAGTCCAATAATTCGGGAAAACTCGATTGGAATAGCTACTGGAAGCTTGCCGGTCAAAACGCATCGGGAATTGGCTCCGTCAAAATCCGACGAATTTTTACGGATTTTCCTAGGGGTACCACTAGGGAAAATCACCAAAATCAAGAAATCGTAAAAAGTGGTGAAATTTTGGATCCGAGTCGGGAAAACTAGATTGGAATAGCTACTGGAAGCTTGCCGGTCACAACGCATCGGGAATTGGCTCCGTCGGAATCCGACGAATTTTTACGGATTTCCCTAGGGGTACCACTAGGAAAAATGACCACAATCGAGAAATTGTAAAAAGTGGTGAAATTTTGGATCCGAGTCCAATAATTCGGGAAAACTCGATTGGAATAGCTACTGGAAGCTTGCCGGTCACAACGCATCGGGAATTGGCTCCGTCGGAATCCGACGAATTTTTACGGATTTTCCTAGGGGTACCACTAGGGAAAATCACCAAAATCGAGAAATCGTAAAAAGTGGTGAAATTTTGGATCCGACTCCAATAATTCTGGAAAACTCGATTGGAATAGCTACTGGAAGCTTGCCGGTCACAACGCATCGGGAATTGGCTCCGTCGGAATTCGACGAATTTTTACGGATTTCCCGAGGGGTACCACTAGGGAAAATCACCAAAATCGAGAAATCGTAAAAAGTGGTGAAATTTTGGATCCGAGTTCAATAATTCGGGAAAACTCGATTGGAATAGCTACTGGAAGCTTGCCGGTCACAACGCATCGGGAATTGGCTCCGTCGGAATCCGACGAATTTTTACGGATTTCCCTAGGGGTACTAGGAAAAATAACCAAAATCGAGAAATCGTAAAAAGTGGTGAAATTTTGGATCCGACTCCAATAATTCTGGAAAACTCGATTGGAATAGCTACTGGAAGCTTGCCGGTCACAACGCATCGGGAATTGGCTCCGTCGGAATTCGACGAATTTTTACGGATTTCCCTAGGGGTACCACTAGGGAAAATCACCAAAATCGAGAAATCGTAAAAAGTGGTGAAATTTTGGATCCGAGTCCAATAATTCGGAAAAACTCGATTGGAATAGCTACTGGAAGCTTGCCGGTCACAGCGCATCGGGAATTGGCTCCGTCGGAATCCGACGAATTTTTACGGATTTCCCTAGGGGTACCACTAGGGAAAATCACCAAAATCGACAAATCGTAAAAAGTGGTGAAATTTTGGATCTGAGTCGAATAATTCGGGAAAACTCGATTGGAATAGCTACTGGAAGCTTGCCGGTCACAGCGCATTGGGAATTGGCTCCGTCGAAATCCGACAAATTTTTACGGATTTTCCTAGGGGGTACCACTAGGGAAAATCACCAAAATCGAGAAATCGTAAAAAGTGGTGAAATTTTGGATCCGAGTCCAATAATTCGTGAAAACTCGATTGGAATAGCTACTGGAAGCTTGCCGGTCACAACGCATCGGGAATTGGCTCCGTCGGAATCCGACGAATTTTTACGGATTTTCCTAGGGGTACCACTAGGGAAAATCACCAAAATCGAGAAATCGTAAAAAGTGGTGAAATTATGGATCCGAGTCCAATAATTCGGGAAAACTCGATTGGAATAGCTACTGGAAGCTTGCCGGTCAAAACGCATCGGGAATTGGCTCCGTCAAAATCCGACGAATTTTTACGGATTTTCCTAGGGGTACCACTAGGGAAAATCACCAAAATCAAGAAATCGTAAAAAGTGGTGAAATTTTGGATCCGAGTCGGGAAAACTAGATTGGAATAGCTACTGGAAGCTTGCCGGTCACAACGCATCGGGAATTGGCTCCGTCGGAATCCGACGAATTTTTACGGATTTCCCTAGGGGTACCACTAGGAAAAATGACCACAATCGAGAAATCGTAAAAAGTGGTGAAATTTTGGATCCGAGTCCAATAATTCGGGAAAACTCGATTGGAATAGCTACTGGAAGCTTGCCGGTCACAACGCATCGGGAATTGGCTCCGTCGGAATCCGACGAATTTTTACGGATTTCCCTAGGGGTACCACTAGGGAAAATCACCAAAATCGAGAAATCGTAAAAAGTTGTGAAATTTTGGATCCGAGTCCAATAATTCGGGAAAACTCGATTGGAATAGCTACTGGAAGCTTGCAGGTCACAGCGCAGCGGGAATTGGCTCCGTCGGAATCCGATGAATTTTTACGGATTTCCCTATGGGTACCACTAGGGAAAATCACCAAAATCGAGAAATCGTAAAAGTTGGTGAAATTTTGGATCCGAGTCCAATAATTCGGGAAAACTCGATTGGAATAGCTACTGGAAGCTTTCCGGTCAAAACGCATCGATAATTGGCTCCGTCGAAATCCGACGAATTTTTACGGATTTCCCTAGGGGTACCACTAGGGAAAATCACCAAAATCGAGAAATCGTAAAAGGTGGTGAAATTTTGGATCCGAGTCCAATAATTCGGGAAAGCTCGATTGGAATAGCTACTGGAAGCTTGCCGGTCACAACGCATCGAGAATTGGCTCCGTCGGAATCCGACGAATTTTTACGGATTTCCCTAGGGTAACCACAAGGGAAAATCACCAAAATCGAGAAATCGTAAAAAGTGGTGAAATTTTGGATCCGAGTCCAATAATTCGGGAAAACTCGATTGGAATAGCTACTGGAAGCTTGCCGGTCACATCGCATCGAGAATTGGCTCCGTCGGAATCCGACGAATTTTTACGGATTTTCCTAGGGGTACCACTAGGGAAAATCACCAAAATCGAGCAATCGTAAAAGGTGGTGAAATTTTGGATCCAAGTCCAATAATTCGGGAAAACTCGATTGGAATAGCTACTGGAAGCTTGCCGGTCACAACGCATCGAGAACTGGCTCCGTCGGAATCAGATAAATTTTTACGGATTTCCCTAGGGGTACCACTAGGGAAAATCACCAAAATCGAGCAATCGTAAAAGGTGGTGAAATTTTGGATCCGAGTCCAATAATTCGGGAAAACTCGAATGGAATAGCTACTGGAAGCTTGCCGGTCACAACGCATCGAGAACTGGCTCCGTCGGAATACGACGAATTTTTACGGATTTCCCTAGGGGTACCACTGGGGAAAATCACCAAAATCGAGAAATCGTAAAAGGTGGTGAAATTTTGGATCCGAGTCCAATAATTCGGGAAAACTCGATTGGAATAGCTACTGGAAGCTTGCCGGTCACAACGCATCGAGAACTGGCTCCTTCGGAATCCGACGAATTTTTACGGATTTCCCTTGGGGTACCACTAGGGAAAATCACCAAAATCGAGAAATCGTAAAAGGTGGTGAAATTTTGGATCCGAGTCCAATAATATGGGAAAACTCGATTAGAATAGCTACTGGAAGCTTGCCGGTCACAACGCATCGAGAACTGGCTCCGTCGGAATCCGACGAATTTTTACGCATTTCCCTAGGGGTACCACTAGGAAAAATCACCAAAATCGAGAAATCGTAAAAGGTGGTGAAATTTTGGATCCGAGTCCAATAATTCGAGAAAGCTCGATTGGAATAGCTACTGGAAGCTTGCCGGTCACAACGCATCGAGAATTGGCTCCGTCGGAATCCGATGAATTTTTACGGATTTTCCTAGGGTAACCACAAGGGAAAATCACCAAAATCGAGAAATCGTAAAAAGTGGTGAAATTTTGGATCCGAGTCCAATAATTCGGGAAAACTCGATTGGAATAGCTACTGGAAGCTTGCCGGTCACAACGCATCGAGAATTGGCTCCGTCGGAATCCGACGAATTTTTACGGATTTCCCTAGGGGTACCACTAGGGAAAATCACCAAAATCGAGCAATCGTAAAAGGTGGTGAAATTTTGGATCCAAGTCCAATAATTCGGGAAAACTCGATTGGAATAGCTACTGGAAGCTTGCCGGTCACAACGCATCGAGAACTGGCTCCATCGGAATCAGATAAATTTTTACGGATTTCCCTAGGGATACCACTAGGGAAAATCACCAAAATCGAGCAATCGTAAAAGGTGGTGAAATTTTGGATCCGAGTCCAATAATTCGGGAAAACTCGATTGGAATAGCTACTGGAAGCTTGCCGGTCACAGCACATCGAGAATTGGCTCCGTCGGAATCCGACGAATTTTTACGGATTTCCCTAGGGGTACCACTAGGAAAAATCACCAAAATCGAGAAATCGTAAAAGGTGGTGAAATTTTGGATCCGAGTCCAATAATTCGGGAAAACTCGATTGAAATAGCTACTGGAAGCTTGCCGGTCACAACGCATCGAAAATTGGCTCCGTCGGAATCCGACGAATTTTTACGGATTTCCCTAGGGGTACCACTAGGGAAAATCACCAAAATCGAGAAATCGTAAAAAGTGGTGAAATTTTGGATCCGAGTCCAATAATTCGGGAAAACTCGATTGGAATAGCTACTGGAAGCTTGCCGGTCACAGCGCATCGGGAATTGGCTCCGTCGGAATCCGACGAATTTTTACGGATTTTCTTAGGGGTACCACTAGGGAAAATCACCAAAATCGAGCAATCGTAAAAGGTGGTGAAATTTTGGATCCGAGTCCAATAATTCGGGAAAACTCGATTGGAATAGCTACTGGAAGCTTTCCGGTCACAACGCATCGAGAATTGGCTCCGTCGGAATCCGACGAATTTTTACGGATATTCCTAGGGGTACCACTAGGGAAAATCACCAAAATCGAGAAATCGTAAAAAGTGGTGAAATTTTGGATCCGAGTCCAATAATTTAGGAAAACTCGATTGGAATAGCTACTGTAAGCTTGCCGGTCACAACGTATCGAGAATTGGATTCGTCGGAATCTGATGAATTTTTACGGATTTACCTAAGGGTACCACTACGGAAAATCATAAAAATCGAGGAATCGTAAAAAGTGGTGAAATTTGGGATCCGAGTCCAATAATTCGGGAAAACTCGATTGGAATAGCTACTGAAAGCTTGTCGGTCACAACGCATCGAGAATTGCATTCGTCGGAATCCGACAAATTTTTACGGATTTCCCTAGGTGTACCACTAGGAAAAATCACTAAAATCGAGAAATCGTAAAAAGTGGTGAAATTTTGGATCCGAGTTCAATAATTCAGGAAAACTCGATTGGAATAGCTACTGGAAGCTTGCCGGTCACAACGCATCGAGAATTGGCTTCGTCAAAATTTTTACAGATTTTTCTAGGTGTACCACTAGGGAAAATCACCAAAATCGAGAAATCGTAAAAAGTGAAGAAATTTTGTATCCGAGTCTAATAATTCAGGAAAACTCGATTGGAATAGCTACGGGAAGCTTGCCGGTCACAACGCATCTAGAATTAGCTTCGTCGGAATTTTTACGGATTTCCCTAGGGGTACCACTAGAAAAAATACCAAATTCGAGAAATCGTAAAAAGTGGTGAAATTTTGGATGCGAGTGCAATAATTCAGGAAAACTCGATTGGAATAGCTACTGGAAGCTTTCCGGTCACAACGTATCAAGAATTGGCTTCGTCGGAATCCGACGAATTTTTACGGATTTCCCTAGGGGTACCACTAGGACAAATCAACAAAATTGAAAAATCATCAAAAGTGGTGAAATTTTGGATCTGAGTCCAATAATTCAGGAAAACTCGAATTGAATAGCTACTGGAAGCTTGCCGGTCACAACGCATCAAGAATTGGCCTTGTTGAAATCCGACGAATTTTTACGGATTTTCCTAGGGGTACCACTAGGGAAAATCACCAAAATCGAGAAATCGTAAAAAGTGGTGAAATTTTGGATCCGAGTCCAATAATTCAGGAAAACTCGATTGGAATAGCTACTGGAAGCTTGCCGGTCACAACGCATCAAGAATTGGTTTCGTCGGAATTTTAACGGATTTCACTAGGGGTACCACTAGGGAAATCACCAAAATCGAGAAATCGCAAAAAGTTGTGAAATTTTTGATCCGAGTCCAATAATTCAGAAAAACTTGATTGGAATTGCTACTGGAAGCTTGCCGGTCACAACTCATCGAGAATTGGTTTCGTCGGAATTTTTACGGATTTTCCTAGGGGTAACACTAGGAAAAATCACTAAAATTGAGAAATCGTAAAAAGTTGTGAAATTTTGGATCCGAGTCCAATAATTCAGCAAAACTCGATATGAATAGCTACTGGAAGCTTGCCGGTCACAACGCATCAAGAATTGGTTTCGTCGGAATTTTTACGGATTTCCCTAGGGGTACCACTAGGGAAAATCACCAAAATCGAGAAATCGTAAAAAGTTGTGAAATTTTTGATCCGAGTCCAATAATTCAGAAAAACTTGATTGGAATAGCTACTGGAAGCTTGCCGGTCACAACGCATCGAGAATTGGTTTCGTCGGAATTTTTACGGATTTCCCTAGGGGTACCACTAGGGAAAATCACCAAATTCGAGAAATCGTAAAAAGTGGTGAAATTTTGGATCCGAGTCGAATAATTCAGTAAAACTCGATTGGAATAGCTACCGGAAGCTTGCCATTCACGACGCATCGAGAATTGGCTTCGTCGAAATTTTTACGGATTTCCTTAAGGGTACCATTAGGGAAAATCACCAAAATCGAGAAATCGTAAAAAGTGGTGAAATTTTGGATCTGAGTCCAATAATTCAGGAAAACTCGATTGCAATAGCTACTGGAAGCTTGCCGGTCTCAACGTATCGAGAATTGGCATCGTCGGAATCTGACGAATTTTTACGGATTTCCATAGGGGTACCACTCGGGAAAATCACCAAAATGGAGAAATCGTAAAAAGTGGTGAAATTTTGGATCCGAGTCCAATAATTCAGGAAAACTCGATTGGAATAGATACTGGAAGCTTGCCGGTCACAACGCATCGAGAATTGGTTTCGTCGGAATTTTTACGGATTTCCCTAGGGGTACCACTAGGGAAAATCACCAAAATCGAGAAATCGTAAAAAGTGGTGAAA
The DNA here is from genome assembly GCA_947683425.1 of Excoecaria cochinchinensis. Classification (NCBI taxonomy): domain Eukaryota; kingdom Viridiplantae; phylum Streptophyta; class Magnoliopsida; order Malpighiales; family Euphorbiaceae; genus Excoecaria; species Excoecaria cochinchinensis. The sequence continues at coordinate 222,338 of CANTUQ010000049.1, read as the reverse complement.
TTTTGGATCAGAGTCCAATAATTCAGGAAAACTCGATTGGAATAGCTACTGGAAGCTTGCCGGTCACAACGCAACGGGAATTGGTTTCGTCGGAATTTTTACGGATTTCCTTAGGGGTACCACTAGGGAAAATCACCAAAATGGAGAAATCGTAAAAAGTGGTGAAATTTTGGATCCGAGTCCAATAATTCAGGAAAACTCGATTGGAATAGCTACTGGAAGCTTGCCGGTCACAACGCATCGGGAAATGGCTCTGTCGGAATCTGACGAATTTTTACGGATTTTCCTAGGGTACCACTAGGGAAAATCACCAAAATCGACAAATCGTAAAAAGTGGTGAAATTTTGGATCCGAGTCCAATAATTCGGGAAAATTCGATTGGAATAGCTACTGGAAGCTTGCCGGTCACAATGCATCGGGAATTGGCTCCGTCGGAATCCGACGAATTTTTACGGATTTCCCTAGGGGTACCACTAGGGAAAATTACCAAAATCGAGAAATCGTAAAAAGTGGTGAAATTTTGGATCCGAGTCCAATAATTCGGGAAAACTCGATTGGAATAGCTACTGGAAGCTTACCGGTCACAACGCATCGGAAATTGGCTCCGTCGGAATCCGACGAATTTTTACGGATTTCCCTAGGGGTACCACTAGGGAAAATCACCAAAATCGAGAAATCGTAAAAGGTGGTGAAATTTTGGATCCGAGTCCAATAATTCCGGAAAACTCGATTGGAATAGCTACTGGAAGCTTGCCGGTCACAACGCATCGAGAATTGGCTCCGTCGGAATCCGACGAATTTTTACGGATTTCCCTAGGGGTACCACTAGGGAAAATCACCAAAATTGAGAAATCGTAAAAGGTGGTGAAATTTTGGATCCGAGTCCAATAATTCGGGAAAACTCGATTGGAATAGCTACTGGAAGCTTGCCGGTCACAACGCATCGAGAATTGGCTCCGTCGGAATCCGACGAGTTTTTACGGATTTCCCTAGGGGTACCACTAGGGAAAATCACCAAAATCGAGAAATCGTAAAAGGTGGTGAAATTTTGGATCCGAGTCCAATAATTCGGAAAACTCGATTGGAATCGCTACTGGAAGCTTGCCGGTCACAACGCATCGAGAATTGGCTCCGTCGGAATCCGACGAATTTTTACGGATTTCCCCAGGGGTACCACTAGGGAAAATCACCAAAATCGAGAAATCGTAAAAAGTGGTAAAATTTTGGATCCGATTCGGGAAAACTCTATTGGAATAGCTACTGGAAGCTTGCCGGTCACAACGCATCGGGAATTGGCTCCGTCGGAATCCGACGAATTTTTACGGATTTCCCTAGGGGTACCACTGGGAAAATCACCAATATCGAGAAATCGTAAAAGGTGGTGAAATTTTGGATCCGAGTCCAATAATTCGGGAAAACTCGATTGGAATAGCTACTGGAAGCATGCCGGTCACAACGTATCGAGAATTGATTCCGTCGGAATCCGACGAATTTTTACGGATTTCCCTAGGGGTACCACTATGGAAAATCACCAAAATCGAGAAATCGTAAAAGGTGGTGAAATTTTGGATCCGAGTCCAATAATTCCGGAAAACTCGATTGGAATAGCTACTGGAAGCTTGCCGGTCACAACGCATCGAGAATTGGCTCCGTCGGAATCCGACGAATTTTTACGGATTTCCCTAGGGGTACCACTAGGGAAAATCACCAAAATCGAGAAATCATAAAAGGTGGTGAAATTTTGGATCCGAGTCCAATAATTTCGGAAAACTCGATTGGAATAGCTACTGGAAGCTTGCCGGTCACAACGCATCGAGAATTGGTTCCGTCGGAATCCGACGAGTTTTTACGGATATCCCTAGGGGTACCTCTAGGGAAAATTACCAAAATCGAGAAATCGTAAAAGATGGTGAAATTTTGGATCCGAGTCCAATAATTCGGGAAAACTCGATTGGAATAGCTACTGGAAGCTTGCCGGTCACAACGCATCGAGAATTGGCTCCGTCGGAATCCGACGAGTTTTTACGGATTTCCCTAGGGGTACCACTAGGGAAAATCACCAAAATCGAGAAATTGTAAAAGGTGGTGAAATTTTGGATCCGAGTCCAATAATTCGGGAAAACTCAATTGGAATAGCTACTGGAAGCTTGCCGGTCACAACGCATCGAGAATTGGCTCCGTCGGAATCCGACGAGTTTTTACGGATTTCCCTAGGGGTACCAATAGGAAAAATCACCAAAATCGAGAAATCGTAAAAGGTGGTGAAATTTTGGATCCGAGTCCAATAATTCGGGAAAACTCGATTGGAATAGCTACTGGAAGCTTGCCGGTCACAACGCATCGAGAATTGTCTCCGTCGGAATCCGACGAGTTTTTACGGATTTCCCTAGGGGTACCACTAGGAAAAATCACCAAAATTGAGAAATCGTAAAAGGTGGTGAAATTTTGGATCCGAGTCCAATAATTCGGGAAAACTCGATTGGAATAGCTACTGGAAGCTTGCCGGTCACAACGCATCGAGAATTGGCTCCGTCGGAATCCGACGAGTTTTTACGGATTTCCCTAGGGGTACCACTAGGGAAAATCACCAAAATCGAGAAATCGTAAAAGGTGGTGAAATTTTGGATCCGAGTCCAATAATTCGGAAAACTCGATTGGAATCGCTACTGGAAGCTTGCCGGTCACAACGCATCGAGAATTGGCTCCGTCGGAATCCGACGAATTTTTACGGATTTCCCTAGGGGTACCACTAGGGAAAATCACCAAAATCGAGAAATCGTAAAAAGTGGTGAAATTTTAGATCCGATTCGGGAAAACTCTATTGGAATACCTACTGGAAGCTTGCCGGTCACAACGCATCGGTAATTGGCTCCGTCGGAATCCGACGAATTTTTACGGATTTCCCTAGGGGTACCACTAGGGAAAATCACCAAAATCGAGAAATCGTAAAAAGTGGTGAAATTTTGGATCCGAGTCAGGAAAACTCGATTGGAATAGCTACTGGAAGCTTGCCGGTCACAACGCATTGGGAATTGGCTCCGTCCGAATCCGACGAATTTTTACGGATTTCCTTAGGGGTACCACTAGGGAAAATCACCAAAATCGAGAAATCGTAAAAAGTGGTGAAATTTTTGATCCGAGTCCAATAATTCGGGAAAACTCGATTGGAATAGCTACTGGAAGCTTGCCGGTCACAACGCATCGGGAATTGGCTCCGTCGGAATCCGACGAATTTTTACGGATTTCCCTAGGGGTACCACTAGGAGACATGACCAAAATCGAGAAATCGTAAAAAGTGGTGAAATTTTGGATCCGAGTCCAATAATTCAGGAAAACTCGATTGGAATAGCTACTGGAAGCTTGCCGGTCACAACGCATCGGGAATTGGTTTCGTCGGAATTTTTACGGATTTCCCTAGGGGTACCACTAGGGAAAATCACCAAAATGGAGAAATCGTAAAAAGTGGTGAAATTTTGGATCCGAGTCCAATAATTCAGGAAAACTCGATTGGAATAGCTACTGGAAGCTTGCCGGTCACAACGCATCGGGAATTGGCTCCGTCGGAATCCGACGAATTTTTACGGATTTCCCTAGGGGTACCACTAGGAAAAATCACCAAAATCGAGAAATCGTAAAAAGTGGTGAAATTTTTGATCCGAGTCCAATAATTCGGGAAAACTCGATTGGAATGGCTACTGGAAGCTCGCCGGTCACAACGCATCGGGAATTGGCTCCGTCGGAATTTGACGAATTTTTACGGATTTCCCTAGGGTACCACTAGGGAAAATCACCAAAATCGACAAATCGTAAAAAGTGGTGAACTTTTGGATCCGAGTCCAATAATTCGGGAAAACTCGATTGGAATAGCTACTGGAAGCTTGCCGGTCACAGCGCATCGGGAAATGGCTCCGTCGGAATCCGACGAATTTTTACGGATTTCCCTAGGGGTACCACTAGGGAAAATCACCAAAATCGAGAAATCGTAAAAGGTGGTGAAATTTTGGATCCGAGTCCAATAATTCGGGAAAACTCGATTGGAATAGCTACTGGAAGCTCGCCGGTCACATCGCATCGAGAATTGGCTCCATTGGAATCCGACGAGTTTTTATGGATATCCCTAGGGGTACCACTAGCGAAAATCACCAAAATCGAGAAATCGTAAAAGGTGGTGAAATTTTCGATCCGAGTCCAATAATTCGGGAAAACTCGATTGGAATAGCTACAGGAAGCTTGCCGGTCACAACGCATCGAGAATTGGCTCCGTCGAAATCCGATGAGTTTTTACGGATTTCCCTAGGGGTACCACTGGGAAAATCACCAATATCGAGAAATCGTAAAAGGTGGTGAAATTTTGGATCCGAGTCCAATAATTCGGGAAAACTCGATTGAAATAGCTACTGGAAGCTCGCCGGTCACATCGCATCGAGAATTGGCTCCGTTGGAATCCGACGAGTTTTTACGGATATCCCTAGGGGTACCACTAGCGAAAATCACCAAAATCGAGAAATCGTAAAAGGTGGTGAAATTTTCGATCCGAGTCCAATAATTCGGGAAAACTCGATTGGAATAGCTACTGGAAGCTTGCCGGTCACAACGCATCGAGAATTGGCTCCGTCGAAATCCGATGAGTTTTTACGGATTTCCCTAGGGGTACCACTGGAAAAATCACCAATATCGAGAAATCGTAAAAGGTGGTGAAATTTTGGATCCGAGTCCAATAATTCGGGAAAACTGGATTGGAATAGGTACTGGAAGCATGCCGGTCACAACGCATCGAGAATTGATTCCGTCGGAATCCGACGAATTTTTACGGATTTCCCTAGGGGTACCACTATGGAAAATCACCAAAATCGAGAAATCGTAAAAGGTGGTGAAATTTTGGATCCGAGTCCAATAATTCCGGAAAACTCGATTGGAATAGCTACTGGAAGCTTGCCGGTCACAACGCATCGAGAATTGGCTCCGTCGGAATCCGACGAATTTTTACGGATTTCCCTAGGGGTACCACTAGGGAAAATCACCAAAATCGAGAAATCATAAAAGGTGGTGAAATTTTGGATCCGAGTCCAATAATTCCGGAAAACTCGATTGGAATAGCTACTGGAAGCTTGCCGTTCCCAACGCATCGAGAATTAGCTCCGTCGGAATCCGACGAATTTTTACGGATTTTCCTAGGGGTACCACTAGGGAAAATCACCAAAATCGAAAAATCGTAAAAGGTGGTGAAATTTTGGATCCGAGTCCAATAATTCGGGAAAACTCGATTGGAATAGCTACTGGAAGCTTGCCGATCACAACGCATCGAGAATTTGCTCCGTCGGAATCCGACGAGTTTTTACGGATTTCCCTAGGGTTACCACTAGGGAAAATCACCAAAATCGAGAAATCGTAAAAGGTGGTGAAATTTTTGATCCGAGTCCAATAATTCGGGAAAACTCGATTGGAATAGCTACTGGAAGCTTGCCGGTCACAACGCATCGAGAATTGGCTCCGTCGGAATCCGACGAGTTTTTACGGATTTCCCTAGGGGTACCACTAGGGAAAATCACCAAAATCGAGAAATCGTAAAAGGTGGTGAAATTTTGGATCCGAGTCCAATAATTCGGAAAAACTCGATTGGAATAGCTACTAGAAGCTTGCCGGTCACAACGCATCGAGAATTGGTTCCGTCGGAATCCGACGAGTTTTTACGGATATCCCTAGGGGTACCTCTAGGGAAAATCACCAAAATCGAGAAATCGTAAAAGATGGTGAAATTTTGGATCCGAGTCCAATAATTCGGGAAAACTCGATTGGAATAGCTACTGGAAGCTTGCCGGTCACAACGCATCGAGAATTGGCTCCGTCGGAATCCGACGAGTTTTTACGGATTTCCCTAGGGGTACCACTAGGGAAAATCACCAAAATCGAGAAATTGTAAAAGGTGATGAAATTTTGGATCCGAGTCCAATAATTCGGGAAAACTCGATTGGAATAGCTACTGGAAGCTTGCCGGTCACAACGCATCGAGAATTGGCTCCGTCGGAATCCGACGAGTTTTTACGGATTTCCCTAGGGGTACCAATAGGAAAAATCACCAAAATCGAGAAATCGTAAAAGGTGGTGAAATTTTGGATCCGAGTCCAATAATTCGGGAAAACTCGATTGGAATAGCTACTGGAAGCTTGCCGGTCACAACGCATCGAGAATTGTCTCCGTCGGAATCCGACGAGTTTTTACGGATTTCCCTAGGGGTACCACTAGGGAAAATCACCAAAATTGAGAAATCGTAAAAGGTGGTGAAATTTTGGATCCGAGTCCAATAATTCGGGAAAACTCGATTGGAATAGCTACTGGAAGCTTGCCGGTCACAACGCATCGAGAATTGGCTCCGTCGGAATCCGACGAGTTTTTACGGATTTCCCTAGGGGTACCACTAGGGAAAATCACCAAAATCGAGAAATCGTAAAAGGTGGTGAAATTTTGGATCCGAGTCCAATAATTCGGAAAACTCGATTGGAATCGCTACTGGAAGCTTGCCGGTCACAACGCATCGAGAATTGGCTCCGTCGGAATCCGACGAATTTTTACGGATTTCCCCAGGGGTACCACTAGGGAAAATCACCAAAATCGAGAAATCGTAAAAAGTGGTAAAATTTTGGATCCGATTCGGGAAAACTCTATTGGAATAGCTACTGGAAGCTTGCCGGTCACAACGCATCGGGAATTGGCTCCGTCGGAATCCGACGAATTTTTACGGATTTCCCTAGGGGTACCACTGGGAAAATCACCAATATCGAGAAATCGTAAAAGGTGGTGAAATTTTGGATCCGAGTCCAATAATTCGGGAAAACTCGATTGGAATAGCTACTGGAAGCATGCCGGTCACAACGCATCGAGAATTGATTCCGTCGGAATCCGACGAATTTTTACGGATTTCCCTAGGGGTACCACTATGGAAAATCACCAAAATCGAGAAATCGTAAAAGGTGGTAAAATTTTGGATCCGAGTCCAATAATTCCGGAAAACTCGATTGGAATAGCTACTGGAAGCTTGCCGGTCACAACGCATCGAGAATTGGCTCCGTCGGAATCCGACGAATTTTTACGGATTTCCCTAGGGGTACCACTAGGGAAAATCACCAAAATCGAGAAATCATAAAAGGTGGTGAAATTTTGGATCCGAGTCCAATAATTCCGGAAAACTCGATTGGAATAGCTACTGGAAGCTTGCCGGTCACAACGCATCGAGAATTGGTTCCGTCGGAATCCGACGAGTTTTTACGGATATCCCTAGGGGTACCTCTAGGGAAAATCACCAAAATCGAGAAATCGTAAAAGATGGTGAAATTTTGGATCCGAGTCCAATAATTCGGGAAAACTCGATTGGAATAGCTACTGGAAGCTTGCCGGTCACAACGCATCGAGAATTGGCTCCGTCGGAATCCGACGAGTTTTTACGGATTTCTCTAGGGGTACCACTAGGGAAAATCACCAAAATCGAGAAATTGTAAAAGGTGGTGAAATTTTGGATCCGAGTCCAATAATTCGGGAAAACTCAATTGGAATAGCTACTGGAAGCTTGCCGGTCACAACGCATCGAGAATTGGCTCCGTCGAAATCCGACGAGTTTTTACGGATTTCCCTAGGGGTACCAATAGGAAAAATCACCAAAATCGAGAAATCGTAAAAGGTGGTGAAATTTTGGATCCGAGTCCAATAATTCGGGAAAACTCGATTGGAATAGCTACTGGAAGCTTGCCGGTCACAACGCATCGAGAATTGTCTCCGTCGGAATCCGACGAGTTTTTACGGATTTCCCTAGGGGTACCACTAGGGAAAATCACCAAAATTGAGAAATCGTAAAAGGTGGTGAAATTTTGGATCCGAGTCCAATAATTCGGGAAAACTCGATTGGAATAGCTACTGGAAGCTTGCCGGTCACAACGCATCGAGAATTGGCTCCGTCGGAATCCGACGAGTTTTTACGGATTTCCCTAGGGGTACCACTAGGGAAAATCACCAAAATCGAGAAATCGTAAAAGGTGGTGAAATTTTGGATCCGAGTCCAATAATTCCGGAAAACTCGATTGGAATAGCTACTGGAAGCTTGCCGGTCACAACGCATCGAGAATTGGCTCCGTCGGAATCCGACGAATTTTTACGGATTTCCCTAGGGGTACCACTAGGGAAAATCACCAAAATCGAGAAATCATAAAAGGTGGTGAAATTTTGGATCCGAGTCCAATAATTCCGGAAAACTCGATTGGAATAGCTACTGGAAGCTTGCCGGTCACAACGCATCGAGAATTGGTTCCGTCGGAATCCGACGAGTTTTTACGGATATCCCTAGGGGTACCTCTAGGGAAAATCACCAAAATCGAGAAATCGTAAAAGATGGTGAAATTTTGGATCCGAGTCCAATAATTCGGGAAAACTCGATTGGAATAGCTACTGGAAGCTTGCCGGTCACAACGCATCGAGAATTGGCTCCGTCGGAATCCGACGAGTTTTTACGGATTTCTCTAGGGGTACCACTAGGGAAAATCACCAAAATCGAGAAATTGTAAAAGGTGGTGAAATTTTGGATCCGAGTCCAATAATTCGGGAAAACTCAATTGGAATAGCTACTGGAAGCTTGCCGGTCACAACGCATCGAGAATTGGCTCCGTCGAAATCCGACGAGTTTTTACGGATTTCCCTAGGGGTACCAATAGGAAAAATCACCAAAATCGAGAAATCGTAAAAGGTGGTGAAATTTTGGATCCGAGTCCAATAATTCGGGAAAACTCGATTGGAATAGCTACTGGAAGCTTGCCGGTCACAACGCATCGAGAATTGTCTCCGTCGGAATCCGACGAGTTTTTACGGATTTCCCTAGGGGTACCACTAGGGAAAATCACCAAAATTGAGAAATCGTAAAAGGTGGTGAAATTTTGGATCCGAGTCCAATAATTCGGGAAAACTCGATTGGAATAGCTACTGGAAGCTTGCCGGTCACAACGCATCGAGAATTGGCTCCGTCGGAATCCGACGAGTTTTTACGGATTTCCCTAGGGGTACCACTAGGGAAAATCACCAAAATCGAGAAATCGTAAAAGGTGGTGAAATTTTGGATCCGAGTCCAATAATTCGGAAAACTCGATTGGAATCGCTACTGGAAGCTTGCCGGTCACAACGCATCGAGAATTGGCTCCGTCGGAATCCGACGAATTTTTACGGATTTCCCCAGGGGTACCACTAGGGAAAATCACCAAAATCGAGAAATCGTAAAAAGTGGTAAAATTTTGGATCCGATTCGGGAAAACTCTATTGGAATAGCTACTGGAAGCTTGCCGGTCACAACGCATCGGGAATTGGCTCCGTCGGAATCCGACGAATTTTTACGGATTTCCCTAGGGGTACCACTGGGAAAATCACCAATATCGAGAAATCGTAAAAGGTGGTGAAATTTTGGATCCGAGTCCAATAATTCGGGAAAACTCGATTGGAATAGCTACTGGAAGCATGCCGGTCACAACGCATCGAGAATTGATTCCGTCGGAATCCGACGAATTTTTACGGATTTCCCTAGGGGTACCACTATGGAAAATCACCAAAATCGAGAAATCGTAAAAGGTGGTGAAATTTTGGATCCGAGTCCAATAATTCCGGAAAACTCGATTGGAATAGCTACTGGAAGCTTGCCGGTCACAACGCATCGAGAATTGGCTCCGTCGTAATCCGACGAATTTTTACGGATTTCCCTAGGGGTACCACTAGGGAAAATCACCAAAATCGAGAAATCATAAAAGGTGGTGAAATTTTGGATCCGAGTCCAATAATTCCGGAAAACTCGATTGGAATAGCTACTGGAAGCTTGCCGATCCCAACGCATCGAGAATTGGCTCCGTCGGAATCCGATGAATTTTTACGGATTTTCCTAGGGGTACCACTAGGGAAAATCACCAAAATCGAAAAATCGTAAAAGGTGGTGAAATTTTGGATCCGAGTCCAATAATTCGGGAAAACTCGATTGGAATAGCTACTGGAAGCTTGCCGGTCACAACGCATCGAGAATTTGCTCCGTCGGAATCCGACGAGTTTTTACGGATTTTCCTAGGGTTACCACTAGGGAAAATCACCAAAATCGAGAAATCGTAAAAGGTGGTGAAATTTTTGATCCGAGTCCAATAATTCGGGAAAACTCGATTGGAATAGCTACTGGAAGCTTGCCGGTCACAACGCATCGAGAATTGGCTCCGTCGGAATCCGACGAGTTTTTACGGATTTCCCTAGGGGTACCACTAGGGAAAATCACCAAAATCGAGAAATCGTAAAAGGTGGTGAAATTTTGGATCCGAGTCCAATAATTCGGGAAAACTCGATTGGAATAGCTACTGGAAGCTTGCCGGTCACAACGCATCGAGAATTGGTTCCGTCGGAATCCGACGAGTTTTTACGGATATCCCTAGGGGTACCTCTAGGGAAAATCACCAAAATCGAGAAATCGTAAAAGATGGTGAAATTTTGGATCCGAGTCCAATAATTCGGGAAAACTCGATTGGAATAGCTACTGGAAGCTTGCCGGTCACAACGCATCGAGAATTTGCTCCGTCGGAATCCGACGAGTTTTTACGGATTTCCCTAGGGTTACCACTAGGGAAAATCACCAAAATCGAGAAATCGTAAAAGGTGGTGAAATTTTTGATCCGAGTCCAATAATTCGGGAAAACTCGATTGGAATAGCTACTGGAAGCTTGCCGGTCACAACGCATCGAGAATTGGCTCCGTCGAAATCCGACGAGTTTTTACGGATTTCCCTAGGGGTACCACTAGGGAAAATCACCAAAATCGAGAAATCGTAAAAGGTGGTGAAATTTTGGATCCGAGTCCAATAATTCGGGAAAACTCGATTGGAATAGCTACTGGAAGCTTGCCGGTCACAACGCATCGAGAATTTGTTCCGTCGGAATCCGACGAGTTTTTACGGATATCCCTAGGGGTACCTCTAGGGAAAATCACCAAAATCGAGAAATCGTAAAAGGTGGTGAAATTTTGGATCCGAGTCCAATAATTCGGGAAAACTCGATTGGAATAGCTACTGGAAGCTTGCCGATCACAACGCATCGAGAATTGGCTCCGTCGGAATCCGACGAGTTTTTACGGATTTCCCTAGGGGTACCACTAGGGAAAATCACCAAAATCGAGAAATTGTAAAAGGTGGTGAAATTTTGGATCCGAGTCCAATAATTCGGGAAAACTCGATTGGAATAGCTACTGGAAGCTTGCCGGTCACAACGCATCGAGAATTGGCTCCGTCGGAATCCGACGAGTTTTTACGGATTTTCCTAGGGGTACCACTAGGGAAAATCACAAAAATCGAGAAATCGTAAAAGGTGGTGAAATTTTGGATCCGAGTCCAATAATTCGGGAAAACTCGATTGGAATAGCTACTGGAAGCTTGCCGGTCACAACGCATCGAGAATTGGCTCCGTCCGAATCCGACGAGTTTTTACGGATTTCCCTAGGGGTACCACTAGGGAAAATCACCAAAATTGAGAAATCGTAAAAGGTGGTGAAATTTTGGATCCGAGTCCAATAATTCGGGAAAACTCGATTGGAATAGCTACTGGAATCTTGCCGGTCACAACGCATCGAGAATTGGCTCCGTCGGAATCTGACGAGTTTTTACGGATTTTCCTAGGGGTACCACTAGGGAAAATCACCAAAATCGAAAAATCGTAAAAGGTGGTGAAATATTGGATCCAAGTCCAATAATTCAGGTAAACTCAATTGGAATAGCTACTGGAAGCTTGCCGGTCACAACGCATCGAGAATTGGTTTCGTTTGAATCCGACGAATTTTTAAGGATTTCCCTAGGGGCACCACTAGGGAAAATCACAAAAATCGAGAAATCGTAAAAAGTAGTGAAATTTTTTATCCGAGTCCAATATATCAGGAAAACTCGGTCGGAATTTTTACGGATTTTCCTAGGGGTACCACTAGTGAAAATCACCAAAATCGAGAAATCGTAAAAAGTAGTAAAATTTTGGATCCGAGTTCAATAATTCAGGAAAACTCTATTGAAATAGCTACTGGAAGCTTGCCGGTCACAACGCATCGAGAATTTGCTTCGTCAAAATTTTTGCAAATTTCCCTAGGGGTACCACTAGGGAAAATCACCAAAAATCGAGAAATCGTAAAAAGTGGTGAAATTTTGGATACGAGTCCAATAATTCAGGAAAACTCGATTGGAATAGCTACTGGAAGCTTGACGGTCACAACGCATCTAGAATTGGCTTCATTTGAATCCGACGAATTTTTACGGATTTCCCTAGGGGTACCACTAGGAAAAATCACCAAAATCAAGAAATCGTAAAAAGTAGTGAAATTTTGGATCCGAGTCCAATAATTCGGGAAAACTTGATTGGAATAGCTACTGGAAGCTTGCCGGTCACAACGCATTGAGAATTGGTTTCGTCGGAATTTTTATGGATTTCCCTAGGGGTACCACAAGGGAAAATCACTAAAATCGAGAAATCGTAAAAAGTAGTGAAATGTTGGATTCGAGTTCAATAATTCAGGAAAACTCGATTGGAATAGCTACTGGAAGCTTGCCGGTCACAACGCATCAAAAATTGGTTTCGTCGAAATTTTTACGGATTTCCCTAGGGGTACCACTTGGGAAAATCACCAAAATCGAGAAATCTTAAAAAGTGGTGAAATATTGGATCCGAGTCCAATAATTCAAGAAAACTCGATTGGAATAGCTACTGGAAGGTTGCCGGTCACAACGCATCGAGAAATGCGTTCGTCGTAATTTTTACGGATTTCCCTAGGGGTACCACTAGGGAAAATCACCAAAATCGAGAAATCGTAAAAAGTGGTAAAATTTTGGATCCGAGTCCAATAATTCAGAAAAACTCGATTGGAATAGCTACTGTAAGCTTGCCGATGACAACGCATCGAGAATTGACTTCGTTGAAATTTTTACGGATTTCCCTAGGGGTACAAGGGAAAATCACCAAAATCGAGAAATCGTAAAAAGTGGTGAAATTTTGGATCCGAGTCCAATAATTATGGAAAACTCAATTGGAATGGCTACTGGAAGCTTGCCGGTCACAACGTATCGAGAATAGGCTTCGTTTGAATCCGACGAATTTTTACGGATTTCCCTAAGGGTACCACTAGGGAAAATCACAAAAATCGAGAAATCGTAAAAAGTAGTAAAATTTTTTATCCTAGTGCAATAATTTAGGAAAACTCGATTGGAATAGCTACTGGAAGCTTGCCGATCACAACGCATCGAGAATTGGCTTCGTCGAAATTTTTACGGACTTCACTAGGGGTACCACTAGGAAAAATCACCAAAATCGAGAAATCGTTAAAACATGTGAAATTTTGGATCCGAGTACAATAATTCAGGAAAACTCGATTGGAATAGCTACTGGAATCTTGCCGGTCACAACGCATCTATAATTGGTTTCGTCAAAATTCGTCGAATTTTTACGGATTTCCCTAGGGGTACTAAGGAAAATCACCAAAATCGAGAAATCGTAAAAAGTGGTGAAATTTTTTATCCGAGTCCAATAATTCAGGAAAACTCAATTTGAATAGCTACTGGAAGCTTGCCGGTCACAACACATCGAGAATTGGCTTCGTCGAAATCCGACGAATTTTTACGGATTTACCTAGGGGTACCACTAGGGAAAATCACCAAAATCGAGAAATCGTAAAAAGTGTTGAAATGTTTTATCCGAGTCCAATAATTTAGGAAAACTTGATTGGAATAGCTACTGGAAGCTTGCCGATCACAACGCATTGAGAATCGGCTTCATCGAAATCCGACGAATTTTTACGGATTTCCCTAGGGGTACCACTAGGGAAAATCACCAAAATCGAGAGATCGTAAAAAGTGGTGAAATTTTTGATCCGAGTGCAATAATTCAGGAAAACTCGACTGGAATAGCTACTGGAAGCTTGCCGGTCACAACGCATCGAGAATTAGAGTCATCGGAATTTTTACGGATTTCCCTAGGGGTACCACTAGGGAAAATCACCAAAATCGAGAAATCGTAAAAAGTGCTAAAATTTTAGATCCGAGTCAAATATTTCAGGAAAACTCGATTGAAATAGCTACTGGAAGCTTGCCGGTCATAACGAATCGAGAATTGGTTTCGTCGGAATTTTTTACGGATTTCCCTAGGGGTACCACTAGGGAAAATCACCAAAATAGAGAAATCGTAAAAAGTGGTGAAATTTTGGATCCGAGTCCAATAATTCAGGAAAACTCGATCGGAATAGTTACTGGAAGATTGCCGGTCACAACGCATCGAGAATTGGTTTCGTCGAAATTTTTACGGATTTCCCTAGGGGTACCACTAGGGAAAATCGCCAAAATCGAGAAAACGTAAAAAGTAGTGAAATTTTTTATCCGAGTCCAATAATTTAGGAAAACTCGATTGGAATAGCTACTGGAAACTTGCCGGTCACAACGCATCGAGAATTGGCTTCGTCGAAATCCGACGAATATTTACGAATTTCCCTAGGGGTTGCACTAGGAAAAATCACCAAAATCGAGAAATCGTAAAAAGTAGTGAAATTTTTGATCCGAGTCCAATAATTCAGGAAAACTCGATTGGAATAGCTATTGGAAGCTTGCCGGTCACAACGCATCGATAATTGGCTTCATCGAAATTTTTACGGATTTCCCTAGGGGTACCACTAGGAGAAATTACCAAAATCGAGAAATCGTAAAAAGTGGTGAAATTTTGGATCCGAGTCCAATAATTCGGGAAAACTCGATTGGAATAGCTACTGTAAGCTTGCCGGTCACAACGCATCGAGAATTGGCTTCGTTGGAATCCGACGAATTTTTACGGATTTACCTAGGGTACCACTAGGAAAAATCACCAAAATCGAGAAATCGTAAAAAGTGATGAAATTTTGGATCCGAGTCCGTTAATTCAGGAAAGCTCGATTGGAATAGCTACTGGAATCTTGCCGGTCACAACGCATCGAGAATTGGCTTCGTCGGAATCCGATAAATTTTTACCGATTTCCCTAGGTGTACCACTAGGGAAAATCACCAAAATCGAGAAATCGTAAAAAGTGGTGAAATTTTGGATCCGAGTCCAATAATTCAGGAAAACTAGATTGGAATAGCTACTGGAATCTTGCCGGTCACAACGCATCGAGAATTGGCTTCGTCGAAATCCGACGAATTATTACGGATTTCCCTAGGGGTACCACTAGGGAAAATCACCAAAATCGACAAATCGTAAAAAGTTATGAAATTTTAGATCCAAGTCCAATAATTCAGGAAAACTCGATTGGAATAGCTACTGGAAGCTTGTCGGTCACAACGCATCGAGAATTGGTTTCGTTGGAATTTTTACGGATTTCCCTAGGGGTACCCCTAGGTAAAATCACCAAAATCGAGAAATCGTAAAAAGTGGTGAAATTTTTGATCCGAGTCCAATAATTCAGGAAAACTCGATTGGAATAGCTACTGGAAGCTTTTCGGTCACAACGCATCGAGAATTGGCTACGTTGGAATTTTTACAGATTTTCCTAGGGGTACCACTAGGGAAAATCACCAAAATCGAGAAATCGTAAAAAGTTGTGAAATTTTTGATCCGAGTCCAATAATTCAGGAAAACTCGATTGGAATAGCTACTGTAAGCTTGCCGGTCACAACGCATCGAGAATTGGTTTCGTCGGAATCCGACGAATTTTTACAGATTTCCCTAGGTGTAACACAAGGAAAAATCACCAAAATCGATAAATCGTAAAAAGTGGTGAAATTTTTGATCCGAGTCCAATAATTTAGGAAAACTCAATTGGAATAGCTACTGGAAGTTTGCCGGTCACAACGCATCGAGAATTGGCTTCGTCGAAAACCGACGATTTTTTACGAATTTTCCTAGGGGGACTAGAAAAAATCACCAAAATCGAGAAATCGTAAAAAGTGGTGAAATTTTGGATCCGAGTCCAATAATTCAGGAAAACTTGATTGGAATAGCTACTGGAAGCTTGCCGGTCACAACGCATCGAGAATTGGCTTCGTCGGAATTTTAACAGATTTCCCTAGGGGTACCACTAGGGAACATCACCAAAATCGAGAAATCATAAAAAGTGGTGAAATTTTAGATCTGAGTCCAATAATTCAGGAAAACTCGATTATAATAGCTATTGGAAGCTTGCCGGTCGCAACGAATCGAGAATTGGATTCGTCGAAATCGGACGAATTTTTACGGATTTTCCTAGGGGTACCACTAGGGAAAGTCACTAAAATCTAGAAATCGTAAAAAGTGGTAAAATTTTGGATCAGAGTCCAATAATTAAGGAAAACTCGATTGTAATAGCTACTAGAAACTTTTTGGTCACAACGCATCGAGAATTGGTTTCATCGGAATTTTTACGAATTTTCCTAGGGGTACCACTAGGAAAAATCACCAAAATCGAGAAATCGTAAAAAGTGGTGAAATTTTTTATCCGAGTCCAATAATTTAGGAAAACTCGATTGGAATAGCTACTGGATGCTTGCCGGTCACAAAGCATCGAGAATCGACTTCGTCGGAATTCGACGAATTTTTACGGATTTTCCTAGGGGTACCACTAGGGTAAATCACCAAAATCGAGAAATCGTAAAAAGTGGTAAAATTTTTGATCCGAGTCCAATAATTTAGGAAAACTCGATTGGAATAGCTACTGGAAGCTTGCCGGTCATAACGCATCGAGAATTGGCTACGTCGGAATTTTTACGGATTTCCCTAGGGGTACCACTAGGGGAAATCACCAAAATCGAGAAATCGTAAAAAGTGGTGAAATTTTTGATCCGAGTCAAATAATTTAGGAAAACTCGATTGTAATAGCTACTTGAAGCTTGCCGGTCACAACGCATCGAGAATTGGCTTCGTCGGAATCCGACGAATTTTTACGGATTTCCCTAGGGGTACCACTAGGGAAAATCACCAAAATCGAGAAATCATAAAAAGTGGTAAAATTTTTGATCCGAGTCCAATAATTTAGGAAAACTCGATTGGAATAGCTACTGGAAGCTTGCCGGTCATAACGCATCGAGAATTGGCTACGTCGGAATTTTTACGGATTTCCCTAGGGGTACCACTAGGGGAAATCACTAAAATCGAGAAATCGTAAAAAATGGTGAAATTTTGGATCCTAGTCCAATAATTCAGGAAAACTTGATTGGAATAGCTACTGGAAGCTTGCCAGTCACAACGCATCGAGAATTGGGTTCGTCGAAATTTTTACGGATTTTCCTAGGGGTACCACTAGGAAAAATCACCAAAATCGAGAAATCGTAAAAAGTGGTGAAATTTTTGATCCGAGTCCAATAATTGAGGAAAACTCGATTGGAATAGCCACTGGAAGCTTGCCGGTCACAACGCATCGAGAATTGGTTTCGTCGGAATTTTTACGGATTTCTCTAGGGGTACCACTAGGAAAAATCACCAAAATCGAGAAATAGTAAAAAGTGGTGAAATATTAGATCCGAGTCAAATAATTCAGAAAAACTCGATTGGAATAGCTACTGGAAGCTTGCCGGTCACAACGCATCGAGAATTGGTTTCGTCGGAATTTTTACGGATTTCCCTAGGGGTACCACTAGGGAAAATCACCAAAATCGAGAAATCGTAAAAAGTGGTGAAATTTTGTATCCGAGTCCAATAATTCAGGAAAACTCAATTGGAATAGTTACTGGAAGATTTCCGGTCACAACGCATCGAGAATTGGTTTCGTCGAAATTTTTACGGATTTTCCTAGGGGTACCACTAGGGAAAATCACCAAAATCAAGAAAACGTAAAAAGTAGTTAAATTTTTGATCCGAGTCCAAAAATTCAGGAAAACTCGATTGGAATAGCTACTGGAAACTTGCCGGTCACAACGCATCGAGAATTGGCTTCGTCCGAATCCGACGAATTTTTTTGGATTTCCCTAGGGGTTCCACTAGGAAAAATCACCAAAATCCAGAAATCGTAAAAAGTAGTGAAATTTTTGATCCGAGTCCAATAATTCAGGAAAACTTGATTGGAATAGCTATTGGAAGCTTGCCGGTCACAACGCATCGATAATTGGCTTCATCGGAATTTTTACGGATTTCCCTAGGGGTACCACTAGGAGAAATCACCAAAATCGAGAAATCGTAAAAAGTTGTGAAACTTTGGATCCGAGTCCAATAATTCAAGAAAACTCGATTGGAATAGCTACTGGAAGCTTTCCGATCACAACGCATCGAGAATTGGCTTCGTCGGAATCCGACGAATTTTTACGGATTTACCTAGGGGTACCACTAGGAAAAATCACCAAAATCGAGAAATCGTAAAAAGTGATGAAATTTTGGATCCGAGTCCAATAATTCAGGAAAAATCGATTGGAATAGCTACTGGAAGCTTGCCGGTCACAACGCATCGAGAATTGTCTTCGTCTGAATCCGACAAATTTTTACAGATTTTCCTAGGGGTACCACTAGGGAAAATCACCAAAATCGAGAAATCGTAAAAAGTGGTAAAATTTTGGATCCGAGTCCAATAATTCAGGAAAAATAGATTGGAATAGCTACTGGAAGCTTGCCGGTCACAACGCATTGAGAATTAGTTTCGTCGAAATTTTTACGGATTTCCCTAGGGGTACCACTAGGGAAAATCACCAAAATCGAGAAATCGTAAAAAGTGGCGAAACTTTTGATACGAGTCAAATAATTGAGGAAAACTCGATTGGAATAGCTACTGGAAGCTTGCCGGTCACAACGTATCGAGAATTGGCTTCGTCGAATTTTTTACGGATTTCCCTAGGGGTACCACTAGTAAAAATCACCAAAATCGAGAAATCGTAAAAAGTGGTGAAATTTTTTATTCGAGTCCAATAATTTATGAAAACTCGATTGGAATAGCTACTGGAAGCTTGCCGGTCACAACGCATTGAGAATCGGTTTCGTCGGAATCCGACAAATTTTTACGGATTTTCCTAGGGATACGACTAGGGAAAATCACCAAAATCGAGAAATCGTAAAAAGTGGTGAAATTTTTGATCCGAGTCCAATAATTCAAGAAAAGTCGATTGGAATAGCTACTGGAAGCTTGCCGGTCACAACGCATCGAGAATTGGTTTCGTCGGAATTCGATGAATTTTTACGGATTTCCCTAGGGGTACCACTAGGAAAAATCACCAAAATCGAGAAATCGTAAAAAGTGGTGAAATTTTTGATCCGAGTCCAATAATTCAGGAAAACTCGATTGGAATAGCTACTGGAAGCTTGCCGGTCACAACGCATCGAGAATTGGTTTCGTCGAAATTCTACGAATTTTTACGGATTTCACTAGGGGTACCACTAGGGAAAATCACCAAAATCGAGAAATCGTAAAAAGTGGTGAAATTTTTAATCCGAGTCCAGTAATTCAGGAAAACTCGATTGGAATAGCTACTGGAAGCTTGCCGGTCACAACGCATCGAGAATTGGCTTCAATGGAATTTTTACGGATTTCCCTAGGGGTACAACTAGGAAAAATCACCAAAATCGAGAAATCGTAAAAAGTGGTGAAATTTTGGATCCGAGTCCAATAATTCAGGAAAACTCGATTGGAATAGCTACTGGAATCCTGCCGGTCACAACGCATTGAGAATTGGCTTCGTCGGAATCCGACGAAATTTTACGGATTTTCCTAAGGAGGGGTACTACTAGGGAAAATCACCAAAATCGAGAAATCATAAAAAGTGGTGAAATTTTTGATCCGAGTCCAATAATTTAGGAAAACTCGATTGGAATAGCTACTAGAAGCTTGCCGGTCACAACGCATCGAGAATTGGCTTCGTCAGAATCCGACGAATTTTTACGGATTTCCCTAGGGGTACCACTAGGGAAAATCACAAAAATCGAGAAATCGTAAAAAGTGGTAAAATTTTTTATCCGAGTCCAATAATTCAGGAAAACTCGATTGGAATAGTTACGGGAAGCTTGCCGGTCACAACGCATCGAGAATTATCTTCGTCGTAATTTTTACGGATTTCCCTAGTGGTACCACTAGGGAAAATCACCAAAATCGAGAAATCGTAAAAAGTGGTAAAATTTTGGATCCTAGTCCAATAATTCAGGAAAACTCGATTGGAATAGCTAGTGGAAGCTTGCCGGTCACAACGCATCGAGAATTGGCTTCGTCGAAATTTTTACGGATTTTCCTAGGGGTACCACTAGGGAAAATCACAATAATTTAGAAATCGTAAAAAGTGGTGAAATTTTTGATCTGAGTCCAATAATTTAGGAAAACTCGATTGGAATAGCTACTGGAAGCTTGCCGATCACAACGCATCGAGAATTGGTTTCGTAGGAATTTTTACGGATTTCACTAGGGGTACCACTAGGAAAAATCACCAAAATCGAGAAATCGTTGAAAGTAGTGAAATTTTTGATCCGAGTCCAATAATTCAGGAAATCTCGATTGGAATAGCTACTGGAAGCTTGCCGGTCACATAGTATCGAGAATTGGCTTCGTCGGAATTTTTACGAATTTTCCTAGGGGTACCACTAAGGAAAATCACCAAAATCGAGAAATCGTAAAAAGTGGTGAAATTTTTAATCCGAGTCCAATAATTCAGGAAAACTCGATTGGAATAGCTACTGGAAGCTTGCCAGTCACAACGCATCGAGAATTTATTTCGTCGGAATCCGACGAATTTTTACGGATTTTTCTAGGTGTACCACTAGGGAAAATCATCAAAATCGAGAAATCGTAAAAAGTGGTGAAATTTTGGATCTGAGTCCAATAATTCAGGAAAACTCGATTGGAATAGCTACTGGAAACTTGCCGGTCACAACGCATCGAGAATTGGCTTCGTCGGAATCCGACGAATTTTTACGGATTTCCCTAGGGGTACAACTAGGGAAAATCACCAAAATCGAGAAATCGTTAAAAGTGGTGAAATTTTGTATCCGAGTCCAATAATTGAGGAAAACTCGATTGGAATAGCTACTGGAAGTTTGCCGGTCACAACGCATCAAGAATTGGTTTCGTCGAAATCCGACGAATTTTTACGGATTTTCCTAGGGGTACCACTAGGGAAAATCACCAAAATCGAGAAATGGTAAAAAGTAGTGAAATTTTTGATCCGAGTCCAATAATTCAGGAACACTCGATTGGAATAGCTACTGGAAGCTTGCCGGTCACAACGCATCGAGAATTGGCTTCGTCAAAATTTTTAAGAATTTTCCTAGGGGTACCACTAGGGAAAATCACCAAAATCGAGAAATCGTAAAAAGTGGTGAAATTTTGGATCCGAGCCAATAATTCTGAAAAACTCGATTGGAATAGCTACTGGAAGCTTACCCGTCACAACGCATCGAGAATTTGATTCGTCGAAATTTTTACGGATTTTCCTAGGGGTACCACTAGGAAAAATCACCAAAATCGAGAAATCGTAAAAAGTGGTGAAATTTTGGATCCGAGTCCAATAATTAAGGAAAACTCGATCGGAATAGCTACTGGAAGCTTGCCGGTCACAACGCATCGAGAATTGGCTTCGTCGGAATCCTATAAATTTTTGCGGATTTCCCTAGGGGTACCACTAGGAAAAATCATCAAAATCGAGAAATCGTAAAAAGTGGTGAAATTTTTTATCCGAGTCCAATAATTCAGGAAAACACGATTGGAATAGCTACTGGAAGCTTGCCGGTCACCACGCATCGAGAATTGGTTTCGTCAAAATTTTTACGGATTTTCCTAGGGGTACCACAAGGGAAAATCACCAAAATCGAGAAATCGTAAAAAGTGGTGAAATTTTGGATCCGAGCCCAATAATTAAGAAAAACTCGATTGGAATAGCTACTGAAAGCTTGCCGGTCACAACGCATTTAGAATTGGTTTCGTCAGAATTTTTACGGATTTCCCTAGGGGTACCACTATAGAAAATCACCAAAATCGAGAAATCGTAAAACCTGGTGAAATTTTGGATCCGAGTCAAATAATTTAGGAAAACTCGATTGAAATAGCTACTGGAAGCTTGCCGGTCACAACGCATGGAGAATTTTTTTCGTCGGAATCCTATAAATTTTTACGGATTTTCCTAGTGGTACCACTAGGAAAAATAACCAAAATCGAGAAATCGTAAAAAGTGGTGAAATTTTGGATCAGAGTCAAATAATTCAGGAAAACTCGATTGGAATAGCTACTGGAAGCTTGCCGGTCACAACGCATCGAGAATTGGCTTCGTCGGAATCCTATAAATTTTTGCGGATTTCCCTAGGGGTACCACTAGGAAAAATCATCAAAATCGAGAAATCGTAAAAATGGGTAAAATTTTTGATCCGAGTCCAATAATTCAGGAAAACACGATTGAAATAGCTATTGGAAACTTGCCGGTCACCACGCATCGAGAATTGGCTTCGTCAAAATTTTTACGGATTTTCCTAGGGGTACCACAAGGGAAAATCACCAAAATCGAGAAATCGTAAAAAGTGGTGAAATTTTATATACGAGTCCAATAATTAAGGAAAATTCGATTGGAATAGCTACTAGAAGCTTGCCGGTCACAACGCATCGAGAATTGGTTTCGTCGAAATCCGACTAATTTTTACGGATTTTCCTAGGGGTACCACTAGGGAAAATCACAAAAATCGAGAAATCGTAAAATGTGGTGAAATTTTTGCTCCGAGTCCAATAATTCAGGAAAACTCGATTGGAATAGCTACTGGAAGCTTGCCGGTCACAACGCATGGAGAATTTGATTCGTCGAAATTTTTACGGATTTCCCTAGGGGTACCACTAGGAAAAATCACCAAAATCGAGAAATCGTAAAAAGTGGTGAAATTTTGGATCCGTGTCCAATAATTCAGGAAAACTCGATTGGAATAGCTACTGGAACCCTGCCGGTCACAACGCATTGAGAATTGGTTTCGTCGGAATCCGATGAATTTTTACGGATTTCCCTAGGGGTACCACTAGGATAAATCACAAAAATCGAGAAATCGCAAAAAATTGTGAAATTTTGGATACGACTCGAATAATTCAGGAAAATTCGATTGGAATAGCTACTGTATACTTGCCGGTCACAACGCATCGAGAATTGGATTCGTCGAAATTTTTACGGATTTTCCTAGGGGTACCATTAGGGAAAATCACCAAAATCGAGAAATCGTAAAAAGTGGTGAAATTTTTTATCCGAGTCCAGTAATTCAGGAAAACTCGATTGGAATAGCTACTGGAAGCTTGCCGGTCACAACGCATCGAGAATTGGCTTCAACGGAATTTTTACGGATTTCCCTAGGGGTACCACTAGGAAAAATCACAAAAATCGAGAAATCGTAAAAAGTGGTGAAATTTTGGATCCGAGTCCAATAATTCAGGAAAACTCGATTGGAATAGCTACTGGAACCCTGCCGGTCACAACGCATTGAGAATTGGTTTCGTCGGAATCCGATGAATTTTTACGGATTTGCCTAGGGAGGGGTACAACTAGGGAAAATCACCAAAATCGAGAAATCATAAAAAGTGGTGAAATTTTTGATCCGAGTCCAATAATTTAGGAAAACTCGATTGGAATAGCTACTAGAAGCTTTCCGGTCACAACGCATCGAGAATTGGCTTCATCGGAATCCGACGAATTTTTACGGATTTCTCTAGGGGTACCATTAGGGAAAATCAAAAAAATCGAGAAATCGTAAAAAGTGGTGAAATTTTTTATCCGAGTCCAATAATTCAGGAAAACTAGATTGGAATAGCTACGGGAAGCTTGCCGGTCACAACGCATCGAGAATTAGCTTCGTCGGAATTTTTACGGATTTCACTAGGGATACCACTAGGAAAAATCACCAAAATCGAGAAATCGTTGAAAGTAGTAAAATTTTTGATCCGAGTCCAATAATTCAGGAATACTCGATTGGAATAGCTACTGGAAGCTTGCCGGTCACATAGCATCGAGAATTGGCTTCGTCGGAATTTTTACGAATTTTCCTAGGGGTACCACTAAGGAAAATCACCAAAATCGAGAAATCGTAAAAAGTGGTGAAATTTTTAATCCGAGTCCAATAATTCAGGAAAACTCGATTGGAATAGCTACTGGAAGCTTGCCAGTCACAACGCATCGAGCATTTGCTTCGTCGGAATCCGACGAATTTTTACGGATTTTTCTAGGTGTACCACTAGGGAAAATCACAAAAATCGAGTAATCGTAAAAATTGGTGAAATTTTGGATCCGAATCCAATAATTCAGGAAAACTCGATTGGAATAGCTACTGGAAGCTTGCCGGTCACAACGCATCGAGAATTGGTTTCGTCGGAATCCGACGAATTTTTACGGATTTTCCTAGGGGTACCACTAGGAAAAATCACCAAAATCGAGAAATCGTTAAAAGTGGTGAAATTTTGGATCCGAGTCCAATAATTGAGGAAAACTAGATTGGAATAGCTACTGGAAGCTTGCCGGTCACAACGCATCGAGAATTGGCTTCGTCGAAATACGACGAATTTTTACGGATTTTCCTAGGGGTACCACTAGGGAAAATCACCAAAATCGAGAAATCGTAAAAAGTAGTGAAATTTTGGATCCGAGTCCAATAATTTAGGAAAACTCGATTGGAATAGCTACTGGAAGCTTGCCGGTCACAACGCATCGAGAATTGGCTTCGTCGAAATTTTTTAAGATTTTCCTAGGGGTACCACTAGAAAAAATCACCAAAATCGAGAAATCGTAAAAAGTGGTGAAATTTTGGATCCGAGTCCAATAATTAAGGAAAACTCGATCGGAATAGCTACTGGAAGCTTGCCGGTCACAACGCATCGAGAATTGGCTTCGTCGGAATCCTATAAATTTTTGCGGATTTTCCTAGGGGTACCACTAGGAAAAATCATCAAAATCGAGAAATCGTAAAAAGTGGTGAAATTTTTGATCCGAGTCCAATAATTCAGGAAAACACGATTGGAATAGCTACTGGAAGCTTGCCGGTCACAACGCATTTAGAATTGGTTTCGTCAGAATTTTTACGGATTTCCCTAGGGGTACACTATAGAAAGTCACCAAAATCGAGAAATCGTAAAAACTGGTGAAATTTTGGATCATAGGCAAATAATTTAGGAAAACTCGATTGAAATAGCTACTGGAAGCTTGCCGGTCACAACGCATGGAGAATTTTTTTCGTCGGAATCTTATAAATTTTTACGGATTTTCCTAGGGGTACCACTAGGAAAAATCACCAAAATCGAGAAATCGTAAAAAGTGGTGAAATTTTGGATCCGGGTCAAATAATTCAGGAAAACTCGATTGGAATAGCTACTGGAAGCTTGCCGGTCACAACGCATCGAGAATTGGATTCGTCGGAATCCTATAAATTTTTGCGGATTTCCCTAGGGGTACTACTAGGAAAAATCGTCAAAATCGAGAAATCGTAAAAAGTGGTGAAATTTTTGATCCGAGTCCAATAATTCAGGAAAACACGATTAGAATAGCTACTGGAAGCTTGCCGGTCACCACGCATCGAGAATTGGCTTCGTCTGAATTTTTACGGATTTCACTAGGGGGTACCACTAAGGAAAATCACCAAAATCGAGAAATCGTAAAAAGTGGTGAAACTTTAGATCCGAGTCCAATAATTTAGGAAAACTCGATTGGAATAGCTACTGGAAGCTTGCCGGTCACAACGCATCGAGAATTGACTTCGTCGGAATTTTTACAGATTTCCCTAGGGCTACCACTATAGAAAATCACAAAAATCGAGAAATCGTAAAAACTGCAGAAATTTTGGATCCGACTCAAATAATTAAGGAAAACTCGATTGGAATGGCTACTGGAAGCTAGCCGGTCACAACGCATCGAGAATTGGCTTCATCGGAATTTTTACGGGTTTCCATAGGGGGTACCACTAGGAAAAATCACCAAAATCGAGAAATCGTAAAAAGTGGTTAAATTTTGGATCCGAGTCCAATAATTCAGGAAAACTCGATTGGAATAGCTACTGGAAGCTTGCCGGTTACAACGCATCGAGAATTGGTTTCGTCGGAATCAGACGAATTTTTATGGATTTCCCTTAGGTACCACTCGGGAAAATCACCAAAATCGAGAAATCGTAAAAAGTGGTGAAATTTTGGATCCGAGTCCAATAATTCAGGAAAACTCGATTGGAATGGCTACTGGAAGCTTGCCGGTCACAACGCATCGAGAATTGGCTTCGTCGAAATCCGAAGAATTTTTACAGATTTCCCTAGGGGTACCACTAGGGAAAATCACCAAAATCGAGAAATCGCAAAAAGTGGTGAAATTTTGGGATCCGAGTCGAATAATTCAGGAAAACTCGATTGGAATAGATACTGGAAGCTTGCCGGTCACAATGCATAGAGAATTGGCTTCGTCGGAATTTTTACGGATTTTTCTAGGGGTACCACTAGGAAAAATCACCAAAATCGAGAAATCGTAAAAAGTGGTGAAATTTTGGATCCGAGTCCAATAATTCAGAAAAACTCGATTGGAATAGCTACTGGAAGCTTGCCGGTCACAACGCATCGATTATTGGCTTCATCGGAATCCGACAAATATTTACGGATTTCCCTAGGGGTACCACTAGGGAAAATCACCAAAATCGAGAAATCGTAAAAAGTGGTAAAATTTTTTATTCGAGTCCAATAATTCAGGAAAACTCAATTGGAATAGCTACTGGAAGCTTGCCGGTCACAACGCATCGAGAATTGGCTTCGTCTGAATTTTTACGGATTTTCCTAAGGGTACCACTAGGGAAAATCACCAAAATCGAGAAATCGTAAAAAGTGGTGAAATTTTTGATCCGAGTCCAATAATTCAGGAAAACTCGATTGGAATAGCTACTGGAAGCTTGCCGGTCACAATGCATCGAGAATTGGCTTCATCTGAATTTTTACGGATTTCCCTAGGGGTATCACTAGGGAAAATCACCAAAATCGAGAAATCGTAAAAAGTGGTGAAATTTTTGATCCGAGTCCAATAATTCAGAAAAACTCGATTGGAATAGCTACTGGAAGCTTGCCGGTCACAACGCATCGAGAATTGGCTTCGTCGGAATTCGAAAAATTTTTACGGATTTCCCTAGGGGTACCACTAGGGAAAATCACCAAAATTGAGAAATCGCAAAAAGTGGTGAAATTTTTGATCCGAGTCGAATAATTCAGGAAAACTCGATTGGAATAGATACTGGAAGCTTGCCGGTCACAATGCATCGAGAAGTGGCTTCGTCGGAATTTTTACGGATTTCCCTAGGGGTACCACTAGGGAAAATCACCAAAATCGAGAAATCGTAAAAAGTGGTAAAATTTTGGATCCGAGTCCAATAATTCAGGAAAACTCGATTGGAATAGCTACTGTAAGCTTGCCGGTCACAACGCATCGAGAATATGCTTCGTCGGAATCCGACGAATTTTTACGGATTTCCCTAGGGGTGCCACTAGGAAAAATCACCAAAATCGAGAAATCGCAAAAAGTGGTGAAATTTTCGATCCGAGTCGAATAATTCAGGAAAACTCGATTGGAATAGCTACTGGAGGCTTGCCGGTCACAACGCATCGAGAATTGGCTTCGTCTGAATTTTTACGGATTTCACTAGGGGGTACCACTAGGGAAAATCACCAAAATCGAGAAATCGTAAAAAGTGGTGAAACTTTAGATCCGAGTCCAATAATTTAGGAAAACTCGATTGGAATAGCTACTGGAAGCTTGCCGGTCACAACGCATCGAGAATTGACTTCGTCGGAATTTTTACGGATTTCCCTAGGGCTACCACTATAGAAAATCACCAAAATCGAGAAATCGTAAAAACTGGAGAAATTTTGGATCCGAGTTCAATAATTCAGGAAAACTCGATTGGAATAGCTACAGGAAACTTGCTGGTCACAACGCATCGAGAATTGGCTTCGTCGGAATTTTTACGGATTTTTCTAGGTGTACCACAAGGGAAAATCACCAAAATCGAGAAATCGTAAAAAGTGCTGAAATTTTTGATCCGAGTCCAATAATTCAGGAAAACTCGATTGGAATAGCTACTGGAAACTTGCCGGTCACAACGCATCGAGAATTGGTTTCGTCGGAATCCGACGAATTTTTACGGATTTTCCTAGGGGGTACCACTAGGAAAAATCACCAAAATCGAGAATTCGTAAAAAGTGGTGAAATTTTTGATCCGAGTCCAATAATTCAGGAAAACTCGATTGGAATAGCTACTGGAATCTTGCCGGTCACAACGCATCGAAAATTGGATTCGTCGGAATTTTTACGAATTTCCCTAGGGGTACCACTAGGGAAAATCACCAAAATCGAGAAATCGTAAAAAGTGGTGAAATTTTGGATCCGAGTCTAATAATTCAGGAACACTCGATTGGAATAGCTACTGGAAACTTGCCGGTCACAACGCATCGAGAATTTTTTTTGTCGGAATTTTTACGAATTTTCCTAGGGGTACCACTAGGAAAAATCACCAAAATCGAGAAATCGTAAAAAGTTGTGAAATTTATGATCCGAGTCCAATAATTCAGGAAAACTCGATTGAAATAGCTACTGGAAGCTTGCCGGTCACAACGCATCGAGAATTGGTTTCGTCGGAATCCGACGAATTTTTACGGATTTACCTAGGGATATTGCATGTTTGATTTAGAGGGCTCTATAAGGCACAATAACTATATTAGTATATTCGTTTGCTTAAAATAAAAGGGACCAAAACATGGGAAAGTGCATGGTTGTATAGGATTGGGAGTAAAACAGTTTATTTAAGTAAATATGGCAGTGATTGAATGGGATTTGGAGTGAAACAGTCGTAAACAAACATGGCAGTGAGGATTTGGACGAAATGATATTTTATGGCAGTGAGCTTGTTTTTTCATTCATTTGCTTAAATTTGGAGTTGATGTTGTACTAATAAATATTAATAGATAAACTTTGGTTTTCTTATTGTGGGGGTGTCATTGCACAACTGGATTTTAAACTCAAGTTTAACTCTAAGATCCTTAATTAAACATGCTTTCTTTTTTCCTTTCAAACCATAAAATGCAATTGCAACTTATTTATTTCCAGTTTTAGTGTGGATGTAATTAACAAGTCCAATATTTGCAAAGACAAGAATTTTTTACCTTTGGCTCATTAAATCTACCTCCATGCTTCTTTCACGATTGAACGCCGCGCACTTTAAGATGTTCAATTGAAAAAATATTTTTGCTGTGCAATTTAAGTGACCGAAGATGACACTAACATCTTTTCTTTATATATATATATATATATAATACATGTTTTAAAACAATAGAAAATGATAACTAAAATTTGGTCAAATTAAAAAATAGATAGATTTTCCTATCAATCGCAAGCAAATGTGAATACAAATGTCAATCACAGCGAATTAATGAATAAAAAAACATGTATCATAGTAGTAGTAGGTTAACATATGCTATAAAAAAAAATAAAAAATAAAAAAAGTAGTTTAAGAAATTAGGTGAAACGAGGAACCGTAGATTGGGGTTTGGTATTTTAAGTTTTTGCTGCATCCCAAATCGATTTAATAATCCTTATTTTATCCAAGTTGCTATTGTTTAGTCTACAGAGATAAATTAATATAGAATGTTAATGCGAATACCACCGTCAATTATAAGACCACCGTCCATGTCAAAATAGATAATACGTATAAACATATTTTAAGTTTACCAATCATATTTTACACATTTTAAATTGTCAAAAACGAAAAACTTATTGATTTATCTTTACTATTTATTTTGAACTTCCAATTTGTCCCTCAATTTGTTTTTTTATAACTTTTTTTTTTAAAAAAAAATGGATTGATTTTTCTTTTTATCGGAACTGGCTCGCGGTTTGTTAACTATCTCAAATCAATTAATTACGAATATATGATATTTTTTATAAAAATTTGGACAATTTTTATCTCATAAGTTAGCTTTTTGGGTTGAGTTAGGCTTAAATCTATTTTTTTAACATGATACATTACAGTCACTAATTCTTGATGTTAGGCTATTCGTAAATTTTCAATTTTGCAAATTTTATATTCTAAATTTTCAGCTTGTGTTCGACTTTAGACATGAGAATGTGTGTTTAATATATAACGCTTTTTATAAAATTTTAGATAATTTTCATCTCACAAATTAAATTTAAAGATTAAATTATACCAAAATCTAGCACCGTTAACCACATATCACGTGCTGTCCATGTAACAATTGTCAAGTCACGTTATTGTCCAACTTACAAGCATATCCACTGCTCATTAATCCATAACGAGAGATATCCTATTAATACTTTTTTTTATTATTGCTAAACATAATTTATAAATTTCTATAAAATAAATGTGACAATAAAAAAAGTATAAAAAATAAAAGTAATGTAAGAATTTAATATTTTTTTTATATAATTTTATTTTGTTGAAGATTATTATTTTTCAAGCAATAGGTAAATTTTTCATACTTAATTAAAATATTGGAATCAGAATATTTGTGGGTGAATGCCAATAATTTGATGTCTGGAGTGATGGGCAGCCCACTAAGGGAACAAACTTTTGTAGCCATGCCATTACTACTACCGCTACCTATTCACCATTTACTCCGTGGGCCATATCAAATCAATGTCCACAAAATTAAATAATAAAAGCACCTGCAAATCATTTAACTTGTTTTTATTTAATATTATATTATTATGCATATGCTTCAAGAACTCCATGGTAGAAGGAGACCAGCGATCTAAAATAACAAATATTTTTCTTGTACATTAAATGATTTATAAAAGAATTATAAATTAATTAATATTAAAAAATCTGAATCTAAGAAATATTGAAAATTTAATACTAATTTTTTAAATTATTTAGAATTGGATTTCCATCAAATGAAATATGTAATTATTAGAAAAGAAATAAATAAAACCATGCATAGGTCAAGGTCATTAGGTCAACAATCTAATAGTATTAAAATTTCTACCAACCAGCTGTTGTCATACTAAATCATCATCAACATTTGCAGATTTAGTACGCAGCTGTTCCTGTTTCTGCTATAGTTTTAAATTTATATTGTCCTCGGAGACAAAAATAAATAATTAGAAAAAAAATAAATCAGTCTTGCAAAATCATTCTATCTCTTGATTTTTATCTATCCCAAATTACTACATTTCACATTTATTTTAAAAATCACACCTAACTTATTAAATTTCATATTTTATTACTCTTATCGTCTCAGAGAAATTCAAATTTCATTTATATGACATTTTAAAATAAAAGTTGACCTGTTTCAAACAATTAAATTTAAGTTTATCTTAAATTTTAGTATTAATCACTCAATTTTATACTAAATTTAAGTTTAATTACTGGTTAAAACAACAAAAGAATCGTGTAATGAATATAAAAATATATTAGAAAATATTCAATGGATTCATATCGATACACTTGTAATTAATTTATGTCTATTTCAATAGTGCATTATTCAAACTCGAGATCTCTCTTAAATTTAAATCAACTTATGATTAGAAGAATGGGAGGAGAGTTGATTATCCATTTGGATGCTAACTCTATTATATTATATCATAGCAAAAGCATTATTGTTGATTAAAAGCTAATCAGTAATGCTCTAATAATGTAAAAGAAAAAGAGCGGGAAGGAAGGGAAGCCCAAGCGTCCAAAAATAACACACCCTCTCTCTATCTCTCTCTCTTCCTCTCTTTCGTCTTCCCCTTTTTGACCTTTAAAGACCATACTTTCTTCTTAATTCTTCTGCTGCTCAGCTTTTCTGCCAACAAAACAAAGATGGGGAATTACAGAATGTGCATGTGCTTCATTAGGAAGTTCAAACTCATGGAGCCTGGCCCCCCGCCGGACATCAAGGATGCCTTCCACAAATACACTGAAGATGGCACCCACATGACCCCCGACCAGCTCCGGCGCTTCTTGGTTCATGTTCAAGGCGATACCTCCACCTCCATCGCTGATGCTGAGAAGATCGTCGACCAGATTTTGAAGAAGAGGCATCACATTGCTAAGTTCACTAGACACACTCTCACTCTCGATGATTTTCACCATTTTCTATTCTCTACAGATCTCAATCCTCCTCTTTTACAAAACCAGGTCATCCTATTTTCTATTTTATTCTTATGCCTTTCGTTAGATTTTATGGATTTGTATTTGGATTTCCAATCTTTTTACTCTTCTGGATGTTTATGAGTTTGATTAGACTCTAACGTTGACCAAAAAGTGTTGGAATTTCTACTTAGATACTGTTCATAACTAATATCAATTTCAGAATTACAGAAAAAGGGATCCTTCTTTTCCCCCATGAGAAGAACCACTACAGTATGTTTTAACCGTGGATTAATTTACCTTTCAGGTTCACCAAGATATGACGAAACCGCTGTCCCATTATTTCATATTTACTGGCCACAATTCTTACCTAACGGGAAATCAGCTAAGCAGTGATTGCAGTGATGTGCCTATCATAAATGCATTGAAGAGAGGTGTGAGAGTCATAGAGCTTGATTTATGGCCCAATTCCACCAAGGGTGATGTTCATGTTCTACATGGAAGGTGTGCCTCTTAAAAACTAAATTTCTGATTTTTTTTTTCATCTTCATGCATTGCATACTCTATAATTGATTCTCTAAATTACAAATCATAGCAATCGAGAAATCATTTTGCTGTTCTCAAAGTTAGGTATTGATGATGATCCCTATTTCTACAACAAATTTCACCTGTCGGACACTGCTGCAAACGAGCAATGATTTCTCAATTCCAAAATTATTCACGATCAATCATGCTCAATACTCTGTTCTTGATGAGATTTTCTTTAAGTGTTGCAACTGGTTTGGTATTTGTTATAAGGACTAAGTAAAAGAGAAGATTTTGACTTAAATTATGTAATATTCTGCGTCTTCTTTTCTGGACTTAAAGACTTCAAATTCCAGATGCAGGACATGGCATCTTAAAAAAGACAACTCCGAAAAATGAAAAAAAGGAAAATGTAAAAGGTAAAGTTCTTCTTCTAAGATGTGCTGCCCACCAGGAAATGCTAGGCCCTGTCGGCTACTTCAGTCAGTGTCATGATTTTAAGAAAAAAGATATTCAACTTCTTGCATACAAGTAGATGTGTGATACATTAGGTAAAATAACTAGCAGGCCTATATTTGATGCTTGAATTACAGTACTGCTAGCAAACTCAGACATCTTAGGCATTTCCATGTATGATTCTTTCTTTGTTTATACTACTCTTCAATTGTTACTGATGGCAACTTTCACCACTCCCTTTGTTTTTCACCTTTTGGGTTTTGGTTTACATCCATTAAACTCTTGAGTGTAGGACGCTGACAACTCCTGTGGAACTGATCAGATGCTTGAAATCTATAAAAGAACACGCCTTTTCATTCTCTCCATATCCTGTCATAATAACCCTTGAGGACCACCTTACCCCTGATCTTCAAGCTAAAGTTGCTCTGGTGATGTTGCACTTCCCCCATTTGGATTTAGGCTTAACTTTTTTTTTTTTTCCCTCAGAAATGCAGTTTATTGATTACGATTTGCATATTTTCTTAGATGATCACTGAAACATTTGAGGACATACTGTACATCCCTGAAAGTGAGTGTTTAGAAGAATTTCCTTCTCCAGAAGATCTGAAGTATCGCATAATTATTTCAACAAGACCTCCTAAAAAGTATGATAAGTCTAAAACTGACAAGAGCAGAAGAAACAAATCTCAGAGGGATAAGGATTCTGATGAGGGGTCATGGGGGAAGGATGTAACAGTCACTATATCAGATCAAGAAGATGTAGACTCGGTAAGTTGAGAATTTTGTGTCTTAACCCACATGTCAAGTGAATATAAAAATTGATTCTTTACATTTTGCAGAGCGAAAGTGATGCAAGTGAAGAGAGTGATGACGAGTCAAAAAATGTAGGAGTAGATGCCTATAAGCGTCTAATTGCCATCCATGCTGGAGGGGCCAACGGTAGCTTAAAGGAAGCGCTAAAAGTCGACCCCAGTAAAGTTAGACGCCTTAGTTTGGGTGAAAATAAACTAGAAAAGGCTACTGAAAATTATGGAATGGATGTAATTAGGTAATTCTTATATCAATATTATGGAGTAAGATGCTTAAATGATATACTATTGTTAAAAGTACAGTTGAATTTTTTGATGTATTGTGACTGGTTTGATATTTCCTATTTCTAAATCTCTCACCTACAATTTCATTGAACAGATTCACCCAGAAAAATGTCTTAAGAGTGTATCCAAAAGGCACTCGGTTAACCTCTTCCAATTACAAGCCACTAATTGCTTGGATGCATGGAGCTCAAATGGTAGCATTTAATATGCAGGTTTGGTTCAGTGTTCTCTCTTTTTGTTGTTGATTTTGAAATATGGTGCATATGATATTATTGTACTCCTCATTTCTGAAATTGTAGACTTTCAGAATGTTGGTGTCGTACAAAAAACTATTAGAAGCAATGCTATATCAGAAATGGCTAACTATTGATATTGAGCATTAATATGGTGTCATTAACTTTTCAACATAATGCTATTTGCCTTGTTGTGCCATTTGTCTGTTTAAATTATGTACGCACCTAGATAGTCTAGGCTTTTCATAACTTTTTAACATGCCTCGACCAAAATTTTTTTGAATCAAACTAATGATAAATACTGTGTCGATATATATCAATGAGAAGTAAACATTTATGAAATGCAGCTATTCAACCTAATCATTTGTCTCTCTCAATCCCAGGGATATGGCAGATCTCTTTGGTTGATGCAGGGGATGTTTAGGGCTAATGGAAGTTGTGGTTATGTGAAGAAGCCAGATCTTCTGATGAACGTGAGTCCTAATGGTGAAGTATTTAATCCTAAAGCCAAACTGCCAGTAAAGAAAACTTTAAAGGTAAGTGCATCCCGCCCGATGATTTATCTCTTCACATTTACTGGGCAGCTTAAAGTTAAACTTGTATTGTTGTTACTTGACAGGTAAAATTGTATATGGGAGATGGATGGCATTTGGATTTTAAACCAACACACTTTGATACTTATTCCCCTCCAGATTTCTACACCAGGGTAGGTTGGCATTTTGCAGGACAAGACCTTTTTTTTTTTCCGGTTATGCAGATATTGAACTATAAATGTCTATGGCAGGTGGGCATAGCAGGAGTGCCAGCTGATGTGAAAATGGAGAAAACGAAACCAATAGAGGACAATTGGACACCAGTTTGGGGCGAAGAATTTGAATTTCCATTGACTGTTCCTGAACTAGCTTTACTTCGAATAGAAGTTCTTGAGTATGATATGTCTGAGAAAGATGATTTTGCTGGTCAAATATGTTTCCCTGTTTCTGAATTAAGACAAGGAATCCGTGCAGTCCCTCTTTTTGATCGCAAAGGAACCAAGTTGAACTCATCCAGGCTTCTCATGCATTTTGAGTTTGTGTAATAATTCCAAGATTATTTATGACTCCATATATATATATATATATATATATATATATATATAATTTATTTGAATTTTCTCCAATTTCAATGTCATGCTATTGCTCTCTTTTATCTCTTCTTTGAGTCTTCTATGGAGCTATTACTTGTAAAGGATTTTGTGTTTCTGTTCTCCCATTCTTCTCTAGCAATTGAATTTTCACATGTCCATTGCTCAGCAGTAGCACTCAAATCAAAGTTTTCTTGCAAGCTAACTTGTTATGGGTGAAATAATAAATTTCCGATCAATGAAGATGGTTTTTCGGACATGGCAAGTTATAGAAGGTGCTTTGCTTTGGATAATGGATATACAAATAAAATAAAATCTTTTTCTATGGTAATAATAGTATTATTTTAGACGGAATTTCCTTTTTTTAGTCTCCTTTTTACAGACTCGACATTTATGCAAATATACTTAAGATGGAAATTCCTATAATGAAACTTGGTCTATAATCAAGGAATTTCCATGTCATTTGATGTCAAGGGTTTTGTATGGAAGGGGAAAAAAAGAAAAAGGAATAAAAAAACACAGAGATTAATATTGAATATTGATCCAAGTTGGTAGAAAAATCTGATAATCAAGATGGTTGAAAAATCTGGCAATCCATATATATCATCATCTCCATCAACTTGGGAAAAAAGCAGTAAGCTTTCCTTATTGTAATTTCAACTATTCATACTTCGTTTTCAGGAATATGTTCTTTGATTGTTCAATCGATGTCTCCATTTTTGTTTTTCTGATTTTGATTGTTCGTGGAAACCAGATTCCAATTTTAGGCTTTTAAATGACTGTCACGGACATTTTTCAATTATTCTTGTTTAAATTAGATGAAACTATTATTGCATTTTCTGATAATTAAAAGGGTCTGAAAGAATAAAAACAATTTCAATTGCTTTCTGCTGATGAACTTTGCATTTTAGCTCAAAAACAGTAATAAGGGCTGCTGCTGATAGGTGAAGGGCATAAGCATAGTGGAAGTGCGGCCTTTACCTAGCTTATAGGCTTTATTATAACAATAACTCTTAGAGTGAATAAGTTAAACAGAAATTAATACAAAATAGCAATTTCTGGATTTTGCACTGTCAGTTCCTTCCTTTTGCCTTACATGTATCTGAATTGAAGGCTTTGATTCTTCTTTTCTCTTTAGTATTTTTCTTGTGTATATTTAATATCTATAATGGAGAAGAACATTTAATTTTCTAATAACAAAAAGGAAAGCAATGTGAAATTTCATGTTTTTTTATATCCTTGGCTGTACTGCCTGCACTTGCAGAAAGAAAAGAAAGAAAGAAAGAAGTGGGTAGGCAATCAAAACAGTGTTAAAAATCATTACTTTTTCTATTCTTTCATTGTTAATAATACTAAAAGTCATAATTCTAACATTGCCAACTAAGAATTCAAACAGTTTTGGTCTTTGGGTAGTCAACCATAAGCATGTCTTTCGTTTTTACAATTATTATTATATAAAGTAATCATCTTTTTCTTTTGTATAATTTACCATTAAACACAAACACAGAATATATTCGGTTCTTCTTTTTCCCTTTTTAATTAAATGGTGCATATTTTGGATTCTATCATTAGTAATTAATCATTATAATATTCTCATAATCCGTGTAACAACAACCATAGAACGTCCTGATGATGAAAAGAAAATGTGAAAAGGCTGATGCGTATTGATGATTTTGTTGACTAGCAGAGCTCCATCCATTTAGTATAATAGTAATAAAAAGAATTGGCATCCATGTCCATGAACTTGATATAAACATCACCTTATCATATTCTTCACACAGCACGGGAATACTGAAAATAACATCAACACAAGTTGTAATATACATTTATTCTGTTGAAAATATCTGAGGAGAGATGAGAATGTACTTTACTGGAAAATTTAGAATGATGGAAACAGGGCCACCATCTGATGTGAAGGAAGCATTTTTCAAGTACACACAAGGCCAGACTAACATGATTGCTGATCATCTGCGTCTCTTCATGGCCGAATTCCAGGGCGAAGGCGATGATGCTGTTTCAATTCCTGATGCAGAGATGATCATAGAACAGGTTGTACAGAAGCGTCGCCATGTTACAAAGTGCGTGAGAAGCTGGCTTTCTCTTGATGATTTTCACCATTTTCTTTTCTCCACAGATTTCAATCCACCTATCAGAAATGAGGTACAATTTCCATTTGCTTTCAGTTGATTCTTTTTGAGTTATTTGTTCATCATTTTGAGTTGTCAATCAGGTGGAGCAAGACATGACAGCACCATTGTCTCATTACTACATATGCACTGGAC
Organism: Excoecaria cochinchinensis; assembly: GCA_947683425.1. Lineage (NCBI taxonomy): Eukaryota > Viridiplantae > Streptophyta > Magnoliopsida > Malpighiales > Euphorbiaceae > Excoecaria > Excoecaria cochinchinensis. The sequence continues at coordinate 184,643 of CANTUQ010000049.1, read as the reverse complement.
ACAATTCCTATTTGACAGGAAACCAATTGAGCAGTGATTGCAGTGATGTCCCCATTGAGAAGGCACTCAAGAGAGGTGTGAGAGCTGTGGAACTTGATGTATGGCCGAATTCCGCTAAAGATGATGTACTTGTTCTTCATGGATGGTATAACCAATTCTTTTTTTTTTTTTTTTTTTTTTTGATTCTTATTTGCTGATTGTGTAATTATTATTTGCTGCATCTGCTTTTGAATTTAGGACCTTAACAACTCCTGTAAAGCTAATTAGGTGTTTGAAATCCATCAAAGAGCATGCCTTCTCTGCATCTCCATACCCTGTCATCATAACTCTTGAAGACCATCTCACTCAGAATCTTCAAGCTAAAGCAGCTCAGGTTTTTGTCAATTTCCTTAGATTTTTTTTTTTTATAAATCTATGTCCTGTTTTAATCTCAATGTTTGTTATTTCTTCTGTGTAGATGATTGCTGAGACATTTGGAGATATGCTGTACTATCCTGAAACTGAGTCTTTGAAGGAATTCCCATCACCTGAGGAGCTCAAATATAAGATTATCATATCGACTAAACCTCCAAAAGTGAATCAAGATAAAAACATGAAGGAGAAAGATTCAAGTGAAGACCAATCATCAGACCTTTCAGGTCATTATCAGGAAGATGAAGAAAAGGTACTGCACTTGTTGATTTGCCAGTGTTCTTAATCTAACTTGTACGTTATTAGATAATCAATTTTTTTATGAATTGGGTTACCAGAGTGATGGAGATACGAATGAACAGAATCAGAATGAGGAGTATAACAACGAACTGCGGCCACTGGAAGCACCTGCATACAAGAATTTAATTTGTATTAGGGCTGTAAAGATCAAGGGTGGATTAAAGAAGGAATTGAAAACGGAGCATGAAAATGTTCGACGCATTAGCTTGAGCGAGCAAAAATTTGAAAAGCTCACTGCATCCTCCGGAACAGATGTTGTAAGGTATTTACTGATTAATTTTTTTTAGACATGTTTATGAAAAGGAAATAAAGCTAATGCAAGCATTGTATTTCAGATTCACTCAGCAGAACATTTTAAGGGTATATCCGAAGAGTATTCGGATCAACTCATCCAACTACAGGCCAATGAATGCTTGGCTGCATGGAGCTCAAATGGTTGCACTTAACATGCAGGTTAATTAATTTTTGAACTTTATATATACTCCTTGGTGTTGAAATTGGCTAAATTACCAAAGATTAAATTAGTATTGATGGCAGGGATATGGTAAATCTCTCTGGTTGATGGATGGGATGTTTAGAGGGAATGGAGGGTGTGGTTATGTGAAAAAGCCTGATATCCTAATGAACAGAGGTCCAGAAAACCAGGTGTTTGATCCTAAAGCAAAGTTGCCTGTGAAAAAGACTTTGAAGGTTAAAATATATATGGGAGATGGATGGCATTCGGATTTCAAACGCACACAGTTAGCCTTATTTTCCTCACCGGATTTATATGTGAAGGTAAGCTATTGGAATGATATTCTTGCATATATAAATGCGAGATGAATAATGGGCTAATGAGTATGTATTGATGCAGGTAGGAATAGCAGGGACAGCGGCTGATAAAACAATGAAGAAAACAAAGAAAAGAGAGAACAACTGGACACCCATTTGGGATGAAGAATTTACATTTCCATTGACAGTACCAGAATTGGCATTGCTTCGCGTAGAAGTTCATGAGAAGGATGAGTTTGTGTGTCAGAGTTGTTTCCCTGTGTTTCAATTGAAGACAGGTATTCGTGCAGTTCCCCTCTTCGATCGCAAGGGAACTAGGTTTAGCTCCATGAGACTTCTTATGAGTTTCCAGTTTTTATAGCAACTCTCCACTTTTCTTTTTTCTTTAGAGATACTGGTCTCTGTAGATTTTGATGATTTTCAGACCCTCATAGACCTTCTTCTTCTTTTTTTTGAGACCGATAGATAATTTGTAACGATTATCCATTAGCATGTGCATCAATATGGTGTATCTGCTGTGAACAATTGCATGCTGAATTTGACGATAAAAGTGAAAACAGAATTTATTTGCATACACGAATCAAGAAACTCTTGCTACTTTTGCAATAGTGGACGTAAAAAAGAGAGTAGATAATATGAATCTGGATAAAGGAACATGCAACCTCAATCTATGCCTTGCAATTACAGCACAAAATATTAATACAAGAAATGTTAAGAACTTGAACAGTTAATGGAGTATTATGTGTTAAAAATGAACCATAAAAAGTAATTTCAAAAGGAGAATTTATTGGTTTCCCCTTCAATTTATATTTAATAGCCCTGGCCAATTGAAAACCTCCGTCCTAACAACCAGTATCATTGAATTTTCATTGACAGACGGTCTAATATTCGTTGCAAAGAACATCTAGAAAGGAAAAGAATATATATATATATATATATATATTTGTAGAAGTACTCTTTTTGGGTGCCGAGCAGTTTGCACGGTAATTGGAAATATTCTGAGCTATCCTATTTTATGCTTGCACCGTATAAGAAGAATGACACATTCTCATTTACTACCACCTTCCCTTTCTTGATTTTCTTTACATTTCAAACCCATAACAAGAAATCTCTTTCCTTATAATCAAGAAATAGCTTTCAGTAACAAAGACGTGCTTCTCTCATTTCTTTAAGAGATAAACAAGTGAATGAACAAGATTCTCTCTTTGCAAACAAGTCATTCTTGGAGGTACTAACATATAAAAAAGGAAATCTGATACATAAACACATAAACATCGAAAAGAAACCGAGCATTTTGTTTTGATTCTATGCAAGAAATGTCGAAGCAGACTTTCAAGGTCTGTTTCTGTTTTAGGAGAATATTTAAGCTGAGGGCACTTGAGCCTCCTGAAATTGTAAAAGAACTGTTCAGGAATTACTCCCAAAATGGGGCAATGAATGCGGAGGACCTGAGGAGGTTTCTGATTGATATTGAAGGAGAAGATCACGCAACTCTGGAGGATGCTCAAACCATATTCAATAATCTCAAGCATCTCAATGTTTTTCAAAGAAAGGAATTCCATCTCGAAGCCTTCTTTAGATATATTATGAGTGATCTTAATGCAGCTCTTCCTCCATCTCTAGGGGTAAACATTATTTCTTTAAGACAATTGTTGTCTAGTTATATAGTTATAGTAGAGGAAACTAATGTGATGGCCTTGAATCATGCAGGTGCATCATGACATGAATGCCCCATTGGCTCATTATTTTATGTTCACTAGCCATAACACGTACCTCACTGGGAATCAACTTAGCAGCAATAGCAGTACTGAACCTATCAAATATGCTCTAAGAAAAGGCGTCAGAGTAATTGAATTGGATTTATGGCCTAGTTCCAAGAAAGACAATGTGGAGGTTCGACATGGAGGGTAACCTTATATATATAACATCTGGATTCTGCTTAAATATATATAGATTTAATCTATGAATTCATTTATATAATGTTAAAGAAAACTTATCAAGCCGGTTGCTGATAATTTTGAGAATATATATGTTTATGAATTTGCAGAACGCTTACTGCACCTGTGGATCTCATCAAATGCTTACGAATTATTAAAGAGAATGCATTTTCTACATCTGAATATCCTGTAGTCATAACTTTTGAAGACCACTTAACTCCAAATCTCCAATGCAAGGTAGCCGAGGTGAGAATGATCATAATTAGTTAATATCACATTTATTTTACTCAATTAGACCGGGTCTATCAACAAATTTGTGAAACCAATCCAATGATAATTGCAATTTATATGTGAATAACTAATTTTTATTCACGACACACCTGAAAATTCATAAACTTTGTTTAAATTAGTATATATTGTCTTATTCTTAATCATTTAGTATGGTATTTCTTCTCATGCAGATGGTGACAAAAACATTTGGAAATATGCTCTACTGCCCAGAATCATATCAAATGAAAGAATTTCCTTCACCTGAATCATTAAAGAGAAGGATTTTGATTTCTACTAAACCACCAAAAAAGTATCTTGAAACTCAGGGCGGCCAGGTAAATGAAAGAGTGTCTCAGAGAAATACAAGAAAATCATCAAAGAAGAAAAAATGGAGGGATGAGAAGACAAGTTCAAGAAGTGAATTTGAAACTAATGACAAGGTGCATCTGTAATCAATCATGTATTTGACTAGGCTTGTTAGTGAGTTTGCTTATGTTTTGATGATGAGCAGGAGCAGCGTACTGAGGAAGAACACTTTCCAGATGAAGAAGATGAGGAGAAGGAAGTTTATGAATACAGGAATATAATTGCCATTCATGCAGGGAAGCTGAAAGGCGAATTAGAAAACATGTTAAGCATTGAACCTAATAAAGTTAGACGTCTGAGCTTAAGTGAGCTTGAACTTGAAAGTGCTGCGAAGACACATGCAACCCAGATTATTAAGTAATTATCTTATTATCTCAACCAAATCTTTGTTAAATTATTTTGCATGCCATTAATAAAGTCATAGACCTGATATAGGCAATGTGTTTTGCAATGATATATTCCTGAAGGTTCACTCAGAAGAATATGCTGAGGATATACCCCAAGGGGAGTCGCCTTCTTTCTTCTAATTATGATCCCTTTGTTGGGTGGAAGCACGGAGCTCAAATGGTTGCATTTAATATGCAGGTTAATTAGTCTTATTCTTGAAAGTTTCGTACATAAAAATGAATTCAAATGAAAGGAATAGACATTTTAAGCTTGTGTTTTGGTTGTTCATGACTGACAGGGGTATGGGAAGCATCTGTGGGTTATGCAGGGAATGTTTAAAGCCAATGGTGGGTGTGGTTATGTGAAAAAACCTCATTTCTTGTTGGAACCTGATCCAAGAAATGATTCTTTTAATTCTCATGTGAAGAAAGTTCTCAAGGTATGTATGTGATTTTTGGCTTTAATTTATTTTCATTTCTTGATTTCTTTATCACTGTACCATCATGTCATCTACAGGTGAAAGTCTACATGGGGGAAGGTTGGGATTTGGAATTTCACCACACGCATTTTGATCTATTCTCCCCACCAGACTTCTTTGTCAAAGTAAGAATTAAAATCTTTGTCTATATATAAGCAATATATATATACATACATATAGAGATTGGAAAAAATAAGTAGTGGCGGATGTACACCAGATTGCAGTCGCAGGAGTAGCAGCTGATAAAGCAAAGAATCAAACAAAAGTAATAGACGATGATTGGCTACCCGAATGGAATGAGGAGTTTGAGTTTCGTCTGACAGTTCCTGAACTAGCTGTACTTAGAATTGTAGTGTATGAGTATGATACATCAGGAAAACATGACTTTGGTGGCCAAACTTGTTTACCTATTTCCGAATTAAGAACTGGGATTCGTTGTGTTCCATTACACAATCGTAAAGGTGAAAAATATAAGTATGTTAGGCTTCTTATGCAATTTGAATTTTCTTGATCCTTACAATTCATTTGTACTATTTGTTTTTACATATTGCAAAAGACTGGAAATATCTTGCCTGAAAAGATTTATGAATTCTTCAATGAACCAATTCTATATAGGAAACGTAATTGTCAAATCAGTATTAGCTTGGTGTATGAATGATATATACAAATGTTCTTAGCCAAAAAATTAAGCTCGTGATGATACAGGAGCTGACAATGCTACTCATATTTCAATGGATCAGCACTAAAACAGAAAATACGATGCTATTAATTAGTCCAATGCAGATTCCAAGCACCAAGTATGTCTTTTGTTATAAAGTCAACACTAAATACTTAGGCATTGTAGCATTGATATTGTTAAAAGAATCTTTAGCTTAGTGGCATTGATTTTGTCCAAGCTGCGAGGTTAGGTTAGCTTTAGCTAGGCGGTTTGGAAGTTGTGGACTTTAATTTTCAGAAAAAGAGCTAGTTTTGTAGTCAGCAGATGGGACCCCTGCATTGTGCTTAAAGGATTGTAAATCATATCTCCTGGTATTAAATTAATGCTCTTAATGTACAGCATTTTATTTTTGTTCAACACGTTCTCTTCTTAACTGGACAAGGAATTAATAATATTATTGAAGTCTGAGGTTGAACAGATCATTTGGAGTAGGAATCATACAGCCTGTAAATCTGTAACCAATTGGATGTGTTTGGTTATGATGGGTCCTACGTACATGTTTTGTTTCCTCAGGTTTCTTAATCCGAATTGTTTAAATCAGATTATATTGCAATTTGCTCCCATGTGAATGTGTGTAAAATAATCAATTAGCCTTTATGTCTACCAAGCAGACCCCAGCTTTTAATGATTATTTTCCTGCATTGATAACTTAAAAAGATCAAAGTTAAAGTGAAATGATAAAGCAACAAAGGACCATCATGTTCTGTGATTTAGTTACACTTGCATTAAAGTGAAAACAAATGTTAGAAGAAGACCGCCAATACTTAGTTTGATTTTGTGTATTTTTGCAAAGAATTGGCCCACAAAACAAGCAATATTTGCTAGGCATGGAGAATTCAATCTGAATGAAAAGAGAATGTACTAGGAGATAAGCTAGCAGTGGGAGGTGTATCCTCGCACATACCTAATGCTCTCTCCAAATTACCAACAATGTCGACAATGTTAGGCCTCTCATTTCCCTCCAATTTCACGCAACACATTGCTGTGTATGCCATTATCTCCACTGCCTCCATCTCATGCATCTCCGCCAATCCCACTCTTCTATCCAATATCTTCTTAAGCTCCCCTGCTCCTATCAGTGGCCGTGCGAAGTCTACTACTCCAATCGCTTCTTCTTCTGTCTTGAATACAGCTCTTTTTCCTGTCAAAAGTTCTAATAATACTACACCTAGCCCATAAACATCACTTTTAGCTGTTAGTACATTTAGTACATAGTACTCAGGATCAATGTATCCTACTGTCCCAACTGCCTTGGTTGACATGTATTCTTGGTCAGATTCTGGACCCATTAGAGATAATCCGAAATCGGATACTTTTGCAGTAAAGTTTGCATCCAGAAGTATGTTTGAGGACTTGATATCTCTGTGAATTATAGGTGGCACAGCATAGTTGTGGAGATACTCAATTCCTCTTGCAGCCTCCAATGCAATTTTGATCCTCATTTTCCAAGAATTTAAAATGCTGCTACTCTTTTCCACATTTTTCTTGTTATGCAAATGATCATGGAGTGAGCCATTGCTCATATACTCATAAACTAAAAGCCTCTCCTCCCCTTCATCGCAGAAGCCTATTAGGTCCACCAAATGCTTGTGGTGAAGACGGGATAACAATGCTAATTCTGAATCAAATGCACTCTCTTTCTCTTGATATTTCTTTTCCTTAAAAACGGTTTCTCCTCTTTTAATTGCCACTTGCCGACCATCAACAAGTCTGCCTCTGTAAACGCTGCCAAAGCTTCCAGCACCAATCTTGTTTTTCAATGAAAATCTATTTGTAGCAACGACGAGGTCTGATAGGGAAAAATTCTGAATCTTTTCTGCATGCTTAAAAGATGATTCGCTTCTCTGGCCGCCTAATCTTCGTGAGCTATGAAGCCTAGTAGAAAATGATCTTAAAGATGGAGTAGTAGTAGAACTGTTGTTAGTAACAGCACATGCATTAGTGACTGAAGGCTGCACCAAATTCTGATGCCTCGTGCGTAAAGAAACACATATGCAATAAATAATACAGCAGATTCCCGCAAAGGACAAAACAGATCCCACAATCACAAAAGCCAAAGAAAGCTTATTTCTGGGGCTGGATGGATAAAATGATAGCGGCGTTAATGGGACAGCAATTGGAAGTTCAATCTGACATGATTTGCAGATATTCCCAGAGCCACCACAAAGAACCTGAGAGTCTGGATATAACCCACAAGTGGTGCATGAAGATTGCAAGCAAGGACCTGGAATTATCTTATCCTGATCAAGCACATTAGACCATCCAGGACCCGAGCAAACAATGGACAAGTTCCTTGTGGTAAGCCCACACGCAATATTCAAACCGGCAACAATCAACTCAAAAGGAGCACTTTGAAGAAATTTGTTTGCTTCTCCTCTTCCCCAGCATGTTACTAATCCATTCCTCTGCTTAATAGCACAGCTAAAGTCTGATCCTAGAGCAAAATCCGAGAACTCGAAAGCTGAACCAAAAGGAATATCCAATTGTCCAGACTTATTGCTCCCTTTACATACCAAGAATCCATTCTTGTTCAAACCGCAAGCATGAGACTCTCCAGCTACCAAACTTAACATTGTCAAATTGCCAAACTGTCTTTGAATTTGGAGCGCTACAATGTTAGCACCCCAGCAGTAAACAGTACTGTTAGTCCTCAAAATTCCACAAGTGAAATCAATCCCAGATGTGAGTGCAGTGAAGGTGAAAGGCAGGCCAGGAGATGGAAAAGGAGACCCATCTCTGGCTCTGGCTTTCCCTCTCCAGCACTGAGCAATGCCAGAGTTGACCTCTCTAGCGCAAACCTGATGATCTCCCACAGTTAGATCGGTTAAGGGAATAGAGCGACTGTGGTAAACGCGACGGGGTTGAAAGCTTGAATCTTTAGCAGGTAGGGTGTCCCAGCAAAAGAGAGTGAAACCTCCAGAGCTGAGGCCACAGAAGAAGGTGTGGCCTCCAGAAATAGCTTCAAAGGAAACATTGGGGTGGATAGAAATAATTTGGCCATTCTGGTAACATTGGATTCTGCGGGTGGGCTCACCGCCAAGGATGCCGCAGATAGTGGAAGTGGCGTAAGTGATAGCGATGGTGGAAGAGGATCCAAGGCTGTTAACTGTGGTAAGCTGAAGCAGTGAGGTTGTTATAGAAATGGTGAAGAAAAGGAAAAGAGTGAAATAAAGAGAGAGAGTCATTTGAAGTAGTGGAACTGCCAACTGGGGAAAAACAGAGGACACTCTAGCTTTCTCCTCTTCATTGAAGAAGAAAGAAGAAAGGTGAAATCTTTGGGAATAGGAAGAATAATAAAAATATCAAAGACAGAGAGGCTAAAAGAGTAGGTAGGTCCCATCCAAATTCCAATCCATGTTGGAATATCCCATGTAAACTCACAAGAAATTGATATGAAGAATCAAGTATGGGGCCGGCCCTTGCTTGAATTGGATGAGGTCAAATGCTTCATTTCCTCTGTACAGATTGTGAATTTCTTAAACTTTCAATGGTGCGAATTTGATTACAAAAGTTATGTGAAAAACTCAGATAATCCTACGGGGTGTCGTCAAAGGCATGATGCCCAGAGTGCTAAGTCCAAGCCCACCGCTACTTTGGATATAAGGACACAGCAATTTCTTTTGGGCTCAGCCTTTTTACTATGTTTCTTTAAGAAAAATTTCCTCCTTTTCTACCATAAATAGTCCCATAATTTTGTCTTTCTTCAAATCTTCTATTCTAACAACCATCAACCCACCTAAATTTGTAAATTCCCATATAAATAGTCTACTTTTGTTTTTCCTCATGTGAAAGAGGAGCAAGATCCTAGGTTTGAAGATGTTGGTGTTGATGGGAGTGGAAACTATGAAGGGAAAGTAGAAAAAGGTAAAGATAGATTATACAGGGAGGATTTATTATTATTATTATTGAAATTTAATAATATAATTGCATTTTTCTCCCAACGAGATCAATTTGCATGAAAAATATGCAACATGGTAGATCAGTGTTGAATTATTTGCACAATGTATTAAATAAATTTCCAAAATAAAGAAATTATGATGATCCCATATAATATAATATAACCACCCATAAGTAGCATTTCTGTGCTGACTCTATTTTCCAAGTACACACTCCATGAATTGGACTCGCCTTGATCATTTAAAAAACAAAAGTAATATTTTATTGTGGCTGGATTTCCCTGGTTATCTCTTTCAAATTTCAATTACATCAAATCCATTGTTAATTAATTAGTATTATTATCCCACCCACTTCCATTTCCTTTGGACAACTGCACATCTTCAATTACAAAAGCATAGCTAGGCGAATCTAAAACCTACGGGTGAAAAAATAAAAGTTGATATGGCTAACTAAAAAATTATTTTGAAATCGGATCGATTAACTGATTAACAGAATATAACGATTGGTTAATAGTTAATATATTGAAAAAACTTATATTAAAATACTGATTTTTTATCTCATAAATCGATAACCGATCCGTGATTATCTATACAATTTATTAACTTTATTTTACTAGTCTTTTATTTTTATTACAATTTTTTTTGGTAAAGTTATTATAATTTTTTTATTTTATTATTTTCATATTTAATTATTTATATTCATTTAATTTTCATTTACAATAATGATGTTATATTATAGTGGATAAATTTTAATTTTTAGGTATCTTGAACATTTTAGTTTTAATTGTAGTGATTAATCGTTTAACCGGTTTGAAAATCCGAAATTGATAGACGAGTTAACCGATAGTAACGAATTGGTTAATTGTTTATATTTTAAAAAATTTGATATTAATGAATTGCTTTTAGAGTTCATGTACCAGTTAACCGATTCATGCCCTTTTCTACTAAAACCTGGGGTGCTTTTTTCATGAGCTCTATTTCCAAACATATATCATTTTTAGCTCATAATAAAATATAAAAATAACAAATTATGGATCAAATTTTCCGATACAAGCAAACAAAATTTCAAATAAAATATAAACTAATTCACTCTTCATGTGTATTCTCAATCATTAAAAAATTTTAACATATAAATTTAATAAATTATACAAATTGTAGTGTTATTTTTAATGTATAAATTTAATAAATTATACAAATTATAGTATTGTTTTTAATGGTTAAAAATGTTTAGAAAACAAAAAATAGAAACAAAATATAATATCTATTAAAAATATCAAATGAAAAATAAAATTTTCATAATTAATTAAAAATAATTGAATATATTCAATATGATATTAACAATAAAATATCTATTATGCACATATAATAAAAAAATAATTGTAATAATAAAAAAATAATTTCAATATTTATTTATTAAAAATATGTATTTTAAATTTTTAATAATATTTTAAAAAAATATATATCTTAATTAGACCTGTCAAATTTAGCCTAAGCCCAAAAACTCTGTCCAACCCGCCCAATAAAATAGACCCAAACCCAACCCAACGCAAGAAATACCCAATTGGGCCAATGCAAAATCAACCTTGCTAAACACCAACCCGTTTGGGCGAGTTTTATGTGCCCAATGGGTCAAAATAGTTCCCATTAACTCACCCAATTTCCCCCAAACGCTCGATTCTTTTCTTTCTCCCTGACTTGCCTCTACTTTTTGCTCTTCTCTCACCCAGCCACAGTCACTGGATTTTGACTTGTCGGCTACCGATCCAATCCTTCATCGGACCATCGCCGGCCAGCTTCAATAATTTTCGGTAAATAGCTTTGTTTTTTTTTTTCCATCTTGTCTCTCTTGTTTCATTATACTCTGCGCATATTTTCTCACTTCATAGTTAAGTAAATACACAAATGACACAAGCAAATGGTTTTGAGTTCTGGGAATCAAAGAAAGAAGTAACAAATCAATAATAAATTGGGCCATCGACGAGAGCTTTAGTTTAGGAATCTCTGCGAGGTAGATTTTTCGTGCTTTAGAGGAAACAAGGAGAATATTTGATACTGAATTTGTATGGAAATTTCATATTTCAGAGAAAATTGTCTGAGTATGTGGTAGTGTTTAGAAAACAATAAACGATTAATTATTAATTTTCTATTTTTTTATTAGTCCTTTTAGTATCTTATTAGTATATCGAGAATTATTTTTTGTTAAAAATGTGTTAAATAACTAATCCACATTTTGTCCCCATTTGGACCTCCATATGACCTATTTGGGCCATCCAATCCATTTGGGTCAACGTTTGTTATAATAGCTCTTTTCGTATCTGAAGGTTTTTGCATATTTTTATAATATTTTTTTGAGATATTTATTATTATTATAGTTGAAGAGAAATCTTAAGATCACATAGAAAAAATACTAAATTTTCAAAACTATATAAAAAATTTTAGCCCATGGGTCGACCCAACTCGTTCAATTCATTTAGGCATTTGATCCATTTATGACCCTTACTTTTTAACTCATTTATAATCCGTCTATTTATGACCCAATCCAAATTCGCCTAATTTGCCACCTCTAATCTTAATATTTAATATTTATAAAGTAAAAAAAAATATTAAATATTAAATATAAAAATTAAAATATAAAATATATATAAATAGTATAAATATTTGACTAATAGTTACTTACCTATTTTTAATAATGAAAATCTTAACTTTAAATTGTTGATTTGATCCTATAAAATTGATCGAGTTTTAATTGGATTTCTTGATTAAAAAAGGAAAAAAACTAGGCTTATAAAAATTGACCCAAACCCAATAACCCGCTAAGAAAAATTGATCCAAATTCAACCCAATTAAAAAATTACCCATTCAAACCCTTTCAAAATTAACCCACCAAAAATCCAACCCGTTCGGATCAGAATTATATGCCCAACGGGTTAGTCAGATATGTTTCTTTGTTTGTCCCTTTCTCTCTCTCTCTATCGATCGAAATCGTCTCGCCAGTCATCTCACCAGCCACTCCTCTTCTGCCTCTCGCCAGTTTGGGTCATCGAGTAAGTAAATCTTATTGTTGTTTTTGCCTCTCGTCAAACCATTTAATGTTATTTGTCCACCCTTTATTTTTCTTTTTTAAAAAGTTTATGGACTTTGCTTTTCTTTTTCTTTCCATTAGTACATATTCTTTATATATAATGTAAAGAATCCAAAATATGAATTTGTTTTGGTAAGAGTATTTGTTTTCTCTTTCCGTATATGAAAATTTGTTTCAGAATTCAAGCAAAAATTTATAATGTGATGCTCTCTCAGACCAAATTCAGAAACTTGAGTAATTTAATGATATGGATATATGAATTTGATTAACTATTATCTCTAGAGGTTAGACTACAAATGTCTTTTACTTCATTGAACTAGTGGCATCAATGCATTATAGTCATTAAAGCCTTACTTTTATGCCTGCTTCAGAATAGGATTATTCTTGTACTTTTGCATATCAAAATTTAAGTATGTTGTTTGAGAAATTTCCGAGGACTACATTGTATGAGCAGAATTTGCTTGAACTAGTTGCACTTTGGTAACGGTAAGAAAGAAGACTATATCAATAATCAATACAATTTCTGTTAGAAGAGTCCAAGTTATACATATTTGTTTAGGGTGCTATGTTATTTGGTAATAATATTTTACTAGCTATTCATTCCCTTAGTACATGAATACACCACACTTCTCCAGGAATCATTTCCTGGATGAATTTTTTATTTAAATGGACTTTCCTCGAGAATGCCTTTGGAGAGGTTTACATAACAATGAACATTATTTTATCGTCTTTGTCAATGAACTTTATTGTTCTTTATTTCTTTATATATATATATATATATATATATATATATATATATATATATATATATGAAGCAGCTAACATGATGGTAATGGGATTCACCAATTTATGGATTGTCCAATTTTGTTAGATTAATTTTTTGAAATGATTACTTACTATTATATGAGAAATATTTTTTATTTTAAAAAATGAGTCAAACGAATTGATCCATATATTGACCTATTTGGGTTTTATTCAATTCATTTGGGTTTCCATCCTATTTGGATCAATATTTTTATAATAATCATTTTACTATTCCGTTATTATATCAATAATTATTTTTTGTTAAAAAAATTGGTTAAATGGATCGATGCACTTGGCCCATTTGGGTTCTATCCGATCCATTTTAGCCAATATTTTTATAACAGTTATTTTAATATCCCGTTATTATATCAATAATTATTTTTCGTTAAAAAAATGGATCAAATTAGTTGACCCACATATCGGCTCATTTGGGCTCCATCCGACTCATTTGGGTCTCTATCGACCCATTTGAACCAACATTTTTTATAATAGTCATTTTAGTATCCCGTTATTATATCGAAAATTATTTTGCGTTAAAAAAAAAATCAAATGGATCGACCCACATTTCAGCCTATTTGGGCCCCATCGACCTATTTTGACCAATATTTTTTTACGTTAATTTTTTTAATATCTTATTATTATATCAAAAATTATTTTTCTTTAAAAATATTAATCAAATAGATTGATTCAAATCAGTTCAACTCATTTAAATATTAGTCCATTTATAACTAATATATTTTTGACTTGTTCATTATTCGTATATTTATGGCCTAACCTAAATCCATCTATTTTGCTGCCTCGGAAAAAATCAGTTTTTCTTCTATTAAATTCCTGGCAATAGAAAGGGAAAAAAAAAAGTGATGGAGCTATTAATTAAGTGGGCGCCACGTTGAATGGTGAGAGAGTTACATTTTTGAGTTTTCGAGTAAGCGATGATGTCATAATTTAACACTTAGTGGAGTCCCCATTTTTGAAGTCTTTGTTCTCAAAATATTTCCTTTAATCTCTCACACCAATCTAATCTTTAACTTATGCAATTCCTCCAATTCGTATTTTTTCCACATCATTTACTTCAATAATTTTCTTAAATATCTCTCTCTCTCTCTGTACATTAATATATTACGAATCAGAAATGATATAACAAATTAAGAATAACAAGCTTTGATTTATTGCGCCAATTTTATATTATACAAAAGAATTCGCTGAAAACATCAATGCTTTGTTATCTTTAGCAAATTCGAAAAATGATAGAGTAATAATAACACAAGCAGGAAAAACAGACTGCATACTAAAAATAATAATAGAAAGTGAGACGACACTAACGACTAAAAGGAAGGCTCCAAAACAAGATAAAGGAAAAAAGGACAGGCGGCTTCTTACAAATTTGAATCTATATATACTATATATTTTTTTAATTAATTAATATATTAATTGGATAATTAAGAATTAGTAAGCAAATGCATGGATATATGATGAGTGGAGGAGAGTGATAGGGAAATGTAGGGTGATAAATACATAGTTTGAATAAGAACATATAAAATGCCATTTTCCATCATGTTAATTTCCTCATCGCTCTATCCTATATCTAAATATATTCATCAATCCTTGTCGTTTTTATTTTTGCGTTGTCCCATTTTTAGTCATGCTTTGGAATTTTCTCTATTTTGACTTTTTTCGAACTCACTTTCCTATTTATTCCACACAAAATTTGGGCCGTCCAGATTGTATTTTATGTTTGGACAACAAGTTACATTTTTTTTAATTAATTACTAATAAAATTTTCAAAAAAAAAATATATCCGAGCTTGATACCTTAAAAACAAAAATAAAGGACTTGTAAAAGTTTGAAAATACTCCGATGGTCAAGTTAAATCTTCCGAAGAAATTATGAAAAATAGAGAGAATAGGATGAAATGAGAAAAAAATGATAGCTGAGTAAATAGCTGCCATTTTTAATTTTATCTTTATGTTTTTGTTTTCAAAATTTTAGTTTATGTTGGCTGCTTATATTTAAAGCGGAATTGTTGAGGTTTCTAATAAAGTATCATCATCATACTCCCAAATTTTCCATCATATAATAAAAGATAAACCAATAAACTTTTGGCAAATAAAATTTCGACAATTAAGTTAATAAAAAAACAGCAAGAGAAAATTTTGAGTTTACGAAAAGTTTAGATAGCCTATCTATTGAAATTAAATTAAGAGTCTTTATATAGTATTTAATCATACAGTAGTCAATGTATTGAGTTATTAATATTCGGTAACAGTTAATTAATAATGACCGGTCATTAACAAGGGACTTTTTTTCTTTTGGTGTAAAAATCAAAAGATATGAGAAAAGTGGAGCTACAATAAAAAAAAAAATTAGAAAAATAGGATACTAGAATACGGTAACCTAAATTATCGTTTTCTGATTGGGTAGGTTCCACCCAGATTTGACTCTGGATTGCCAGAAAACGGCAACCTTGATTGCCGTTTTTTGGTTTTTTTATTTTTTTTAGGCACAAAACGGTGCCGTTTTGCGCCTGCATTGGGAGACCGGTCAGTGGGGGCCGGTTGTTAGAAAACGGCAATCAAGGTTGCCGTTTTTTGACCAATTTTTTTTTCTAAATATCTTTCAAAGGCTGCAGCGCACAGATGTTACTGTGCATTGTAGCCCATGCAGACCCCTGCTACAAAAAATATTTTTATTTTTAATTTTTTTTATAAAATTTGGCCTTTAAAATGGCACACCCCTCCCGGCCATTTTATTTCTTCCCTTTGGTCTTGCAATTTGCTTATATATTTTGTTCTTCTTTACCTTAAGCTCTTTTCCACTTTCATTTTCTTTCCACTCCATAGTGTTATTCTTTTACATATTCATTTTTATTTTATTTATTGTATAATTAAGATAATATATTTTTGTTGTTTTCGCTGTAACAAAAAGGTATTGTTATATAAATAAAGTATAAATTAATTTTGTTAATAAAATTTTAATGTGTAGCTAACTTTTTTTTTATCATTTTTAAATTGCAGGTAATATTAAATTTGAAATATAATTACGATCAATATTTTAAGAGGTAAGTTATTAGTATTTATTTTATTTATGAAAAATAAATTTTGTTTAAACTAAGTTAAGATAATTATTAAGCACATGTTTTTCATAGTTAATTTAGATAAATTATAATCGTCAATATTTATGGAGTAATTAGTTGTCCAAATTTAGTTATATTTATTTAATTTTATAGTGTAATTTTCTGATGTATATGAATATATGAAATAATATAGGTATGTGAAATTACTATTTATAGTTTTAACTAGTGAATTTAAATTATTTTCAAAGTTGAATTAATTAAAATATTAATCTAGTATATATTAAAAGGGTAATCAGTTTAAAAAGTTAAAATATTTATGAAGAAGTAAATTTGTAGTCCATATATATAATATTATATTGTAAACCTCGAAGGAAAAAAATTATTTTTAAAGAGTTAAGAATTGAAATAAAATTTTAATTTGTAGAAATAGTGAACTAATTAGTACAAAATATTTGCATGAAATATATTTGTTAAAGGAATTAAATTTTTTAAAAATAGTTGCATAAAATGTTTTAATTTACGAATGATTTTAAAATTTGTAGAAAGTATTTAAATTTCGATAATATTAAAATTATGCATTAATTATAAATTTTTTTCATTAAATGTAGGAGTAAGAAAATGTCAATTCCAGCAATATTTATAGTTCATACTAGAGGACAATCACTATAGGACATAGCGGTATGATACTTCAAGCTCCTTAGGATGTTCGAGGAGATTGAACCTCAGAAACAAACTGACATTTGCTGAATTTGTTTATAAGGTATCAGTTAAATTGAATTTAGCTGTGGATGTATTTATTTACTAAATAATTAATTAATTTTTGAGATAAAATTTTTTAAAATACAATTTTTTTCAATTGAAAAATATATAAGTTTTACCAAATTGGTTTTTAGACTAAGAGGTATCGGGAGAGAGATGAAAAGGGAGAGGGAATAGGGGAGAAGAAGGTGGGGGCAAGATTCGAATTCAAAACTTGCCTCAATGCTTACATATAATAACATGCCTTTTACCAGCCGGCCATTTTATCGGGGACAAGTCCACATAGTTGGCTTAAGGTTAAAAGTCTATTTATAATTTTTTAGCCTTTCTAACTTTCACGTTAATTTTGAATTTTTAATATTCATAAATATATGCCAAAAAATAGGGATTAAAGATAAATGAAAATATAAAATGGTTGACTGATGTTCTAGAATTACTTATATATTATTTTACATTATTAGTCCCTAAACATATGTTGAAGTATTTGTAAAATATTGAATTTTCAATCGATATTCATATACACTAATGGAAAAGCCAGTGTTTAAATGCAAGAAATTTATAACGGACCAATGTTTAGAATTAAAAAGTAAATTTTATGACAAAAAATAAATAAAAAGAAGAAGAAGGTAAAATCCGATATGTCCCAATAACTTGAAAAGTAAAATGGTGTATGTATATTTATACTGTTGGATGACATGAATGCAACCAATTAAACAATTTGTAAAATTTTACTGTTACAGTAAATTTTGTGTTCGTATTATAAAAAAAACAGTGTAAATGCTTCTAAACCAAATTATGCCCTGAAAAAATCTTATTTAAATATCAAAAGCTACAAATTTCTTTTTCAGTTAATTAATGATATTCCTATTTTCAGCTTTTAACAAAATATAATTAAAAAACAAAATATAATTAAAAAAAGATATTCAAAAACAGACAGAGCTTTCTAGAAAGCATCGACATCGAACGCTCCTATTCGTCGATGGTTTCCAAGTGCGCACTGCGCAAAGATATCCAACACAAGAGAGGTTTGATAACACGACGGCTCTTTCACCCTCAAAAAATAACAGCCGAATATTTTCCTATTCGTGTCCGCGGGAGGAATTGAGCGTTTTCCAATAGAAGAGTGACAGGTAGTGAAGGTAGCAAATATTCTCTAATGAAAAAAAGAAATGGTAATACGATGACGGTGCAGCTACGTCCACGTCATCCACCCGATGACAAAACGCGTAAAGCGTGATAATCCGGAATCTCGATACAGTACAGTCATCTTTTCTGAGACAGTTCGCGACTCGTGGCCTTCCTATGTTTAACGACGGTTAGATATTAAGAAAAAATGTGGTCCCCGCCAAATGTTTTTCAACCACCAAATGTAATTCGCTTCGCATTTGCATTTGCATTTGCATTTCAGTTTAGGTTTCAAGTTCAGATATTTTAAAAAATAATATATAAAAGAAAGGTTCAAATATATATATATATATATATATATATACATTTTTTTTTTAAATAATAGGAAGAAAGAAAAGGCAAGGACTTGATAGGAGGAGCCATCGAAGTAGAGCTCCATAGGGTTGTCTTTTTGACCCAACAAAAAAAGCCATTAAAAGAGAGAAGCCAAAAGTCTCTTTCTTTCTCTCTAGCTAAGGATTATCTGTGGTTAAAAGGAGGGAATAATCCAGGCAAACCTGTTCCGGGATTTTGCTTTTGCTTTGTGCTTTCATTTCTGCTTTTAAAGGTATGTTCTTTGTGATCTTTTGGCTGTTTATTCGAGGTTTTTTTTTTTAATTTTTTATGATTTGTTTTGGTTCCGGTGATGGGTTTTTCAGTGATGATGTTTTGTTAATTGGTTTTTAAAACGTATGCAAATAAAGGAACTTGAGCTGTGAATTTTGGTGCTTGGCTTCTTGTTTGTGGAAGCTGGAAACCATGAAATATGTAAACAAAATCTTAGTTTGCTTTTCAATGTTATTTTTAACATATGGACTTAGGAACGGGGTGCTTTAGATGTTGCAGTTATGTTTGTTAGGATTTGTAACTGATTTCCGTTTTGCTTATTTATTTTAGTTCTGAAATTCTTGTTTTCTGGTTGCTTGTTTAAAGGTTGAAATTCCATCTGCAAATTCCGTGCTTTTAACAAAATTCATGCTACTCTTTTATTTGTTTATCTTGTTGCAATTTTATATAGTTGCAATACTGTCGATTTGATGTTCTAATCCTCTTTACAAACAGTTTTCCTTGTATTAAATA
This sequence comes from Excoecaria cochinchinensis, assembly GCA_947683425.1. Classification (NCBI taxonomy): domain Eukaryota; kingdom Viridiplantae; phylum Streptophyta; class Magnoliopsida; order Malpighiales; family Euphorbiaceae; genus Excoecaria; species Excoecaria cochinchinensis. Next base: position 165,147 of record CANTUQ010000049.1, on the reverse strand, counting down.
AAGTAAACCAATGCCTTTTTAATGCTTGTTAGACTGTTTTCTGAATTATTGTCTTTGTTACAATCTTGTAGAAAAGAGGGAATTCAGAGAAATACTTCAATGTGCAGTGGTTCAAAGAGGAAACCGACTTATACTGGTTTCATCATGGAGAATGATTTACAAAAACAAGATGGATTTTGCTATCATCTCTCCCCGTTGCTTGAATTCTCTGCCTCTAATGATCTGACTGGTTTTAAAAGAGCAATTGACGAAGGAGGCTGTGATATTGATGAACCAGGCTTGTGGTATGGCAGAATAATAGGCTCCAAAAAGATGGGTTTTGAGGAAAGGACACCCCTTATGATTGCTGCCTTGTTTGGAAGCAAGGATGTATTGAATTATATCTTGGAAACTGGCAGTGTTGACGTTAATAGGAGTTCTGGATCTGATGGAGCTACAGCTCTTCACTGTGCTGCTGCTGGCGGTTCTACTGCTACTCTTGAGGTTGTCAAGCTGTTGCTTGATGCCTCTGCTGACCCTAATGCCGTCGATGCTAATGGAAATCATGCTGTTGATTTGATTGTTCCGGTTGTCATTTCTGGTTTTTATTCAAGAAGAAAGGTGCTGGAGGTCCTGCTAAAAGGTGGCAGTAGGAGTGAGGAAGCTTGTGTCTTGGCTGATCAGTTTCCAGCTGATATGGATGTGCAAGAACAGCAAGAAGTTTCAACACCGAGGATGTCAAAAGATGGGGCAGAAAAGAAAGAGTACCCTGTTGATCTCACTCTTCCTGATATCAAGAATGGGATATATGGTACAGATGAATTTAGAATGTATACATTTAAGGTGAAGCCTTGCTCGAGGGCATATTCACATGATTGGACTGAGTGCCCGTTTGTCCACCCTGGTGAGAATGCCAGGCGGCGTGATCCAAGGAAATACCATTACAGCTGTGTCCCATGCCCTGAGTTTAGGAAGGGGTCTTGCAGGCAGGGTGATGCTTGTGAATATGCGCACGGTATTTTTGAGTGTTGGCTTCACCCTGCCCAGTATCGAACTCGTCTCTGCAAAGATGAAACTAATTGCGCAAGGAGGGTTTGTTTCTTTGCTCACAAACCTGAAGAGCTTCGTCCCTTGTATGCCTCAACAGGTTCAGCTGTGCCTTCACCTCGATCCTACTCAGCCAATGGTTCAGCGCTGGACATGGGTTCCATTAGCCCACTTACTCTTGGTTCTCCATCTGTCATGATACCACCTACATCAACCCCGCCAATGACTCCCTCTGGGTCTTCATCTCCCATGGCTGGATGGCCAAACCAATCAATACCCCCTACTTTGCAGCTTCCTGGTAGCAGATTGAAATCTGCAATGAGTGCTAGAAATATGGAGTTAGACATGGAGATACTTGGGCTTGAAAATCACCGTCGCAGGCAACAATTGATGGAGGAGATATCTGGTCTCTCCTCTCCTTCCAGCTGGAACAATGGTTTGTCTGCTGCTTCAGCTTTTGCTGCCTCTGGTGACCGAACTGGGGAGTTGAATAGAATTGGGATGAAGCCTACTAACCTTGAAGATATTTTTGGATCTCTTGATCCCTCAATTTTGCCTCAATTGCAGGGGCTCTCGGTGGATTCTGCTGCATCCCAATTGCAGTCTCCAACATCTATTCAGATGCGCCAGAATATTAACCAGCAGCTCCGCTCGAGCTACCCTAGCAACTTCCCTTCCTCTCCTTCAAGGACATCAACCTTTGGAATTGATCCATCTGCAGCAGGGGCAGCAGCAGTTTTGAGTTCAAGGTCTGCTGCATTTGCAAAGCGGAGCCAGAGCTTCATTGAACGAAATGCTGTGAACCGTCATCCAGGGTTTTCATCGCCAACTTCATCAGCAGCCATAATGCCTTCGAGCCTTTATGATTGGGCTTCCCCTGATGGCAAATTAGACTGGGCTATCCAAGGTGAAGAGCTTAATAAGATGCGGAAGTCTGCTTCCTTTGGCATTCGAAGCAATAGCAGCAATGCAGCTGCTGCAAGCTCAATACCGGCAACTCTAGATGAACCAGATGTGTCATGGGTTCAGTCCCTGGTGAAGGATACCCCTTCTGTGAGTGCTAGGCAGCTGGGCTTTGAGGAGCAACAGCAGCAATGCCATCTTAATGCTGGAGGTCCAGAAATACTGCCTGCTTGGGTGGAGCAATTGTACATTGAGCAGGAGCAGATGGTGGCTTGAGACAATAAATTGTCATTTGGGTCCTGAATTAACTTATTAACTAGTTATTTTTTACCATTTTTTAAATATTTATTAGTTTGAAATTACATGTAGGAGGAATGAAGTTGAAAGAAGAAAAAAAAGAAAAAAGTGGAATTGGGCAGGATGAAAAGTCCCTGCTCTCGGTGATGAATTCTTTTTCATTGCAATATAATTCTTAAGCAGATAGAAGATGAAAGCATATTCTTGGAGTGGTGAGGAGTTACTAGAAGTTCCTAATTTCCCTGGACCAAGAGGTCTAGCTATTTGTTGGATTATTATTATTTCTCCTTTTGTAGGCCTTGTATACATTACATGTATCAAAAGCTGTGACATTAATTACTGAATAAAATACAATTCAAATATTAGCCTTCTACTATGATTTCTGCTCGACATTTTACCTTGTTTCTGTTGGTAGAATGAACATAAAAGGATGCCAAGCTTGAAGATAAAAGGATGCTAAGCTCTCCTTACAGGTAAAATTCAACAAATGCAATTATTCAGTTTTGTCGCATGGTTATATATTATCAAACCAAACCAAATTATGATTTGAATTTAGACAAGCATTCATAGAGATGATGTGATTGGTTTTGAGTGTGATTGTCAAAGTTGCACAGCTATCAGCTTTTTGAATTTATGAAATTACTTTGAGAATTCAAAAGAAGAAAAGGTCATTGATTGTTAAGCACTGAGAAAAAGGTAATCCTGCAAATGCAACTCTTTTATCTTATTAATCCAACTTTCTTGCTAGTGCTGTGACCACTATCAATCACTATATATTGGCAACCTATTTCTGTTCCAACTTAAAAGTAAAAACCACATTGATTATTTTAATTTTTCTAGATAAACAAAACATTCTTCCTTGTTTCCCGGTTCAACAAGTATTAGCATATTTATTATATTAAGTAGCTTGGAAAATAGACTTAGTCAACAAATATAAGCGCCTGATAATGACATCAGTGGAGTTTTGCTGTAAAAGAGCAACCACAGAACACAAGGCCGTTTATTGCTTTTGCAATAGCCATGCATTGTGTTTAACTTTAACCCAGAATCAATGATTTTGCATTAACCAAATGTAATTTCTAATTAACTAAATGCAAATTAATCATTACAAGGTTGTTTGCATTTAGTTAATTAGATATCTATCCTGAGTATCAATGCATTAATCATGGAATAATTACTCATCGTCATGCTTATGAAAACAGAAGTTTATTAGCATATTCATGTTATGTTATACTGGAATTAGAGGAGGGTTAAAATCACAATTTGTAACGTTACACATACTTTTTTTTTTAATTAATTAAATGAAGTTGATCTATTAGTTCATGCAACAACTCATCCAAAATTCCCAACTCAAAATATGCACAAATATCTTGAAGATCATGAAATTCCCAATTGGAGTGGAGTACTTGAGTCTCAGACATCCTGCAAATCTGGAAGTAATGTTGGGTATGACAAAACTTGTTCCTTGAACTTGGACATGATTCTTCAACCATGCTCGAATTGTGTTCATCTCCCACACAATCTTCATCAAACTGGGTACATAATGGATTGTAATCTTCAAGTGTTGACCACAATTTCCTCCTCCTAATCGTGCATTCCTCTGTTACAGTAGAAACTCAAATATATATATATATATATATAAACAAGGCAGGTTGAATTAATAAAATGGGAAACTGTAAGATATTTAAAATGAGTGAAAAAGTGAGACCTGATTTAGGAAGTTGAAGATCAAAATCAAGAACAGAAACTGGGCTTGAATTTTGTGAGCTGCAATCCTCTTGATCTTCATATTTGTTGTTTTTCCTGCTTAATTTTGCATTTAGAACAATCTCGTGGGTTTTAATTTTTTCCCTTGTCCCGAAGGTAAGAAGAAGGAAATCGTCATTTTCAAGCTCAAAAAAAGCAGGCAAATCAAGGAAAGATGGTGAAGAATCCAAAGGATTAGTAGAAGCAGGAACAGGAAGCGCATCGGAGGAAGGACTGGGAAGGATGAGGGTATGGGAGCAAAGAATTCGACGCAAAATGCTGCTTAACCAACTGCACATACTTAATTGTATCAACCAGCAGCAGGAGGAAGAGGAGGAGGAGCACCCAATTGAAGGAGATGATAATAATTTGAGGAAACTAGTGTAAAAGAGATGGCGGACTCTGGATTTGAATTCTGGTCACTGCTCATTTGTCTTTCTTCGTACGATTTTCTTTCAGGAATATGTTTTTGCACGCTTTGACAAGTCAATTCTTCTGGCTTTAACACTTTTCCTTTTCTATTATGTGGCTGTGATATCATCTACAAATAGTTTTCTTTTTAATAATACATCTTTGGATGAAAAGGGGTACGCTTCAGACTATAGTTTGAAATTTCAGAAGATCATTATTATTATTATATTTAGTTAGATTTATAAAGATAAGCGAAACCACATTGATTGTAAAAATTAAGAACAGTAGACTTGAGAATCCATGGAGGAAATGTATGGGTAGAAGGAAAAAAAGAATATTGTTGTGGTCGGGAAAAGAAAAGAAAGAAAGAAAGAATGTTGGAGCTGCTGCAAGAGAGAGAGACAGTTTCCGGTGATTGTGTCAGAAAGACAGGAATTGTTTGTTTTAGGTTATGACAGAGCAGAGCACCCATCATTTACCCCAACTTCCGCACAAACAAGTCTTACGTAATTGTAGAATCCAAATATATATTAGATACGAGTATGCCGTTGAAATAGGAATATACCTATAATTCCTAATTAAATTATGGGTTATTGAAAGCTTTTGCAGTGAAGATACAGCGATCTTATTGTCACGAAGTAGAATTGTAGAAGCTGGTGTGGTAAAAGCTGCCAAATGACCATGGATAGTGTATGTATGGTTCAATATATAATATGTTGGTAATTTTATATTTTTAACTCCTAAATCTACTGCCTTTATTTTCTGGATTCTTAAATTCTAGAAACGTGTTTGTAGGGTGGTACCTATGTACGTAGTTTTTATTTATGAAGCTTCATGTTGGATCTTATTTCGTTGCAATTCCGAAGTATAGAGCATGATTATGTCATTATCTTTATGTTTATAAAATCTAGATGAAGCAAATAATGGACCCGAAGTTGATTTCGAGGCGGGAACGGAGAACGGGGAGCGGGCTATTCACCCCACGGGTTTCCCGACTCCAAAAATTATTCATTATAAAATTTTATTATTATATATATTTTTATTTTTCTCAACTCCTAAAATATATTATTTGCCTTATAAGTCATTCTTTTCATTTCTAATTTAGAACATAAACACACTCCCATTTTAAATATTAGATGTAGGATAACTTGGATATTTGAAAGGAGAGTGGTAGTGTTTGGTATAAATATTCAATATGGGATAGCTTAAAAGAGCAAATAGTGCTTAAGTTATCCCACATTGGATATTTAAAAGGAAAAGGATTCAAGTACTTGCCATAAATAAGTGAAAAGAATAAAGTAAAAGTCATAACTTTCAAGATAAAAAATAGGATGTCAGAATAATATATATATATATATATATATATAAAATTTTGATTTTCCTAATATTATAAATTAAATTTTCAATTATTAAATATATATATATATATATAAATAATTTTGATTTTCTTAATATTATAATTTAAATTTTCAATTACTCCCTTCGTCCCACTTTAAAAGGCTGTTTTCCCTTTTTTATTTGTCCCACTCCAAATGTTCTTTTCGCAATTTAAGAAAGAAATTTACGTATTTATTCCTATTTATTATATAATTTATTAAATATATATCACTTACTTTTTCTTTTCCCAATGTAATAAATAAGGACATTTTTTTCATTTTATATTATTTTTTTATGAAATTGATGTATTTCAATTATTTTCTTAATTACCGTGAAAAAAGGATAATAGTCTTTTAAAGTGGGACGGAGGGAGTATTAAATATATTTTAATTATAATTAATTTTTTTAAAGTAATTTTAATTGGATAGGGGATCCCCATCGGGATTGGGAATCTCCGCAGAGGCGGGGGTAGGGAAATTTTCCTTCCGCAATCCTACTGGGGGCGAAAAATCCCTGCCTCTAGGTGGGGTAATAGGTGGGGAGCCATTACCTGCCCCGCCCCTTAATCATCGCTACTCACATGTCAATACAGTAAACTTTCCTCCTTAAGATGTGTATTTTATCAATTTGAAGAAACAATGAGGGTTCAATTGTTCTTTTGCCCTTATAAAAAGTTGGGCTCAATATAGGGCCGCCCAGCCCATTATTCACTTTAGTCCAGTCTAGAAGCTCCTCTTTCAACTTCAAACTTGTTTTCTCCAGTCATCTTCAGCAATTGCGTTGTGATTATTATTATTATTCATCATTTGTGTCAAGAAGACCTGGAATTCATTCTAGGGTTTTTCGTTTTCCAGATTATCAAGGATACAAATCAATATGGACGATTATCAAGAGATGGAGCGATTTGGCATGGAGAACGACTTCGAAGATGGCCAGTGGATAAATGGCGAATTCTATTACCGGAGTCGCAAAGAGAAGCGCAAGCAAACCAAAGATGACGTTCTATATGGGGTTTTCGCCGACTATTCCGATTCTGATGATGAAGGAGTCGGCGGGAGAAAGCGGAGAAAGGATCGAGATTTTGGCCGGAAGCCTGACCTTACTAAGCCTGTCAATTTCGTCTCAACAGGTACTGTAATGCCTAACCAAGAAATTGATAAGAATTTGAAAGAAGAAAATGTTGATGATATGTTTGCCGATAATAATGACAGGCCTGGGTTAGGGTCGGGGTCAGGGCTGGGTTTTAGTTCAGGGCTAGGTTTTAATGGGGGTAAAGATGGGGTTAAAAATAATGAGAATTTTGATGATGGAAGGGGTGGAGATGAGGATAGTTTTTTGCCTACTGAGTTTGGGAGGAGGATAAAAGAGGGAGCTCAGAGGAGAGAGCGGGAGAGATTAGAGAAGAAAGAAAATGGAGGGACAAAGAAGGAAGTGAGAGCTGGGGATGTTGGGGAGTTTGAGAGGCATACAAAAGGAATTGGGATGAGGTTGTTGGAGAAAATGGGGTATAAGGGAGGAGGTTTAGGAAAGAATGAGCAAGGTATTGTAGCTCCAATTGAAGCGAAGTTGAGGCCAAAGAATATGGGCATGGGGTTCAATGATTTTAAAGAAACTTCAGCTAAATTACCCCAATTAGAGGAAGAAAAGAAGGCTGTAAGCCAGGCTCAGCTTCAGAGTCAGACTGCGAGTAGACTGAAGGATAGGCTTTGGATGAAAGGGAAGAAAAAGAAGCAAGAGGCGTATTTAACAGCAGAGGAGCTGTTGGCCCAGAAGGAAGAACAGGGTTTTGAGATTATACAGAAAGTGCTTGATATGCGGGGCCCACAGGTAAGAGTTTTGACAAACTTGGAGAATCTGAATGCCGAGGAGAAAGCAAGGGAAAATGATATTCCGATGCCAGAACTTCAGCACAATGTGAGGTTGATTGTGGACATGGCAGAGTTGGATATACAGAAGATGGATAGGAATTTGAGAAATGAGAGAGAAACCGCAATTAGCTTGCAGAAGGAGAAGGAAAAATTGGAAGGAGAGGCTGCACGCCAGAAGAATCAATTGGATAACATGGAAGAAATTATGAGTTTGTTGAGCCGTATTGAGGAACAAACTTCCTCTGGAACCTTGACCTTAGAATTGTTAGCAAAGTATTTTACTGACTTGCGAAGGAAATTTGCAGATGACTTTAAGCTTTGCAACTTGTCTTCAATTGCTTGTTCATTTGCTTTGCCTTTATTTATTAGAGTATTTCAGGAATGGGATCCTCTCAGAAATCCCTTGCATGGATTGGAACTCGTAGAATTGTGGAAGAATGTGTTGCAGGGTGAAGAAAGTAATGATATCTGGGATGTGGGGACACCTTATACACAGCTAGTGTCAGAAGTAGTTCTTCCAGCTGTAAGAATATCTGGTATTAACACTTGGGAGCCTAGGGATCCTGAGCCAATGCTGAGGTTTTTAGAGACCTGGGAGAAGTTGTTGCCTGCATCAGTTACACAGAATATGTTAGATATTGTGGTCTTGCCAAAATTGTCTCGTGCTGTGGATTCATGGGATCCCCGTCGGGAAACTGTCCCAATACATGTTTGGGTACATCCATGGCTGCCTCAGTTGGGACAGAAATTGGAGTATTTGTATGAGAAGATTCGCATGAAGTTGAGCATGGTTCTTGGTGACTGGCAGGCAAGTGATTCATCTGCTTATGCTATCTTGTCACCATGGAAAACTGTGTTTGATTCAGCCAGTTGGGAAAATCTCATGCGCAGATTTATAATTCCTAAGTTGGAGCTTGCATTACAGGAGTTCCAAATAAACCCTGCTGGTCAGAATCTTGATCATTTCTATTGGGTGATGGCATGGACTTCTGCCATTCCAATTCATCTTATGGTTGATCTGATGGAAAGGTTTTTCTTTGTCAAGTGGCTGCAAGTTTTATATCATTGGTTGTGTGCAAATCCAAACTTGCAGGAGGTTCATCAATGGTATATAGGTTGGAAGGGACTCCTTCCACCAGAGCTCCAGGCACATGAAAATATTAGGTATCAATTTACACTTGGCCTGAACATGATTGACCGGGCACTTGAAGGCATGGAAGTGGTCCAACCTGGCTTGAGGGAAAATCTTAGTTATCTTAGGGCACAAGAGCAAAAGCAATTTGTGGCTCAGCAGAGAGGTGCAGCACAATCTCAGCCACAAGCTGCTGTTGCAGATTCTGGTGGTCTTGAGATGACTTTGAAAGAAGTTGTGGAGGCCCATGCCCAGCATCACGGATTGCTATTTAAGCTTAAACCAGGCAGGACATACAACGGCCACCAGATATATGGTTATGGTAACATTAGCATATATGTGGATTCTGTGCATCAAAGGCTGTATGCCCAGAAGGAGGAGAATTGGTTCCTGACAAACCTTGATAAGTTGCTTGAGATGCATAAAGCTACTCTTACAAGGAAACACTGAGTATTGGAGCTTCTGAGGTTTAGTAAAGGCTATCTCTTCTTGCATAGGAAGATTTGAAGTTAAGAGGTTAGCTTTTTCTTATTCAGCTGATATATGATGGAGAGGGCTGTGTGTAAGAAAGGGTAATTTCAACAGCCTTTTTTTTTTTGGGACATTACCCTGGTTATTTTTGACTTTAGTTACCTTAGTTGTCGTCCTATAATACTGACTTGTTTAGATCCTTCAATTCCCCCCTCCTCGTTTTTCAGAAATAACATTATTGACAGCATGCTCTTTCTCTTAATTTAGTTTTTTGTGTGTGTGTGTGTGTGTGTGTACTATATACTATTTACTGCTTTATGCTTCGAGCTATGCCTCTTGTCAAATTGACTTTCAAGCTTTTGTTGCCAATTTGAACAGTGCCCGTGGAGAGCAGGCTTCATGGTTGTGCTTCATAACTACATAGTTCTGCTTTGAAGCCATCGCTCTCTGTCTGAGTTTTGGCTTGGATGAGAAAGGGATAGGGTGAAAGGTTTCTTTTAGCACGTGTATTTATTTTGCCTTCAAAATAGCTTCTGCATGTGCCAAATCTTAACTTGAGTTGTTGAAGAGGTACCAGTTAAAAAAAAAGGCTTCACATATGGTTGGAAGAATGAAAACCAGTGCAGATGAGTGGTGCTTTTGATGAGGTAGTGTAGTGTTTTATTGAGAATGGTTGTGGACCAGGTCACCCTACCCTGGTGGCAACATCATATTCAGAGGTTCATACTTCATGTACGCAAGTGGAACATAGAAGGTATTAGTGCATGACGTTCGTATAATGAACTGTGTGCATATCTGTTTTAGCTGATAACAGTTAAACCTATGTGCCTATCTTAGGGATGACAAGGAAATGGGAGATATTGGCCAAAAAAGAGGGCCACTTGTTTTTTCGAGGATAGAGAACATTGTCGATGTGCAAGCAAATTTAAATCCATAACTAATACAGTTATAGACCAATTTAAAACATAGCATTTTGTGTTTATGGTTCCAGTGGAGTGTTTCTGCACTAAGTTCAGCCTTCAGAGATAAATGGCTGGAGACGTTTCAACTTGGTTCTAAAAATCATTTGGACATCTCTAAAGGACACTTGACCTGAATGTATATTTTGTACAAAAAATAAATACAAATACTGAACTGACTGGACGCGTGTAATGAAAACAATAAAAAGAGCGTGTGGAAGGCTTGAAATGAGAGAGTTATGACGGTTAAAAAAGAAAAGAAAAAGCTGACTCATATATTTTAATCCTAAATGCTGTCTTCCTCCATAATTTGCACACACTCTATTTCGCGAAAGCTGATACTTCCTCATCCTCTATCTATCTGTAATTTTTTTCTTTTATCTGAATTATAGGCAGACCAAACTCATGTTGGGGTTACAATCAGAATCCCACGTTAAAGAAAATGGAGATTTGTTTAAACTATAAATATAGTCCCATTTTCTTAGTTGAAATCATCTCAAAATTGCCAATTTTTTTTAAGACAAAAAACTGTTGATAAACATTGTCAACAAAAGTGAGTCATAATTGTGAACTTTTTAACAAATTTTCATTTTGGCGAACTCCATATCTGCTGATATATTCACAAAAGTAGTGACTGCGGTCAAATTGCAACATTATTTGAATTTGATCAATATTGTTAAAAGTTGAAGTTGGCCGGTTTGAATCGCATTTGCTAACGCTACTAAAATTGAGTTTTGTGGGAGATTTGAAATGTGGAGTTCGCCAAAATGGAGATTTGTTGAAAAGTTCATAATTGTGATTCACCTTTGTTGACAAAATTTGTCAATAGTTTTTTTTTTTTTTTTTTTAGGAATCTCACATTGGAAAATGTAAAGGAAATGGAAATTTGTTTAAACTATAAATATAGCCTCGCTTTTCTAATTGAAATCATTCCAAAATTACCAATATTTTTTAAGGCAAATTTTTTTTGTCTTTTTAATAAATAGTTCACTTGTATTATTTTTTTGAAATAGTGACATATAATTTGGTAGTATCCGAGAACGTAAGTATAATTGGCCGAACCTTATTAAATTCTGATATTCTTTATTTGTTAGCTATTATCGGGTATATTACTAGTAAATTATTGTGCTATTAAATTATTTAGAAAAATTCTGTCTAAACAGATTGGATTTTAAGTGGGACCATTTGTGACCCCTCCAGTTTTTCCTGAAAATTTTACCTTGTGTGATTTTTCAGTGCAATCGTTTACGCTTTATTCACATGTTCAATATTATTCGAGATGAATTTAGTGAAAATTAACCCGAGTTTTCACAACAATTGGTATCAGAGCCGTGGTTTGGAAACGATCCGGAATAGTGGATTGCGTTGTGTGGGAGGCCCCCGGTATGACCTCGCGATTGGAGATTCATATTTGGTGCATTATGTTGAAAGTTTTCCTGATATTGTGGTAATCAAGCGGCGTGTCCCGTTGGTTGATAACGGTGGTGCAAGATGATTTGACGAATTAAATGGATTATCGCTCGAGGAGAGATATATGAGGAAATAAGCTGTGTGGTTCTTGATTTAAGCGAATGATTATTGGGGTTACAACCCAAAGTCCCACATTGAAAAATTAAGAGAGAAATACATTGAACATAAGGTGTTCACCTAACTTTATTAGTATGAGATTTTTTGGGAGTAGTTCAAAAATAAATCCGTGCGGACTTGGTCCAAAGCGGACAATATCATACTAATGTGGAGTTAAGTGACGTTTGGCAGTTTTAACAAGAGGTGAGCCACAATTGTGGACTTTTCAACAAATATTAAATAGACAAATAAAAAATAACATAATTGGCCGAATCTCGTTAAATTCTGGTATTTTTTATTTGTCTATTTAATATTTATTGAAAAGTCAACAATTGTGGCTCACATTTGTTGACAAATATTTAATATTTGTCAACAAAGATGAGCCACAATTGTTGACTTTTCAACAAATATTAAATAGACAAATAAATAATACCAGAATTTAACGAGATTCGGCTAATTATGCCTACGTTCTCGAACACTACAAAATTATATTTCACTATTTTAAAAAAATAATACAAGTGAAATATTTATTAAAGAGAGAAAATTTTTGCCTTTGAAAAAATTGGCAATTTTGGAATGATTTCAATTAGAAAAAGGGGGTTATATTTATAGTTTAAACAAATATCCATTTCTTTTACATTTTTCGATGTGGGATTCCTTAAAAAAAACTATTGACAAACTTTGCAAAGAAACGTGAGCCACAATTGTGGACTTTTCAACAACTCATAGTTCTCTTTGTTTATCGATACAAATGGAACCTCACCATACATATCCTCCAATTATATCTTCCAAATCCTCGCACTAACAATCCGCCCTTCTCCTCCAAGTCCTTTTTCGTCTGTTCATCGTTTTAATGGTTATTTATCTGTTATTGTTACTCTTTTGTTTTATTAGTTAGCTTAGTAGTTAATCATAATCTTGCTTTAATCACAACATTTCTTATAACATCAATATTTAACTAAAATATAAACAGATTCCTTAAATTCCATTACTTTATTACTTGATAACGGCTAGGTAGTGCACGTAACAAGGAAAATTCCTTTTGTGGTTCACCTAGAGAGATTCATATTATTTTTATAATCCACCACATAACTTTGTGGTTTACTAACGAAAAACTACTGAAGACATGCTCATATAGTTTGAGGTCCCATCTTCAAGACTTTTCTTTCTACTACCCTCTAAAATGGTCGACCTCAAAAATTTTGAGGTCCACCACTAACGCATTTCTTTATTTTGAAAATGGCTCACATAATCTACATAATTTTGTTTCATGTTTGCCTTCACCGCCTTGTCAAAGAACTTGCGTTTGTTTATGGTAGAAAATAAAAGAATGTAATTAAGCATGCATGCATTAACGTAGAACTTCCATGAAATGAAGTTTGATTATCATTTGAAAGATTCAGTTTCCTATTTAAACTTGAGCATGTATTAGGATTATTGGCATAGGGAAGACTGGCCAGCATAAAAGAAGCTAATATATAAAAATAGACCCAATTTGTACAATTTTGTCAAGCCAGCCTTTCTACTTAAATTCGTCTCAATTTAATACATTTAGAACTCCAAATAATAACACCTTTGACGGGGGACATGGTGAAAAAATCAACATTGTGCCTCCCACTGAGAGTTAATTTAATTTGTATTGTAGAAATTAGATTGTGATCTTATATACGTAGCAAAAGTGTAGAAGCATTGCCACCAGCTTCTTCTTGGTTGCAAGCATGTTTTAAATTCTCCCACTTGCCTATATATCTCTTTCTCTGGAACACATGCATGGCACAATGCCATTAATTGTTCCACTCTATCACATTAGATTTTGTCTTGTTTAAGGAACTTAAAGGGGTTATTCATCAGGCAAACGAGAATAAGAAATGTGTTAATGCATGTTATGTTAGTCTCCTAAAGCAATGACATGATTATCAGAGACAGTTTTCTGTAAAAGACTGAACCAAGCAAGGAGATTGTGGTTTACCAATTGATAAAATTAATGTTTTGGTTGGTAAAAGCTAAAAGAGAAGAATGCCGTGTGAATTATGCTACCAAAGAAGCAATGATAAGCTCGCTGAAGAATAAAAGCTCCCTTCTAGCTCTTAATTTCTTAAAGGGTCAAATTGATAAGTTTATTTACTTCATCCTGCAAATATATAGGTTGATAAAGATATTACAACGCATGCGTTGTACATGGTATTATGCTTTCATATATATATATATATATAGGGGTGAGCAAACTATGGGTTTAACCGAAAAACCGAACCAAACCGACCGATTTTTTTATTTTAGTTCGGTTTTTCGGTTCGGTTTCGGTTTCTAATTTATACTATTTTCGGTTATATCGGTTCGGTTCGGTTTTGGAAGGCAGAAACCGTGCAATAACCGAACCGACCGAAGTAAATGCAAAACTACATCGTTTTGCATATTGGATTAAAAACACACAGTTTTTATCACTTTATTCCTCACCTTCTGCCCTAAATTTCCTTCACTTCCCTCTCTAACTCAGCGTCTGCCCTTTGTGTATACCTAAATCCCATCGCCGCCCTCCCCTTCGACCAGCCACCAGGTCCACTAATCTTCCTCACCCCCATCGTCGCCTCCCTCCACTCCTCTGTTTCTCACTCAGTCTTCGCCTCCTTCCACTCTTCCTCCACGCCTAGCAGCCGCTCGCTTAGAAGTGCAGTACTCTTCAAATTTTCAGGTATTGATTTTAATCTCAAACTCAAGAATAGTAATTTTTCTTATGCTAAATCGGGCTTAGTTGATTTGGTGCTTTAGAAACTGAATTTGATACGGATTTAGTAGGTGCTTTAGAAACAAAAGGCAAAAGAAACTCAAGAGGCTAAATCGGGCTCCGCTTTGCCATAAATTGGTGCTTTAGTTGATTTGGAATCTAAATTTGATATGGATTTTATTTACAAGAGCAACTACCAGCAGACAGCTTTTCAATTTTGGTTATTAAAATTGAATATGGTATTTTGATTTTCTTTTGCCTTTTGTTTATTCTTGTCTCGTTTTCATTTCTGATGCTATGTTGTTCTCCTATTTGTTTCAGTTTGTTTCAAGATTTTCATATTTTCTTCTACTTCAATTGCATTTTCTCTTGTCGTCCAATTTTTGAAGATATCTAAGAAATTTTACTGCTTCAATCTCAGATTTCTTAGCCTCTTGTGATATATAATTGAAGTCTCTGTTCAAGTTCTAAATTGTTTGGTTTGCATATTATTAATTTTATTAATAACGAGTATATTATTTGGTTTGCATATTATTAATTTGAATCAAATTAATAAGTTTCTGTTCAAGATTCACATATTTGATTTATCTGTTCAAGTTGTTGTTATTATGATGATTATTAATATTAGCTAATATATATATATATATATATATATATATATATATACACTAATTATTGTAGTGAATGTGATTGGTATACTTTAACAATTTTAATAATTTATTCTTATGCATATACAATACTATTTTTTTGACTGACAGATTTTAATAATTTTTTTGGCAATTTTGCAAGATTTTGACTATTGGATTGAAGGTTGATGAGATGATCTTGAATGAAGATGAAGTTTATTTCAATGTATTTTGAATTGTATCTTTTAATTTGGACAATTGAACTTGTATTTTTTTTCAATTTGTATGTTTGATTTTAGATTTATAATTTGTAATTTTGTATGATTTTTAGTTATATTATTTTAATTTAAAAATATGAAATTTCGGTTAACCATATAACCGAACCAAACCGACCGACAAATTCGGTTCGGTTTGAATTCGGTTACCACACAAACTTCGGTTCGGTTCGGTTTCGTAAAATCAAGCAATTTCGGTTTTCGGTTAATTCGGTTCGGTTATTGAACCGAACCGACCGTTGCACACCCGCATATATATATATAGCATTAATGTAATGAGATAAAGGAATCATATACTAAACTAGTCATGTGCCAAACATTCTTTTTCTTTTTTCCCATAAATTTCTATCAACAATTAAGAGCAGTAGAGGAGAAAAAAGAGAAAAATAATTCTCTATTATTTGAGTTTATAGGACCAGTTAGCAAACTAAAAGTTAAACTAATTATAGTTAACTCAATAAATATCCTATAGTCGTCAATTTCAGCTAGCCTGACTATAACATATTTTCAAACAAACAGTCCTTTTCTTTCGGATTCCATTCGTTTCATTTTCTTTAGATTAAGTCATTTGGTTGTGAATCTATATATCGAACTTACAAAGCTGCTCATCATAACTTCCTTTCGCCAAGTCATATAATCTCACCAAATATTCCTCTCTGTTTTATATAACCCTATAAAACAAGGAAACTAAAACCAAAGCAAAACAACAAACCTTCATGCACATGACATTGGTTCTGAAGAGGCGGCATGTGATTATGTTTGTCCATCACGTGCCGTACCTGCAAGGCACCCTTTTTCCTTTTTATTTTTAATGTGGGGTGGCACCATTTTGCTACATTTTAGGATCTCATATATAATAATATACTATAAAGATTTTTTAATTTTCTTTTTTTTAAAAAAAAAGAAAAAGAAAAAGCAAAGATTTGTTAACTAAGCTGATTCATGAACAACTTAATGGACCAATCCAATAATTAATTGGAATTCTTGATTAAACTGATTTATGTAAAATAAACATAAATTATTTGGCATGAAAAGATATTTCATTAATTTCTGAAACTTGCACGAAAAAAAAAACACACTACATTATTCTTAAAGCACCGTAACTTTCTAATTCACATAACAACCCACGACTGATTGTATTGGAGTTTGGTAAACTATGTTGTTGATGATGTTATTCTTCTTTCCTCTCTAAAAAACAAACTATCAGACAAATTTGGCTCTGGTTAATTTATACAGAGCAGGGTCTGTCTGGTAGTACAAAATTTCACCATAGTCGCTCACATAATGATCTTCTGTTATGCTTTTTACTAAATTATCAAACAAGTGAAATGGAAATGGCCCTGATTTCTTTGGTTCTCTATAGTACTTTCCCAGCACTGGCTTTGCTGCCTTCGTCTGCAAATTTCCATAAACAATTCAGTATAATTAACATGAACTCTCTATCTATCTATTTATAGACATTAAAACTAATTAAAACCCAATTTAAATAGTTACAGTTACGTACCGCTTCTACTAAGTGATAGTGTGGGATTTGAGGAAATAGATGATGAATAACATGTGTGCCGATATCATGGTGGATGTTATTGAAAATTCCATAATCTCTATCAACGGTTGTAAGTCCTCCACGCAAGTAGCTCCATTCCTGTTATATTACATTATTCATCATCAATCCCTCCATTAATTAACAGAGTCGTCATCGCTTTCCTTTTAAATGACTTATTATCATACCTTTCCACGATACCACGGCAGTTTCTGCTCGTGTCCATGGTGATGCAGGTATGTAACAAAATCCAGCCACAAAACAAATATCTGGAAATTGTGAGAGAATTAGACACCACTTATCTAAATCGGGTCTATGAATGAGTAAATATTTGAAACTCACAATGTAAGGAACCCCATAGAGCTTAAGAACTTGAAGGTGACCAAAAACAAAGCATGAATAAAGGAGTAAAATAGCCATCATACTCCAACAAATTGTCGAAATGGTCACAGCTTTTCTCTCATTAGGAGCAAACAAGTCACTGTATGGATGAAAATGTGAGCCTTCTTTCCCTGGACTTCTATACCACTGAAAACATGGACATGTGTTTTAAATACTCATTCATTTCGGATTCAATCAAACATATATGACTATGATGTAATTAATCAACTTCTTACCAAATAGAGTGGGTATGCTAACATGGGGAATGGCACAGTGAATCTCAAAATTCGAGTACTTAAATCTAAGCTCTTATATACCTTCTCAGGCAGCTGAAAAAATTGAAGATGATAATGAGATTCATTACTATTACTCATAATGTAATTTAATTTTGTTAAGCTAAACAATAAAAAAAAATGACTTGCCGGAACCCAGGATTCATCCTTCTCAACATTTCCATGATTCTGATGGTGAGTCCTGTGGCTGATTCTCCTGCAAAATTCAAGTACATTCGACAAGAATAATTAAGTAGAGAAAAGGGAAAATTAAATGAATGAGACAGAAATAATTACCATCCATGATAAGGAACAAGAATGGAAGAATGCAGGATATGTCCAACCACACTGTTTAGCAAGGAACTATCAGAAAAGCTTCCATGGCCACTGCAAATCCGGTAATATAGAGTAAGTAAAGAAACAGGAAAATGTACGTATTAATTAGTAGCAGAAAGAAAGAAAGAGTACCAGTCATGGCCAAGAACAAAGATAGCCCAGAACAGAGTGCCCTGAGCAAGCCAGTAAAAAGGCCAAAAGAGCCAAGAATTGAAGAAGAGAGCAGAAGCAGCTAAAGAGAAAATGAGAAGAAGATCTCTGAAAACATAGGCAAGAGATCTCCATGGATTCTTGACCCAGCAATGCTTAGGAATGGCAGCTCGGATCTCAGCAATCTTGAAAGGAGGAGGATTGCTCGGATCGAAATCGTCATCATCAAAATCACCATGGATGGAATCTTTGAAAGTCATGGCGTTTGATGAAGAAGGAGGCAAAGGAAAAAGATTCGAATGGGGGGCGAAGTGGGTGGGTTGTGCAGAAAAGCCTAAAGCTATATAATGGAGGAGGAGGGAAATGGAAATGGAAAAAACCTACTACAATCTATCACTCTCACTCTCACCTCACACGCGTACGCCCCATGGAATGCACATGCTCATTTCCTGTCATGTGACTCCTTTGTTACGTGACGCAACATTTTGTTTTAATTTTTCAGTTAGTATACTATTTTGAATATAATTTTATAATTTGGTGAAATGAATTTACTAGATTGAGTGAAACATTTTTGATTTAAAACTTATGAAATTGTAGTTTTACGTTTTTAGTTGGGATTTGCATTTAAAGCCACAAATTCTACTTCTTAGTAAAGTTATTGCAATCATTTTTTCTAGATTGGTTTCACTCACGGTCACTCAACTTATCACTTATCGCGCAAAAATAATCGACTTTTTTTTTTCTTACTTAAATGTCACTGAACTTTTAATATTTTTGCAAAAAAATCATGTTAACTGGAATCCGGCTAAAATTCTCGCCGGATTGATGACATGGCATGCCATGTCAGAAACTACATGTCATTTAACAATATCCTCAACAAATGTTACATCTAAATCAATTTCACTCACGGTCACTTAACTTATAATTTATCGCGTAAAAGTAACCAATTTTCTTTTTTTCCAACTTAAATGTTACTGAACTTCTAATATTTTTGCAAAAAAATCATATATTTACTATTCGTTGCCACGTGTCATATGCCATGTCACCAATCCGGCAAGAGTTCTCGCCGGATTTCGGTCAACATGACTGTTTTGCAAAAATGTTAGAAGTTCAGTGACATTTAAGTAAGGAAAAAAAAGTCGATTACTTTTGTGCGATAAGTGATAAGTTGAGTGATTATGAGTGAAATTGACCCCATTTTTTCTTAAGATAATAGGAATATTTTAATGAATAGTATAATATAAAATGTATAAATTGGAGAAACGGAGAGTGTGCAGTTTTGTTAATTTAATGTGTAAATTGAAAATATATGAAGGGTTGAATATGCATTAAAAAAAGGTGCGGTGAAGTAGGAGTATTTCATTAATTTATAACCTAACATTTTAAATTTCCATATTCATTTATGTATTTAATTGCATATGGGGCCTATTTCTGTTGCCTTATTTTTGTACACACATCTATATTATATTACTCCTATAATTTTACAACACAGATATTCTCGTGTGTTTCAATTTTTTAATTTCCATTACGATCGTGTAAATTATTAATCACATGTCTACACGTAATTTACTTCTTCAAATGGACATTAATTACTTTGACAGAAAAATATAGCCATGAAATTTGGTTTATTTTGTAACGTTATATATATCATAATTTCCTGATATTTGACTTGTTTTTAACACCATATATTATTTATTTTGTTGACCATGCATTAGATTAAGTGAAAATTATGGCTTCTTTAGAGAGCACCTACATTATAAAGATACATGAACAACAAAACCATGAAAATTTAATACCATACTCAACACTCATAATTTAAAGCAAATTTAGACATTTATTTTAGAAATAAACAAATAATTTTCAAAATTGCATTTGTTTCTTTGGCAGACAAAATTACAAATTTTAAATTACATAAATTGGATTAAATAATTAAAAAAAAAAAAAACAAGAAATTTGGGTCTCAACACGACTCCCAAGAGAGCCAGACCTAAACCAAACAACTGTCAAACACAAGAGAAATTATTAATAATAATAATATTATTATTATTTATTGCGATAGATGAATTTAAAAATTATTGAGGATTTAAGTAAGAAAATTTAAAGAGTAAGAAGCAAGTGGTAATGCAGAGAAGCTACCCTCCTTAATGCTAAATTAATCAACTATATATCTAATTAAATTATTCAAAGAAAAAGAGAAATTTCAAGGATAGTAATAGTAATAGTATAGTGGGTGAAAAAGGGGCCTTTGCAATGCATGCATCTAATTTCAAAATGGTATGGGACCATTTTGTCACAGAAAACACCTCTCTCGTAGGTCCTTCTTTAACCATCGCCAATCAACCTTCTTTAAATTTTTTATTTAAAAAAAAAAAAAAACAGAAAATGCAAATGGGTGTAGGAGGAGGAGGACCCAACAACAACATATTACTTGTTAACCATTCACCCCATCTTCACTACTACTTGTAACCATTTCACTAAAGCTTTTGACACGTTCTTTATTTTCTCTCTTTTCTAATATATAAAATCAAGAAATGATATGGAGAGGGGCAGCTGGTCTCCATGCATCCATCTTCTTCTTCTGATGTGTCCATGGACTATAATTTTGACAATTACTGTATCCTTCGAAAGCAGCCATTTCGTTTCATGATTGTTTGTTTTTAAGCTACGTACACATGTATGGCAATGGATCCAACCATCTATTATTCTTATTATTTATTAATTAAGGATTTCAAATAGCCACATTTAGACTACATTGCCCCATAAACTGCGGCTAAAAGCCTCTTTTGTTACAGTGCTCTGCCGTCGGCAAAAAGAAAATTTCAATTTCAAACAAAAACCACATTTCAATTTGTGTCCATGTAATGCCACGTTATCTACACGTAAAATTTAAAAAATTTATTTTTTACCGTGTCAAATGTCATGTATATTATTGATATATTATTCTATTTGATTGAGTGCTGACGTAGATTGTCATGTGTCAATAACCAGTTAATTTGTGTTTTACGTGTGCGCTGCTAAGATGAAGTTTTGATTTTATGTCCTTTCGTTTTTTTTGGAAAAAATTTCAATTCAAGTATTCTATTATTATTATTATATATATATATATATACATACACTTGACTTTAGTATTAGTTGAATTTATATATATTTGACTTTAGTATTAGTTGATAATAAATTCAGCAATCGTTTGCGTAATTATTCTATCATAATTTGAGCTATATTGGGAGGGGGAAGGGGGTTGGCCTAATGGATTGAGTAATCATCACTCTAAAATACATGAAATCTAGTTTACTTTTATTGTGTTCAAAAGAATTAATTAGTTTTGATTCGGGAAAAAAATACAGTAAAAAAGGCTTATTTATGCTTCCCTTTTTCTCATCAACTTGTCCAAAGGCAAGGATGAAGCTTTGGCTTTTGAGTTTTTGGGAGACCATCCGACATTTCTTTATTGCTTTTTTGTCAATTTGACATGCAATTTACTGGAAAAGATAATTAAAACTCCATCTGATCTTCTTTTAATAAACTAAGGGTTGTTTTGTCCGCAAAAACATCTTTCCTCAATGTTCACAAATAACATAGTAATAATATATTATTCACGTCTAACAACTCCAAGTTTTTAGGTTATGTAACTTTCTTGTTTTCTCAAACTTAGATTGCCTAATTCTTTCTGTAAAATTTTGACCTAACTTCAACATATTACCTAACTCATATTTCAATTTTGTCATATATTGCCAATACAAAACTAAAAAAAGTATTGACAATCATCTAAATAAAAGTTTAAGGGGTCTTTGATTTTAAAAGAAAAATCTTAAATAAATATGTATAATTATCTATTATTCTAAAATCCATGGTTTTTCTAAATAAAAAACTGAAGAGTTATGCAAATTTATTTTTCTCGATTTGGAAGTTGCTATTTTTTCAGTAAAAATAATGAAATTTATTTGTGATAACCCAGCAAATGTCATTTGCTCTAAGGCCCATCTAGTCGGCCCATCCAACTGGCAAGGCCTAAAGCCCATCAGCCAAAGGTATCAGACACGAGCTCCTAGGCAGAGCACATGCCCGATCGGCTGATGTGACCGCCAGTCCCATCAGCCGCCTGACACAAGGCAGCGCCCATGTCTACCACCTGCTCCTTGTCATGTCGCCGAATACCTACTCTGACAGCCAGTAATCACTCCCCAGGCACTCGAGTGTCCCTCAACTACCTCGTATAAATAGTCCAGCCAACGATGGCTCCAGGTATTGATTTCACGACATTATCTCTCTAAAGCACTTTCTCTCTCTAAGCTACTAACTTAAGCTTCGGAGTGCTCACGCCTGGTCCGACCGGGCTCCACTTATTGCAGGTTTCTCTCATCCGATCGGATCGCCCTCTCTCCTACAGATAAAGACATTCTTGGATTTATCATTTGGTGCTTTCGTTGAGAGATGGCAAACTCAAGATCCAATGAGAATACGGCCCCCATGGACCTCGACCACGATGACAACACCCGTGCCATATCAGGCACCTCGAGAAGGAGGGAAGCGCCCGCCAGGCCCCCCATAAGGGCCAACCTCCTTCCCGAATTCGATGATGCCGCAACAAGGCAGCCTGAGGACACCCCCATCACTGCGAGAGACATGCGCGCTATTCTCAGTGATTTTACAAAAAGCATTGTCCAAACCCTCAAGAAGGGAAAGATGCCAATCGCTTCTGAAAGAGCCCAAGAGGATTACCTCATGGGCGAAGACTTCAGGAGAAATAGGAACAAGGGAGTCATCATTAATGAATCCCGAGTTCAAGGCGCCAGGAAAAACGTGACCAGAACCCCAGGTAAGAGCGACAAGGGGAAGCAAATAGTATCCGCAAGTAGGGCCTCTCCCTACAGCAACAGGTCCGCTACTGTGTCTACGAGGGATGATGTGTCCTACATGTGCACTCCAAGTCGCGGCCAAACGAGAAGGCATAAGGGCGGGGAATCTACCGCCACGACCCTAAGCAAACAGAATCAGCCGAACAAGCAGGACCAGTGGTTTATGCAGAAGCTGAAACAGTTTGGTGTCCTCGCGCCCAAAAGAGGCACATTCGAAGGAAATACTTGTGGGAACACTGCTTCTCCCTTCTGCAGAGAGATCACCGATGCTGAGCTCCCCCCCAGGTGGCGAGATGTGGTCATGGAAAGGTACACAGGCAAAACGGATCCTGCCACGCACTTGGCAGAGTACTTGACCAAGGTACAGGTCTATACTTATGACGAAAGAATAGCCTGTAGGGTTTTTCCCACCACTTTGGGAGGGGATGCATTGACGTGGTTCCATGAGCTGCCCATGGGATCCGTTACGTCATTCAGACAGCTAAAGGAGCTGTTCACCATGAGGTTCATTGTGCAAACGCGTGCGCCCAAGACGGTGAACGACCTGTGCAATCTTTACCAAAGAACCGATGAAAGTCTTCGAGACTACATCGACAGGTTTCAGGCTACCATGTCTGAAGTGAGAAATGTCAGTGTGGAGATGGCGACTACCGCCTTACAAGGGGGCACTACTGACCGACCGCTTTTCGAGTCGCTTACAACAAGACCCCCATCCAGCTTCGCTGAGCTAATGGAGAGGGCTAGGCAACACATCCAGTTGGATGATGCTCTCAGGTCCAAAAGTAGAGGAAGGACCAGCGTTCTGGACCGCTTACAATATCCGGACAATCGCTCTACTCAAAGAGCCTCCACTTCCGACCGGACATCCAAAGGCCAAGATGGAGCTCAAAGTTCCAGGAATCCAGGCCAAGCCAGGGGATCAGGAAGAGACAGGAATCCGCGTTCAGACGACCGGGCCGAGAGAACGTACACTCCTCTCAATGCTACCCCGACTGCGGTGTTGATGTGGATCAAAGAAACGCATCGCAGAGTCAACTGGCCCAGAGACCTCTCCGGAAGAAGTCGGGATGCGAGGGACCCGAGCAAATATTGCGATTTTCACAGAGACGTCGGTCATTTAACCGACGAGTGCACTTCGCTAAAAAAAGAAATTGAAAGGCTGATACGCCGTGGGGCCCTCAGGAGATTCACAGGCCCAGCTAGAGGGGATGAACCCTGTAGACAGCCGAAGCCTCGCAGGGACGATCCTGACTCAGACGGCGATGGTGAGCGCAGGAATCCCAGAAACGCCGACCCTGCCAGACCCTATGCCGGGGTCATAAATGTGATAACTGGAGGGTCATCCTACGGAGAGGATCTCCCCAAGAAAGGGAAGGGGAAAGGCGTCTACCTCTCCCGACAGGCCGAACAGCCCGCCTCGGTCACCATTTCCAGCGAAGACGCACGAGACGTCCTGTTTCCACATGAGGACGCTCTCGTTGTAAGAGCTCGGATAAACAATTTCAATGTAAAAAGAATCTTGGTGGACAACGGCAGTGCAGTCAACGTCCTAACCCTCCAGGCCTACCGAGCCATGGGACTTCCGATCGGAGAGTTGAAGACGAATGCCACTCCTCTGATCGGCCTGGGCAATGCTACCATCCCCGTGGCGGGATCTGTAGAGCTTTTTGTCGAGCTCGGCCAAGAAGCAATTGCTCATGCTTGTAAGGTAATTTTCATGGTTGTGGACATGACATTTGCCTACAACGCCATTTTTGGCAGACCACTGCTTTTCCAGACCGGAGCTGTGACCTCCATCCGATACATGGTGATGAAGATTCTGACCACAGGAGGCGTCGCCGTCTTGAGGGGTGACCAGAAAGCATCCAGGGAGGCTTATATCACCATGATAAAGCAGCAGCGAAAAGCGATGGTCGTAGAGCCAGGCCTTGAACAGAAAGAGCAGGCGGAAAGGCCCAGGATGGACCCAGCAGAAGCCACAAAGGCCAGGTCGCTCGATAGAGGCAAAAGTGTTCAGGTGGGGACAAGCATGGACAGAACAACTGAAGAAGCTATCATGCACGTCTTGACCATCAATCAAGCGACTTTTGCCTGGAAGCCAGAGGATATCACTGGCGTAGACCCCAAAATAATCACCCACAAGTTAAATGTGGACCCGAGCTTCCCTCCGATCCGCCAAAAGTTGAGAAGGCACGCGCCCGATCGGAGGAAGTTCATATCAGAAGAGATTGATAGGCTACTCAAGACCGGAACTATCCGAGAGGTAGACTACCCCGAATGGCTGGCTAACGTGGTGTTGGTCAAGAAGAAGTCTGGCAAACTGCGAATGTGTGTCGACTTCACCGACCTCAACAAGGCATGCCCTAAAGACAGCTATCCCTTGCCAAGTATTGATCAATTGGTAGACGCCACAGCATGTCATGCCATTTACTCTCTTCTGGACGCGTATGCCGGCTACCACCAAATTCTGATGTGGCTCCTTGACCAGGAGAAAACCAGCTTCATCACAGACGACGGAACGTTCTGCTACAGGATGATGCCGTTCGGACTGAAAAATGCTGGGGCCACATATCAGCGGCTGATGAACAAGATTTTTAAAGACCAGATCGGGCAGAATGTCGAAGTATATGTCGACGACATGATCGTCAAGAGCCGAAGCGCCGAGGAACATCCAGCCGATCTGGCAAGAGTTTTCGATACTCTAAATAAATTCCAGATGAAGCTCAACCCGGAGAAGTGCGTCTTCGGGGTACCATCAGGGAAATTTTTGGGATTCCTGGTCTCTCAACGAGGGATTGAGGCTAATCCGGAAAAAATAAAGGCCATCCTCGAGATGCAACCCCCCAGAAGCATAAAAGACGTCCAGAAGCTGAACGGAAGAATAACAGCCTTGGGACGATTCATTTCCTCTTCAGCCAAGCGCTGTACGCCCTTTTTCAAGAAGCTAAGGAAGAGCGAAACTTTTGTCTGGGGGGAAGACTGCCAGCAAGCCTTCGAGGAGCTGAAGGCATTCCTCACCAACCCGCCGCTGCTCAGCCGACCGGTGCCAGGTGAAAATTTATACCTCTATTTAGCCACCTCTAAGGAAGCTGTTGCAGGTGCTTTGGTCCGAGAAGAAGATACCCAACAGCTACCCGTGTACTACGTAAGTGAAGTACTGAGGGGTGCAGATCTGAGAAAGGGACCGGTCGAGCAGCTCATTATTGCCCTCATGATGTGTGCAAGGAAGTTGAGACCTTACTTCGAGGCGCACACAATTGTAGTCCGATCGGGTCATCCTCTAAGAAAGATACTCCAAACGCCCGATCTGGAAGGCAAAATGGTGGGATGGGCGATTAAGCTACAATCCTGGGATGTCAGATATGAACCCAGAAAAGCTATAAAGGCCCAGGCTTTGGCAGATTTCATTGCCGAATTTGCGGGTGAGGAACCACCAAGTCTGCCCAAGCCACAAAACTGGGAAATGACAGTGGATGGCGCAGCAAACGACGCTCGAGGAGGCGTCGGCATAGTAATAAAAGGCCCTTTGGGCATCACAATAAGGTACGCCATAAAGCTTAATTTTAAAGCTTCTAATAATGTGGCAGAATACGAGGCGCTCCTTCAAGGGCTGAGACTGCTCCATGCAATCCGACCGGAGTCAGTAGTCATCAGGAGCGACTCCCAGCTGGTCACCAGTCAAGTTCTGGGGACTTTCGAAGCACGTGAGGCCACGATGATCCAATACCTGGCCAAAGTCAAGATTGCTTTTGCAAAACTGGAAGAGGCTGGATCGGAATGGGTGCTACAGAAAGTCCCGAGAGACCAAACTGCAGAAGCCGATCGGCTAGCTAAGATGTCTGCTTCCGCACAAAGTGTCATAGAAGAGGACATTGCCGTTGTAGACCAGACTTCCTCCTCCCTAGACGAACCGGAGATGATGGAGATCGACCAAGAGAATGAAACCTGGATGAGCCCAATTACGCAGTTCCTCCAGACAGGACGACTACCCGAGGACAAGGACGAAGCTCGAAAGGTATCTCGAAAATCTCTCAATTACTCCATCATTAACGGTGAATTGTACAAAAAAGCTTTCAGTCACCCTTGGCTAAAGTGCGTATCGGAGGAAGAGGGGGACTACATCCTCAGAGAGCTCCACGAGGGCATATGCGGTGCGCATGAGGCAAGCAGAGCCATGGCGAGAAAGGCCCTTCAGACGGGATATTACTGGCCTAGCATGCTCAAGGATGCCCAGGAGAAAGTAAGGATATGCCCGCAATGCCAAATTCATGGCAGGATTATAAGGCAGCATGGAGCAGACCAGCAGCCGATCGGAGTTGCATGGCCGTTCGACCAGTGGGGGATGGACATCCTAGGACCTTTTCCCCAAGGCAGAAAGCAGATGAAGTTCCTCATAGTAGCAGTCGACCATTTCTCCAAGTGGATTGAGGCTGAGCCGGTAGCCACCATCACAGCCGAGAGGGTCAAGAGCTTTACATGGAAGAACATCATCTGTAGGTATGGCTTACCCAATGTTTTTATTGCAGATAATGGCAAGCAGTTCGACAGCTCCATTTTCAGGAACTTTTGCCAAGGCTTGAACATCAAACTAAAGTTCACATCTGTCGCTCATCCCCAAAGCAACGGAATGACTGAGGTCTCCAATCGGACCATCTTGGAGGGATTGAAGAAGCGACTGGGTCAAGCCAAAGGCAACTGGACTGAAGAACTGCAGAGTGTCCTGTGGACATATAGAACGTCCCCCAGGACAGGCACTCATCAGACGCCATTCTCTCTTGTTTACGGCTCAGAAGCAATGATTCCCGTGGAGGTCGGCCTCCCTTCTTACCGATCGGCTCTCTACTCCGAGCGGATGAACACTCAAGAGAGATGCCAAGACTTAGATCTCATCGAAGAAAAGAGGGAGGACGCCTACGCCAGAATCGCCGCCTATAAACAAAGAGTGGCCAGATACCACAATGCTAAAGTGAGGTCTAGAACCTTCAATGTGGGCGATCTGGTACTCAGAAAGGCAGAACTAGGCTCGGGAAACGCCGGAGTAGGAAAGCTAATGCCAAATTGGGAAGGGCCCTACGAGGTATCTAAAGTCCTAAGCCCGAGCACTTATAGGCTCCGAACTGTTGAAGGGCGAGAGGTCCCCAGAAGCTGGAATGTTGAAGTACTCAAGAAGTACCATGTCTTATAATGTATCAGAACCTGGCAATTGCCTGATTAATAAAAAGGTTCCTTCTTTCATATTCGTTCAATTAATGCATAATTTAGCGTTCTACGATTAGGCTTGATGCCCGTTTCAAGCTACAAAAGCGAATCTAACGTGATGGAGGATCTTACCTCCCCGAGTATTATCTGTATTATAGAGGATCTAACCTCTCTCGCTCGGTTATGCAATTGTTATGCAATATTACGAGTATTCTCGGCTATGCAATTCTCGTGCAGCTCGACGAGTATCGCTCAACTCGATTTCGCAATAACTATGCGACTCTACGAGTATCATGTAGCTCAGCTATGCAAACCTCATGCAGCTTTATGAGTATCACTTAACAAAACGATCTGAAGGAGACAGACTGACCCGATCGGTCACTTAGCTTCGACGCTATTCGAATTCAGGAAGTACTTGTGAAATTTAATGCAAATTTTAATTACGAGTTTTATTTAGCTCGATCATATTGCAAATTTTAGTACAAACTTATGTATATCTTGATTTACAGAATTAGGCAATCTTATTAATACAAAATGCCTCCAATATACAATTTATAAAGAATCGTTACAAAGATAGAAAACAAAGGAAAAAGTAAAGCTGATCTAAATTCCTAAACTAACTATCTATATTTACCACCTCCACCTCGCCAGGAGGGTCAACAACCTGTTCAACGGCCGTGGCTTGAGAAGGGTCGGCAGCTAACGGATCAGATACTGCCCCCCCTTCAGAGACAGGCCCAGTGGAAGAAGGCGCCACTGGCTCAGCTTCAGGTGCAGGAGAAACCTCCGTTTCGGCTTCAGGGATCGAAGACACCACAGGCCCCACTTCAGATGGAACCTCTTGAATAGTCGGCAGAACTGAGGGACCTTCTCCAGAAGTTCTCTCAATGACTTCCTCCTCGGGAGCGCCTTCGTCGTCGTCACTGCTTGGAGGAGCAGGCAACGAGGCCGGGTCATCCATCCATGACAGATCCGCCCCAGGGAAGCGTTGCCCAGCTTCATGAACTAGCCGAGACAACAGCCCCACCTGGGTGTCTGCCAACTCGTCGATCAGGCGCTCCTTTTGGTTGGCAAGTTCTATTTCAAGAATCTTCGTATAGGAAGCCTCGTTCTCTGCCGCCGACGTCTTCAAGGACTCCACCTCTGTCTTCAACCTGGCGTTCTCAGCAACCAACTCTCTGCATTCAGCATCCAGTCGGTTCGCATCTGCCTCGAACCGCCTCAGTTGTCCACACTCCGCGGATAGGCGGGCTACTTCGCCCTTCAGCCTGTCGGCCTCGCCCTGCCGAGCTTTCAGCTCCTGGGCACTCTGGTGAGCCTCCTTTCTCAAGGCCACTGTCTCCGACTGAGAAGCAGTATATCGCTCCTCTAGCTTGGCCACCTTGGCCCGAAGGTCGGAGGCCTCTTTCTTAGCTGCTTCACAGCGTGTGTTCGCCTCCGCCTTAGCTGTGGCGCCCGACTCGGCCCTTCCTTTCCACAGACCGGCCATCATGTGCAGCCGCTGTGCCCTCCTGGCAGCCTGCACAAAATCAAGAATAAATTCATCAGACACAGAGGTGTAAATTAACACCAGAAACAAAACGACGAGTCCTTACGTCTATTAATTGCTGATTGATAGCCTGAACCTCTCTGTTGAGTTGGCTAGCGTCCACGGCTTCCCGATGATCTTCATCCCGGAGAAGACCACGGCAAATGAAGTTGGCCACTTGACCCACTGACCATTCATCGCCAAAGTTCTCCCTCAGAATGTCCTTCATGGGAGCCGGTCGCCGATCGCTAGATCGCCGTGGAGATTCGCCACGTAGAATGGTCTTCCCTCTGGCGGCAATCATTGCGTCGGTCTCGGCTATCATCTCAGCAACTTTCTTTCTGGCCGCTTCATCGGCTCTTTTCCTCTTGGCGGCCTCCTCCGCCTCTCTGATCGCAGGACCGATCGGCTGATCGTCTTCATCCGACTCATCCCGAAGAGTGTGGCACTTTGGACGCACCGGCGGAGGAGGGGCCTCCCTTCGAAGCACAATCGTTGGTCCGGCTGCAGTAGAGATAGGTCCAGTGGTCGTAGTTGTAGCAGCAGGGGGCGCCGAAGAGATGGGAATGGCCGCAATGGCCGGAGTCGTTGTAGAGGCGCCGGCCGCCCCCCTAGAAGCACCAGCAGCTGCTCGGGATGATTGCAGCTCCGACGCGGGCACGAGCTTCCTCCTCTTCCTCTGCTCTTGAGCCCTCCGCTCGGCCTCACGTTTTTGCTTGATTTTTTCGCCGAGCTGCTTGGATGCATCACTCCCACCAGCCATCTCAGCTGCACAACAAAAAATAAGCGAGATAAGTTTTTGTACACAAATTCTCCTTATAAAGCATAAATAAAATGCAATGCATTATGATGCATAATGCCAATGTTTTCTTCACGACCCTAATGCTCACGTTCTACATCCTCAGCGCCTTCAAAACTGGAAGACCCGAACAAGGTAGTCAAGAGCAAGCTGGACTCGAAGGGTTTCCCATTCCTGGCGACGGCGGTCATTAGCGTTTTAATGTCCTGTTCATAAGAAGGCTGACCGACGGCTAGGTCATTCAAAGCCTTGACCCTGACAGATCGGGTGAGGCGCACCCCAAATCCACCTTTCCTCCCCATCAGGAAATACAGTTCTTTGTACCCTTTCATGGAGGTGGGGACGACCATCAATTTCCTCTTGGGACGGCTTGTAAAAAAGTACTCCGTTCCGTCGCTCCGAGACGAGATGTAGAAGAAGTGGGTGAATAGCTCCAGAGTTGGCGCCACCGATTCGGCTATGCAAAGAATTCTGAAGCACGCCACCGATCTCCAACCGTTCGGATGTAGTTGGTTGGGGGCGAGATCATACCCCCTCAATACCGCCATCTCGAAGGCGCCCAGGGGGATCCTCAGGCCCGCATCCAGGCTCCGAAGATGGCAAATGAACCATTCCCCATTGTCTTGTCCAAAGGGCCCCTCCGTCACCGCCATCGACTCAGGGCAGGCCAATACCTTTATCTCTTCGGAAAGGCCATATTTGGAGGGAATTTCGGCCACCTCCTCAGCAGTCAGGCGAGAATGCAGTGCGACGGCTGGTTTGTTCTCGTACCACTCCAAAAAATTTGTGTCTAATGCTTCAGCACTACTGGAGGCCATCTTTAATAAAAAGAAGAAAAAAGGGCGCAACTCTCTTTTCTAAATGGAATGGGTGCGGAAGGAAAACGAAGATGAAATCGCAGAGAAAGCAAACAGAGGAGAAAAAACTTACTTACTTGATGAAGAAGAACTCGAGAAATTTGAAGAAGAAATAAAGGAGTAGTTGCAGAGATCTGGAAATCAAAGGAGGATTTTGACAGAGCTTCGCTAGGGATTTCGAAAGTAAAGAAAAAACGCTTCATAGAGTCCCCTATTTATAGGCTGGCGCCTCTCGAAAATACCAAACGACGCACCATTCAGCAGACGCCACGTGTCGAAAGACATCACGCCCCTGTGAAGGACGAAGCGTCGCCCTCGGTACATGTGCAACATTAAATAAAAACAGCTGTCTAAGCACGCGCGACTCTTCAGAAAAAGCGCGCCAGTACGCGTCTTCGGATCGGGATTTTCCAGACCAGATCCCATCCGAGCGGACCAACAACAGCATTTCTATGCCCGATCGGACCCGTTGAGGGGGGACAAGTGATAACCCAGCAAATGTCATTTGCTCTAAGGCCCATCTAGTCGGCCCATCCAACTGGCAAGGCCTAAAGCCCATCAGCCAAAGGTATCAGACACGAGCTCCTAGGCAGAGCACATGCCCGATCGGCTGATGTGACCGCCAGTCCCATCAGCCGCCTGACACAAGGCAGCGCCCATGTCTACCACCTGCTCCTTGTCATGTCGCCGAATACCTACTCTGACAGCCAGTAATCACTCCCCAGGCACTCGAGTGTCCCTCAACTACCTCGTATAAATAGTCCAGCCAACGATGGCTCCAGGTATTGATTTCACGACATTATCTCTCTAAAGCACTTTCTCTCTCTAAGCTACTAACTTAAGCTTCGGAGTGCTCACGCCTGGTCCGACCGGGCTCCACTTATTGCAGGTTTCTCTCATCCGATCGGATCGCCCTCTCTCCTACAGATAAAGACATTCTTGGATTTATCAATTTGTTTTTTATTATGAAAGTTAGTCTTTCTTAAATAGATGATAGTTTAAAATTTTGCTATAAATAATAGATGAATCGAATTTTTTGCTAAAAATTAGATTGCTCGTGGCATATTACTATTATTTACTATTTTTATCACAGTAGCTTAGAATTTTTTTTTTAAATAACTTTATTAGTTTTGTGCATTATATGTATTTTGAAATTTTATAATTTTATTTTTACTTTACATATATGCTTTTTTTATATTATTAATGAAAGATTAATTCGCATTTAAATGATATAAAAGAAAAAAAATAAATTTAATTTTTGATTTTTTGGGGATACTTTTGTGGAACCCTAGAAAATAAGTGTCGGGCAGGAACAACATATGGGCCAGGCCCAGTAGAATGTCGTAAAAATCTTTCAAAGTATTGAATTTGAGCATAGAAATGACTAGGAAAGAAAATTCCTTCTTGGTCAAGAATAGATTTGATTCCATTCAAATCAAATTTTAAAATGATTGAATTAGAAACAGGAGTTTTGGTCACTGAGTGAGTGCAGCCCGGCAATGGATCGAGTACAGCTTCTGTTATCGGGATTTCCACTCCATCTCATATGTACTGACCTCATCAACCTCTTTACTCCCCCGCCAACTAAACCTGCTTCTCACCACTACTACCAAAAACACCCGCCACTGCCGGCTACCCCCGAACCCGCAGAAATTCCAGAAAAGGTTTTTTTTTTTTTGTTTTTTGGTTTTCTTAAACAAGAATTCCATCGAAGCTATACCTAATTCAATCTAATTTTTGTTCATGCAATGATGCAGGAACATGTTACAGGTGGCATTGGTCTCGGCAGCACAGTCAAGATCGACTTGTGCTCATCGTGCTCCTACAGGTACCTTCTGATTTTTCTTTTTTTCCGTGTTCTTTGCGCTCCTGAATTTTTATTAGATTCAATTCTTGAGCCTTTATTTTATAAGAACTAAACCTTCCTTCCTATCGTTAAGGGCTTAATTTTGGGATCATAAATGTTGGAAGGCTTAATCTGTTGCCTTATAGTTACCGTTTTCGTTCTAATAGAATCTGAAAATTGGGGGTTTTGTTAAGCCAAGCCAAGCCAGCTCTAGGCAGTTGGATTGTGATTTGTATTACTTCATCAGCTTTAATTTTGCATGATTTATTTGGGATCAAAAGATGAGCATTCCCTCATCATCATCTCGCACTGTGCGTAGAGGGACTGCAGTAACAATGAAATAGATGTTGGAAGCCCCGTTTCCTGGAATTGATGTTGTATTGTCAAATTATCCACCATCAATGCCAAAGCATCTGTTGGCCAAACTGGTCCCGGTTGTTCAGATTGGAGTTATTGGAATAGTGATGACTGGTGAACAGATTTTTCCATTGCTGGGATTCATGGCACCACCTCCTTGGCATTTCTCTCTACGTGCAAATAAATTTAGAGCAATTTCATCTACCTGGCTTCTTGGCAATGCTCTACAATCCTTTCTACAAAGCTACGGAGCCTTCGAAGTCCACTTCAATGATGACTTGGTTAGTCGCCCATTCACTACCATTTGTGTTTTATTTATTTGTTTGAACTTTTAACTCTATATCTTTACAGTAAATATATTCGACCCCATTTCTAGCATGTTGTATGTTCTCTTTGCAAATCAAATAACTTTGCTCTGTATTTGCAGGTGGATGTTGGGTGTTGAGACGTAATATTTCATTTATTTTTATTCGCATCTCAGTGTCTTTATGCATATCTGTTTTGTTGATTGCAGGTTTTCTCAAAGCTGAAAGGGGGGAGATTTCCTGGGGAGATCGAGTTAAAAGATGATGCGGGGAAAAGGTTGGCTAATTCTAGGATTGCAGATATGTGGAAGTAGTTGCAATGCAACACGAGTATGGAAAGCTTGAAACACACAGGCCAATAATGGTAGAAATAGGACGCCTTCGCATGGAGTCAAAGGTAGCTTTTGGTGCATGTAAATTCCAACTGCAAGTAAAACATTTCAGCTGTTCTGATCTTTTATTGACAACAGAATTCAATGCCCCAAAGCTATGGACTGATGCATGTACAGTCTGATGTATGGAAAACTATAAATCTGATCTAAAAATCATCAGTCAAGGATTGAAGATTTGGAGTGTAGAAAAAAATAAAAATACATTTTACAGAACACGTGCTGCTGTTGTTAATATAAAAGCTTGACATGGAAACATTTACTTAATCTCTCTTCACAAACTGATGCCATTGAAATGACCATATCCTGATACACCTGGAATCAGATCACAAGCGCCCTTCATTGATCTGTTACAACTGATACGAGGCAAAAGTAAAATAATCGAATAGCTCCCAAAGATTAAAATGGCATACCCATTTCCAGATCTATATTCTACTTATATCTCGACCAAAGACGAAAGTTGTAAGCCAGTTAATGGCCACATACAATCTATTCCGCCAGCTTATTACTCGTGTTAGATATGCAGAGCGCCATATAAACCAACTGGTAAAACCTGCCATAGACACCCCTTTGGCCTCCTGTTGAAAATAATGCTCCACAAGTGAGTGATCCAGTTTTATCTTTATTGCTCAGGCAAAAAGAACTTACTTTACTCTGTCTAAGATCAACAAGGGCTTTGTAGCGTCCAATAGTTGCCATGCTTCCCATGTGTTGGTAAACAAACTGAGGCCCCTTATCTATGTCTTTAGCACTGTTTGCTCGCCCTCCACCAGCTATACCAATTCTGTTCAATAAGCCTGAAAGATATTTTCCTTGCCGTTCTGCAACCTGTTTCAGATAGGTCAAAACGAAAACACATGAAAGAACCCCGGCAAATTGTCAGGAGGGAGGACGATTGATTACAGATACAGATATATGGGACTTGATTCGTGTACAGAAGGCCATATTAGTGACATTAAAGTTAAATAACTAAAATCCTGCTTTTACATGTTACATTGAGCCATTGTTCATTCGAGCAGCCTTCACTATTGAAAAGAAAAAACAGAAATTATACAAGAATCAGGAAAAATAAATATCTCCTACTTATTATGAACACTTAAAGATAATCAAACTTGGTGTTAAAGAAATAGGAAAAAAAAATGCACTTAAAACACTTCACATTTCACCTGAGCCAATGCTGGAAGGACCGGTTTTCCAGTACTTTCAAGAAATCCACTACAATCACCAATAGCAAACACATCCTGCACTGAAGGGACTTGTAGCCACTCATCAATTCCAATCCTGTAACCAAATTTAAATATTAATACAAAATTAATCCTGGTCAAACATATTCGAAACCCAGATACTAGTTTTGCAAACAGAATGATAAAAATCTGAGTAGAAGCAGCATCCATATCTCCATGCAGGAATGAAATACCAAAGGGAAGAATGCTCAGAAAAAGAGGATAAGCCTAGAGCCTCGAGCATTATCCGAGGACGTGCTGTAGCAGTAACTCATTACCTTAAGGGTGGAATTGCCATAACATGGGCATTCTTCTTAGCAAGAATTATTGCAGTATGATAATGGCTAGGAGGATTTGAAAGGCATTATGGCATTAAGATTTGCAACTTACATTGCATAAGAGGCAAGGATGATCTACTGAAAAAAACTCCCAACAATCCAGTTTACTACATCAACTTCTTTAAACCCCGTGACCATGAGTTGGACATATTTGGTTAAAGATTATTACATGTTATCATTACTTAAATTTCCTTTGACACAGTCACATTAAAAAAAAAACTGAGATATCATAGAACTTTCTAAGGCACATGCAATGCAATGCATCCCAAAAAGTATGTAACTTTTGAAAAGAGATTTACTGGGTTTATATTCAGATATAAAGGAGGCCTATTCACTTTTCATCAAAGCTTTTACTTTTGGCAATTTTGGATTAATATGGCTATCTTGTGGGCAAACAATAAAACTGAGAAGATATCACTTTTCTCTTGTTGTTTAAAATTTTAAACTCATTTCTAAAATAATTTAGTTTGATTAAACTTAAAACTAACAGAATTTATTATTTTCATCCTTTCAACTCTCTTTTTTAAGTATGTTATTGTTCAAAAGTAAAAAATAATTTGGATATTATTAGAAGTAGCATCAATATCTCTATCCTTTCCAATTTGAATTGTGGGCTAAAATTGCAACTAACTGCCAAATCAAGCTAAAATTGTCAATATTTAGTCTTTTAGACAAAGAAATGCATGACAATGATCGGCTCATTTAGATATTATTAGTGACTACATTTGTTAGAGACCGAAATAGAACCTTTTGAAGAAGAAAAATATATAATACATTACAAGAATAAGTTACCTTCCTCCTGGAGACTTAGGAAGGTCCATAGATTTTACAAGAGGTGAGGGACCAACGCCTGTAGACCACACTAATAGACCATAAGGGACCTCTGAGCCATCGGTAAGTATTAGCTTCTGAGGTTTAACATCTTTAACAGTCCCGCGGACCAGGCGAACTCCTGACTGAAGGAAAAAGGTCATAAGATATACTCCTCAATAATCAGAAACAAAAGTTGGTCCTTACAAGCAGTAAAGAGGAAGTTTTTCCTGCTCTCGATTCCTATTAGTGTTCATAGATCAGATTTTAAATGTTTAACTTCAAATACAGTATATTCCACGGTCTAGCGAAAAGAATAAGTCCATGCAGCTTAGAAGAAGTTCCAATACTCCAAAAAAAAGGAATATGAACAGTCTTCTAAAGCTAATAGAATAAATAGGAAGCCTTTGCACAAATTATGTGCAACTAACCTTGGTCAACTGCTTAGTAGCGTAGCGACGTAGGCGATCATCAAAAGAAGATAATATATCATTTGCCTGTGAATAAGAGAAAAACTTGGTTCATAGTTGCAATTATAGAATATTTTCCTCCTAAAAAAAATAGTGTTAATCACTAAAGATGCATAAACACATATTATAGCTTAAGATCCTGAATGAGCAAACCTCGATCAATGTAACATGAATATAATTTTTCACATGGCCATATCTTTGGTGAACATCTCTCATGATAAAATCACTAAGTTCACCGCTGAATTCAACACCAGTAGGTCCACCTCCTACAACAACACAGTGTAACAATCTGCTCTTCTCCTCTTCTGTAATACCTGTACTCCGCACCATCAAAATGTAAAAAGAGTAGCAAAAGCAAGTATACCATCCACGTATTGTTAGGAAGCAAATATACCAGGCACATCAGAGAGCATCAAGTTCAGGAGTAGTTTCCGGCGAATTTCCTGAGCATGATGAACTTCCCGAAGAAAAATAGCATGTTCTTTGACACCTTGAATCCCGAAAGTAGAGGCATCTGCTCCCAATGCAATCACCAACTTGTCATAAGAGATATCAAACTTCCATGGTGTTAAGGTATCCAATCCGTCGGTAACAGTCTCACAGTGCACCTTCCATAAATAAATTCAAGTTTCTTATGAATATCCCATTGCACGATACTGAAATATAAGAAATTTCTAAGCACAAGCAAACACATAATATCGTATTAGGCCGTTATAGAGCAGAAAACTATGTCTCAAACAAATCATAACAGAAGAAAAGGTTAACGCTTTCATAGCTCCACAAGTACATATCGGAATCCATGTCAAGAAATTTCAGCACATCCTATATAAAAGCAAAATATCAAGAAAAGCAGTGTCTTTATAGAGATCAATGAAAGCGAAAAGCAGAAATAATAAAATGAAGTCTTTAAACAGCAAAAAGTTGTCAGATTGGACAATTCCCAAATCAAAAGGATCAAGCTTACCACATGGTTATGAGCATCAAGGGCAGTGCATTTGGCGAGAAAGAAGTAAGAATTGGGTTCCTTGGAAATGGCGGGCTGGATCCGGGCAATAGGCTCGGCGACAGACCTGAACTCGAGGGTACCTACGCAAGTCGAGGCCAGGAGAGGCGTGAAGACCATGTGGTTCCGGGGGGAGATGCAAACGACATCGTAGTAGTTGGTGTCTATGCCCTTCATGAGGCGGCACCCGGCCCACCCTGAACCCAAAATGACCACACGCGGCTTGTCATTAGGCTTGGAGGGCCCTAGACCTGCAAACTGTGTCGGCGGCGGTGGCGGTGGTTTGTGAGAAAGGGTGGTATAGGTGGTGAAATGAAAGAGGGAAGCGAATAGAAAGTTAGGATTTTTTTGAAGTAAAAGGGGATTGGGAGAGGATAGTGATTTGATGGCTGAAGTTCGAATAAAATTAGTGAACCAAGGCATGGTTGATGGATTCAAGAATTATGAGAAGAAAGATGCACAGATTATGTTAAGTTATTTGTCAAGATATTCTAAGTCGCCATTATAGCCATACAACTAGAAGCTCCCAGCCCACACTCAAGACTCTTATTTTGTTTGTTTGTTTTTGCTGCGATAACACCTATTTGCCTGGTGGCGCTTGCTTGGCTTGTCCCCCAAACACACCAACTCAAATTATTAATTATTATTCTTTTTATTTTTCAAAATACTCTATATACATCAATTCATAAAAATTTACCTACATGCATTTTTTGGTGAGACACAATTCCAATCATGGATGTTTCTCCGTTTTTAATGTGAAAATAATGAGTAATTACTTCAAAAGTTTCTAGAAAATGTAAGAGGATGAATTATATGTAGTTCAATCACCATCTTATTTCAAGAAATTGTCTGTTCTTGAATATCTTTAATTAACTCACTACTCACTGCCAATTCCTGCTATATTCTATTTGTTCTTAAGTTTTTGCTTTTATAGGCTGTGAACCAAATAGCCAATTACTATATATTGCGATTGAATCTAATCATTCTCCAAAAAAAAAACAAAAAGAAAGAAAAGATTGAATCTTAACAAGAGCGTTACAGTTTAATGCGATATTTTATCTAACAAAATAAATGCCCCTCTTTGAGCTTGGACAAATTTAGAAATTTTTTGTGTTTTTATGGAGAGAAAATCACGTATTGTGTTTGAGGGAAAAGGGAGAAGTGAAAAAAAAAAATTATATATTTGTTCCGTAATTAAAGATCGATTCTATAGAAAAGAAAAATAAAACCAAAAAGTGAAGAATCAACCGATGAAACATAACTAAGAGGAAATAAAATAATAGAAAGAAAAACTAGCTACTCGCCAGCTATCAAGGAAAATGGCAGACACAAGGTGAACTAGAGGTGGAGGACAGTGGCAACAAGGGGCGATGGCGAGCTAAACTTTGGGGAAATGAGTGAGATTTAGGGATTTGGGTAGAAAAAGAAAAGAATAGAGTTGAGAATGGGCGCAAATGTTTTAACATTGAATTGATGATGGTTTTGGTGGAACAAAAATTGTGCATCAATGGAGTTTGATTACAGAGAAAGGAGATATATAGCCATAATGTTCAGTTACACATTGGGGTGTGCAATGGTCGGTTCCGTTCGGTTTTGGACCGAACCGAATAAATTGAAAATCGAACTTAAAAAATTTTTAAAATCGAACCGCGAATCGAAATTTTTAGTACCGAAACCGAAATAATTTCGGTCGGTTCGATCCAATCGATTATTCACAAATATAAATTTTTTTTTAGATTTTTAACTCATATAGATTTATAAATTAAATTAACTTATATTTAACAAAATAAAACCATTTAAAATAACTAAAAGGAAAAAATATACATAAACTTTTCATATTATTTTCCTAATAAATACTAAGCAAAATTATATTAAAAAAATATACATTAATAAAAATAAATACAACATAAATTTTTATTAATAATATATTCAATACACTTTAATTAAAAAAAATATACATGTAAGTAAATATAACTATAGTGTATATTTAGCTTTAGATTTTATATATATACATATATATATATATATATATATATATATATATATAAAAGCAAAATAGTGAATTTAACAAATTTCGATCAGTTCGGTTTTACAATCATAAGAACCGAATCGAATCGAAATAGCCGAAATTTAATTTCTGTTTAGAATCGAACTAACCGAAAATAGAAAAATTGAATCAAATGGACCAAAATTCATTCGGTTCGTTTTTGCACAGCCTAATTACACAGATGGAAAATGGGGTTCAGGCTAAGGTCTATTTCGGAGGAGCGTCCGCCTAGGCATCTCAGCCGTCCAAAAAAGTCAATAAATATGAGCCATTCATAATTTGATGGTTACCGGATGGGATTTGGAGTTAAAAAAATGATGAGGAACCCATACGTGCATAATGAAATCATTAGGCAATAATTGTTGATGATTGATTGTGGGCATTGTATTTTAGGAGGGTAGATTTGAATAACATGCATGGCTTTTCGTTGCATAATTTTTCTTCACTTTTTTTTTACACATTTATTATAGTTAGTAAACGGTTACCTTTCTATTATATTCATTCTAATTTAGAATGGATTTGATGAATTTGAATTAGATCATATAAATAATAAATGGACAAATTATCAATGGACAAAAAATATGAATCATAAATGGGCTAATGTCCAAATCGGTTGGATGGATTTGAATCGATCCATTTAATTCTATTTTTTTAGTTGAGTTTTTAGACTATGATCGTGGATGTCCATGAAAATTAAATTTACTTCAAATCAATTTTTACAAAGCAATTCAATTAATCCATTCTATTTTATTACTATGATGGTGGGTTTGCTAAATAACCATGCATAATCTAACACCATTTTTCAATTATTTTCAATTTGACATTATTTATAAAAATAAAAGCCCGTATTTAATGCCAAAAGAGTTAGATCCATATCATAACATAAGAAGTATAAAAGTTCAATTGACATTAGGTCTTTATATATGTTAAAATTTGATAAAAAAATTTATTTGGAATTGAAGTAAAATTTAAAATCAAGCTGTAGCTATTTTTGAAGTATAAATTATAATTAATTATTTACTGTACAGAATTTTTATATGTGAAATGAATTTCAATGGACGAAATTATTGACGACAGATTAAATACAATCAAGCATTTTAGAGTAATAAACATATAACAATAAAGTTCATAATTGATTGTTACCGTTCCTGTTTAAGAGGGATTACAAGGATAATAAATTGGCTTTTGGCCCTATTCCTCAGCTCTATTCGAATATTGCTTTTTGCAAAGTGTCACTATTTTTCACTATAAGTGGCCATAACTATTAAGATACAAAATTTTAAACTTCTGGTTATATTGACCGGATGACCTTGGCCGGACTGTCCGCTCACGCAGACCATAGCCCCTCTCCAAAATGGGAAGTCTCTGAAATGGTAGTGCATCACCATTCACCGTTGGTGTATTGGTAGTGCATCGCCATGCATATAATAAATTGGAAAGTCCTTTTGACTTTTGTAAATTCCAAATGATTAGCTATGGAATTAATCAAAGATTCCACCAACTAATTCAGAGCTGTCACTTTGTTATTTTATAATTTATATACTAACCATCATAAATCTGTATTCTCTGCCTTTTTGTCCTCAGCATTTACGTTCGAATCTTGCCATAACTTCCCCTTGATTACTTCGTCAAACAGCAATCCTAACAATAAGCAACCAAAATGCTTTCTATGACCCTTTTTATTTTTATTCTTCATCATCTACATTTATCATTAATTTTCTACCATCCCACAATATTATTTATTATTCTCAATGTCTAATTTCCTTCTTCATCATCCTCCATCTTCATCATGAACACATTCCTCACAGCAACAGTACTACTTTGTTTCCTAATAAATCAATTGTCAACCCTTGTGATTTGCTTCCAGTTCAAAGAATACCACCCTCAAGAACGAGAAGGGTTATTACAGCTAAGGGATTCAATGTCTTCCTCTTCAAATTTGCACAACAATTGGACAGGACCACCTTGTATTGGAAATTTGAGCAGGTGGGCTGGTGTTGGTTGTTCAGATTGGCATGTAATACATCTTGTTCTTGATGGGATACAGCTAACAGGTTCTCTCCCACCTGCATTTCTTCATAACATCACTTTATTGAACAAACTAAGCTTTAAAAACAATTCAATCTACGGTCCACTTCCTAATCTCACTCATCTTCTTCACTTACAGCATCTTTATCTTTCGTACAATCGGTTCACGGGTTCTATTCCTTATGATTATGTTCAGCTGCCAAATCTTATACATGTGGAACTTCAACTGAACTATTTGGAGGGTGAAATTCCAGGTTTTGATCAGAATTCATTGACATATTTTAACGTTTCTTACAATCTTCTACAAGGCCAAATTCCTTCAGCTGGAGTTCTTCGAAGGTTCCCACGTAGCTCTTATGATCATAACCCAAATCTTTGTGGGTTTCCATTAGAAGCATGCCCAGTTCCATCGCAGGAGAAGAAAAAAAAACTCCCAATTTGGATCATTATTGTCATTACGGTTGCAGCTACCTTGCTTCCTCTTATGGTTGTTTTTATTTCCCTTTGTTGTTACAAGAAGATGCGTAGAAAAGAAACTGACACCACAGCTGCTTCTTCAGGATGGACAGAGAAGAACTTACAATATTCTCAAAGCACAAAAGATCCTGAAAGAAGGGTAGAGTTAGAATTTTTTGACAGGAACATACCTGTCTTTGACCTGGATGACTTGCTAAGGGCATCAGCACAAGTGTTAGGCAAGGGAAAGCATGGCACCACCTACAAAGCAAACATTGAATCAAGTGGTGTTGTTGCTGTTAAGAGGATGAAAAACATGAATGGCTTGAGCAACGCAGAATTTATCCGCCAGATGCAATTACTGGGAAAGCTCAGGCATGAAAACTTGGCCCAGATTCTCTCTTTTTACTACTCCAAAGACGAAAAGCTGTTTGTCTATGAATTTGTTCCTGATGGCAATTTGTTCGAGCTTTTGCATGGTCAGTTCATTTTTACTATATATGAATTGTAAAATACAATGTTTATGGTAATTATTTTCATGATTGTTTGGTAAATGAATAAGTTAATGTGGCAGAGAATAGAGGGATTGGAAGGGCAGCTTTGAATTGGAGGGCAAGACTATGCATAATCAAAGATATAGCCAAGGCAATGGCTTTCCTTCACCGATCTTTATCAAAACACAAAGTCCCACATGCAAACCTTAAATCAACCAACGTGCTAATAAATAAAGATGGAGAAAGCTACCATGCAAAGCTCACAGACTATGGTTTCTTATCACTTCTGCCTTCTAGGAAAATATCTCAAACGTTGGCCATTGGCAGATCACCCGAATTTTGTCAGGCCAAGAAGCTCACACACAAAGCCGATGTGTACTGCTTTGGCATTGTTTTAATGGAGATCATAACTGGGAGGATTCCATATGATGAGGAGAATGGTGAGAAAATTGAAAATCTTTCTGATTGGGTTAGAGGTGTAGTTGAGAATGATTGGTCTACTGATATATTAGATGTAGAGATATTGGGATCAAGAGAAGGGCATTGATAAATCCAAGAATGTCTTTATCTGTAGGAGAGAGGGCGATCCGATCGGATGAGAGAAACCTGCAATAAGTGGAGCCCGGTCGGACCAGGCGTGAGCACTCCGAAGCTTAA
Organism: Excoecaria cochinchinensis; assembly: GCA_947683425.1. Lineage (NCBI taxonomy): Eukaryota > Viridiplantae > Streptophyta > Magnoliopsida > Malpighiales > Euphorbiaceae > Excoecaria > Excoecaria cochinchinensis. Next base: position 121,427 of record CANTUQ010000049.1, on the reverse strand, counting down.
GTTAGTAGCTTAGAGAGAGAAAGTGCTTTAGAGAGATAATGTCGTGAAATCAATACCTGGAGCCATCGTTGGCTGGACTATTTATACGAGGTAGTTGAGGGACACTCGAGTGCCTGGGGAGTGATTACTGGCTGTCAGAGTAGGTATTCGGCGACATGACAAGGAGCAGGTGGTAGACATGGGCGCTGCCTTGTGTCAGGCGGCTGATGGGACTGGCGGTCACATCAGCCGATCGGGCATGTGCTCTGCCTAGGAGCTCGTGTCTGATACCTTTGGCTGATGGGCTTTAGGCCTTGCCAGTTGGATGGGCCGACTAGATGGGCCTTAGAGCAAATGACATTTGCTGGGTTATCACTTGTCCCCCCTCAACGGGTCCGATCGGGCATAGAAATGCTGTTGTTGGTCCGCTCGGATGGGATCTGGTCTGGAAAATCCCGATCCGAAGACGCGTACTGGCGCGCTTTTTCTGAAGAGTCGCGCGTGCTTAGACAGCTGTTTTTATTTAATGTTGCACATGTACCGAGGGCGACGCTTCGTCCTTCACAGGGGCGTGATGTCTTTCGACACGTGGCGTCTGCTGAATGGTGCGTCGTTTGGTATTTTCGAGAGGCGCCAGCCTATAAATAGGGGACTCTATGAAGCGTTTTTTCTTTACTTTCGAAATCCCTAGCGAAGCTCTGTCAAAATCCTCCTTTGATTTCCAGATCTCTGCAACTACTCCTTTATTTCTTCTTCAAATTTCTCGAGTTCTTCTTCATCAAGTAAGTAAGTTTTTTCTCCTCTGTTTGCTTTCTCTGCGATTTCATCTTCGTTTTCCTTCCGCACCCATTCCATTTAGAAAAGAGAGTTGCGCCCTTTTTTCTTCTTTTTATTAAAGATGGCCTCCAGTAGTGCTGAAGCATTAGACACAAATTTTTTGGAGTGGTACGAGAACAAACCAGCCGTCGCACTGCATTCTCGCCTGACTGCTGAGGAGGTGGCCGAAATTCCCTCCAAATATGGCCTTTCCGAAGAGATAAAGGTATTGGCCTGCCCTGAGTCGATGGCGGTGACGGAGGGGCCCTTTGGACAAGACAATGGGGAATGGTTCATTTGCCATCTTCGGAGCCTGGATGCGGGCCTGAGGATCCCCCTGGGCGCCTTCGAGATGGCGGTATTGAGGGGGTATGATCTCGCCCCCAACCAACTACATCCGAACGGTTGGAGATCGGTGGCGTGCTTCAGAATTCTTTGCATAGCCGAATCGGTGGCGCCAACTCTGGAGCTATTCACCCACTTCTTCTACATCTCGTCTCGGAGCGACGGAACGGAGTACTTTTTTACAAGCCGTCCCAAGAGGAAATTGATGGTCGTCCCCACCTCCATGAAAGGGTACAAAGAACTGTATTTCCTGATGGGGAGGAAAGGTGGATTTGGGGTGCGCCTCACCCGATCTGTCAGGGTCAAGGCTTTGAATGACCTAGCCGTCGGTCAGCCTTCTTATGAACAGGACATTAAAACGCTAATGACCGCCGTCGCCAGGAATGGGAAACCCTTCGAGTCCAGCTTGCTCTTGACTACCTTGTTCGGGTCTTCCAGTTTTGAAGGCGCTGAGGATGTAGAACGTGAGCATTAGGGTCGTGAAGAAAACATTGGCATTATGCATCATAATGCATTGCATTTTATTTATGCTTTATAAGGAGAATTTGTGTACAAAAACTTATCTCGCTTATTTTTTGTTGTGCAGCTGAGATGGCTGGTGGGAGTGATGCATCCAAGCAGCTCGGCGAAAAAATCAAGCAAAAACGTGAGGCCGAGCGGAGGGCTCAAGAGCAGAGGAAGAGGAGGAAGCTCGTGCCCGCGTCGGAGCTGCAATCATCCCGAGCAGCTGCTGGTGCTTCTAGGGGGGCGGCCGGCGCCTCTACAACGACTCCGGCCATTGCGGCCATTCCCATCTCTTCGGCGCCCCCTGCTGCTACAACTACGACCACTGGACCTATCTCTACTGCAGCCGGACCAACGATTGTGCTTCGAAGGGAGGCCCCTCCTCCGCCGGTGCGTCCAAAGCGCCACACTCTTCGGGATGAGTCGGATGAAGACGATCAGCCGATCGATCCTGCGATCAGAGAGGCGGAGGAGGCCGCCAAGAGGAAAAGAGCCGATGAAGCGGCCAGAAAGAAAGTTGCTGAGATGATAGCCGAGACCGACGCAATGATTGCCGCCAGAGGGAAGACCATTCTACGTGGCGAATCTCCACGGCGATCTAGCGATCGGCGACCGGCTCCCATGAAGGACATTCTGAGGGAGAACTTTGGCGATGAATGGTCAGTGGGTCAAGTGGCCAACTTCATTTGCCGTGGTCTTCTCCGGGATGAAGATCATCGGGAAGCCGTGGACGCTAGCCAACTCAACAGAGAGGTTCAGGCTATCAATCAGCAATTAATAGACGTAAGGACTCGTCGTTTTGTTTCTGGTGTTAATTTACACCTCTGTGTCTGATGAATTTATTCTTGATTTTGTGCAGGCTGCCAGGAGGGCACAGCGGCTGCACATGATGGCCGGTCTGTGGAAAGGAAGGGCCGAGTCGGGCGCCACAGCTAAGGCGGAGGCGAACACACGCTGTGAAGCAGCTAAGAAAGAGGCCTCCGACCTTCGGGCCAAGGTGGCCAAGCTAGAGGAGCGATATACTGCTTCTCAGTCGGAGACAGTGGCCTTGAGAAAGGAGGCTCACCAGAGTGCCCAGGAGCTGAAAGCTCGGCAGGGCGAGGCCGACAGGCTGAAGGGCGAAGTAGCCCGCCTATCCGCGGAGTGTGGACAACTGAGGCGGTTCGAGGCAGATGCGAACCGACTGGATGCTGAATGCAGAGAGTTGGTTGCTGAGAACGCCAGGTTGAAGACAGAGGTGGAGTCCTTGAAGACGTCGGCGGCAGAGAACGAGGCTTCCTATACGAAGATTCTTGAAATAGAACTTGCCAACCAAAAGGAGCGCCTGATCGACGAGTTGGCAGACACCCAGGTGGGGCTGTTGTCTCGGCTAGTTCATGAAGCTGGGCAACGCTTCCCTGGGGCGGATCTGTCATGGATGGATGACCCGGCCTCGTTGCCTGCTCCTCCAAGCAGTGACGACGACGAAGGCGCTCCCGAGGAGGAAGTCATTGAGAGAACTTCTGGAGAAGGTCCCTCAGTTCTGCCGACTATTCAAGAGGTTCCATCTGAAGTGGGGCCTGTGGTGTCTTCGATCCCTGAAGCCGAAACGGAGGTTTCTCCTGCACCTGAAGCTGAGCCAGTGGCGCCTTCTTCCACTGGGCCTGTCTCTGAAGGGGGGGCAGTATCTGATCCGTTAGCTGCCGACCCTTCTCAAGCCACGGCCGTTGAACAGGTTGTTGACCCTCCTGGCGAGGTGGAGGTGGTAAATATAGATAGTTAGTTTAGGAATTTAGATCAGCTTTACTTTTTCCTTTGTTTTCTATCTTTGTAACGATTCTTTATAAATTGTATATTGGAGGCATTTTGTATTAATAAGATTGCCTAATTCTGTAAATCAAGATATACATAAGTTTGTACTAAAATTTGCAATATGATCGAGCTAAATAAAACTCGTAATTAAAATTTGCATTAAATTTCACAAGTACTTCCTGAATTCGAATAGCGTCGAAGCTAAGTGACCGATCGGGTCAGTCTGTCTCCTTCAGATCGTTTTGTTAAGTGATACTCATAAAGCTGCATGAGGTTTGCATAGCTGAGCTACATGATACTCGTAGAGTCGCATAGTTATTGCGAAATCGAGTTGAGCGATACTCGTCGAGCTGCACGAGAATTGCATAGCCGAGAATACTCGTAATATTGCATAACAATTGCATAACCGAGCGAGAGAGGTTAGATCCTCTATAATACAGATAATACTCGGGGAGGTAAGATCCTCCATCACGTTAGATTCGCTTTTGTAGCTTGAAACGGGCATCAAGCCTAATCGTAGAACGCTAAATTATGCATTAATTGAACGAATATGAAAGAAGGAACCTTTTTATTAATCAGGCAATTGCCAGGTTCTGATACATTATAAGACATGGTACTTCTTGAGTACTTCAACATTCCAGCTTCTGGGGACCTCTCGCCCTTCAACAGTTCGGAGCCTATAAGTGCTCGGGCTTAGGACTTTAGATACCTCGTAGGGCCCTTCCCAATTTGGCATTAGCTTTCCTACTCCGGCGTTTCCCGAGCCTAGTTCTGCCTTTCTGAGTACCAGATCGCCCACATTGAAGGTTCTAGACCTCACTTTAGCATTGTGGTATCTGGCCACTCTTTGTTTATAGGCGGCGATTCTGGCGTAGGCGTCCTCCCTCTTTTCTTCGATGAGATCTAAGTCTTGGCATCTCTCTTGAGTGTTCATCCGCTCGGAGTAGAGAGCCGATCGGTAAGAAGGGAGGCCGACCTCCACGGGAATCATTGCTTCTGAGCCGTAAACAAGAGAGAATGGCGTCTGATGAGTGCCTGTCCTGGGGGACGTTCTATATGTCCACAGGACACTCTGCAGTTCTTCAGTCCAGTTGCCTTTGGCTTGACCCAGTCGCTTCTTCAATCCCTCCAAGATGGTCCGATTGGAGACCTCAGTCATTCCGTTGCTTTGGGGATGAGCGACAGATGTGAACTTTAGTTTGATGTTCAAGCCTTGGCAAAAGTTCCTGAAAATGGAGCTGTCGAACTGCTTGCCATTATCTGCAATAAAAACATTGGGTAAGCCATACCTACAGATGATGTTCTTCCATGTAAAGCTCTTGACCCTCTCGGCTGTGATGGTGGCTACCGGCTCAGCCTCAATCCACTTGGAGAAATGGTCGACTGCTACTATGAGGAACTTCATCTGCTTTCTGCCTTGGGGAAAAGGTCCTAGGATGTCCATCCCCCACTGGTCGAACGGCCATGCAACTCCGATCGGCTGCTGGTCTGCTCCATGCTGCCTTATAATCCTGCCATGAATTTGGCATTGCGGGCATATCCTTACTTTCTCCTGGGCATCCTTGAGCATGCTAGGCCAGTAATATCCCGTCTGAAGGGCCTTTCTCGCCATGGCTCTGCTTGCCTCATGCGCACCGCATATGCCCTCGTGGAGCTCTCTGAGGATGTAGTCCCCCTCTTCCTCCGATACGCACTTTAGCCAAGGGTGACTGAAAGCTTTTTTGTACAATTCACCGTTAATGATGGAGTAATTGAGAGATTTTCGAGATACCTTTCGAGCTTCGTCCTTGTCCTCGGGTAGTCGTCCTGTCTGGAGGAACTGCGTAATTGGGCTCATCCAGGTTTCATTCTCTTGGTCGATCTCCATCATCTCCGGTTCGTCTAGGGAGGAGGAAGTCTGGTCTACAACGGCAATGTCCTCTTCTATGACACTTTGTGCGGAAGCAGACATCTTAGCTAGCCGATCGGCTTCTGCAGTTTGGTCTCTCGGGACTTTCTGTAGCACCCATTCCGATCCAGCCTCTTCCAGTTTTGCAAAAGCAATCTTGACTTTGGCCAGGTATTGGATCATCGTGGCCTCACGTGCTTCGAAAGTCCCCAGAACTTGACTGGTGACCAGCTGGGAGTCGCTCCTGATGACTACTGACTCCGGTCGGATTGCATGGAGCAGTCTCAGCCCTTGAAGGAGCGCCTCGTATTCTGCCACATTATTAGAAGCTTTAAAATTAAGCTTTATGGCGTACCTTATTGTGATGCCCAAAGGGCCTTTTATTACTATGCCGACGCCTCCTCGAGCGTCGTTTGCTGCGCCATCCACTGTCATTTCCCAGTTTTGTGGCTTGGGCAGACTTGGTGGTTCCTCACCCGCAAATTCGGCAATGAAATCTGCCAAAGCCTGGGCCTTTATAGCTTTTCTGGGTTCATATCTGACATCCCAGGATTGTAGCTTAATCGCCCATCCCACCATTTTGCCTTCCAGATCGGGCGTTTGGAGTATCTTTCTTAGAGGATGACCCGATCGGACTACAATTGTGTGCGCCTCGAAGTAAGGTCTCAACTTCCTTGCACACATCATGAGGGCAATAATGAGCTGCTCGACCGGTCCCTTTCTCAGATCTGCACCCCTCAGTACTTCACTTACGTAGTACACGGGTAGCTGTTGGGTATCTTCTTCTCGGACCAAAGCACCTGCAACAGCTTCCTTAGAGGTGGCTAAATAGAGGTATAAATTTTCACCTGGCACCGGTCGGCTGAGCAGCGGCGGGTTGGTGAGGAATGCCTTCAGCTCCTCGAAGGCTTGCTGGCAGTCTTCCCCCCAGACAAAAGTTTCGCTCTTCCTTAGCTTCTTGAAAAAGGGCGTACAGCGCTTGGCTGAAGAGGAAATGAATCGTCCCAAGGCTGTTATTCTTCCGTTCAGCTTCTGGACGTCTTTTATGCTTCTGGGGGGTTGCATCTCGAGGATGGCCTTTATTTTTTCCGGATTAGCCTCAATCCCTCGTTGAGAGACCAGGAATCCCAAAAATTTCCCTGATGGTACCCCGAAGACGCACTTCTCCGGGTTGAGCTTCATCTGGAATTTATTTAGAGTATCGAAAACTCTTGCCAGATCGGCTGGATGTTCCTCGGCGCTTCGGCTCTTGACGATCATGTCGTCGACATATACTTCGACATTCTGCCCGATCTGGTCTTTAAAAATCTTGTTCATCAGCCGCTGATATGTGGCCCCAGCATTTTTCAGTCCGAACGGCATCATCCTGTAGCAGAACGTTCCGTCGTCTGTGATGAAGCTGGTTTTCTCCTGGTCAAGGAGCCACATCAGAATTTGGTGGTAGCCGGCATACGCGTCCAGAAGAGAGTAAATGGCATGACATGCTGTGGCGTCTACCAATTGATCAATACTTGGCAAGGGATAGCTGTCTTTAGGGCATGCCTTGTTGAGGTCGGTGAAGTCGACACACATTCGCAGTTTGCCAGACTTCTTCTTGACCAACACCACGTTAGCCAGCCATTCGGGGTAGTCTACCTCTCGGATAGTTCCGGTCTTGAGTAGCCTATCAATCTCTTCTGATATGAACTTCCTCCGATCGGGCGCGTGCCTTCTCAACTTTTGGCGGATCGGAGGGAAGCTCGGGTCCACATTTAACTTGTGGGTGATTATTTTGGGGTCTACGCCAGTGATATCCTCTGGCTTCCAGGCAAAAGTCGCTTGATTGATGGTCAAGACGTGCATGATAGCTTCTTCAGTTGTTCTGTCCATGCTTGTCCCCACCTGAACACTTTTGCCTCTATCGAGCGACCTGGCCTTTGTGGCTTCTGCTGGGTCCATCCTGGGCCTTTCCGCCTGCTCTTTCTGTTCAAGGCCTGGCTCTACGACCATCGCTTTTCGCTGCTGCTTTATCATGGTGATATAAGCCTCCCTGGATGCTTTCTGGTCACCCCTCAAGACGGCGACGCCTCCTGTGGTCGGAATCTTCATCACCATGTATCGGATGGAGGTCACAGCTCCGGTCTGGAAAAGCAGTGGTCTGCCAAAAATGGCGTTGTAGGCAAATGTCATGTCCACAACCATGAAAATTACCTTACAAGCATGAGCAATTGCTTCTTGGCCGAGCTCGACAAAAAGCTCTACAGATCCCGCCACGGGGATGGTAGCATTGCCCAGGCCGATCAGAGGAGTGGCATTCGTCTTCAACTCTCCGATCGGAAGTCCCATGGCTCGGTAGGCCTGGAGGGTTAGGACGTTGACTGCACTGCCGTTGTCCACCAAGATTCTTTTTACATTGAAATTGTTTATCCGAGCTCTTACAACGAGAGCGTCCTCATGTGGAAACAGGACGTCTCGTGCGTCTTCGCTGGAAATGGTGACCGAGGCGGGCTGTTCGGCCTGTCGGGAGAGGTAGACGCCTTTCCCCTTCCCTTTCTTGGGGAGATCCTCTCCGTAGGATGACCCTCCAGTTATCACATTTATGACCCCGGCATAGGGTCTGGCAGGGTCGGCGTTTCTGGGATTCCTGCGCTCACCATCGCCGTCTGAGTCAGGATCGTCCCTGCGAGGCTTCGGCTGTCTACAGGGTTCATCCCCTCTAGCTGGGCCTGTGAATCTCCTGAGGGCCCCACGGCGTATCAGCCTTTCAATTTCTTTTTTTAGCGAAGTGCACTCGTCGGTTAAATGACCGACGTCTCTGTGAAAATCGCAATATTTGCTCGGGTCCCTCGCATCCCGACTTCTTCCGGAGAGGTCTCTGGGCCAGTTGACTCTGCGATGCGTTTCTTTGATCCACATCAACACCGCAGTCGGGGTAGCATTGAGAGGAGTGTACGTTCTCTCGGCCCGGTCGTCTGAACGCGGATTCCTGTCTCTTCCTGATCCCCTGGCTTGGCCTGGATTCCTGGAACTTTGAGCTCCATCTTGGCCTTTGGATGTCCGGTCGGAAGTGGAGGCTCTTTGAGTAGAGCGATTGTCCGGATATTGTAAGCGGTCCAGAACGCTGGTCCTTCCTCTACTTTTGGACCTGAGAGCATCATCCAACTGGATGTGTTGCCTAGCCCTCTCCATTAGCTCAGCGAAGCTGGATGGGGGTCTTGTTGTAAGCGACTCGAAAAGCGGTCGGTCAGTAGTGCCCCCTTGTAAGGCGGTAGTCGCCATCTCCACACTGACATTTCTCACTTCAGACATGGTAGCCTGAAACCTGTCGATGTAGTCTCGAAGACTTTCATCGGTTCTTTGGTAAAGATTGCACAGGTCGTTCACCGTCTTGGGCGCACGCGTTTGCACAATGAACCTCATGGTGAACAGCTCCTTTAGCTGTCTGAATGACGTAACGGATCCCATGGGCAGCTCATGGAACCACGTCAATGCATCCCCTCCCAAAGTGGTGGGAAAAACCCTACAGGCTATTCTTTCGTCATAAGTATAGACCTGTACCTTGGTCAAGTACTCTGCCAAGTGCGTGGCAGGATCCGTTTTGCCTGTGTACCTTTCCATGACCACATCTCGCCACCTGGGGGGGAGCTCAGCATCGGTGATCTCTCTGCAGAAGGGAGAAGCAGTGTTCCCACAAGTATTTCCTTCGAATGTGCCTCTTTTGGGCGCGAGGACACCAAACTGTTTCAGCTTCTGCATAAACCACTGGTCCTGCTTGTTCGGCTGATTCTGTTTGCTTAGGGTCGTGGCGGTAGATTCCCCGCCCTTATGCCTTCTCGTTTGGCCGCGACTTGGAGTGCACATGTAGGACACATCATCCCTCGTAGACACAGTAGCGGACCTGTTGCTGTAGGGAGAGGCCCTACTTGCGGATACTATTTGCTTCCCCTTGTCGCTCTTACCTGGGGTTCTGGTCACGTTTTTCCTGGCGCCTTGAACTCGGGATTCATTAATGATGACTCCCTTGTTCCTATTTCTCCTGAAGTCTTCGCCCATGAGGTAATCCTCTTGGGCTCTTTCAGAAGCGATTGGCATCTTTCCCTTCTTGAGGGTTTGGACAATGCTTTTTGTAAAATCACTGAGAATAGCGCGCATGTCTCTCGCAGTGATGGGGGTGTCCTCAGGCTGCCTTGTTGCGGCATCATCGAATTCGGGAAGGAGGTTGGCCCTTATGGGGGGCCTGGCGGGCGCTTCCCTCCTTCTCGAGGTGCCTGATATGGCACGGGTGTTGTCATCGTGGTCGAGGTCCATGGGGGCCGTATTCTCATTGGATCTTGAGTTTGCCATCTCTCAACGAAAGCACCAAATGATAAATCCAAGAATGTCTTTATCTGTAGGAGAGAGGGCGATCCGATCGGATGAGAGAAACCTGCAATAAGTGGAGCCCGGTCGGACCAGGCGTGAGCACTCCGAAGCTTAAGTTAGTAGCTTAGAGAGAGAAAGTGCTTTAGAGAGATAATGTCGTGAAATCAATACCTGGAGCCATCGTTGGCTGGACTATTTATACGAGGTAGTTGAGGGACACTCGAGTGCCTGGGGAGTGATTACTGGCTGTCAGAGTAGGTATTCGGCGACATGACAAGGAGCAGGTGGTAGACATGGGCGCTGCCTTGTGTCAGGCGGCTGATGGGACTGGCGGTCACATCAGCCGATCGGGCATGTGCTCTGCCTAGGAGCTCGTGTCTGATACCTTTGGCTGATGGGCTTTAGGCCTTGCCAGTTGGATGGGCCGACTAGATGGGCCTTAGAGCAAATGACATTTGCTGGGTTATCAGGCATGATCAGATGTTGAAACTTACTCAGATGGCTTTAGAGTGCACAGATGTGGAACCTAATAATCGCCCAAACATTGCCCAAATATTATCAAGAATACAAGATATTGACGTAAGAAACGCAGAAGGCTAACTGTTAACCAATATTCTTTGTATCTTTTCTTTTTTCCCATTTTCTATGGAAGTTTAATGTTCATTTTTCATACTGCACAATTGTAAAGGAATTAAATCAAAGGATTCTTTTGAAAGAGATTTTTATCCATTTCTCTATTTGCAAATTGAAAAAACTTAAAGAGAAAAGGTCAAATGGGCTCTCTCATTGCCTAGCCTAATGGGCCTCAACTCAAGTGTCCCCTTATAACTTCTGTATTTTTGCTCCCTCCAAGTTACAGTTACAGTTGGGCTATGCTTGTATTATATAAGGTTAAGAAACCATGAATAAAATTAAAGATAAAAAAAAAAAACCTGGAATCGTTGCGTTTCATCAAGAAATGAAAGTATTCAAAATGTTTTTGCTTTATACAGAAAAGAAAAGGTAAATTTTATAATAGATCATCAGTTTAAAATGATTTATATTTATCCATTAATTGACTATCAAACTTCTTTGAGTTGCACTTGAATGATCAACCTGAATTAATTATTATTGATGTTTATTTTTAGTTCAAGAAAATAAGCATTGGGTTTTATTTATTTTAAAAATAAGATGGTAATAGAGAAGACTGCAAAAATGAGATCATGAGAGTGTGAGATTGGGTTGATGAGGTTTATGATACGGACAGGGAAAGAAGTAAGATTGTTATGAAAAGAGATAAGAGATTGGGGAGAAATGGACAGAGTTGGAAACTCATAAATAAATACGTGTCAAGCTTAAGACAATGCAGAGTCCCAAGTGTCCAAAAGCTTGGCTGATTTAGGCTATAACTCCTCCACTTCTCAACCATGCAGACACCCTCTCTCTCTTTCTATCTATATTTTCTTTTTATCTATCGAACTCATCATCAGCATTTGCATTCTTTACAAAAATTTGTAATCATGTCTCGGAGATATGCATTTGGGAGGGCAGACGAAGCCACTCATCCTGACTCCATCAGAGCTGCATTAACTGAATTCGTTTCCACTCTCATCTTTGTGTTTGCAGGGGAAGGCTCTGTGCTTGCTCTGGGTATGCATGTATTCATGTTTCCTTTTCTTCTTCTTCTTTTCTATTTCTAAGCTATGTTTGTAAATTAATTGTGCACTGTTGCAGACAAATTGTATAGGGAAACAGGACCGCCGGCATCAGGGCTGGTGATGATAGCACTTGCGCATGCATTGGCTCTATTTGCTGCAGTGTCTGCAAGCATAAACATATCAGGTGGCCATGTAAATCCAGCTGTTACCTTCGGGGCTTTGGTTGGAGGAAGGATCTCGGTTCTCCGTGCTTTCTTTTACTGGATTGCTCAGCTTCTCGGAGCCATTGTGGCTTCTCTATTGTTGAGGCTTGTCACCAATGGGATGGTGATTTATCAACTCTTGTTTGCTTTTCCAACACTTTGTATAACAATTATCTTAATTACCCATGAATGATGGATGGTTGCAGAGACCAGTGGGATTCCATGTGACATCAGGAGTTGGAGAAGTGCATGGGCTGATTATGGAGATGGTGATGACATTTGGATTGGTATACACAGTTTATGCAACAGCAATTGATCCTAAAAGAGGAAGCTTAGGGATCATAGCACCACTAGCCATTGGGTTCATAGTTGGGGCAAACATATTAGTTGGTGGTCCATTTGATGGAGCATCAATGAATCCAGCAAGAGCCTTTGGACCAGCACTGGTTGGTTGGAGATGGAGTAATCACTGGATTTATTGGCTTGGTCCTTTCATTGGAGGAGGTTTGGCTGCTCTCATATATGAGTACATGGTCATCCCCTCAGAGCCACCCCTCCATACTCATACTCATCAACCTTTGGCTCCTGAAGACTACTAGCTAGCAGCCTTTTCTTTTCTTTTCCTTTTCTTTTTTTTTTTTAAAAAATAAAAAACAAAAAAATTTCTGCCTGCTTTTATATGCTACAATTATCTTTCTTGCCCATACGTTGTGTGTATGTAGCGTTTCTCTTGTCTTCTTGGTTTGGATTTGTGTCTGCTGTGTCTTGTTAATTAGGTGGTGATTTGGTCATGGATGATTTACGGTGGAAATAAAATGGTGGTCTTTTTATATCATTTGTAAGTAATTTTGTTTCGACCATTTCATTTGCAAGAATAAAGTCCATTCGGTTCTTTTCCTCGTACATAGCAAATGTACATACTCCTGACAACATGGAAACCTCTATTTGAACATGAGATAGTAACAGGTAGAGGGGTCACTGAATGGATCCTAGGATGCAAAGCATTTCCTGAATCGGTGAAGCTCATCAATTCATCACCGTCATTCCACTACCTGTCCAAGTGAATTGTTTTTTTCTTGCAATTAGAATCAATTGGCTACAAAAACTAAAACTATGAATGTGAATTAGACGCGGATTGCTACTGAGTTCTAACTAACCAATTTATGTCCAGCTTAGAATATAAAATTTTTTACAAGGGCATGATTTTCCAATCAAATATATATCCTTGTTTTGTTTTGCGCCATTACATCAATCTTCATTCCGTTTCTTCCATAGCCCCTCAACATTCTACGCACATGGAAATGCTGAGATGACATGCTGATACATCAGTTTATTGTAATTGCATGATATATAACCAATATTATCATATACTTTCAGAAAGCATCTCATAGTCGCCACATCACACAATTTAATAGTTTATATTCTTCAACGCGTGATGGAGACGTACAGATTACGGTTCGCTGGAGAATTCGCAGGTGGACATTTGGTGGTGAAGGTCATATACAGTATCATCCCTAGCTACACAACATATTAGCAAAGAACATTTATGCCAATATACAGATTGTTACACAGCACACAACCAGGGTAAAGATTGGTGAAAATCAAGATGGTGACACCTCATCTGAACTGAGAGCTATAGTCGGTTATAGAATCTGGCAACCCAAGGAGCAAGTTCTGTATTATGAGGTGCTCTTGCATTCACTGCATAATAATCAGACCAGTAACAAGGCGACACTCTATCAGCGAATTTACCATCAGAGTAGATGCAAAATGGCAGCCAAGTTTCACCCCCGTTCATCCTCCTTTTCCTTTCTCGAGGGTATGCCAGTGGTGCCTGTACATACCTGCATCACATTTTCTGTATCAGATGCATCCTCTTTTACTTCACAACCACTACTTGTTATTACCACACAATTTTCAAAGTTTAAAAAAGTTATGCCATTTAGTTTCAAATGCACCACCAATAAAATCAGAAGACATTTTTATAGGCAGCAGTGTTTATCAAAAACAAGAAAAAGCACTCTGCTAACACAATTGACAACATATAAAAAAATTATTAAAGAAGATCCATAACTATATGAGCTTTTTAAAACAATTAATCGACCCTGTCATTGATAACAGCTCTCTATTACCATCCATCACTCACTTGCCTGTGTCTCCAAAGATATGTTCTATCACACATTCTTCGATCTGTTAACCCTATATTTCTCAAAAGCTTGTTATCTGACACAATACATGTGATTGCAACCATTGCTTTCCTTAGAAAATATTTTCCATCAAGAAGTTACTTTTCACAAAAGAAAGGGAGTCTTATCCCATATATAAGCTTGAAAGAGCATCTTAACAACCTATCTTTGAACATCTTCGTTCATTTTATACACCTGCCTTTGAATTTTTATCTTTTAAGGTCACTACAACCAAAAAAATATCTTCTTTTGTGTGTGTGTGTGTGTAGGAAATGTGATCGATTATACAGTGGTAACATCGAGGGGATATATTTACCTGATCCCATTGAGCATAGCATCCCAACAGAAATGAGTATGACCAAAGACATGGCACGCAGTTGCATTCCTCCTAATTTCATGTATTGATCTTATACGCACCTCAAGATAATCAGAGCCAATAACCTTTGGGAGGTTTGGATAGAATAGCATCCTCTTTTCAGGACATAGCTCTTGCCTGGGTTTAGGAAGAAATAATATAAATGATAGATATCAGCATTTGAGTGCAGGAAGTTAATTATAGTATTGAAATTTATCAAAGATGACGGTCATGAAGATTAATGCAAAAATGTAATGCAGGTCAGAACTGTGAGCGCACTTTGCCAAAGTAAACTTATGCAACCATTACAACAAGAGTCAGTAAACTTATGCAAAACTAAAAAATAAGTCAATCATCAACTTCAAATATCAGCAGCCTAAGTAAGAATAAGTAGTTCTAATCAGTAAGGTATCTACCAAAATAGTTTCAGAGTCACTCACCTAGGAACAAAGTGAGAAAATGTAATTATATGGCTACACCTCTGAATGAATTTGATTTTGTCATTATTTTCATCATTCAATGCATCAAAGTACATAGCAAGGGAGGTATCTCTGCTTGAAAGGCCCCTCGGCCACTTGCACGCATGAAAGTCCTTGCATGCCTACATAAAATGTTTGGCCGTGTCATACATTTTTACATACATGGAGCTTAATTACTGGATAAACAGATAACAATATGAGCCAGAAAAGAAATATTATCAAAGAGTAATAAGTTATTCATCACAGGTACATGTTTTAGGCTGGATATACCTGGTATAAACCAGAAGTTCTGGATATTACTCTCTAGCATTAAAGCCCATGGATAATACCGAGGGAATAAAAGAGCTGATACTTTTTAACAAAACATTAAAATAGCAGTTATTCTCAATCTAAGAGAACCAAACTTGTTATTAAAATTTTCAATCAAATTACTACACTTGTCACTTGCTAACCAAGTTACAATTGAAAATCAAAAGAGAACACAACAGACCTCAATTGCAGCACCAAATAAAAATAAACTCAAGCCAATATGATACATCTAGTATCATTAAATAACATGAATTTTACAAGCAAGTTCTCATTGGAACAAAAGTTTTTGAAATGCTTACAAGGAGAAAAGAAAGTGAATCACCATCTCCAAGGAAGGAATTCTGATGCTAGTGATGTCCTCATCTCTATCGAAACTCTAAGAAGAAAGGGTAGCAATTCAGCAAAACAAGAGAAAACTACTTATAAGTTGATCAGTTTCCAAAGATCTCGATATGAGTACTAGAAGTAGGAAAGAATATTGCAGATAAATTACCTCATGGTACCAAGAAAACAGAGGTATGATTCCTAAGCCATCAATAACCATTGGTTTGGTTTCAACCCCAAGTTCTTTACAAGCATCAAGCAATTTATTCAGCTTTTCAATTGAATCAACCTGAAAAATACGCATTTTATATCAGACGACATATTTAGTAAAAGACTAGGAGCAATGCACCATGTAACAAGAAATTCATACAAAAGTATCAATACAATATATTTTTGATCCAAATATGCAGTGCCATCACTAGCGGGTCCAACACTGGTATCAGAATGATGCCAATATTACAGTCTACACAGATATATAACTATATAAGTTGAAATCTATGGTTATCAAGAATATAACAAGAAAACAGCACAAGAAAAGGAAAACTAGGGAAGGAAATTAAGAGCAGGCTAATAAATTAAAGACTGATTAAGTCAACCAGCTTGTTAGAGTTTGGTCTTAATTTGTCCAGAAAATTTTATTGGATCAAATAGTGAAGAAATCCAAAGGTTTCCAGGCTATGCTGCACTCAGTTTCACTGCAAACGCAACCCAAACTTGTAGGCATGTTGCTACTTTATATGAACTTTCAAGTGCAGTAGGTTACATGCATAAAGTTTTTTACACGCATGTTGACAAATAAGAACAACTACATATAGAATAAAATCTGACAGTGATTCTTACACACTGGTCCTGCTTCCCTCGACACCAAAGATCATGGTTTCCAGGCACATAGAAAACATGCTGAAACCTATCCTTCAAAAGGGACATGGTGAAGTAAAAGTTGTTGTATGTCTCAGCTACATCACCAGCAACGAGAAGAACATCTTTCATGTGCCTCTTAGATGACAAGCCCTTGACCCATGTCATATTTTCTTTATAATCGGTATGCAAATCAGAAACAACAAAAACCCTGATGCAATAATCATTCCCAAAAGTGGAAGCTAATATCTGTTGCCTCATAATGCGAGCCTTCCAGGCATCTACAGCGTATTTTCTCGATGCTTTTATTCTTGTGGAAAGATAATTTGAAGGCCAATTCTGCTGAGATAAGCTGGAGCAGAAGGGAATACATCTCAATTCGAGTAACATTTAAGCAGCCTGCCGGTTGAGATGATTATATCCAAATGAGAAAAGTAAGCAGTCAGATTAAGGCATTACGTGCACAAAACACTCTTTTTATAGCAAAAAGTGACATTCCCGTGATTAAAAGCAACTGAAAGGTACAAACTTTCTAATAGATAATTGAACCTTCATCAAAATTCACAGTTCTTCTCAAACACTTAAGACTTCACATGCATAAAACACTCTTTTTAAAGAAGAACAAGCCATATTCATCATTGAAAGAAATTGAGAGGCGCAAGATCTTCCTCAGAAAACCGAATCTTCGTTGGAATTTTCACCAGTCTTTACAAAAACTATTAAAGACATTACATGCGCAAAACACATTTTTTATTGCAGACAATGCCGGAAAGAAATTGCAAGATACAAACTTTTCCTCACACAAGTAGACCTTCGCAAGAATTCACCACTGTTTACAATAACTTAAGGCGTTACATGCACAAAACTCTCCTTTTATAGGAGTAAAAAGCCATGCCCATGATTGAAAAAAATTGAAATACAGACTTTTCTCAGACAACTGAACTTTCTCTGGAATTCATCATTCGTGACAGAAAGAAAAGAAATTTTTCGTTGAAGACTAGGGAAGATTCGCACAACCATCAAATCACTACACAAAATGTTAATTGAGCTCAGACGTAAATGAAGCCCCTGTTGACATCAAAGCTCATTACTTTCTTTGAAGAGAAAAAGAAATGCAAGTGCAGAGTAATCAATTAGCAATCGTATAGGTTAAAAGTAAAGAAGAAAGATACCTTTTGCGTTTCTTTCTTTGAGTCTCGTGAGAACTCAGAACTGAACAATGGCTTATTTCTCTTCCAAATCCAAAGACCGAAAGTGAAGGAAAATTTTACAATTAGCTGCACAAGACTTACTCCTCGCGCTTTGTCGGGGAGGGGCGCAGGAGCCAGAAGCAGTTGATAAAGTAAGTTAGGGTAGGGTAGGCTGACGTAAGTAAGGTAAGTTACAAGGTTTGGACCAAGTAAAGTAAATGAAGGGTTAATATTGAATTTGAGTTTGGAAGAAAGGTAAGGAAATATAAATTAATATAAAAATGTTATAAATAATATTCTATTTGATTCTCCTTAAAAATAAAACCACATTGGCTCTACAATATGTACTGCAAATTATAATATATAAATTTCGGAAGTTTATTGATAAACATGGATTATTAGCCGTTAAAATAATTTATTCTGCATTTTGTCAAGCACAAATTTTAGTATCCATTTGTTTTGGAAACTTTCAACTCATTTATTTAATTATAGCTATATCCAATTGCATATATTGTTGTGAAAAAATGGACTTTTCCACGAAGTTTTGTTCTTGACATTGTAACCAAATTTAGAATTTTTCTAACCCTATTTTAATCGCAAATTGTTATACATTAGCTAATCAACGGGAGAAACACTAGTATAGCCAGCATCACATGTACAATATTATATTTAGTTAACAGTATCAGAGTTTGTCACTATAAAACAGCTTATCAAAAAAATTAAGTATGAGCCATGCATCTAACAAAAAAAGTTGCTTCGCCTACACATGTCAAAACACATTTTAAAGTAGGTTAAGCCATATTTGATACGGTCATGGGCATTCAAACAAACCAAAAGTTCCCCAAAAATGGTTTACTTACCTCCAAATTATGATCCACTGCCACCACCCATCATTTTCATCAACACTGTCTTGCGATGTTGCACTAGACATCCAACCAAACCTTGTATCAACTTCGGTTTTTTTAAAAGTAAGACATAAGCTTTAGCAAATGTATCTGGTTCTAAAGTAATTTCGTTCAATAGCATCCAGACATCACCTTCTGACATGGGAAGTTTATTGGTGCTATCTCTAATTGCATTAGCCACATTCTCAACACCCTCCTTCAGTATAATGACATTATTAGCATCATATTTTCTTGCTTTCTTCTTCTTGGAAGCACTAGCTTCAATTTGTATTGTAGATCTGATAGATATTCAACTGGATTCTCATCTTCATTAGCTTCATCAGGCACAGTGACAAATTCATGTTGAGTAGCCTCGTTTTGGGAAACCATAGCATCAATGTCATCAATTGAGATATGAAATCGCTCTGCCAAATAAGTTTTATTCACTCACAGATTAAAAAAAAAGGGTCTCATCTAGATGCATGTTCTGCATCTTCTCCTGTTGCCCTGTCTTTTCCATAAAGTTGGTCTAGCTTTTAGTAATTCCTTAAAGGTTTATTCTTCCATTCAGCTGCTTCTGGTTTTGACTGATTTATACCAAAATAAAATAAAATAAACCATTGAATTTAAAAAAAAAAAAATAATGCAACTGAAAATATATATAAACTCGAAAAATATAACTACTGAAGTTCATGAAACATACCCGAATTAGTTCATTCCAAACCTCCGGTTCAGCAGTCCACACTTCCCGAGTGGAATCCAAACCAAAACCACTATTACAATTCTTGAAAACGTCATAACATCGCATAAACTGCCTTTTCTTGTTCTTCATGTGGTTGGTGATTTTCTCTTTATCTATCGGCTTGTCAAGAAATTTCTCCTTCAACTGATCTTTTACAATATTTTCAAGAGTATGTGTAATAGAAAACCACTAACTCTGTTTCCAATAAGACACGAACTGACCGTGGGTTGCCCAGCCCACGGCAGTTCCAGCTTAAGAAACTCATTGCGCCAGGTGGGCCTGATGACCAGGTCCCACCCCGAGCCCATTTTTCGAGCCCATTGAAGTTACACAACTTCCTTCCTCAACAACTACTCCCTCAACTTTATCCTTATCTTCCTTCCTCCTACGCTTAAGGTCAATGATCAGTAATCCCTCATCTACTTCATTTAATTCACCCATTATCTCCTTATTTTTCTCCATTTGCTGGTCAATCCCCCTATTATCGCCGGTGTTACTGCTAGTTCCCTTAACCGTGCCACTTTCTATTCCTCTCTCATTCCCTCCGTCAACTACCATGTCATCTATCTTTTTGCCTCCACCACCTACCGGAATATTCGATCGCAACCATTTTTCCCCTCTCCTATTCTGTGGTTTAGCAACCGGAGCTATCATCCATGGCCCATATGGCTTCTCCACTACACCATCTTCCACTTCAAAGACCTTTTCACAAGTGTAATCCGTATGGCCAAGAATACCACAGACAAAGCAAAATTGTTTAAGTCTTTCATACTTAAAATCTATCCATGCCCACTCACCCCCCTCTTTTTTAATTTTCATTCTTCTTTTCAAAGGCTTATGAACATCAATGGCAACTCGAATCCTCATGTATTTCCTCCACATACCATCAAAATTATGAGGATCAGAATTAAGGAACTTACCAATATAATCGCCTACATGCTTTGTGACTACCTCCGAATGAAAGCCTATTGGGACATTATAGACTTGAATCCAAACACCAACTTCGTTCAACAAAACCTTGCTCGGTTGATCACCCTCCTTAAGCCGATGGACAATGAGGATCTTATTTTCAAACGACCAAGGACCATTATTGATTACCCTGGTGATGTCCAACTCATGAAAAAACTGAAAAAGAAATAAGTTGGGATTCAATTCCTTAATGCTCACCCCTCGTACAGGTTTCCACAGAGAAGTCATCATCTGCTGCATTGTCGGCACATCCACATGACGATCAGATAAAAACCTCCCTACCAAACTCCATCGACAATCAACTTGATCCTCTTCAATCTCATTCCTCCCCAATACTAGACCACCCTCATCCTCATCAGCCAGTGATAACATATCCATAGAATTTTACAACATATTAGAAGTCATCATCAGCGAAAAAATTGCAAAAAGTAGAATCTGTAACCTTAAAATGAAACAAACTTTTGAGTAATGAATAAAAGGACAGAGCTTGTCATATAAACAAGACAAAACAAACTTGTCATTTAGACAAGACACCATGTCATTATAAGCCTAATGTGGTGTTTTTAATTGAGACTTTTATTGGTGCTAGTAGGTTGGATGCAGTAAGAAGGAAGTTGGGTTTTGAAGGGATGTGTTGTGTGGATTGTGTGGGCCGTAGTGGAGGTTTGGGCTTGTTATGGAAAGAAAGAAGTATGGTTAGAATCTTGGGGTCAGATAAATATTTTATTGACTCAGAAATTATAAACGATAGGGAGGATAGATGGCGTTTCACTGGGTATTATGGTGAACCAAGACGAAGTCGAAGGAAGGAAAGCTGGGAACGTTTAAAATTTCTTTCCTCTCAATCGAATCTACCTTGGTGTTGCATGGGTGACTTCAATGATATTTTGTACTTGTCAGAAAAGCGAGGCAAGATTTCTTATCCAATGTGGCTTATTCGGGGGTTCCAGCAAGCTACAGATGAAAGTGGCCTTGTGGATTTGGGGATGGAGGGTAATGGGTATACTTGGGAACGAGGGAAGGGGACTGAGAATTGGGTTGAGGAGCGATTAGATCGGGCAATGGCAAATGCTGAATGGTTTGATCGATTCCCACAAGCAACCATTAAATCGATCAATTATACTTCTTCTGATCATTTACCCCTGATCCTATGGATGAAGAAAAATAAAAGAGTTGTCTGGGTTAAAAAGTTTCAATTTGAGAATGTGTGGCTAAAGGATGCAGGGTGTAGAAGGGTTGTCGAAAATACATGGTGTAGAGTAGCGTCTGATGATATTCAGGAGAAGATTAAAGCCTGTGGGTCAGCTCTAAATTATTGGGGGGAGAATTTTGTTAAGGGGTTACAAAGGAACTTGAAGTGGGTTAAAGCTAGAATTGATGCTTTGAAGGATAGAAGGGATGCGTTGGGTATTGCTGAGTTTAAGAAATATCAAGGGGAGTATTTGAGTTTGCTTGGTCAGATTGAGATTTATTGGCAGCAGCGTGCAAAAGTTTTTTGGTTGAAGTCAGGTGACCAAAATTCAAGGTTTTTTCATTCTTTTGCATCTGGGAGAAGGAAGCGTAACAAAGTGGAGCAGCTAAAAGACATAAATGGTCATTGGCGTAACTGGGATTCAGGTTTGGGTGATTTGATTATAAACTATTTTGAGGATATTTATCATACTTCTACTTCTGATTCAGGAACTATTTTGCAATGTATCAATCCCATTATTTCGGAGGAGCAGAATGAGGACCTGTTGGTTCCTATTTCAGCAGAAGAGGTTAGAGCTGCCGTTTTTAGTATGCATAGGGATAAATCCCCAGGAATGGATGGAATGAATCCAGCTTTTTATCAGACTTTTTGGGATATTATAGGCTCGGATATGGTGGATGTTTGTCGAAAGTATTTTGAAACTTCTCAGTTTCCGAAGGGCCTTAATGACACGCAGATTGTTTTGATCCCAAAAAAAGATAATCCAGAAACCATGTCAGATTTGAGGCCGATCTCTTTATGTAATGTGCTGTATAAAGTGATAGCTAAATGCTTGGCGAACAGATTGAAGCCTTTGCTATCTAATATAGTTTCAGATTCTCAGAGTGCTTTCATTCCTGGTCGTCTCATCACAGACAATATCCTTATTGCCTTTGAGTTAACCCATTACTTGAAGAGGAACACGCAAGGAAGGAATGGAGTTGCAGCTTTAAAGATTGATATGAGCAAGGCTTATGATCGACTTGAGTGGAATTTTTTAAGAAGTATGTTAGAAAAGTTTGGTTTTTGTGGCAAATGGATCAATCTTGTAATGAACTGTGTTACAACGGTCTCTTATCATGTTGCTGCGGAAGGGAGGGTTCTTGGTCCAGTTACTCCGCAGAGGGGAGTTAGGCAAGGTGATCCTCTATCACCTTACCTTTTTATCTTGTGTGCTGAGGGGCTGAGTGCACTGATTAGAAGGAAGGAAAGCATGGGATTGTGGCATGGTTGCAGAGTGGCAAGAACAGCTCCAGTGGTTAGTCATTTATTTTTTGCAGATGACTGCTACTTGTTTTTCAGAGCTAATGATGATGAATGCCAGTTGGTGAAACAGGTTCTTAAGGAGTATGAGGGGGCATCTGGGCAAGTGGTAAATTACCAAAAATTTGCCATTTTGTTTAGTAAGGGTGTGGAGGAGCAGCGAAGGCAGAATATTTGTGTCACTCTAGGGGTCGGGATTACGGATAATCATGGGAGGTATCTGGGGTTGCCATCCTTAATAGGGAGGAATAAGAAGGAAATCTTTGGTTTTATCAGGGATAGAGCCTGGAACAGAGTCCAGAATTGGGGGACAAAGCTACTTTCTCGTGGGGGTAAGGAGATTCTTTTGAAAACAGTGGCACAAGCGCTACCAAACTGTGCAATGAATGTGTTTCTCCTCCCTGTTAGCTTATGTGATGATCTAGAAAAAATGTTTAATGCTTTCTGGTGGTGTAGTAAGGGGAGGGGTATTCGATGGATGAGGTGGGACAGGTTGTGTGTTCATAAGGAAGCAGGTGGTTTGGGTTTCAAGAAATTGCTGAATTTTAATATTGCCATGCTGGGTAAGCAGGGGTGGCGTCTTCTAACAAACCCCTATTCTCTTGTGGCAAGAATTTTTAAGGCAAGGTACTACCGCAATGGGGATTACTTGAGTTCCAATTTGGGACATAATCCTAGTTATGTATGGCGATCAATCTGGGAAGCCAGGAAGTGGGTGGAAAAAGGAAGTCGAAGGAGGGTAGGGAATGGAGAGGGCATTTTCATTGGAAAGGATCTGTGGGTGGTAGGCAGTGAAAATGGGCGTGTAACTTCGTTACTTGAACCGGAGGTGGCAAATGCACCCGTATCTTCTCTTTTTAAATCAACTTCTAGGCAGTGGGATGAAGATATTCTGGAGGATATTTTTAACCGGGAAGATCGTGATTTGATTTTAAAAATCCCTCTATCCATTCAGGATGTTAGAGATGATTGGATTTGGAAGGAGGAAATATATGGAAATTACACAGTGAAGAGTTGTTATAAATTGGTTTGTGGTGAGATCAGGTCTGATCTTGGGACAATGTGGAAGAGGTTTTGGAAGTTGCAGATCCCAGGCAAGGTGAAGAATTTTATTTGGCGTGCTTTTCATGAGGTTGTGCCTACGGCAGAGGCTCTGAATGCTCGGCGAGTGGGTATCGATCTTCAATGCAAGGTGTGTTGTTCTAATTTTGAAAATATTCTCCATCTTCTTTGTTTTTGTCCGAAAGCTCAGGAAGTCTGGAGTTTATCTTCGATGAATGTGGGTGAGAATGTTACGAGTGGTAGCGGTATGGTCTTTAAGGATTGGATGAGTAATGTCCTTGGTTCTGCTGATATAGATCAATGCGGGAGATGGGCTATGTTGTGCTGGTCTTTATGGTTTAATAGGAATAATTGTGTGTGGAATGGGATCAATAGGTCTGCAAGGGAGATAATTATGTTTGCGGATGCGAAGCTCGAAGAGTGGTTAGAGGCACAATTAGTTCCCGATAATGCTTGTACCGTTCAGAGTAATATGCAGCAAGGAAATAGAGTTTTAAAATTGTCAAAGCCACCAGCAGGTTGGTTGAAGTTGAATGTTGATGCTTCTATAGGATCAGCGGATGGTTGTATGGGCATTGGATGGGTTGTTAGAGATGAAACTGGCTCTTTTGTTTGGGGTAAATGTGTGTGTGTGAAAGGGGTGTTTCAGCCTAGAGAAGCAGAAGCTTTGGGACTTAGGGAGGTCTTGAGTTGGCTGAAGGATAAGAGTTGGGATAGGGTGATTGTCGAAACAGATGCAGCAGTGGTGGTTTCTGGTTTGAAACAGGTTTCTTTTATTTCTGCTTTTGGTTTGATTATTGATGATTGTAAGGATTTAGTGTGTAACTTCTCAGATATAGAAGTTAATTTTGTTAGACGATCAGCGAATGAAGTAGCTCATAGATTGGCTAGGGCTGCTCTTTCTATAGCTGATTGTATGGAGTGGTCTAGTGATCCTCCTGATTTTATCGTTGATTGTATTTCTGTTGAATGAAGTTTGCTTTGGGTTTTCAAAAAAAAAAAACTCTGTTTCCAATATTATGTTGATGCAAGTATGCATCGAGTAAAGTATCATCCATAGCATGTGTCCAAACACAAGGAGAATTTGAATCAAATGTGTTTGCATCCTTAGCCGATGAATTTTTCCTCGTAGGCATTTTGCTGACTACATAAACATGATAATATATATATAACAACCAAAGAATGCATCAAAAAGTGGTAATTTAGGAGTAATTGTTAAACAGATTACACCATGTCAACAAATACAAATACTAGTACTTCCAATAAAATACAAAACAAAAAGTTTACAATTAAAAATCTAGTGTAAATCGTAATACGTAATTGGACCACATGTGACTTGATATAGAATCTCTAACTACCCTCTAGTAGTGTCATCATTGTTTTCCCTATTAGGGGATTTTGCTCTTGTGAAATATCTTGATTAAGAATTTCAGCATCAATCTCTGCAAGTAGTTTGCTGATCTGGATCTACACCAACTAAATATTTGTGTAAAATGCTACATGCAATAATAATCTTCTTTTGTGTTTTAATTAAGGCGAAATTGTGGTTTTGATAAGCTTCCGATTTTTTTAGTACTCTAAATGCTCTCTCAATTGCATTACACAAAGTTTCATGTGGAAGATTAAATAATTCATGTGGATTGCATGGTGGATTTCTTGAATACTCTTTCTAGTGTCATTGCTCCCTTCTATATGGTGTAATTAGCCTACCTCTCAACATCAATCCAGTATCTACAAGATAATATTTCCCTAACCCCAATCAATGAATCGTCCACTACATATATAATGCCTAATTAAATAACATCAATATAATGAGTACCTTTCGAATTTTTTAGAGGATATTATATAGTTAATGCATTTTTATTATTCTTGAATTATAGGCAGTTTCTTTCCAATTAGGTAAAACATATAAATTTCAAATTAAAATTGCACGCAACTAATATTTTGTGTTATATTTTTTTTCCCTTACGATAATTATGAAATTTTTTGTTTGAAACTTTCCCACGAATATGAGTTCCATCGATATATAGTTTCAATATAATCTTGACATCAATTTCTTTTAATAACACTTATTAGTTGATCAATAATTTTTCAAAAATAATAATTAACATTACCTTGAAATATGGATAGAATCTATCGTTGCCAGCTATTTCGGAAGGAATTTGTGATCCAACATTATAATTCAATTATGGCTTGTAAGACATTATGAAAATGATTGAAAGACAGCTTGCAATTGGTAGTGCCATGTCCTAACAAGTTATGAGTTTTTGCAACTTGTTCCTCTACAGTTACCCAAATTGTTGGTTTTAAACCTCTTTCCTTTACTAACATTTGACATAAGTTTGTGAAAGCTACTGGACTCATTCGAACTATACTTTGACAAAGGTTACTTGAAAGTAAACGACTCATGTAATCATCTCTAACTTGTTCTCCTTCAAGACTAACCTCATGTGTGATCAAATTCCTTACACTTCTAACACGACAAATACGCCTCCAGTACCAACAAATTACAATAGACACATCTAGTGCTACGTACTTATGATTGCATTGCAATTTTTGTAATTCATTACTATCTCCATTTTCACCACCCATCTATAAACTGAATTCAATTACAAATTAGTATCACAACTATCCTAACAAATACAAAGATCATTTACATTACATAATAAAAATTATATCCCAAAAATAATTTATTATGTTTTTCAATTATCAAATAGGTACAGCATGGAAATAGTATGAAGAGAAGTGTTTATGCATGATCATTGATAAAAGAAGGTTACAATATGCACTGAAAATGGATCAGTTAATACAGGAAGCAACCTAATCAAAATACTATGGAATAGGAAAATGCAGCCTAAGAAGAATTTAAGGAATTAAACATCCATATGTAGCATAATCACACACACACACACAAAAAAAAAAGAGGAAAAGCCAAGAATCAGTTCTGCCAATAGGTTGAAAATAGCAAGCTAAAAATTTAATATCCCAATATCTTCACATAGATAGCTTGCAAATTAAATACAACTTCAATTTTCAACAATTAACTGTAAATATCCTAAATCTCATCCTGTTTATAGCAAGTAGGGTTAAAGGTTTCCTCAAATATTCATGAAGTCTCGTTTTGGTGATTAAATATGTTAAATTGAGAAACTAATATGTTTGAGGTGTTAACACATGATGGGGTTTTGGGCAACCCCGGGTTACCTTTTTTTGAACTCCCTTTAATTTTGCAACTTCTATCCAAACATCTGCTTACACCCTCCATTACCTACACCTTTCCTTAACCCCAATCCAAATAGAGGGTTAGTATCGTCTAATGAGGCTATTTTTTTGAAAAAAAAAAAAAAAGTCTATCTATGTGGATGAAGGCCCATCTGTGGCCCAATTCTTCTTCCTCTTGTTTTTTTCTTTTTTGAAACATACACATGCCTTGTGGGTTGATTTGGTGGAAATGGAGTAATTTTCAACTCTTTACGCCTTTTGGGACGTGAGTAAATGGTGAGGGAAATTAAATTTACTTTAATGAAATAAATAAAATTTACTCTACTTCATCTATTATTTGGTACTCTCCATAAAATACAAGGTAAATTTTCTACAATTGAACAAGAAAAATTAGAATTTTACTACATTTATTTTCTTTTACTCTCCCTTTTTTTTCATTTTGGAGAGAAATAAAAGCAAAGAAAACTCTCCTTTATTTTCTTCTATTCTAATTTCCTTTTTTTTTTTTTTCATTTTTGTCCAAATAAAAAAAAATAAGTTAAATTTCACTTATTCTACCCTCTATTGCTCTCAATTTTGACAATGCTAAATATTCAGTGTGTTTTCATGATGG
This sequence comes from Excoecaria cochinchinensis, assembly GCA_947683425.1. Classification (NCBI taxonomy): domain Eukaryota; kingdom Viridiplantae; phylum Streptophyta; class Magnoliopsida; order Malpighiales; family Euphorbiaceae; genus Excoecaria; species Excoecaria cochinchinensis. The sequence goes on along the minus strand of CANTUQ010000049.1, from coordinate 94,236 downwards.
AAAATGCTTAAATCAAGTCTATGCTCCAGCTATGGACCTAAACTAAACAGTAAAAATCTTAATATATCATTTAAAATTGACACATAAGATATAAATAATTTTAATTTAAAATCTCATATAATTAATTAACAACATTATAAAAAGATCTAATATATATGAGTTAACACTTTAACCGGTTGTCTTTTAATCATTTAGTAGTGATAGCCAAGCTATACGTAGTATACCTTAAATAAATTAAGTTGAATTGCCCAATAGACTGAATATGGATATAACTGTTACAAGCATTATATAATTAATAATTGAGTCGTTACAATTAGCACCCTTATTCATTAATTACATATAAAAAGAAGGGACCACCATGTATATGCTTTTTAAAATCTACTCCTTCTCTAGATTTATTCTTTTTTTACTAACATGACCATTACTGGATACTTTGTGTTTTTAGATATCCAAATTAAAAGAGCTCGGCAGATCAATTGTTATAATTTTGCTGCTTATATCAATATTCAGTCTGCTGGATAATTCGACTATACTGAGCTAAAGGATAGATTATTGTTCGATTATCAATTAGTTATCAATCCAGTCTATTTTTTTTTTTTATTATTTATTAGTTTTCGATTTTCCAAAGAAATGCTAAATAACTTAAAAGTTAAATTCAAGGGATAAGGGCCAAATTTTTTCATAAATTATTGAAAATGATACACATGAATTTGCTTTTTAAGTATGTGTTAGGACCAAATTTATTTCTAAAATATTGAAAATAATACATATTTGTCTCTTAAATATATTTTATGATCAAAATTGCTCCTGTTATTATATAATTGGCTCAAAATTGCCATTTAAATAAATGGTACTGTAGGTAAGTAAATAAAACCACACATAATAAGCTAATTAAAACTATCTAAACCTGTCACGTGTATATTATAAATTGATATCATATTTTAACTTTCGAAAGAAGGTTAAAATTACTTATAATCAAATAGTTTTCATTTGTTTACTTAAAGTTTAATTATTTTGACAAATTTAATATAATAAATTTTACTCATGATTGAATATGCATGTGAGCGAGAGAAAGGAAAATGATAATATATCAAGCTCAGAGAATTGTAAATAACGAACTGAAAATGAAGATTGAAGCAAAAGCTAAGGGTATGTTTGGCAAGGCTGTATGTTTTTTATTTTTAGTTTTGTAAAATCTAAAAACTGTTTTTGATTTTTGTTATTTATTTTTTAGAAACTATTTCATAAATTTAAAAATAGAATTATAATTTTTAATTATAATATTTATAATATACATTAATAGATATTATGCATTTATATTATCTAATTATTAATGTTAAATAATAAATATTTAATAAAATTTAACATTTATTTAAAAAAAATCATAATAACAATAATTTATATTTTCCTGTATTTTAATAAAATTATGAATCTTACAAAATGCAAAAAAAAACTTGTATTTTGAAATTAAAACAATTCTAATTAAACTGAATATAAATGAGGTTGATATTTCGTGGCACCTAAAGCTCCCTGGGGTCCCATTTGAACAAAAGATTTCAACCGGGAAGGAGCATAGCTAGTTGCTGCAGTAGAGATAACCCCCAGATCACCACGGATAGATAAAGGAGGTAGAGCCATTGCAGCTGAAGACAGTGGGAGAATTGCATCCTGCATCATACATGCATTTTGAGCATGAAAACTAATGAAGAATTGTCAAATCATGCCAATTTTAGTCACCAGCAAAATTACAGGTCATTGTATAGAAAAAATGAACTCCATAAGCCCATTGGTTTTAATTCTATATCTGAAGATTCCAGATAAATGAAGGAAAATTATGCTGCTTACCAGAAGTTTTTTCCACTCTTGCACTGCATTGGGACCTGCATACTTCTCAAGGTCCTGAAAGAAGAAAATCTCCATTAAGCACATTTAAGGGTGCTTGATCCTAAAGCCAATATGAAAAGACTGGAGAGTTAGAACATTGCAGATAAACAAATGGGTAAAACAGTAGACATAATCAATATGCATCAATACTAATTGACTGCTCATCAGCTAAAATAGATCATGCTAAGCACATAGGAGTTCATTTTTATAGACATGCTGCCTTTAGCAGTACTCTTTCTACTGTACTTCAGAACTATATCATGAGCTCTATGATTCCTCAGGATTGACCTCAGTATATTTCCCTTTCTTTTCTCGTTATCTCACATTTTAGTAGATAAATATGCATATTTTTCAGATATTCTTAAGCATACACAGATAAATGAAAAATACAAAGAATCAATATGCGTGATAATATCTACAATGGCTAAATTAGAAACTTAGTAGTTAAAATAAACCACCTTGGAAAATTCTGTAGGTCCAATCCGTGACAAGAATTCACCTTCAGGCACATTGACCATCCAAGAGTCATCATTCACACATGGAAGTGACTCACCTAATGCATCTAGAACCTGAAAAACCATAAAAAAAATATGCTCATTATTGCACTGAACTATGGATGATTATACCTCTACTATTGAATAGCTACATAACCGCCCACAAAAAAGAAGTTTGTCAAGGAAAAAAGCCAAGGATCATTTACAATCTTAATTCAACTCACAAATCATGACAATATCATCCACAAGGACAATAACCATAAAAGAGATATATAGAACTATTCTGAGGCACTTAAAGGCCTGATCTTTTAGACTAATCGTCCATTTGATATGCCATTAGAGCTCAAACCAGGAAAGCTCATCTTATTTCCCTCCCCAAGACAAGGTGGGTGTGTGGCAATCCATAGTTCAAAGTAGAAAACTACTATTGGGACAATAAAAAACAAACTTAGGCTAAATACAATTACAAGGCAACATTTCTTTTTCATAAGAAATTACCTGAGCAAGAGGATTAGCCTGAGGACCCCTTGATTGGAAACCAGAGAACAAGGAGGGACCAGAATCAAACTTATAACCTTTAATCTAAAAAGAGTAAGCAGCACCACCAGGAAGATCATGAATTTCCAACACAAGAACATCTTGTCTGAAAGCAACGTGGAGGTTGACGGAAAGCATAAACTAGAAAAGGAAAAAAAAAATAAACTACTTCACCTGAGCAAATGGAAATCGACGGTGCTTGATGGTAGAAGTCACGGCACCGGCGACAATTTGATGAAGACAAATGTTCTCACAATATCGTATTTTTGAAAAAGTGAATTGATACCTAAATCTAAAACCTAAAATCCACCTTTTGTAGATTTTTATTTTCAGTTTTAGTTTAGGAAAACACTTCTTGATATTTTTATAGAAACCAAAATCCAGAACTGCCTGCCAAACACGTTTTTTATTTTTTTTAAAAAAAAAAACGGAAACTTTGAAAATGGCAACCATCCCGAACGGAGCCTAAACTTTTTTATATGCTAATCCTGACCCCATCTTTTTGTGTGTATGTATATGAATTATTAGTTGAATAGACGGCCAAATCAAATTATTAATCGGGAAAAAAAAAATAATAATGGATAATGTGTGCGTGGGGCAATTCTTGCCTTACCTTGAAAATATAGTTAAAGCAATAATAAAGTCTATTAAAAAAAAGTGACATCACCCCCCCTATCAGAAGTACTAAAGAGACAGTTGGGGGAAGCGTGTGCATGCGTCAAATGCATATAAGTTTGGCCTGCAAGCTAACATGATTGAGAAACCCCTCGCCTTCTCCACTCTCTCTCTATATATAAAAATACCCTCTGCTTTCTTCTTTCTCCATAACTTCATTTTAACTCATCAATCACCAGACCCAAACCCAAGCTCTTGTCTTCTTTTTAGTAATAACTAAGCATCGATGGTTCGGCCACCAAAGCCAAAGCAGGTCCTGTTTTGCATTTTCTTCTTCATCTCATTAGAGTTAGATGCTGCTGCTTCTCCTCCATTCCTGGAATCTAACCCCCTTCGCACAAACCTCATTGCAAATGGACTTGCTCTTACACCACCCATGGGGTATTCTTCTTATTTTATATTCTTGTCATTATTTTTGGTTTTAAAATATTAAAACATAGCATTTGTATTTCTATTATTTAATTAGGTACTGATCTCTATACATGCATATGCTATTGCCAGCTCGGTTTGCCTCTTATTTTGTTCTTTTGTTCTGAAACTTTTCTGACGTGGTATTATTTCAAGTTCTGTTTGGTATTTTGTTGCAAGCAGAAATATATATATATATATATATACTAATAAAGTTCATCTCTAAAATAAAATTAAAAATTAAAAATTAAAAAGAAGTCTATTTACTAAGAAATTATGGAATGTGGATCATCAGGTGGAATACTTGGAATCACTTTCAGTGCAATATTCAAGAGAAATTGATTATGGAAACGGGTAATTAGTAGTCAATTGATTGTTAATTTGTTTTCATGTGAAAACTAAAATGGGATAAATTAATTAATGTTTCCAATTAATCATTGCAGCGGATGCAATGGTGTCATCTGGACTTGCTGCACTTGGATATCAATACATAAACTTAGGTCCCTCAATTTACTTTATTTAATTTTATCATTTTTTTGCAACGTCCTAACTAACTGACTGACTGATTTATCCTTTTTCTTAGATGATTGCTGGGCTGAACTGAGCAGAGACTCTCAGGTGACTCTATAATATATTGTATTGATTTCCTGAATTATTGTTAGTAAATCCATTTGATTAATGAATAACAAATATTAACTCTTGCAGGGAAACTTAGTTCCTAAAGCTTCAACATTTCCCTCTGGAATAAAGGCGTTGGCAGATTATGCTCATGCCAAAGGCTTGAAGCTGGGGATTTACTCTGATGCTGGGTACCCATATACATATATATATAATCAAATTAATATATACTCTTCATCATGAACACAGCAAATAAAAAAAGAACTTTTTATTAGTTACTTGGTTATTGTAAACGAAAACAATGAACACGTCTAGATAATTAGTTAGATTATATTAATTGTTGAACTTAAATTATTTGGTGCTTTGGTAGGTAATATATTATCAATTATATAATTCGGATTTGTTATGTGAAGGACTCAGACGTGCAGTCGAAAAATGCCTGGATCATTGGGTTACGAGGAGCAAGATGCAAAGACCTTTGCTTCTTGGGTCACTATCTACTTCATCGTTTCCTATTTTGTTCATGAATGTTGTCACAGAATATTATAAATTAACAATCTAAAAGTCCATTTATATATGCAGGGAATTGATTACTTGAAGTATGACAATTGTTACAACACTGGCACAAGTCCAAAAGAGAGGTATATGCATTCATATATTCTAAATTTATACCAATATCTCTAAATCATATAAATAGTGATTTGTGGTTTTTAATTAATATAGATAATTGCACTTGAATTATTTTCTGAAATAGATATCCAGTAATGAGCAAGGCATTATTAAATTCAGGAAGGTCCATCTTCTTTTCATTGTGCGAATGGTGAGTACAACTAAATCTTATAAAATGATTATTTTTTTTGTAGCCAACCATTAACTATATATATATATACATATATATATATACATATATATATATATATATACACACACACATACACAACTAGCCAAATGCCATTGCGATGCAGGGGTTTATAAATATGATTGTTGTTGAATCCAAATACTGTGAATTGAAATATGTTTGTTGTTGTGCAAATTTAAAAATAGATGTAAGCATCCAACAATTGCATTAATCCACAGTAAATTCTAAATTTTTGCCTGCTTCAAAATTTAAATTATTTTTTTGAGATACATGTATTGAAAGAAATTCATTTAATTTGTTGAGCTAATTATAAATTGACCACTGATATTTCCAATTGCAATATAATTAATATATGTTTAGTGAATTTAATGAAGTTGTAGTAATCTTTAAATGAGATAACAAATAAAAGCACCTTTATTGATAAGAGCAAAATAAATCTCTAATGGTAAAATAATAAAAATAATAATTTTTGTAACAACTAAAATTTTAATTTTAAAAATGTAACCTACATAACATAATTAATAATAAAAATATAATAATTATTAAAAAAAATTTGACCAAAATAATTAGGAGTAATAATTCATCAAATTTATTAAATTTAATTAATTGTAAAAAAGAAATATAATTTTTTGAGAGTTCGACAAGTGCCACTCTAAATGAAATCTTTAGTGGAATATTATTTATTTATATATTAAGATTAAGACATTCTCAAGTTTAACAGTAGCCAAAATATTATTTATTTTGAGTTAAGGGGGCAAGAAGACCCAGCAACTTGGGCCCCAGACCTTGGAAACAGTTGGAGAACAACAGGAGACATATCTGATCATTGGGATAGGTTAGTAATTTGCAATTTTTGGTTTCTCACGTGATTGTATCTTATTAGTTTGGTGTAAGCATAAAATCCTAATACTAATTAATATCAAATTTGGAGCAGTATGATATCTCGCGCGGATGAAAATGATAAATGGGCGTCATATGCTGGACCTGGAGGTTGGAATGGTATGATTTTATTTTTCTACTGCATTACATATACACCAGCTTGTTAACGACTAGTTAATTAATTGCAACAGATCCCGATATGCTTGAAGTTGGAAATGGAGGCATGACTACAGAGGAGTATCGCTCACATTTCAGCATATGGGCATTAGCCAAGGTATTAGTTTTATCTGCGATTCATTGATAAAAATAAAAAATAAAAACCAAGGTGTAATTGAATGATGGTTGTTGATATAGGCTCCACTCCTTATCGGATGTGATATTCGATCCATGAGCAATGAAACATTTGAAATACTGAGCAACAAGGAAGTGATTGCAGTTAATCAAGGTACACTATGTTAGCTTTCCTTTTTCATCAGATATATATACTGTTCAAAGTAATTATGACACTTTAATTTGAACAGATAAACTTGGAGTTCAAGGGAAGAAGGTTAAAAAAGATGGAGATGTAGAGGTCTTTTTGGCAATAATCATTAGTAATTAATTTTATCAATAAATTATGTGCTATACATATATATGATATGTTCAAAATGCATGGGTGTATATATTACAAATATAGGTGTGGGCTGGTCCTCTGAGCAATAGCAAAGTAGCAGTAGTGCTATGGAACCGAGGCTCATCAAGAGCTACAGTTACTGCATACTGGTCTGACATTGCTCTGAATTCAACTACTACTGTCCACATTAGAGATTTATGGGCGGTGAGGCATTTTTTAATTGAAATCTACTTATAGTTTATATATCATATAGATTAGCATTTAGTTACAATTAACTGATTGTGATTAATTATAATAAAAAATAAAAATGTGCAGCATTCAAATGAGGGATCAGCTAAAGGCCAAGTATCAGCAGAGTTGGAATCACATGCTTGTAAAATGTTGGTCTTAACCCCGGCGTAACCCAGTTTTGATTGTTCAGCAGGAAGGGCTTTTGTCTCCTCGATCAACTGTATAAACTAATTATTATATCAATTACACTGATAAATATTTAATGCTTTTTTTTTGAATCCCTAGTCTAAAGAGTTTTTCAATTTCAATAATTTTCTTGGGAGAGACAATTACAAGTAGACGTTGGTAACAAAAAATGCAGAATAGTGAGTCATTATTGTTGATGTTGAAGAGACCATTATACATATGGAATCAGATGATCCGCAACTCAACAAACTCAGGCTCTTTCTCTCAAACTCTCAACCTCTACTATTCCATGCTACACAGCGGTGTTCGTGGCAACGAATTCACATTTCCTTTTGTTCTCAAAGCCTGCTCTAATCTCAATTCCATACTCCACGGCACCAAAATTCATTCCCATGTACTCCGTCTCGGATTCCACCATGTGTTTGTCCACACATCTCTCATCGATATGTACTCCAAATGCTTTGATTTGTCTTCTTCAAGAAAAGTGTTCGATGAAATGCCTCTTAGAAATACGGTTTCTTGGAACGCCATCATCTCTGCTTATTGTCGCTGTTTTCTGGTTGATGAAGCTATGTCGATGTTGCAAGATATGCGTTTTCTTGGTTTCAAGCCTACCTCTACTACTTTTCTTAGTTTTTTGTCTTCCTGCCTTCTTCCACAAGGCTTATCAATCCAATGCTGCGTTTTTAAACTGGGATTTCTAAGTATCCATGAAATTCCTTTATGTAATTCTGTCATGAACATGCATGTTAAGTATGGGCAGGTTCATGAAGCTCGCAAAATTTTTGATGTGATGCTTGAAAGGTCCATAATTTCTTGGACAACCCTTATCAGTGGTTATGCGAATATTGGGAAAGTCTCTGAAGCTCTCTCTTTGTTTAACCAAATGAGAACAAGTTTCAAAACGGACTTCATAGTCTTCATAAGCCTCATCTCTGGTTGTGCGAAAGAGGGGAATTCGCTGTTAGCTTCATCTGTCCATTCTCTCCTTATTAAAAGCGGCTGTGATAGTGAAGACCCCATTGACAACTTGCTTGTAAGCATGTACGCCAACTGTGGAGATATCGTCTCAGCTCGTTTAATATTTGACATGGCACGTGAAAGAAGTGTCTTCTTGTGGACATCTATGATTGCTGGCTATACTCACTTGGGTTATCCTATTGAAGCCTTTGAACTTTTCAAGACATTATTGGGGGCATCCGTTAAACCAGATGAAGGAACACTAGCTATTATCCTTTCAGCTTGTGCTGATTTGGGGTCACTCCGTATGGGCATAGAAATTGAAGAGTACATTTTTGCTAATGGGTTACAATCAAATCTACAAGTCCAGACCTCTTTGATTCACATGTTCTGCAAATGTGGGAGCATAGAGAAAGCAAAGGCGGTATTCGAGAGAGTATCAACAAAAGATTTAACTGCTTGGAGTGCCATGATAAATGGTTATGCCATTCATGGCATGGGAGTAGAGGCTCTCAATCTCTTTCGCAAGATGCAAAAACTGGAAGGGATAAAACCCGATGCAGTTATTTATACAAGTATATTACTGGCCTGCAGCCATTCAGGACTGGTTGAAGATGGGTTGAAATTTTTTCAAAGCATGCAGAAGGATTTTGGTATAAAACCGAGTATAGAACACTATACATGCTTGATAGATCTTCTTGGTCGGGCTGGTCAACTTGAATTGGCTTTGAAAACCATCAAAGAATTCCCTGTCGAAGTACATTCTCAGGCATGGGCTCCATTTCTGAGTGCATGTAGGAAACATCGCAAGCTTGAGCTTGGGGAGTGCGCTGCTAGAATTCTGTTTGATCTGAATACCAGAAGCATTGGAAGTTATGTATTAATGTCTAATTTATATAGAGGTGCAGGAAAGTGGAAAGAGTCTGCTATGACGAGGAGATTTATAGATGAAAGAGGATTGGTTAAAGAACCAGGTTGGAGCTACATAGAGATCAATGGTTCTTTTCATGTTTTCCTTGCCGGAGATCGAACACATTATCTGTCAGATTATATCTATAAAAAGTTAGAGGAACTAAATGTAAGACTTTTAGAAGCAGGGTATGTTCCAGAAACAGATAGTGTCATTCATGACTTGGAAGAGGAGGAGAAAAAGGACTTGCTGAAGGTTCATAGTGAGCGATTGGCTATTGCATATGGTCTCATCGTTACTGAGGCAGGTTCAACTCTGAGGATCATCAAAAACCTACGAACCTGTGATGATTGCCATTCTGCTCTGAAATTCTTTTCGAAAATTACAGAAAGGCATCTTATTGTGAGAGATGGTCACCGCTTCCACCATTTTGAGAGTGGTTCCTGTTCATGCAAAGATTTCTGGTGATACTCCCTTTTGCTGCTATCATTTGGGGCAGCTAGAATTGAATTTTAGGTGCCAAACGTGTTAAACAAGGAGGTTAAAGAAAAAATTGGATAAAATCTCTGTTCAATATATAATAACAATACAATAATCAGCCAGTTGTTTCACATGAAAAATAATGATCCTATGCTTACAACCTATACTTTTGAGACAAATTTGAGATCTCGGGCTTGTAGTATATTACTATTTCAATTCACAAGTTGACCAAACAATACAAGCTGAAACCCCTGTATACTTATTTCTGTTCAAGACCTATAACCACGCAAGAACGTGACAGAATTCCGTATCAAATGGTGTATAAGCCCCCTTAAAAAGATATTGTAAAATTCATCAATGCAACTTGAAGAAGCCTCCACTTCTTTAACTGTTATGGCTTTAGTGAACGCTCCTGATAATGCCCAGGCATCCCCTTTCTTGTTTTCAACAGTTTCATGGTCCCCGCATCTTCTCAACGATGTTCCTGCCCTTTTCTTCAATGTGACGTCTCTTCTCTTCAAGTTTCTCTCCCATCTTCTTTCCCAAATCAAGCATCCTCGCTCTTCTTCCTGTTCTCTTTGGTCTTGATTCGTCTTCTTCAACAACATTACACTGTTTCTCCACAGGTATCATAGACCTAGAAGGCGACTGACCTTCTGAGATGCACCCTCTGCTTTGCTGGAAAGTTTCTTGTGGTTCATAGCTGGCCAACAAAGGACTCGTTAGTTCTTGCAAAGATTTTCTACCTTCTATTGATGGCTTGGTGGAGCTCAATGAACTCTCTAAGGCAACTGAAGACCCAGGAACAGACTGTTGAGAGCTTTCGGCATTCTTTATTTTTGAATGCTTGCTTTCTGGATCCTTTATTTTTGAATGCTTACTTTCTGGATCCTTACTGGATAAGCTGAGGAGAACCTCCTGCTTGGCTTTTTCTTCATTAGTTTGGGAGGAAAGAGTTTCACATGCTGTGGCATTTTCACTGGTGGCTTCTCGGTTAAGCCATATAAAAGGAGCAACAGTCCGAGGTACCCAATCATCTTTCTCTGCCAACATCCAGGGAATGGATAAGCTTTCACAGTTTGGAAGCACCATTGTTTCTCTAATGCCAGTCTGTATAAGTGATTGCAGTAGGTCAAATCACACGCACCAAAATTATTGAATAGGAATTCACACACGTGCTAAGGAGATATTACCATAGCACTAAGCATATTAACCTACCCTCTTTTCAAAAATGCTGACAAATTCAAATAATTAAAAGACCAAATTAAAATCCAGATATACACTCTGGTGGATTATCTGAATTATTTGTTACTAAACTTATGCATGTCCAGACTCCAGGCGAGAATGTCTCTTTTACTCATAAAACTCAACAAAGAAGAGACAAAGGTGAAAGCAGTTATAGCCGTGTAAGTAGAAATGATTATCAACCCAAGTCGCTTAAAGTTTATATTGAGGCAATGGTTCCATTAGCACAGAGGATGCAGACGGGGGACAGTTCAATGGTTAAGTTGATTTCTTCACAACACATCTAAAGGACAGGAGGGAGGTGATATAATAGATATAGTCCTCTTTTGATAGTTTTATTCAAGTACTGTAAGGAAAACCCACCCCCCCACACCAACAAAAAAAAAAAAAAACAAATTCCATACCTTAAACCGGCTGATCAAGAACAAAGCAATATGCGTGCTACTAATCTTGTGATCCCCAAAAGATGACTCTAAGTCAAACTCTATGTCAGGCATAGATGTGAAACCATACCATAACTGATCCGAAGGAGGAGGCTTCATATGCAACCTCAATGTTCCCCGAAGGGATGCAATCCTTATTGACAAAGATAGTGGCACCTTCATGGAAATTTCACTAGTTATTAAAAGGAAAAAGAAAAATGGAACTTTTTCATTTATGCAGACTCTATTCAACATAATGGGAAAAAGTAAAAAAAAAAAAAAATCCGATCAAATAGCTACCGTTCAATCTTTTGCCAATTTTTGCAATGTTGTTAAGGTGTCGTCCTACATAACCATTTCAAATTTTCCCAATTTTGCTTATTTTCTACATCATTAAACTTCCTCGAATTCATTCAAATGATAATCAATTTTAAGTACTCAACTCCCCAACTTGCATGTTAAAAGAGTCCATGAAGAAATAACCATAAGAAATGAACTTCAAGAAACAGAACCAGGATACATAAGGGAAGAATAAATATGACATGCTGGTGAGAACATGATGGTTCATATGAAGCTGCAATGTAAAGAATATAAGCAAGAAGGATTTCACGTAGCAGTAAAGCCCACTGAGAACTGTAGCCAGTACTCATAGGAGACTGGTCACTCTACCCTATCTTAAGATGAAACTCCTCCTATCTTCCAAATCTTGCTATTGTTTCTAGGCTATGCTCAAGACTCACCTTACTCAGATGGACACCATTTTATATTGCACATCTTAAACAAAATAAACCATAATAATTGATCCATTAAACCAGGAACCATTATGAGTTTTCTTTATTTTTCTTTTTTAAAGAGGAAAATCACTGCCACTGATTCCTAAACAACTAAGTTACAAACATTAAGATAAATGAAACAATAATAATAATAATAATAACAATAAAAAAAATTATTGTAGCAATTTTCACATGTGAGGAAACCATCTAAAGAAGGAAATTCTCATCAGGCAGAGTCACATCTACAATTAGTAATCATATATAACATAGTACATGCTCTTGGTAACAGCAGTCGTATGTGAATAATTGCAAGCATAAAACACCCCATAAAATACAAACCTGTGCTACTTGTTTTGTAATGGAATTAAGAATAGACTTCCACCTAGATACATTAGTTGACGGTGGCAAATAACCTACAGTGTTTTTCAACCCATCTGCGATGAAAAGAATCAACAGCAATTGGTATCAATCCTCATCAACTAACCAGCAAGAAAACATTTGTTTATTTGCATCGCTTTGTCTATTATCCTGCAAGAAATACAAGAGACAAGCACTTTGCCGAAGAAATTAATTGTATCTTTGCTATTCTATTGATTCATTTTTAGATAAATGCTTGTTGATGCTGCAGGTACTATGTTGACTCATATTCATGACTAAATTACACCTGGACTTAAATAATTGGGTAATCATGCAAGTCATATACCTAGAGTTCTAAGATTAATAAACAAAGAAAAAAGAGGTAATGATCTGATCTTCAAAAGTACAGATTTTTTATATAATGCTACTCTCAGATGATAAAGGTTTTTCAGTCATAATAAGACACCAATTCGTTGCAGTACTAAGCAATTGGAAGGATCAAAGACTTTGAGAAGCTTTTGGCTCATTTGTGTTTATCTAAGGCGCACACATGGTTATTCTAACTTGCTGAAAAAATTATCCTTTGGCCTTTGAGCTCTTTGAATATCTTTTGCCGAGCTCTCATTTTCAATTGTGTTTTATCAAGTAGGGATGCATATGGATCAGCTGAGGCATTTTTACTTACCAAGTCCACAGATCAGCTGAGGCATTTTTACTTACCAAGTCCACAGATCGATTTTTGAAAATTCTAACCATAAAACTAACAATTGAAATTAGTTAACAATCCCATCATGTACGGTTTTTATGCTTGTGTTAACCATTTTACTTGATTTTTAAACACTTCAACAAAATGATGGCTAAAATACAACCTACTAAAGCAATTCCCAATACTCTAAATAATTTCATTTCCACAAAGAGATACACACACACACACACTGAATAAGTTAACTGAATACATGTGTGTATATATATAAATACATATATAACAAAAAACCAAAGATGCAAAAATACATAACCTAGACCAACATGAATAGTTTGATCAACCTATCCTTTTGGTTTGATTTCAAATTGATTTTTCATTTTCTCTTTGCTTGCCCCTATTATTAAGTCCTCAAAGTTTTATTTTATTATTATTTTTTATTTTATAATGGATAAACACATGATAAATATGTATCGTTAAACTTAAACATGAATGTGTTGGAGCTACCCACCTACCAAGAAGAGAAAAAATTTATGTAACCCCTAAACTTTTTGTATTTGTTGTATGGGCCAAATATTTCAATTATAACTTATTAATTAAGCACGCATGTGTTGGAGCTATCCACCTGAACAGCAAAAATTTTATGTAACCTCTAAACTTTTTGTATTTGTTGTATTGTGCCTAAATATTTCAATTATAATTTATTAAGTCCTAAGGTTATCCTTTTCTAATAGAAATGGAGACCTTAATTAACAACTTATTATATATAACAAACTTCAAAACCTCTACAAAGGAAAAATAATGCAATTTACTTTCCTCTCCAAAAACAGAATTTTTTTTTACAAAAGCAAAATCACTTCTTTCAGTCTTATTTTCTTAGATTTGCTGTTCTGCTAGTTATTTTGTTTCAATTCAATGCAATTTAAGGAAAACAATGTTCAACAAATAGTTTTACAAAATTTTACTAATATTTTCCTTATCATGAGTTCTACTTTCATTGTTTACTTTATCTGTCAAATAACTCTTTAAAATTGACAACAACAATACTATGAGAATTTTGTAAAATGCAATTAAAAAATGAAATTTGACAGAATAATACTGGAAGTTTATGAAAGTTCTATTATTATTTGTGAAACTGTCAGCACTGTTATTCATATTACTACTTTCACCAAAAAGGCCTTACAATTAAAGTTTAAGGGCTTAATAGAAAGCAATTGAAATATGGTCATTCAACAGAAGAGCTAAAAAAGTTTGGGGCTAAATGATGTGTTTTGCCTAAAAACTTAAAGCAAAACTTCTGCAGTCCCCAGCAACAATGGTTTCAAGCAAAATTAAACAGTATTTTATTGGATGCTTATTTCACAATCTGCATGTCATTAGAAACTTCACAATCTAAGTCACCTATCATAATAAGGATGGATTATAACATTATCCAGAATGCATTTTATGCCTTGTAATAATTTGGAAAGAGTATACAGCACGTGCATATAAAAGCCAAATCAGTATACATTCATACATACCAAGTTTTGTATTTCCTTCATTCCTCTGCTCTTGCAAATCAACAGTGCCTTCAGCATTTAGTTGCTTTCCTAAATTTTCAAAACCTTCTAGAAGATCAGTAGAGACATCTCCAACAGAACTCAACTCTGAATTTGTATCCACCATATGCGTTTGAAGATTTTGAACTTCCAATCTTGTTTCAATTTCGAGTACCAAGCCACCACAATATTCAACATCAACTTCCCATGCCCATACCTCATTCATGTCTGTAGGAAGAACTCTAATACCATGGATATAAGGTGGTAGACTCCCAAGGCCTAGGTCAGTACATATGACTTCACCAATGTAATTAGGTGTCCTCATATTTGACAATGTCCTCTGCCATGCCCAATTGGGGGAAGGAAAGGAAAAAGAAAAAAAAAACATGTCTTAGTATCTTGTATTTCTTTTTTTAATTAATCTACACATTGTTGGACACTGCATGAATGATGCAAGAACATTTATTTCAAATTACCAGCAAATTTTTCCATAATTTGTGGAATTCCGTTTGATTGCTCACAAAGTTCTAAAGAGCATGAGTTTGACAAAGAAATAGTTTAAAAGCTACTGATAATTATGTAAAATTCTACTGGCAGCTATACAAATCCCTCAGTTTTCAACAATAGAGAATAGAACTGGCAGCTATACAAATCCCTCAGTTATCAACAATAGAGAATAGACATATATTCCAATCAATGTTTATTTGCAAAATAGAAAAACAATCCAAACAATCTCTATTTGCCATAGAACTAACTGGCATTCCATCTTACAAATAAGTACCTGAATCCTTGCTTGCACTGAATTTTTTATACTGTTATTGCTTTTTGCATCAAAAAACATCCGAGAAATAAGCAAGTTCCAGCAGAGCGTTCCTTCATCTATATTCAACTTGTCATCAGAGTCCACATCAGAAACAGGACTTTGGCTTGCTGAACGAGAAGAGTTTGATGATGAAAGTACCGCCATATTTTCCTCTTCAGAACTCAGAGGTGCCTTCGCTGTTGGAGCAGTTTTTACCGAGCTACTGGTCAAATCTTGGATTGGACGATTTTTTTCATTAATCTTCCTTTCTTCACAGGCTAAAGACAAAGTTCCCCTATTCTCTACGCTGGACTTTGAAGCCTTCCTTGCAAACTTCTTCAAAAACAGGCGAACCTTTGATGCAGAACCATCAAGCTTAGTAAACTTATCTATTGCCTCAGCATTGAAGCCTACAGAGGGTTTCATAAACGAAGGATATCCTGTATTTAAGGATGTCAAGTAACAGTGAAACTCTTCATTCAACTTTGTGAACCAGTTAAGTCTTTCTTTATCATGACAAGAAGCAAGACGAAGGGCTTTACACCACGATTCCTTCTCCCAAGATGTCTCAAGATAAATGTAAACTGTTCTACTTGCATTACATATAACTGAAGACTTGCTTTCAACTTTTATGGGAAACCTTTTGGCCCTGTAATGTCACAAAAATTGCACAACAATATAAATAAGTAACGCGCAGATCTCAATCCCTTCATATTGAGGGGGGGAAGAAATGCAGCATCCGCTGGCAGCATTATCAATGAAATTCATTAGGGGGTGAAAAGAAAAAAAATAAAAGATGAAGTTCAGCGCCTCTCACAAAGGAGGGGAAGGAAAGGATATTTTACAGTGAGCCACCAAATATCAGTGGAATAGATGATCCGTTGAGAAGCATCAGTCTCAGAAGAATCAATTGAAGGCAAGTTCTTTCAAAGAGAAAAGCAGAAGCAGAAAGCTTGAACTAATTTTCTAGCATCAAATGAAAAATGCAATTCAAAGGCACAGAGAAGGACGCATCAAGCCTTCTCCAGAAGGAAGCATAATCAAAAGACAACTCAGAAAAATTTAAATCACACAATGTAAATAGCATAAAACATATAGAATCTGGCAAAGGCCATAATGCATTACCATTTTCGAGAGGAAAGCTCTGAAGCAGAAACAGCTTCTATTTTGCAAACCCTTAATGGAATAGCCACATGGGAACCATCAATATCAGTCAAAATAAGCAATCGATCTTTGATGTTTGCATATTTCCGAACAGGATTAACCTCAAAGACTTCTTTTTTCTTCTTTTGATCTTTGGAGACTTTTTCCACAGACCAATTTTTGGGAATTTTTTCTGATTCTAAAACCCAGACAAACCCCTGAGAGCCACAAAAGAGAACCAGCCAAGGGTAAGAAGAAGAAGAATTACTGAAAATATTGACACAATAATTCTAATGCGCATAGATGCAAGCATAAATAGAGCCCCGGCTGGCTAATAGCCTGATATGATAAAAGGTAAACTCTTTACAGAAAGCAAATTGGTGCAGCAGCACAATGACAGCTACAGACCTTTTTATTATAGGCGAATTCCAAGGATTGTTGAGTGTCGAGATGTATCTGATCAGAAGCAGATGATAATTTGCCCTCCTCTTGTCGAATTTTAGAATTCAATCTTTGAATGAAGAGAAGAATACCTAAAACTCCAAAGGCAACGACGGAGAGTGCTCCAACAAAAAGTCCGCCAAGAAAGACAAGAAACCATGACATCGCTGTGGATTAAGAACTCTTGTGAAGAGATCAAATTTAGGTTTGAACACAGAGTGAAATGATATGGAAGATTAGGAATCAAATCCCGTTTCGATACTCGTAGCCCAAAAGCATACATTAGTCATATATTCCAATTCGTAACTTGCTTGCTGTAGAAGAGTGCAATCCTCCATTAGGGAAACTGAATAATCAACTTCTCACTCTATTTCTAAACCAATAATAATGGAGTAATAAACTTTTAACGCGTGTACGGTTTCTTTATTTGCTTTATATAAGATAAATAAATTTCATAAAATTTTATAAAATTTATTTATAATTTTTATTTTTTATACTTTTATTAAAATATGTGTAATTTATAAATAAATTTCATAATTTTAAAAGCTAAAGTTGAAAATATTATAATACGCTTTTAATTATTTGTTATAAATAAATTATTTTTATACAGATAACGTAATCTATTATTTTTTTCCTTCATTATTGTTCTTCTTTCTCTTTTAATTATTTGTTATAAATAAATTATTTTTATACAGATAACGTAATTTATTATTTTTTTTCTTCATCATTGTTCTTCTTTCTCTTTTGTCACTATTTTTCTATCACTCAAAACCATCATCACTGATTTTTGACTCGTTTCCGTTAAATTTTTACTGACTAGTTTCATTCGGTATGTACGATTTTTTTATTGAAAATAATTAAAATTGAAAGAAAACATTAAAATTGAGAGCAATTAAATTAATAATAAATTTTAAAATGATGATTAATGGTTGTTATTTTTTTTATTGGGAGTAATTGAAAAAAGATTTCAAAATTGATATTAAAAATATTTTAGTAAATAAAATAGAAATAAATTCATTTATTCATTTATTTCAAGTATAAAAATAAAAAATTCATTTTTAATTCTATATTTTAATAATTTTATTGCACACATGAGAATTCATTTACCAATAAATTTCATATAAAATTTATTTACAAATGAACGTTCATTTATTTCAATCGGATCCTAAACGTACTCTTACTTACCAAGCTAGCAAACAGCCACCTGGCTGTGGTCTACCGTCCATCATCCACTATTAGTTACTAGCGGCCAATATGTGTGTGTATATATATATAAGAAAAGTATATGTACACTATGCAGAATGCTAGGCAGCCTGTAGTCGAAGAAAATTTTGCAACTTGGGCGAAAGGAATCTGTTGTGAAACTAGTGCGGATGCCATGCCACCATGACAGAGAATATCTATCCCAATCTTTAATTATATTCAGTTATTTGAGTCCTTGTCCTTTTTTGCTAATTTTGTGCAACCTTATAAAGTTTTTAATTTTATAGACTTTTGCGTTTTTTTTTAATAATTATTGTACTATTTAGATCAAGTAGGACTGAATGAGTAAAATTAATATTAATTTTTTTATTGTAATACTCGAATTTAAAATTTCATTGTAAAAAATAAGTATTAAATTATTTGAATTAATTTTATAAATTTGTGTTTTTAATAGAGCGTTAAACAACCATGATAAAAAAAATAAATAAATAAATAACAAGTCATTACCGATTTAAGCATGCAGTGTGGCTTGCCTGAGCCACTCAAGTGTTGCATGGATAGGGATGATTATGGGACAGGGCGGGGGCGAAGAATAGTTCCCCACCTACTGCCCCATCTAGGGGCGGTAATTTTCCGTCCCCGCCCCCTGTGAGATTACAGGGGAAAAATATCATCGATCTCCGCCTCGGTGGGGATCCCCACCTCCAGTGAAGATGTACCTTGTTGAATAATGAACGAATGAAGAAAGCATAGCAATTGCAACCTCTGATATGGGAATTGCTAGCATTATTTTCTTCTGTATCCTCAACACAAAAGCAACAACAAACATAACCCATTATCTAATTTGTTATTTTTGTTCAATTTAGAAAAATAAAATCAGCAAACTTGTGGAAGAATAAATTATAAGCCAACAAATTTTCGAGTAGAAATTGGAAAAATAATTAACGAAATATAAATTAGGAATCTGTAAAAAAAAATAATAAAATAAAATGAAGAAGATCACCGTAGTTGAATTGGAAAAAGAAAAAAGGATTCTAAAGAGGATTAAACATTGTAGTTAACATCAACCAAACAGTACTTTCTTTTACTTTTTCACCATTTTTTCAGCAACCAAACAGACCAAATAGACAAAAAAACCTTCGCAAATGATTTGCCTATGCCAAAATGAGCACCATCACCACCACAGACACCAACCATCTTTACTAAAATCTAAAAATCGACTGAGGGACAGAGAGAGCGAGAGATAGAGAGAGCGAGAGACAAAGAGAGTGAGGATTAGGTGGAAAAGTGAGGGTGCCAAGGGAAATAAAAAATTATTATATATATATATTCCGGATGGGAAACCTGCAAGGTGGATATCCCGCTCCCCGCTCCGCCCACTCCCCTCAAAATCAATTTCGGGAATTTTTTTATTCCCGTCCCCACGGGGAAAAAAAAAAAAAGAAAATTTCCCGCTCCGATCAGATAAGTCTCCATTAAGGTCGGATATTTCCCACCCATGATCATCCCAATGCATGGGCAAATTTTGGCCACAACAAACCACAACTTCAGTTGTTGAGTTGGAGGAGTTTAGTCAAAGTAGTTATACCTATTAATACGGGTAGGGCTGTGCATCGGGCGGGTTCGGGTCAAACCGACCCGAACCCGAATAACCCGAAACCCGAAAAAGACCAGTATCCCTTCCCCGAACCGACCCTAAATATATTTCGGGTCCCTACCCGAATAACCCCGAAAATTTCGGGGCCCGACCCAAAATACCCTAACAACCCGAATTCACCATCAAAATCGATTCATCTCTGATTTTTCAAACAGATTTGCCATTAACAAAGAAAAATTCACAAATTATACACGAAAAATTCAGATCTACTACAAACTAAACTTCAATATCAAGCAAGAAAACACAAATCAACACAAAAAGCTAAATTGATCTAAGCAGAGACAGATCGAGAGAGAAAGAAAAAGGAAAAAATATGGAGGAGGAGGAGGAGGAGGAGCGTAGAGGCAAGAAAAAAAAGAAAAAAATTGTAAATTGTGTGTGAATGTGTAGATCGGAAGCCTAAGGATGAGGATGAAGAGAGAGAGGGAGGGAGGGAGAGGAAGAAGAAAGAGAGAGAAAGGGGGTGAACATGAGGATGAGGATGAAGAGAGAGAGGCAAGGAGAGGAAGAAGAAACAGAGAGATGAAGAGAGAGGGTGGGATTTTGGTTTTTTTGATATGGGTAAGAAAAAAATTGCAGAGAGGGAGGCGTGAAAGATAGAACTGAAATGGAAAAATGAAATGGGAAAGTAAAAGAGAGAGGAGTTAAAAATAAAAAATGGTTGACTAATTTTGCATATAATGGGATTTGAACACGGGTATTTGGAAAGGAAAATGTATCACTTTACCAATAAGCCAACTCTCACCAACTTATATCAAATATTATATATAATATATATAGGGTTTTCGGTCGGGTTCGGGTTAGGCAAGGTTTCACCCGACCCGAACCCGAACAAAAGCAAAAATACACACCCGACCAGACCCTAACTACCCGAATACATATTTCGGGTCGGTTTTTTCGGGTTATTCGGGTCGGATCGGGTTTTGCACCCCCCTAAATACGGGTAAACTAAGGTTTAAGTTGTCTCATTTTTTATTTCAAAAATTGCTGTGCAAATTATAATTAGGTCCTTGAAAGGTTTTTTTTTTTCCTCTGACAACTCGGCCCATTTGTACATTTTTGGGCCCCTTGTTCCTTCTTCGTGCCGATCTTAAAGTCAAGACCAAACATGTCGATAGTTACACTTACAGTTCCTCTGCAAAAGTAATTAATATTCCATTTGCATTTGATAATAAAAATAAACTAATGAGTAGAGAGAAAGGAACAAGAGAAACTTTATCCGCTTCCTAAAAATTCCAAAAGAAAAAGGATAAGAAGAAGCAGAGCTGACAACACTTTCTAGATCAATTCTTTAATTTGACAAGGTTTGCACACCTTCAACGGGGCTATGCTATTTACACATACTCCAATTAACAAATCAAAGCTCGGATTCTGAATATGCTGCAGCTGGGAACTGCTAGAGACTTGCAGATGCCAACTGCAGGAGAATAAACTAGCCACGAAGCAAGTCAAGAGTAAACACCAAGTTACATGGTTGAGTGGCAAGTGAAAAATTTTAAATCATGATGGTGGACGTCCAACTGCTTCAACCAAGAATCTGCACCACTATAAAGACACATCAATCTTTCACGGATTTTCATGGTTTAGCGATACATCCCCTTGCATCTTGTAAGAAGCCATCGCAAAGGGAGGAAGGCGAATTCCACCACTGTCCTCATTCCCGTCATTTGAGAGTCAAACCAAAACAATAGAGAATCTAAGCACTACGATACCAGGAATAACAAACTATTTGGGATTACTATATGACACTCATTGTCATCGATAGATCCTTAAGTCAGCGACAGACAATGCATCTACTACCACACCATGTTCATTGAATAGAAAATTTTTGTAAGTGATAACACAGCGAATATCATTTGCTTTAAGGCCCATCCAGCCGGCTCACTCAACTGTTAAGGCCCAAGTCCCAACAACCAAAAGTAGCAGACACGAGCTCGTAGGCAGCGCACACGTCCGATCGGCTGATGTGACCGCCAGTCCCATCAGCCGCCTGACACAAGGCAGTGCCCATACCTACCACCTGCTACCTTTCATGTCGCCGAATACCTACTCTGACAGCCAGTAATCACTCTACAGGCACTCAAGTGCCGCTCAATCATCTCATATAAATAGCTCAACCAACGATGGCACCAGGTATTGAATCTCCAACATTCTATCTCTAAAAACATTTTCTCTCTCTAAACTACTAACTTAAATTTCGGAGTGCTTACGCCTGGTCCGATCGGGCACCTTTTACTGCAAGATTTTCTCATCCGATCGACTTGCCTTCTCTTTTTCAGATAAAGATTTCCTAGGTTTTATCACTATTTAATTCGCCAATGGTGGCAGAAGAAATGAATACAGAGCATTATCAAGTTGATAAAGAAACACACACATAAATATCATAAAAACTGCTATGATTTCCAATAAGAATAACCATGATAAGCATGTACCAAGATGTATATAAAATCAGCATTAATTACCAAGCAACAACCATCCAAATTGCTGGAGAAAGATCCACTTTCTTGAGTCTCGTCAGTTCCGAATGACTCGTATCTAATTTATTTACCCGAGAATGAAAAGTCGAGAGGCAAATAAATTATGGTATTCTATTTAATTATATAATGATCCACGTCGAGAAGGGGAGGGGGAGTAGGAATGAGGTAGACAACATGTGGAGCAAATGGATGAACCTTATGACATTATAGATGCATTTAATTTGGAAATCAAGGAACTTTTGTTGCTCAACCAGGAGTTAACTTTAAGGTTTAATAGGAATCAAAATCTTGAATCAATTAAGAGTACAAATGCTTTCATGAATAATTTCTCCATTGTTTTGAGAATTAAATTGATGCATGATTTTAGTTGGGGAATACTGTGAATGCAATTCTAACTCCTTACAAATACGGAACGCCAATTGAAGCAACCAGATTAAAAAACCTTTCCCATGAGTGGAATTCTCTAGCAGGGATAGAAGACATTTCAAAGGATTCTTGGTAAAGATAACCAACCTGTCCCATGTTGACAGGTCCAAGCTTGAATCTTCAGAATTGGAATCCCAAGTCCGCTGGAATTGGTGCTGCCATCATTCCAAGAATAACTATAAAATTCAACTGCATCATTGAATTCAGGTGTAGGATTCCTACAAGATGAAGGGCACTTGTAGTGTATGCGAAGTGCTAAACTTTTGCATTGTTGTTACCTAGAACCAATTGCTGACTTATGGGCTAAAAGGTAAGGGACATAATATTGCATAAGGATCTCTTTACTGTTCAACATCACTTGGGTGCCGGAGCCATATGCACTCCACTCATCGTAGCAATACCATAGATATCCTAAAGTGAAATATTCAACAACCTCCTTGTTACTAGGTCTGGGGGGTTGCCATAATCTGTTCAGGTCATTGACACAGCTCTGCGGATACGTTTAGAAAAATATACAAAGTTCTGTAATTTTAAAGGTAAAAAAAAACATCTACAAGAATAATTTCTAATAGTAGCTGCTAATTACTTGCCACCCACCACAAACTTTAAAATGAGTCCCCTACATGGGATTGCAAGATCCATTCATCATGCAATCGGAATGCTTCACTATCAATGAAGCTATAAAATGCTCTAAAGCTAAAAGCTATAATTCAAATAAATATTTACCATCTAAGATATTCTACATGCAACACATGCTTGATAGCGTAAATAAGGGATGAAGGAAAAAAAAAACTGACATTTGATTAACTAAATCAGAAAATAAATGGAAATTTACGTTTTTTAAGAACAATCGAAGTTTATATATATTTGATAAACAGAAAACTAAGTATTTTGTGATGTCAATTCAAGCCAGTAATTTAAGAAATACTGGAAAAGACTTATCAAGACTGCATTAATGAGAAAAAAACAAAAGAAAAATCTATGAATTGTTTACTGAATCATACTGATAACACAGCAAATATCATTTGCCTAAAGGCCCATTCAGCCGGCCCACTTAACTGGTAAGGCCCAAAGCCCATCAGCTAAAGGTATCAGACACGAGCTCCTAGGCAGCGCATATGACCGATCGGCTGATGTGACCGCCAGTCCCATCAGCCGCCTGACACGAGGCAGCGCCCATGCCTACCACCTGCTACTTGTCATGTCGCCGAATATCTACCCTGACAGCCAGTAATCACTCCCCAGGCACTCAAGTGCCCCTCAACCATCTCATATAAGTAGTCCAGCCAACGATGGCACCAGGTATTGAATACACACCATTATCTCTCTAAAGCACATTCTCTCTTTAGGCTACTAACTTAAGCTTCGGAGTGCTAACGCCTGGTCCGACCGGGCTCTTCTTATTGCAGGGTTATCTCATCCGATCGGATCGACCTCTCTCCTATAGATAAAGACATTTTTGGATTTATCATTTGGTGCTCTCGTTGAGAGATGGCAAACTCAAGATCCAATGAGAATACGACCCCCATGGACCTCGACCATGACGACAACACCCGTGCCATTTCAGGCACCTCGAGAAGGAGGGAGGCGCCCACTAGACCCCCCATGAGGACAAACCTCCTTCCCGAATTCGACAATGCCACTACAAGGCAACCAGAGGACACCCCTATCACAGTGAGGGACATGCGCGCCATCCTCAGTGATTTTACTAAAAGCATCGTCCAGACTCTAAAAAAGGGTAAGATGCCCGATGTTTCTGAAAGAGCCCAAGAGGATTTCCTCGCCGGCGAAGACTTCAGAAGAAATAGGAACAAGGGAGTCATTATCAATGAATCCCGAGTTCAGGGAGCCAGGAAAAATGCAACCAGAACTCCAGGCAAGAGCGACAAGGGGAAGCAGATAGTGTCTGCAAGTAGGGCCTCTCCCTACAGCAATAGGTCTGCTACTTTGTCTACCAGGGATGATGTGTCCTACATGTGCACCCCAAGTCGCGGCCAAACGAGAAAGCACAAGGGCGGCGAATCTACCGCCACGACCCTGAGCAAACAGAATCCGTCGAACAAGCAGGACCAGTGGTTCATGCAGAAGCTCAAGCAGTTTGGTGTCCTCGCGCCCAAAAGAGGCACCTTCGAAGGAAATACTTGTGGGAACACTGCCTCTCCCTTCTGCAGAGAGATCACCGATGCTGAGCTCCCCCCCAGGTGGCGAGATGTGGTCATGGAAAGGTACACAGGCAGAACAGATCCTGCCACGCACTTGGCGGAGTACTTGACCAAGGTACAGGTCTATACTTATGACGAAAGAATAGCCTGTAGGGTTTTTCCGACCACTTTGGGTGGGGATGCATTGACATGGTTCCATGAGCTGCCCATGGGATCCGTTACGTCGTTCAGACAGTTAAAGGAGCTGTTCACTATGAGGTTCATTGTGCAAACACGCGCGCCCAAAACGGTGAACGACCTGTGCAATCTTTACCAAAGAACCGATGAAAGTCTTCGAGACTACATCGACAGGTTTCAGGCTACCATGTCTGAAGTAAGAAACGTCAGTGTGGAGATGGCGACTACCGCCTTACAAGGGGGCACCACTGACCGACCACTTTTCGAGTCGCTTACAACAAGACCCCCATCCAGCTTCGCTGAGCTAGTGGAGAGGGCTAGGCAACACATCCAGTTGGATGATGCTCTCAGGTCCAAAAGCAGAGGAAGGACCAGCGTCCTGGACCGCTTACAATATCCGGACAATCGCTCTACTCAAAGAGCCTCCGCTTCCGATCGGACAGCCAAAGGCCAAGATGGAGCTCAAAGTTCCAGAAATTCAGGCCAAGCCAGAGGATCAGGAAGAGACCGGAATTCGCGTCCAGACGACCAGGCAGAGAGGACATACACTCCTCTCAATGTTACCCCGACTGCGGTGCTAATGTGGATCAAAGAGAAGCACCGCAGAGTCAACTGGCCCAGAGACCTCTCCGGAAGAAGTCGGGATGCGAGGGACCCGAGCAAATATTGCGAATTCCACAGAGACGTCGGTCATTTAACCGACGAGTGCACTTCGCTAAAAAAAGAAATTGAAAGGCTGATACGCCGTGGGGCCCTCAGGAGATTCATAGGCCCGGCCAGAGGGGATGAACCCTGCAGACAGCCGAAGCCTAGAAGGGACGATCCTGACTCAGATGACGATGAGCGCAGGAACCCCAGAAACGCTGATCCGGGTAGGCCTTATGCGGGGGTAATAAATGTGATCACCGGAGGGTCCTCATACGGAGAGAATCTCCCCAAGAAAGGGAGAGGAAAAGGCGTTTACCTCTCCCGACAGGCAGAGCAGCCTGCCTCAGTCACCATTTCCAGCGAAGATGCACGAGACGTCCTGTTTCCACATGAGGACGCTCTCGTTGTAAGAGCTCGGATAAACAATTTCAATGTAAAAAGAATCTTGGTGGACAATGGCAGTGCTGTCAACGTCCTAACTCTCCAGGCCTACCGAGCCATGGGACTTCCGATCGGAGAGCTGAAGCCGAACGCCACTCCTCTGATCGGCCTGGGCAACGCTACTATCCCCGTGGCAGGCTCTGTAGAGCTTTTTGTCGAGCTCGGCCAAGAAGCAATAGCTCATGCTTGTAAGGTAATTTTCATGGTTGTTGACATGACATTTGCCTACAATGCCATTTTTGGCAGACCACTGCTTTTCCAGACCGGAGCTGTGACCTCCATCCGATACATGGTGATGAAGATTCCGACCTTAGGAGGCGTCGCCATCTTGAGAGGTGACCAGAAAGCATCCAGGGAGGCTTATATCACCATGATAAAGCAGCAGCGAGAAGCGATGGTCGTAGAGCCGGGCCTCGAACAGCAAGAGCAAGCAGAAAGGCCCAGGATGGATCCAGCAGAGGCCACAAAGGCCAGGTCGCTAGATAAAGGTAAAAATGCTCAGGTGGGGACAAGCATGGATAAGGAAACCGAAGAGGCCATTATGCATGTCTTGACCATCAATCAAGCGACCTTTGCCTGGAAGCCAGAAGATATCTCTGGGGTAGACCCCAAAATAATCACCCACAAGTTGAATGTGGACCCGAGCTTCCCTCCGATCCGCCAAAAGCTACGAAGGCACGCACCCGATCGGAGGAAGTTCATTTCTGAAGAGGTGGATAAGCTACTCAAGACCGGAACCATCCGAGAGGTAGAATATCCAGAGTGGCTGGCTAACGTGGTGTTAGTCAAAAAGAAGTCTGGCAAGCTGAGGATGTGTGTGGACTTCACCGATCTCAACAAGGCATGTCCCAAAGACAGCTACCCCTTGCCCAGCATAGACCAGTTGGTAGACGCCACGGCATGCCATGCCATTTATTCTCTGCTAGACGCATATGCTGGCTACCACCAAATCCTGATGTGGCTCTTGGATCAGGAAAAAACCAGCTTTATCACAGACGACGGGATGTTCTGCTACAGGATGATGCCGTTCGGACTGAAAAATGCTGGAGCCACATATCAGCGCCTGATGAACAAGATTTTTAAAGACCAGATCGGGCAGAATGTCGAAGTATATGTTGACGACATGATCGTCAAGAGCCGAAGCGCCGAGGAACATCCAGCCGATCTGGCAAAAGTTTTTGACACCCTAAATAAGTTCCAGATGAAGCTCAACCCCGAGAAGTGCGTCTTCGGGGTACCATCAGGAAAATTCTTAGGATTCCTAGTCTCTCAACGAGGGATTGAGGCAAATCCAGAAAAAATAAAGGCCATCCTCGAGATGCAACCCCCCAGGAGCATAAAAGACGTCCAGAAGCTGAATGGAAGAATAACAGCCTTGGGACGATTCATTTCCTCTTCAGCCAAGCGCTGCACGCCTTTTTTCAAGAAGTTAAGGAAGAGCGAAACTTTTGTCTGGGGGGAAGACTGCCAGCAGGCCTTCGAAGAGCTGAAGGCATTCCTCACCAACCCGCCGCTGCTCAGCCGACCGGTACCAGGTGAAAATTTATACCTGTATTTAGCCACCTCTAAGGAAGCTGTTGCAGGTGCTTTGGTCCGAGAAGAAGATACCCAACAGCTACCCGTGTACTACGTAAGTGAAGTACTCAGAGGTGCCGATCTGAGAAAGGGACCGGTTGAGCAGCTCATTATTGCCCTCATGATGTGTGCAAGGAAGTTGAGACCTTACTTCGAGGCGCACACAATCGTCGTCCGATCGGGTCATCCTCTAAGAAAGATACTCCAGACGCCCGATCTGGAAGGCAAAATGGTGGGATGGGCGATTAAGCTACAGTCCTGGGATGTCAGATACGAGCCCAGAAAGGCTATAAAAGCCCAAACTTTGGCAGATTTTATTGCCGAATTTGCGGGTGAGGAACCACCAAGTCAGCCCAAGCCACAAAACTGGGAAATGACAGTGGACGGCGCAGCAAACGACACTCGAGGAGGCGTCGGCATAGTAATAAAAGGCCCTTTGGGCATCACAATAAGGTATGCCATAAAGCTTAATTTTAAAGCTTCTAATAATGTGGCAGAGTACGAGGCGCTCCTTTAAGGGCTGAGACTGCTCCATGCAATCCGACCGGAGTCAGTAGCCATCAGGAGCGACTCCCAGCTGGTCACCAGTCAAGTTCTGGGGACTTTCGAAGCACGTGAGGCCACGATGATCCAGTACCTGGCCAAAGTCAAGACTGCTTTCGCAAAACTGGAAGAGGCTGGATCGGAATGGGTGCTACAGAAAGTCCCGAGAGACCAAACTGCAGAGGCCGATCGGCTAGCTAAGATGTCTGCTTCCGCACAAAGTGTCATAGAAGAAAACATTGCCGTTGTAGACCAGACTTCCTCCTCCCTAGACGAACCAGAGATGATGGAAATTGACCAAGAGAATGAAACCTGGATGAGCCCAATTATGCAGTTCCTCCAGACAGGACGACTGCCCGAGGACAAGGACGAAGCTCGAAAGGTATCTCGAAAATCTCTCAATTACTCCATCATTAACGGTGAATTGTACAAAAAAGCTTTCAGTCACCCTTGGCTAAAGTGCGTGTCGGAGGAAGAGGGGGACTACATCCTCAGAGAGCTCCACGAGGGCATATGCGGTGCGCATGAGGCAAGCAGAGCCATGGCAAGAAAAGCCCTTCAGACGGGATATTACTGGCCTAGCATGCTCAAGGATGCCCAGGAGAAAGTAAGGATATGCCCGCAATGCCAAATTCATGGCAGGATTATAAGGCAGCATGGAGCAGACCAGCAGCCGATCGGAATTGCATGGCCATTCGACCAATGGGGGATGGACATATTGGGACCTTTTCCCCAAGGCAAAAAGCAGATGAAGTTCCTCATAGTGGCAGTAGACCACTTCTCCAAGTGGATTGAGGCTGAGCCGGTAGCCACCATCACAGCCGAGAGGGTCAAGAGCTTTACATGGAAGAACATCATCTGCAGGTATGGCTTACCCAATGTTTTTATTGCAGATAATGGCAAGCAGTTCGACAGCTCCATTTTCAGGAACTTTTGCCAAGGCTTGAACATCAAACTAAAGTTCACATCTGTCGCTCATCCCCAAAGCAACGGAATGACTGAGGTCTCCAATCGGACCATCTTAGAGGGATTGAAGAAGCGACTGGGTCAAGCCAAAGGCAACTGGACTGAAGAACTGCAGAGTGTCCTGTGGACATATAGAACGTCCCCCAGGACAGGCACTCATCAGACGCCATTTTCTCTTATTTACGGCTCCGAAGCAATGATTCCTGTGGAGGTCGGCCTCCCTTCTTACCGATCGGCTCTCTACTCCGAGCGGATGAACACTCAAGAGAGATGCCAGGACTTATATCTCATCGAAGAAAAGAGGAAGGACGCCTACGCCAGGATCGCTGCCTATAAACAAAGAGTGGCCAGATACCACAATGCTAAAGTAAGGTCTAGAACCTTCAATGTAGGCGATCTGGTACTCAGAAAGGCAGAACTAGGCTTGGGAAACGCCGGAGTCGGAAAGCTAATGCCAAATTGGGAAGGGCCCTATGAGGTATCTAAAGTCCTAAGCCCGAGCACTTATAGGCTCTGAACTGTTGAAGGGCGAGAGCTCCCCAGAAGCTGGAATGTTGAAGTACTCAAGAAATACCATGTCTTATAATGTATCAGAACCTGGCAATTGCCTGATCAATAAAAAGGTTCCTTCTTTCATGTTCGTTCAATTAATGCATAGTTTAGCGTTCTACGTGATGGAGGATCTTACCTCCCCGAATATTATCCCTATTATAGAGGATCTAACCTCTCTCACTCGGTTATGCAATTGTTATGCAATATTACGAGTATTCTCGGCTATGCAATTCTCATGCAG
Source organism: Excoecaria cochinchinensis (assembly GCA_947683425.1). Lineage (NCBI taxonomy): Eukaryota > Viridiplantae > Streptophyta > Magnoliopsida > Malpighiales > Euphorbiaceae > Excoecaria > Excoecaria cochinchinensis. Next base: position 64,013 of record CANTUQ010000049.1, on the reverse strand, counting down.
CTCGACGAGTATCGATCAACTCGATTTCGCAATAACTATGCGATTCTACGAGTATCATGTAGCTCAGCTATGCAAACCTTATGCAGCTTTATGAGTATCACTTAACAAAACGATCTAAAAAAGACAGACTGACCCGATCGGTCACTTAGCTTCGACGCTATTCGAATTCAGGAAGTACTTGTGAAATTTAATGCAAATTTTAATTACGAGTTTTAATTAGCTCGATCATATTGCAAATTTTAGTACAAACTTATGTATATATTGATTTGCAGAATTAGGCAATCTCATTAATACAAAATGCCTCCAATATACAATTTGTAAAGAATTGTTACAAAGATAGGAAACAAAGAAAAAAGTAAAGCTGATATAAATTCCTAAGCTAACTATCTATATTTACAACCTCCACTTCGCCAGGAGGGTCAACGACCTGTTCAACGATCGGAAGGGCCGTGGCTTGAGAAGGGTCGGCAGCTAACGGTACAGATACTGCCCCCCCTTCAGAGACAGGCCCAGTGGAAGAAGGCGCCACTGGCTCAGCTTCAGGTGCAGGAGGAACCTCCGTTTCGGCTTCAGGGATTGAAGACGCCACAGGCCCCGCTTCAGATGGAACCTCTTGAATAGTCGGCAGAGCTGAGGGACCTTCTCCAGAAGTTCTCTCGATGACTTCCCCCTCGGGAGCGCCTTCGTCGTCGTCACTGCTTGGAGGAGCAGGCAATGAGGCCGGGTCATCCATCCATGACAGATCCGCCCCAGGGAAGCGCTGCCCAGCTTCATGAACTAGCCGAGACAACAGCCCCACCTGGGTGTCAGCCAACTCATCGATCAGGCGCTCCTTTTGGTTGGCAAGCTCCATTTCAAGAATCTTCGTATAGGAAGCCTCGTTCTCTGCTGCCGACGTCTTCAAGGACTCCACCTCTGTCTTCAACCTGGCGTTCTCAGCAACCAACTCTCTGCATTCAGCATCCAGTCGGCTTGCATCTGCCTCGAACCGCCTCAGTTGTCCACACTCTGCGGATAAGCGGGCATTTTCGCCCTTCAGCCTGTCGGCCTCGCCCTGCCGAGCTTTCAGCTCCTGAGCACTCTGGTGAGCCTCCTTCCTCAAGGCTACTGTCTCCGACTGAGAAGCAGCATATCGCTCCTCCAGCTTGGCCACCTCAGCTCGAAGGTCGGAGGCCTCTTTCTTAGCTGCTTCACAGCGTGTGTTCGCCTCCGCCTTAGCTGCAGCGCCCGACTCGGCCGTTCCTCTCCATAGACCGGCCATCATGTGCAGCCGCTGTGCCCTCCTGGCAGCCTACACAAAATCAGGAATAACTTCATCAGACACAGAGGTGTAAATTAACACCAGAAGCAAAATGACGAGTCCTTACGTCTATCAGCTGCTGATTGATAGCCTGAGCTTCTCTGTTGAGTTGGCTAGCCTCCCCGGCGTCCCGATGATCTTCATCCCGGAGAAGACCACGGCAAATGAAGTTGGCCACTTGACCCACTGACCATTTATCGCCAAAGTTTTCCCTCAAAATGTCCTTCATGAGAGCCGGTCGCCGATCGATAGATCGTCGCGGAGATTCGCCACGTTGAACGGCCTTGCCTCTGGCGGCAATCAGTGCGTCAGACTCAGCTATCATCTCAGCAACCTTCTTTCTAGCCGCTTCATCGGCTTTTTTCCTTTTGGCGGCCTCCTCCGCCTCTCGGATTGCAGGACCGATTGGCCTATCATCCTCATCCGATTCATCTCGAAGAATGTGACGCCGACGGTGCGACGGCTGAGGAGAGGCCTCCCTTCTAAGCACAATCTTGGGCCCAGCAGCGACGGAGGTAGGTCCAGCAGTCGTAGTCGTAGCAGCAGGGGGCGCCGACGAGATGGGAATGGCCGCAATGGCCGGAGTCGTTGTAGAGGCGCCGGCCGCCCCCCTAGAAGCACCAGCAGCTGCTCGGGATGATTGCAGCTCCGACGCGGGCACGAGCTTCCTCCTCTTCCTCTGCTCTTGAGCCCTCCGCTCGGCCTCACGTTTTTGCTTGATCTTTTCGCCGAGCTGCTTGGATGCATCACTCCCACCAGCCATCTCAGCTGCACGACGAAAAATAAGCTAGATAAGTTTTCGTACACAAATTACCTTCACAAAGCATAAATAAAATGCAATGCATTATGATGCATAATGACAATGTTTTCTTCACGGCCCTAATGCTCACATTCTACATCCTCAGCGCCCTCAGAACTGGAAGACCCGAACAGGGTAGTCAAGAGCAAGCTGGACTCGAAGGGTTTCCCATTCCTGGCGACGGCGGTCATTAACGTTTTAATATCCTGTTCATAAGAAGGCTGACCGACGGCTAGGTCATTCAAAGCCTTGACCCTGACCGATCGGGTGAGGCGCGCCCCAAATCCACCTTTCCTCCCCATCAGGAAATACAGTTCTTTGTACCCTTTCATAGAGGTGGGGACGACCATCAATTTCCTCTTGGGGCGGCTTGTAAAGAAATACTCCGTTCCGTCGCTCCGAGACGAGATGTAGAAGAAGTGGGTGAATAGCTCCAGAGTTGGCGCTACCGATTCGGCTATGCAAAGAATTCTGAAGCACGCCACCGATCTCCAACCGTTCGGATGTAGTTGGTTAGGGGCGAGATCATACCCCCTCAACACCGCCATCTCGAAGGCGCCCAAGGGGATCCTCAGGCCCGCATCCAGGCTCCGAAGATGACAAATGAACCATTCCCCATTGTCTTGCCCAAAGGGCCCCTCCGTCACCGCCATTGACTCAGGGCAGGCCAACACCTTTATCTCTTCAGAAAGGCCATATTTGGAGGGAATTTCGGCCACCTCCTCAGCGGTCAGGCGAGAATGCAGTGCGACGGCTGGTTTATTCTCATACCACTCCAAAAAACTTATGTCTAATGCTTCCGCACTACTGGAGGCCATCTTCAACAAAAAAAGAATGAAGGAAAGGCACAACTCTCTTTTCTAAATGAGATGGGTGTGAGAAGAAAGATGAAAGATGAAGTTACAGAAAAAGCAAAAAGGAGCAGGAAAAATTACTTACTTGACAGAAAGAACTCAAGGAATTCGAAGAAACAAGAAGATGTTTGCAGAAATCTGAGATTCAAGAAGGAATTTCGACAGAGCTTCGCTAGGGATTTCGAAAATAAGGAGGAAATACTCTGCAAAGTTCCCTATTTATAGACTGAAGCTTCTCAAAAACGCCAAGCGACGCGCCATTCAGCAAGCGCCACGTGTCAAAGGACATTTTATCTCTGCGAAGAACGAAGCGTCGCCCTAGGTACCTGCGTAGCATTAAATGAAGACAGCTGTCCAGGCACGCGCGTCTCTTCAGAAAAAGCGCCTTCTAAATTCAAAATCGCGCGCCAGTACGCGTCTTCGGATCGGGAATTTTCAGAGCCGACCCCATCCGAACGGACCATGCAAAGGCAAATCCATGCCCGATCGGACCCGTTGAGGGGGGACAAGTGATAACACAGCAAATATCATTTGCCTAAAGGCCCATTCAGCCGGCCCATTTAACTGGTAAGGCCCAAAGCCCATCAGCTAAAGGTATCAGACACGAGCTCCTAGGCAGCGCATATGACCGATCGGCTGATGTGACCGCCAGTCCCATCAGCCGCCTGACACGAGGCAGCGCCCATGCCTACCACCTGCTACTTGTCATGTCGCCGAATATCTACCCTGACAGCCAGTAATCACTCTCCAGGCACTCAAGTGCCCCTCAACCATCTCATATAAGTAGTCCAGCCAACGATGGCACCAGGTATTGAATACACACCATTATCTCTCTAAAGCACATTCTCTCTTTAAGCTACTAACTTAAGCTTCGGAGTGCTCACGCCTGGTCCGACCGGGCTCTTCTTATTGCAGGGTTATCTCATCCGATCGGATCGACCTCTCTCCTATAGATAAAGACATTTTTGGATTTATCACATACCATTTAACTTCTCAAATCTTTTCTTTCTAGGACAAAAAAGAATTTCACACAAAAAATGAGCGAAATGCTAATTTGATAAATGTTTAAGTTGATACGGATGATTTATGGTCATCTTCTTTGGTTGGTCATTCTAATTCATGTCACTTAAATAGTCACTAAAACTATTAAATCAGCATCTCTATTTGTCACAAACCATTGTGAAGGAGCAGATCCAACCTCCATCGACATCGCATTAGGTGTGAGTCAAAAACGGGTTAAATTAATTATTTTTGAGAAAAATGAAATAGCAGTAAAATACATGAATTGATAAAAGAGAGCTTAGATTGAACCATTAAGGAGACACGGACATGGACAATTATAAATTTATATTTGTGAAATAAAAATAACAAGCTGGAAACAATATTGTATTTTATAAAACAGAAAATAATAAAAAATACTATTTTATAAACGTTATGAACACACTCTAAATTTTCAATTGATTTTAGATCAAACTGAATTTGCGTGTGAAAATATATATCAAAAATCCAAAATTTAGCTGCTTGGATGGGCAATGAGCCATGACAACATCTATATATATTACCTGAAACAGGTAATTAAAGCTTGATTTCAAGCATGGGAGAGGGGGGTATGACAAGCCATCCCTCCTTCAAACTACCAGCATTAAAAGAACAGTTGGACATTTAGATGGCGTGTATTATTAGATGCATTCCTCAATACTCGAGCAGAACTAAAGTGCTAGCTGAATTGTAATAATTTTCCACGACTAAATAGCATGATGGTCAAGATTCAGCAGCTTAGCTAAATAGTTTGAATTAAAAATATAGTACTATAATTTAGTGTACACAATTCCTGTCAATGTCAAACAGATAGTTGCTCAAGCGTTGGTGTCAAGAACTCAATGGAGCTGCTAGTTTAATGAGGGTGGGTCTCGTAATAAATGCCTCTACCAACATCCACCGGCAACCATTTAATGGGTTAATGGTAAAGTTGTAATTTTAAATTCTCTAATGTTTTCTTGAGCCTGAATCTTAATCAATAAGAAGAAGAAGAATAAGGAGAAGAAAATCGTGTTGCTTGTCGGTTTGCCTTGCCAACCCAAGTTGTGTTGAGGCTGTTTCTGCATGGATTTCACATTCACTTAACCTAATCTTCACTCAGTCAAACTTCAAAAACTCATACATTATCCATTTCTCAATTCTCCAATATTCTCACATCTTTCTCGCCTTCTTGGTTACCATATATACTTTCTCATCCTATTCTTTCTGCTTTCATGGTTTGTTATACATATATGTAGGGTTAAAAAAAAGCATAGTTGAAGATGAGGAACTCAGCAGCGAATCACGTAATGATGGAGATAGAGGCAAGCAAACCAGCAGGAAATGGGATGGTTGTAGCAGGATTGAGTCCTCTAAGCGAGACGCTTTGGAGAGAAAAGACCAACACAGAATTTGTAGGAGATGTTTCTGCTAGGCTTACATGGAAGGATCTGACCGTGATGGTCACTCTTAGCAATGGAGAGACCCAAAAGGTTTTGGAGGGTCTCACTGGCTATGCTGAACCAGGAACCCTCACTGCTCTCATGGGTCCTTCTGGCTCTGGTAAATCTACTCTTCTTGATGCTCTCTCCAGTCGCCTCGCTGCAAATGCTTTCCTTTCTGGCACCATTCTTCTTAATGGTCGTAAAACCAAGCTCTCTTTCGGAACTGCGGTGAGTGCTGCTTTTTCCTGCTTCTATATTTTACCTGTTTTCAGTTTCTCTGCTTTTGCTTGATGATATCTGTATAATCGTAATTAGGCCTACGTGACCCAAGACGACAACTTGATTGGCACTTTAACGGTGAGGGAAACAATCTCATACTCAGCACGACTACGTCTCCCTGATAAGATGCCTTGGTCGGAGAAGAGGGCATTGGTTGAGAGCACCATCATAGAGATGGGTCTGCAAGATTGTGCAGACACAGTTATTGGAAATTGGCATTTGCGTGGGATCAGCGGAGGCGAGAAAAGAAGGGTCAGTATCGCTCTAGAAATCCTTATGAGGCCTAGATTGCTCTTTCTTGATGAACCAACCAGCGGACTCGACAGGTTTATCTATTTTTCTTAAATAACTCGCTACCTATGTGTAAATAAAGATTCAACTTTTCTGACATGCAACTTCATATGGTGTGGCAGTGCTTCAGCTTTCTTTGTTACTCAGACTTTACGTGGTCTATCTAGAGATGGAAGGACAGTCATAGCTTCGATTCATCAACCTAGTAGTGAAGTCTTTGAGCTTTTTGATAGATTATACTTGCTTTCAGGAGGCAAAACTGTTTATTTTGGTCAGGCTTCAGAGGCATACGAGGCAAGAATCTTGACTTTTATCATTTGATTCGTCACATTACAAAAATGAAACTTCTAATTGTACAAGCTGGCAGTTCTTTGCACAAGCTGGCTTTCCCTGCCCTGCTTTGAGGAACCCCTCTGATCATTTTCTGAGATGCATCAACTCTGACTTCGACAAAGTAAAGGCTACTTTGAAAGGGTCCATGAAACTGCGGGTATGTTACAACTCCACTAATGTCATCTATATATTATTACGCAAAGAAGGGCTGCGTATTTGAAATTGTTATTTGCTTGTTTATTTATTTACTGGAATCTGAGGCTTATATCTTCAGCGCTGCGTTTATTTGGAAAATGAATTGTTGGCAAACTTGGCAAGAAATTGTTAAAAAATCTTCAACTGAAAGAGAATGTTAATTATTCAGGGTGCTGTACGTATTTGAAATTAACCATTGCTTACAAGTACTTAAAGAGTTTAAGAGGATTTCTTGAACGACTATTTAGTTATATGGTTTATAAACTTGTATTGCTATACAGTTTGAGTCAAGTGATGATCCTTTGGATAAGATAACAACAGCTGAAGCCATAAGAACGCTAGTGGACTATTACCGTAGCTCTCAGTATAATTATGCTGCTGGAGAAAAAGTTGAGGAGATATCCAAAGTTGTAAGTACTTGTGAATGGTGTGCCTTGCTTCTTCTCATTCCTTTATCTCTATTATTAGCCAATGCAAATTTATGGATTTCAAAGTGCCAAGTTGAAGCTAACAAAACTTCATGTGTTACAGAAAGGAACAGTGCTAGATTCAGGGGGAAGTCAGGCCAGTTTCTTGATGCAGGCCTTTACTTTAACCAAGCGTTCATTCATCAATATGTCAAGGGACTTCGGATATTACTGGCTTAGGCTTGTGATTTACATTCTTGTCACCATCTGCATTGGAACTATCTACTTAAATGTGGGAACAGGATACAATTCAATCCTGGTACTGTTTCTTTCCTGAAGCACTCGAAAGTTTCAGCTTAGTGGTTAAGAAAGTAACCGGAATATACAAGGAATACTAACAATGGGTTCTTTTTCCTGGAACAGGCGAGAGGTTCATGTGCCTCCTTTGTGTTTGGTTTTGTTACTTTTATGTCTATTGGTGGGTTTCCTTCTTTTGTAGAAGATATGAAGGTGAATGAATAATTGTCTCTTTTTCTTACAATACTTATCTAGACAGGTCTATGAATATATCTATCTAATTGCCGTTTCTTTCCAGGTTTTCCAAAGAGAAAGGCTGAATGGGCACTATGGTGTGACTGCTTTTGTAATTAGCAACACAGTATCAGCAATGCCATTCTTGATAACCATCACTTTTATCTCAGGAACTATATGTTACTTCATGGTCCGACTTCATCCAGGTTTCGAACATTACTTATTTTTCGTGTTGTGCCTTTATGCAAGTGTCACCGTGGTTGAGAGCCTGATGATGGCAATAGCTAGCATTGTCCCCAACTTCCTTATGGGTATAATCATCGGAGCTGGAATTCAGGTTTTTAACATTTATCAAACTTTCTTTCTTTCTATTTCAAATGTGACTAATTAGATGCAGTATCATATACTAACCAACTAAAATTATCTCAGGGAATTTTCATGCTGGTGTCAGGGTACTTCAGGCTTCCAAATGACATACCAAAGCCTGTTTGGAGGTATCCAATGTCATACATAAGTTTCCACTTCTGGGCTTTACAGGTATTTGATAATTTTTGAAGTCCCACTAAATACAGCCGGACTGGGACTTTCTTTAATCAAATTCTGAAACATTTGTGTTTTTTGTAGGGTCAATACCAAAATGATCTGAGAGGGTTGTTGTTCGACAATAATACCCCAGATGGTCTTAAAATTCCTGGTGAGTACATACTGGAAAACATATTCCAGATTGACGTGGACCGTTCAAAATGGGTGGATCTCAGTGTCATCTTCAGCATGATTGTTATCTACCGCCTAATCTTTTTTATCATGATCAAGATAAGTGAGGATGTCACCCCCTGGATTAGAGGTTATTTAGCAAGGAGAAGAATGCAGCAGAAGAATGGAACCCAAAATACAGTTACTGTAGCTCCTGATGCTCTTACCCAGTCCCCTTCATTGAGGGCATACGTCGCATCTGCCAAACGGTAGATCACAAAGGATATGGGTGCTGTGTTAGTCTTGCAAATCCAATCAGGCAACAGCCTTGAAAGAGGCTCTTATATATATGGATTAACCTTTGATCTATACTTGTTCATGTTATGAGACGACATCCCTATTTTTTTTCGTTTTGAGTACATGCCACTCACATAACAGTTATGGTTGTAGTATCTGCTGCTTTGATCTGCATTCGCAATTGTTTACATTGGAACAAAAGGATTGCAATTTCTAAGTAGGCAAATTACCCAGTATCTTTGAAATTAACAATAGATAACTACCGATGAAGCATTGATCCACCCTCCCAAAAACAATGCCACAATCTAAGGCGTTTCTCGACCATGCTATGGTGGCTAAAGTGAAACTTAAATAGGTCAACTTTAGGTCACAAGGCTCTTCTGATTCTACAAGCAAAATACCCAACGTATTGATGCTCCTCTATATATGAATCTAAAGTTTAGACCATTAATCCTGCGCTAAGTTTTTGAGATGAAACAAATCTTGAGACACAACAAATCATTGAACTACTTGCCTATTAATTTTTAGCAAAAGGTTGGGCTGAGCGTCCTATTGCAATTTATATCGTTTCGTTCCAATTACTAAAGGAAAGTTAATGCTTCGGTTTCAAGAAATTCACCGCGACAATCCTTGGCTTCGTTAATATTATCATACAACCGCCACAATCATGGGCTTCAATAATATTATAATGGTCCGAAGTTCCAATTGTCTTTGTTTGTGGGCTATGGAATGGAGTTGAATTTTCATTTTTTCATGTACATATAATATAACTTATTCATTTATATAAATATATTCTTTATTAATTAGCTTATACTAACAAATTTTTTTATTATTATTTCAAATTATTTAAAATACAATGTAAAAAAAATCATGAAAAATTCATGATGTGAAATTTTTATTAACATATGTGACATTATTAATACGGTTAAATTAGCATATGTTATACATATACTTATTGACCAAGTTAAGCACTGTTTGATTAATCCATGCATGTTATACTCTGACTAGGTATAATTCATGTTATACTCTTGACTAGGTTAAATTATGTGCATGGCAATATCTAAATCTAAAGTTAACATATGAATGTTTGTTTGAATACCTAACTATAAGATAATTACATGAATACACATTGAATTTCTTTATTATTACAAATCGAAAAATAGTAAACACAATGTTACTTTGACGAAAATTGAATTATCACAATAAAATTAACCCAAAAATTAAGAATGTCATAATCTATTATTTCCTGCATCGTAATTTTAATAGATTTCCATTAATTATAACACAGCATTTTTTCTTATTTTCATTACTAAACAAAATTTCCTGTTCAATTCCTTTCGCAAATGCTTAATTTCATTCATAAGGTTTTTGGATTTTGTGAAGGAGAGTGCCTTCATTTTATCTGTTTGCATTACTTCTATAATTTTTAAATTTTGCCTCACGCCTCACTACAAGAAAAGAGTAGAATAGCGACGGAAAAATAGCGACGGCGATTTTTCCGTCGCTAAATAGCGGCGGAAGTAACATTCCGCCGCTATTTAGCGACGGAAAATGATTTCCGTCGCTAAATGCCGACGGTTACATTTAGCCGCCGCTAATTAGCGACGGAAATTTCAATCCGTCGCTAATTATGGCGCCAACTATTCCCTCCAAATTCTGCGACAGTATTTAGTGACGGAAAACTAAAACGTCGCTAAAAATAGCGACGGTTTAAGAAAATCGTCGTAAAATTAGCGACGGTTATAATATACCGTCGCTAAAAATAGCGACGGTAACATTTACCGTCGCTAAAAAGAAAATAAAATTTTTAAGTTTTATTTAGCGACGGTGATGTAATTCCGTCGCTAAAATTACCGACGGTTTATCTCTTCCGTCGGTAATATTAGCGACGGAAAACAATCTTCCGTCGCTAAAATTAAACTTTCAGATTTTAATTACCCGATCCCCTCCCTCTCCCCTATCTCTCCTCCCTCTCACCTCCCTCTCTCTCTCCTCCCTCTCTCTGCCCCCCTGCCCTCACGCCGCCGATCACCGCGCCCCTGCCGTCCGATCGCCGGTCCCCTAGCTCCCCTCCTCCTCCGCTCTCCCCTTCCTTCCCTCTCTCCCCTTCCTTCCCTCTTCCCGCTCCGATCTTCCCCTTCTTTCCCTCCCTCCGCGTGCCGCCGGCGTCCTCCACTCCGATCAGCCTGCTTGCCGGTCCGCCTCTCCTCCTCCGCCGCCTCCTCCTCCCTCCACTCCTCCTCCTCCTCTCCTCCAGCGTCGACAGGTCCCGATCTCGATCCCTTTAATTTTTTTTTTTTTAGTTAAAAGTATTATTATTATTATTATTATTATTAAATTCAGATAATAATAATAATAATAATAATTTTATTTTGCTTATTAATATTAATTATTATTAATATTATTATTACTAATAATATTATTATTATTATTATTGTTGAGTTGATTATATTATTATTATTATTGTTAATATGATTGTTATTATTATTAATTTATTTATGTTAGTTAAGTATTGTTGAATAAATATATATTATTTTTAATTACACCAACAATTAATTGAATTTATGTTCTAATTGTTAAAAAGTGTAAAAAAAATTAAAATTAAAATATCTTCTTAATTAAGTGATAAAATCATATATAGTACTATATCCTGAAATTAATGATTTTCTTTAATTAATTAGATATATATATATATATATAGTTCAAAGATTCCTGTATAGGAATTGTATATTCTACAATAATCTTGGCCATAATCTCTCTCAATCCTCAATCAATTAAAATCTAAAAGCAATTAAAATGGAATCTTGCCCTTCCATTTTATATCAGTAATGGAAAACTCAAAGCAAATCAAACAGATGGTCCATTGACTGGTTGCCGACATATATGCATTCTGAAAATTTAAGCTGTGGTCTTCAAATGCATTCAAACCTTCACAAGAGAATGGTAATTTAATTGTCCAATGTCATATATCTTTTCACCTCCTCAATATTTTCTTCATTTCACAAATTTTGAGGCAAAACTTGTAATCTTATAAGTTTTGCAGTTGTCAAAGTAATGGTATGCAAATATGACGTAAAGCATAACTGATTCTCTTTTTTTTTTTAAAAAAAAAAAACTAAAAAATGTCTAAGTCAGCAAATCTCAATTATTAATTTAATCAAAGAAAGACAAAATGATAGTATAAAATTTAATCCATATATTAATTTGAAGGTTTGAACACATAATTTAAGTTCAAATGGGAAATTATATAGCAAATTAAGAAAGTTTGTTGAAATGCCAAAAATTTGTATGTTATCAAATTAAAGAAATTGGCAGTTATGTCTTGTTAAACAACAAAGTATAACTTTTCCTAAAATAAAATATAAAAAATAACAACAAACTATATCTACTAGTTCATCTGGATAGGAATTTTAATCATTTATACATACCTATTGATTTTATAAATTTAGAGTACATTAATATTTGCATATGGTTTACCAAAAATATTTTTAATTTTTTTACATACTAAATATAATTAATATATATGGATCGTTAGATGAAAAATAAAAAAAAATATATATATTTTTAATTCAGTAGCCCATATTTATTAATAAATAGTACGGATTAAATACTAAATAAGATAAATATTTGGAATGGTGATTCCATTCCATCTATGGATGGAGGTCAATTTGTGGATCAGGTAGGGTTTTAGATCAATCATAAATTGGTACTAAGCTTGAAAAAGAGAGAGAGAATTGATTTGTTTTGTATCTTTTGAGAGATGAGACATTAATTATTAATTCAAACCCTAATTATGCTCAACTATATATCATCATAACCTTCTTTAATTGGATAAGAGTTCATATCAAAGCTATCCCTTCCTCATGCATATGCATTAAGCTCCTTTTTTTTTAATTAATTTTCATTTCCCTAAAAATAAAAACTGATTAATGGTATTTTCAATAATAATAATAATAATTTTCCTTTTTTGGTCGAATTGTGGATTCGGAAATATAATTAAAATCTATAAATTGATTTATACTCATTTTTATTCTGTGAACAAAACTCATTATAATTTGAAATAATTAAAAAATTAATATTATTATTACTTTTATCATTATTATAATATTGGTTGTTGAGTATAATAATCTTGTAAAGTTATTTTTCTAATTAGTATTATTATCTAGGTTATTGACTGTAATATGATAATTTATTTTTTTTTTGTTAATAGCATAATAATCCGTATAATTATTGTTTAAATGACTCCTTGTTCATGTAACAGTTTTGGAATTAATTATGAGTAGCGTAGATAGATCTTGGATGTATAGACGAAAAACAAGGGATGGTTACATTAATCCAGAATATGTGGAAGGGGTTCAGTCGTTTATTGCATACGCCAGTTCTCAACCTGCACATATGGACGGAGCTAAAATAAGATGTCCATGCAAAAAGTGCCAACACCTTAGTTATCTTCCTGTTGATGAAGTATATTTTCACCTGTTAAGAAAGGGATTTGTTCAAAATTATTTTGAGTGGACACGACACGGAGAACCATCAATTTGCAGTACCTCGATGGGAAACGTGGGTAACATGTCAACAATTGAGGGTGAATTTGAAAGAGGTGGGGAATTTGGTGCCGATGATGTAGGGGTGAATGATAATCCATACGTCCAAATGGTTTACGATGCAGCGGGCCATGATTTTAGAGAAAGTACAGCAATGATGGAAGAACCGAACGAAAATGCAACCAAATTTTACGATTTGCTAAATTCAGCAGATCAGGAGTTATGGCCAGGCTGCGATAACATGACTCAGTTATCTTCTGTAGCTCGGATATTGAATATAAAATCCGAGCAACATATTTCGGATCGAGGTTTTGACCAAATTCTTGCTTGGTACAATGAATCATTGCCTCCTGAGCATAAAATGGTTCCTAATCTGTACAATGTGAAGAAACTAATCAGTGGTTTAGGTTTGCCTGTTGAGAAAATCGAATGTTGCCGGTTGGGATGTATGTTGTTTTGGAGGGATGACGTCAATTTACAAGAGTGCAAATTTTGTGGTCAACCTAGGTACAAATCTAAAAGTGGCGGTAATCAGCATAAATTGTTACCTTGGAAACGCATGTATTATTTTCCGTTGACTCCCAGGCTTCAAAGAATATATGCATCCGAAGTTACTGCACCTCATATGAGATGGCATGATGAGCACGAAAGTACAGGTGGAATAATGAGCCATCCATCAGATGCAGTTGCATGGAAACATTTTAATAACATCCATCCTGATTTTGCTGCTGAATCTAGAAATGTTCGGCTGTGTTTGAGCACTGACGGGTTTCAACCTTTTGGTCAATCAGGGCAACAATATTCCTCATGGCCAGTCATAATTACTCCTTATAATTTGCCTCCGTGGATGTGTATGAATGAGGCATATATATTTTTGACTGTCATTATTCCAGGACCTAAAAATCCGAAGCACAAAATTGATGTATACTTGCAGCCGTTGATTTATGAGTTACAACAGCTTTGGGATGTCGGTGTTGAAACATATGATGCATCACTTAAACAGAATTTCATGATGAAAGCAGCTTTAATGTGGACGGTCAGTGACTTTCCCGCCTATGCTATGTTGTCCGGTTGGAGCACGGCTGGAAAATTAGCATGTCCTTACTGTGGCGATGATTCAGATGCGTTTTATCTTCAGCATGGGTGCAAAACTTCTTGGTTTGATAACCATAGGAAATTCCTTCCACCTGACCACCCGTTCCGACGGAACAAGAACAAATTTATTAAGAATAGAGTTGTACTTGATAGTCCGCCGGTTATGAAAAGCAGTGAGCAAATTTTACAAGAAATTGATGAGTTGGGTTTACTGAAGGTAACAGAACTTGATGCTGATGAAGTTAATGGAAGAATCAGCAAAAATTTTGGCTGGAGAAAAAGAAGAATTTTTTGGGATTTGCCGTATTGGAAGACTAATTTATTACGGCATAATCTGGATGTGATGCACATAGAAAAGAATATTTTTGATAATGTATTCAACACCATTATGAATATAGAAGGGAAGACCAAGGACAATGCTAAATCCCGATCCGATTTAAAGTTGTTATGTAGAAGGCCTGAGTTAGATAAAGATTACTTAACCGAAAAATATCCCAAAGCATGCAACACTTTGGACAAAAAACATAAGGAAGTCTTGTGTGATTGGCTAAAAGGATTAAAGTTTCCAGATGGTTACGTCTCCAATTTGGCAAGGTGCGTGGACATGAGAAAGTACAAATTATTCGGTATGAAAAGTCATGATTGTCACGTTTTTATGCAGAGGCTACTCCCAATAGCATTTCGAGAGTTATTGCCGACAAAAGTTTGGGAAGCTATAACAGAGCTAAGTATGTTCTTCCGAACATTGACGTCATGCGAGATAAATGCAGCAGATATGGCTAGATTGGAAATAGAAATTCCAGTAATCCTGTGCAAACTCGAAGCAATTTTTCCTCCAAGTTTTTTCGACTGTATGGAGCATCTCCCCGTGCATTTAGCACATGAGGCGAAACTCGCTGGTCCGGTTCAATATCGTTGGATGTATCCATTTGAGCGGTAACTATTTATGACTTTTAATTGCAATTATATTATACCTTTGTATGCTAATTAATGGCATTAAAATATATCATGTAGGTATTTGTTTCACTTGAAGAAAAACGTAAAAAATAAAGCTAGAGTTGAAGGTTCAATATGTAATGCTTATTTGGTCGAAGAAGCAAGTACTTTTTGTTCGCATTATTTTGAGCCTCATATACACACGAGACAGCGGAAATTACCACGAAATGATGATGGCGGGGAATTAAGTAATCAGGACGGAAACTTATCCATTTTTACATATCCTGGGCGTTTACATGGCCGTTCAATAAGGAAAATGCTAGTAGAGAATGAATTAATAGCGGCCCATAGTTATATTCTATTGAATTGCGAGGAAGTTCGTCCTTATGTGAGGTAAGTTTAATATATACGCTAAAGTATTCATTTGTTTTACTCTGTCAAGAGTGTAATATATAAATTGATTTTGGCATTTTAGATTATTTGAGGAATGGATACGGGATCTAATGCCTGAAAAAAATGAAAATGAGGTGAATAAGGAAGTCGAAAAGCACTTTCATCATTGGTTCAAGACATATGTAAGTTGTGATTTTGACCACATATTTCCATACATACAATATATATGAAATATATGAATTAAATGATGTTTGCTTATTGGAATATGTAGGCATCGACAAATGCAATTGA
This sequence comes from Excoecaria cochinchinensis, assembly GCA_947683425.1. Classification (NCBI taxonomy): domain Eukaryota; kingdom Viridiplantae; phylum Streptophyta; class Magnoliopsida; order Malpighiales; family Euphorbiaceae; genus Excoecaria; species Excoecaria cochinchinensis. The sequence continues at coordinate 48,313 of CANTUQ010000049.1, read as the reverse complement.
CAACAAGTACATCATTGATCTTGCAAAAGGACCTTTGCGATATGTTAAATCATTTCCGGTTTATTTCGTAAATGGATATAAATTTCATACACAGAGTCATGTTCATAACAAGAAAATGGTAAACAGTGGGGTTTGCATTCAAGGAGAGTTGATGGATTATTATGGGCAAATTGTTGATATAATTGAAGTCGAGTACCCCGCGCTGCCAATAAAACGTTGTGTATTATTCAAGTGCGAATGGTATGATCCAACTATTAACGTGGGAACAAAAATACATAGCAGATACAATTTAGTTGAAGTCAACCAGCGTAGAAGATTGAGGAACTTTGAACCATTTGTGTTGGCAATGCAAGTGGGACAGGTATATTATGTCTCTTATCCAAGCGTAAAGCGAGACAGATCGGAATGGTTGCATGCGTGCAAAGTAAAACCAAGAGGCATTTATGAAAGGAAAGGCGCCGGACAAAGTGAACGTTCTGAAAATAATGATGCATTTCAGGAGGAAGAATCGGAAGTTCATGAAATCAACAACTCTCTGAATTTTGAAGATAACGAACCATTGAACTATGCGGGCAATGAATTTGTTGACATTGATGGTGAGGATGATGAAGAAACTTTGGTTGGCGATGGATCTGATGACGAGCCAGAATTTTCCTCTTATACATCGGAAAATGAGGATGATTTGAATGACGATTTACAGCTTAGTGACGATAGCGAATAATTTGTTTAACTACTTGCTTATCATGTGAGACCAATTAATATTGCACTGACTTGGATATTAATTTAATATGCTTATTACAATGTAATTATTTTCTATTATCTGACAATATGCATTTTCCTTATAATGACAGGTTCAAAAATGTTCAAGCGAAAGAAGAGAATGGCGATTCCTCCGCGTCTGAGGTTGCATGACGGCGATGACAGTACTGGTGATGGAGGATCCTCATCGCATGGGCTCAATGCCAGCACTCAGGCTGCCGCATCACCGACCATCCCAACTGTTTCGCCATCTACCATTCCTGCCACTGATTCCACTCCTATAGCACACCCTGAATCTATGCCACCTCAGGGGTCAGGAACAGAAGATGCGGAAGAGCCTACGCCTGGCTCAATTGGAGTTGATGGAAGAATGTACATCAATATCACAGCTGAGGAGTAAGTGAATAATATTTCATTCATTATGATTTCAATGACAGTTATTACTTGTACTAACATTATTCACATTGTTATATTTTAGATTGAATCCTTCAGGAAAGTGCTCACGCATAATGACAACTTCTTTCAAAAACAAAATTGAATATGATGGATTTGCCTGGAAGAATTTGTCAGAGGAAATAAAAAGTTTTTATTTCGAAGAATTCAAGGTAAAACATTTATGATATTGTGTGTTACATAACGAATTATATTTTACTCTTGCTAACAATTTGTTTTTTTTTTCTGTCTGTCTTATAAGAAAAAATGTTATTGGAACCCGGCGCTTGACGAGATCATGTATTCTGTGTGGGAGACTCGTGCGCGGGCACGTTACAGAGATTTAGTTTGCTTGATAAAGGATGGTGGTGTCCGACCTCGCTACATGACCGAAGATTTATGGGGACATTAGAGACAGTATTGGGCGACCCCTGAAGCCATTTTCATTTCAGAGCGGAATTCTAGTAATAGACGGGGAGGACCTGATGGACTCAGTTCATGCTCGCACACTGGAGGGTCGATGTCACATCGGGAACATGCAGATAGACTAGTAAGTTTTACAAAATATTACTGTTATCACTGTAATTAATGGTTATAATTTCTAAAATATATCTCATTACCATAGAGGAGGATGGGAATGTTACTTGTGTGAGGAGTTTGCATTGTTGTGGAATGTTGGATGGTAGCTGAATCTCGAAATTTTGAAGTGTTTTTTTCTCTTTGTATACAGGAGGTATGCTCCAAATATAGGGAAAATTCTGCCAAAATTTTAGTAAAAACTTATACGAATAGTCAATATATTATAGTTCGCCTTTAATTCTTTTTATTTTTGCAGGGAGCATCGATGGGTCGACCGGCTACCTACGCTGAGGTATTCTTACACACCCACACAAACAAGCATGATGGTCAAACGTTCGTCAATTCCCGGTCAAGGATTTTACATGTATGTCCACATTACTATATTATACAAATTTTAAAGATTAGTTATTATTAATCGTTACTTATTGTAAAACATTTGTCCTATGACAGGAACAAGTTGAAGATGCAATTCAGCAACGCTCACAGACTTCTGATCATGCTGATGCGAATCAGATATATTATGAAGTGGCTGGTGGTAGAGACCAGCGAGGACGGGTATTTGGCTTAGGTTCTTTGGCCAAATCTTGTTACTCGCATTCCTCAGGTTCAAGTACTGCCGCATCTAATAGACGGTCATCCAGAGAAGTACTTGAACTTCAGAATACTGTAAGTGAGCTGAGATCGGAATTGCAACAGTCACAGACTCGATGGCAAGACTCAGAGGTTCGATTGCAACAATCTCTGGACTACATATCTGAGTTACGCAATGAGATGGCAAATTTATCTGACCTACGCACTGAGATGGCAAATTTGAAGGGTATGTTTGCCTCATCATCGCATCAGTCTGATCGTACGCCGCCGCCGCCATCAGTTTAGTTCTCATTTTGTATTACACATATATGGATATTATGTTGTTAACTAATTACTAACTTTATAATTAGCACAATTATTAAATTAGAATATTATTGGATATTGAAATTTAGATATTATTATGATTTTTTTCATTATTTTGCAATTAGTTTTAACAGGTTATATTTACATAAAAATAAAATACAAAAAAATTATTTTTCAAATTTTCTTTGCCATTACCGACGGAATTGCGTTTCCGTCGGTAATTTTACCGACGGAACCAATTTCCGCCGGTAACATTACCGACGGAAACGCAATTCCGTCGGTAAACTTTACCGACGGAATTACAATTTCCGTCGGTAAAATTACCGACGGAAATTTTTCCGTCGGAAAATGTCCCTACGGATATTATACCGACGGATTCATTTTCCGTCGGCATTCACATTTCCCGACGGAAATTACACATTTTCCGTCGGTAATTTCCGTCGGGAAATGTTGTTTTTCTTGTAGTGCCTGTTATATTTAGTTCTTTTATGATATTTGCAAGAAGTGATAAAGTAGGAACCCAAGAAATTTAACTACGAGAAAGAGAATCTCTCTCTCTTTCCCTCTGCCAAACTGAAAACGCAAATTGATTACAACAGGATTTCAAGGGCAAAAAAGAAAAAAAAAATAAAAATACCTCAAGATATAGAAGATGAGCATTTAATAATTCAAATCATTACCAACCAAATCATCTTCCTCGCTGCTGCTGTACGATTCAACCACCTGACTGTCATCATCCTCTTCATCACCCTCGGTCACAATCTCAAGTATTCCACCTCCTCCATCAAAGTCTACATCATCCACAATAAGGTCCCCATCATCCTCTTCATCATCAAGCTCGCTCCCAGTATCATCATCATCATCATTGCTCATATCATCAGCATCACTCTCACCATCCCCATCCAGGTCTGGACCCAGCATTGGGTCCACATCACCATCGTCGTCGTCATCATCATCATCATCATCATCATCATCATCATCCTCATCTACCTCACTTTCAGCATCATCAGGGTCTGAATCGTCATCAGTTGGCCTTCGTCGACCAATTTCATAAATCCTAGCAGATGAATACATTTCCTCTTGGTCATCCATTGTAATCAAACCAACAAAAGAATCAGTGGTCTCCATTGCAAAATCAGGGACACAACGGTCTACAGGTATGGTAGCGATTTCTGAGTAATTAATGGCATCTACAGTGCGAAAAGCAGCAAACAGCGGGTGCTTTACGCGACGAGTGTGAATCGCTGACATTACATCATCAAGATTTCTTCTCAGGATTGCATAAATGATGTTACCACGTGCATTAAATGTTATTGCTGTCTGGTCCAATGAAGGTACACTTCGAAGGAGCCTAAATCTTCGGAGATCCCAAACCTCAGAATTTATAATCACCTGTTCAATATAAAATAACGAAAGATGACAAACAAGAGCTTGGGAAAGAAATTACAAGCTCTTCAATACTTGGGAGAGTAACCTGAATGTAAGAAAGGTTCAGTACCCTACCATTATTATTTAAGAACATAAAAACCATGCAAATACATCAAGAAAGATTCAAGACATAAGCCACAACTTGAAGACCACTAACTGTTCAATGACACTTAAGCTCATTATGATTTCGCTCTTCAGCAAAGAAATTCAGTCAGTATAAGTATTAAGACCACCTTTTCTTTTTTTATCATCATAATTTTGCTCTTTGCACAAGCAATAGAAAGCCCTCACAACCCTCATTTAATAATTTTTTTTAAGACATTGTAAGACCTCCAGACCCTCGTTTAAACATGAGTTCGATTTCAAGACTAAACAGGTCTATCAATTTCTCCCAAAAATTTCAAATTATGAAAAAAAGAAATACAGAAGCATACAGTAACTGACTTTGCATACTTCATTCCCAGCAGGATGAAAGCCCCCACCCCCATAATCTGTGAACTGGTCAAAGCAATGGACAGGACCGGATTGTCGCCTGTCCCACAAGACTCCATTCCAAAGAAACATTGTATTTGAAGGACTAAAGTGAATGAGGGAATATACATGACCTCGACCTGTAGAACCTGAAATTTTGGATCCGAGTCCAATAATTCGGGAAGACCCGACCGGAATAGCTGCTGGAGGCTTGCCGGTCAAAACGCATCGAGAATCGGCTTCGTCGGGATCCGATGAATTTTTACGGATTTCCCTAGGGGTACCCCTAGGGAAAATCGCCAAAATCGAGAAATCGCAAAAAGTGGTGAAATTTTGGATCCGAGTGCAATAATTAGGGAAGACCCGACCGGAATAGCTGCTGGAGGCTTGCCGGTCACAACGCATCGAGAATCGGCTTCGTCGGGATCCGACAAATTTTTACGGATTTCCCTAGGGGTACCCCTAGGGAAAATCGCCAAAATCGAGAAATCGCAAAAAGTGGTGAAATTTTGGATCCGAGTCCAATAATTCAGGAAGACCCAACCGGAATAGCTGCTGGAGGCTTGCCGGTCACAACGCATCGAGAATCGGCTTCGTCGGGATCCGACGAATTTTTACGGATTTTCCTAGGGGTACCCCTAGGGAAAATCGCCAAAATCGAGAAATCGCAAAAAGTGGTGAAATTTTGGATGCGAGTCCAATAATTCGGGAAGACCCGAACGGAATAGCTGCTGGAGGCTTGCCGGTCACAACGCATCGAGAATCGGCTTCGTCGGGATCCGACGACTTTTTACGGATTTCCCTAGGGGTACCCCTAGAGAAAATCGCCAAAATCGAGAAATCGCAAAAAGTGGTGAAATTTTGGATCCGAGTCCAATAATTCGGGAAGACCCGACCGGAATAGCTGCTGGAGGCTTGCTGGTCACAACGCATCGAGAATCGGCTTCGTCGGGATCCGACGAATTTTTACGGATTTCCCTAGGGGTACCCCTAGAGAAAATCGCCAAAATCGAGAAATCACAAAAAGTGGTGAAATTCTGGATCCGAGTCCAATAATTCGGGAAGACCCGAACGGAATAGCTGCTGGAGGCTTGCAGGTCACAACGCATCGAGAATCGGCTTCGTCGGGATCCGACGAATTTTTACGGATTTCCCTAGGGGTACCTTTAGGGAAAATCGCCAAAATCGAGAAATCGCAAAAAGTGGTGAAATTTTTGATCCGAGTCAAAAAATTCGGAAAGACCCGACCGGAATAGCTGCTGGAGGCTTGCCGGTCACAACGCATCGAGAATCGGCTTCGTCGGGATCCGACGAATTTTTACGGATTTCCCTAGGGGTACCCCTAGGGAAAATCGCCAAAATCGAGAAATCGCAAAAAGTGGTGAAATTTTTGATCCGAGTCCAATAATTCGGGAAGACCCGACCGGAATAGCTGCTGGAGGCTTGCCGATCACAACGCATCGAGAATCGGCCTCGTCGGGATCCGACGAATTTTTACGGATTTTCCTAGGGGTACCCCTAGGGAAAATCGCCAAAATCGAGAAATCGCAAAAACTTGTGAAATTTTGGATCCGAATCCAATAATTCAGGAAGACCCGACCGGAATAGCTGCTGGAGGCTTGCCGGTCACAACGCATCGAGAATCGGCTTTGTCGGGATCCGACGAATTTTTACGGATTTCCCGAGGGAAAATCGCCAAAATCGAGAAATCGCAAAAAGTGGTGAAATTTTGGATCCGAGTCCAATAATTCGGGAAGACCCGACCGAAATAGCTGCTGGAGGCTTACCGGTCACAACGCATCGAGAATCGGCTTCGTCGGGATCCGATGAATTTTTACGGATTTCCCTAGGGGTACCCCTAGGGAAAATCGCCAAAATCGAGAAATCGCAAAAAGTGGTGAAATTTTGGATCCGAGTCCAATAATTCGGGAAGACCCGACCGGAATAGCTGCTGGAGGCTTGCCGGTCACAACGCATCGAGAATCGATTTCGTCGGGATCCGACGAATTTTTACGGATTTCCCTAGGTGTACCCCTAGAGAAAATCGCCAAAATCGGGAAATCGCAAAAAGTGGTGAAATTTTGGATCCGAGTCCAATAATTCGGGAAGACCCGACCGGAATAGCTGCTGGAGGCTTGCCGGTCACAACGCATCGAGAATCGGCTTCGTCGGGATCCGACGAATTTTTACGGATTTCCCTAGGGGTACCCCTAGAGAAAATCGCCAAAATCGAGAAATCGCAAAAAGTGGTGAAATTTTGGATCCGAGTCAAATAATTCGGGAAGACCCGAACGGAATAGCTGTTGGAGGCTTGCCGGTCACAACGCATCGAGAATCGGCTTCGTCGGGATCCGACGAATTTTTACGGATTTCCCTAGGGGTACCCCTAGGGAAAATCGCCAAAATCGAGAAATCGCAAAAAGTGGTGAAATTTTGGATCCGAGTCCAATAATTCGGGAAGACCCTACCGGAATAGCTGCTGGAGGCTTGCCGGTCACAACGCATCGAGAATCGGCCTCGTCGGGATCCGACGAATTTTTACGGATTTCCCTAGGGGTACCCCTAGGAAAAATCGCCAAAATCGAGAAATCGCAAAAAGTGGTGAAATTTTTTATCCGAGTCAAATAATTCAGGAAGACCCGACCGGAATAGCTGCTGGAGGCTTTCCGGTCACAACGCATCGAGAATCGGCTTCGTCGGGATCCGACGAATTTTTACGGATTTCCCTAGGGAAAATCGCCAAAATCGAGAAATCGCAAAAAGTTGTGAAATTTTGGATCCGAGTCCAATAATTCAGGAAGACCCGACCGGAATAGCTGCTGGAGGCTTGCCGGTCACAACGCATTAAGAATCGTCTTTGTCGGGATCCGACGAATTTTTACGGATTTCCCTAGGGAAATCGCCAAAATCGAGAAATCGCAAAAAGTGGTGAAATTTTGGATCCGAGTCAAATAATTCAGGAAGACCCGACCAGAATAGCTGCTGGAGGCTTTCCGGTCAGAACGCATCGAGAATCGGCTTCGTCGGGATCCGACTAATTTTTACGGATTTCCCTAGGGGTACCCCTAGGGAAAATCGCCAAAATCGAGAAATCGCAAAAAGTTGTGAAATTTTGGATCCGAGTCCAATAAATCAGGAAGACCCGACCGGAATAGCTGCTGGTGGCTTGCCGGTCACAACGCATTGAGAATCGGCTTTGTCGGGATCCGACGAATTTTTACGGATTTCCCTAGGGAAAATCGCCAAAATCGAGAAATCGCAAAAAGTGGTGAAATTTTGGATCCGAGTCCAATAATTCAGGAAGACCCGACCGGAATAGCTGCTGGAGGCTTGTCGGTCACAACGCATCGAGAATCGGCTTCGTCGGGATCCGACGAATTTTTACGGATTTCCCTAGGGGTACCCCTAGGGAAAATCGCCAAAATCGAGAAATCGCAAAAAGTGGTGAAATTTTGGATCCGAGTCCAATAATTCGGGAAGACCCGACCGGAATAGCTGCTGGAGGCTTGCCGGTCACAACGCATCGAGAATCGACTTCGTCGGGATCCGACGAATTTTTACGGATTTCCCTAGGGGTACCCCTAGAGAAAATCGCCAAAATCGGGAAATCGCAAAAAGTGGTGAAATTTTGGATCCGAGTCCAATAATTCGGGAAGACCCGACCGGAATAGCTGCTGGAGGCTTGCCGGTCACAACGCATCGAGAATCGGCTTCGTCGGGATCCGACGAATTTTTACGGATTTCCCTAGGGGTACCCCTAGAGAAAATCGCCAAAATCGAGAAATCGCAAAAAGTGGTGAAATTTTGGATCCGAGTCAAATAATTCGGGAAGACCCGAACGGAATAGCTGCTGGAGGCTTGCCGGTCACAACGCATCGAGAATCGGCTTCGTCGGGATCCGACGAATTTTTACGGATTTCCCTAGGGGTACCCCTAGGGAAAATCGCCAAAATCGAGAAATCGCAAAAAGTGGTGAAATTTTGGATCCGAGTCCAATAATTAGGGAAGACCCGACCGGAAAAGCTGCTGGAGGCTTGCCGGTCAGAACGCATCGAGAATCGGCTTCGTCGGGATCCGACGAATTTTTACGGATTTCCCTAGGGGTACCCCTAGGGAAAATCGCCAAAATCGAGAAATCGCAAAAAGTGGTGAAATTTTGGATCCGAGTCCAATAATTCGGGAAGACCCGACCGGAATAGCTGCTGGAGGCTTGCCGGTCACAACGCATCGAGAATCGGCTTCGTCGGGATCCGACAAATTTTTACGGATTTTCCTAGGGGTACCCCTAGGGAAAATCGCCAAAATCGAGAAATCGCAAAAAGTGGTGAAATTTTGGATCCGAGTCCAATAATTCGGGAGGACCCGACCGGAATAGCTGCTGGAGGCTTGCCGGTCACAACGCATCGAGAATCGGCTTCGTCGGGATCCGACGAATTTTTTCGGATTTCCGTAGGGGTACCCCTAGGGAAAATCGCCAAAATCGAGAAATCACAAAAAGTGGTGAAATTTTTGATCCGAGTCCAATAATTCGGGAAGACCCGACCGGAATAGCTGCTGGAGGCTTGCCGGTCACAACGCATCGAGAATCGGCTTCGTCGGGATCCGACGAATTTTTACGGATTTCCCTAGGTGTACCCCTAGGGAAAATCGCCAAAATCGAGAAATCACAAAAAGTGGTAAAATTTTGGATCCGAGTCCAATAATTCGGGAAGACCCGACCGGAATAGCTGCTGGAGGCTTGCCGGTCACAACGCATCGAGAATCGGCTTCGTCGGGATCCGACGAATTTTTACGGATTTCCCTAGGGGTACCCCTAGAGAAAATCGCCAAAATCGAGAAATCGCAATAAGTGGTGAAATTTTGGATCCGAGTCCAATAATTCGGGAAGACCCGACCGGAATAGCTGCTGGAGGCTTGCCGGTCACAACGCATCGAGAATCGGCTTCGTCGGGATCCGACGAATTTTTACGGATTTCCCTAGGGGTACCCCTAGGGAAAATCGCCAAAATCGAAAAATCGCAATAAGTGGTGAAATTTTGGATCCTAGTCCAATAATTCGGGAAGACCCGACCGGAATAGCTGCTGGAGGCTTGTCGGTCACAACGCATCGAGAATCGGCTTCGTCGGGATCCGACGAATTTTTACGGATTTCCCTAGGGGTACCCCTAGGGAAAATCGCCAAAATCGAGAAATCGCAAAAAGTGGTGAAATTTTTGATCCGAGTCCAATAATTCGGGAAGACCCGACCGGAATAGCTGCTGGAGGCTTGCCGGTCACAACGCATCGAGAATCGGCTGCGTCGGGATCCGACGAATTTTTACGGATTTCCCTAGGGGTACCCCTAGGGAAAATCGCCAAAATCGAGAAATCGCAAAAAGTGGTGAAATTTTGGATCCGAGTCCAATAATTCGGGAAGACCCGACCGGAATAGCTGCTGGAGGCTTGCCGGTCACAACGCATCGAGAATCGGCTGCGTCGGGATCCGACGAATTTTTACGGATTTCCCTAGGGGTACCCCTAGGGAAAATCGCCAAAATCGAGAAATCGCAAAAAGTGGTGAAATTTTGGATCCGAGTCCAATAATTCGGGAAGACCCGACCGGAATAGCTGCTGGAGGCTTGTCGGTCACAACGCATCGAGAATCGGCTTCTTCGGGATCCGACAAATTTTTACGGATTTCCCTAGGGGTACCCCTAGGGAAAATCGCCAAAATCGAGAAATCGCAAAAAGTGGTGAAATTTTGGATCCGAGTCCAATAATTCGGGAAGACCCGACCGGAATAGCTGCTGGAGGCTTGCCGGTCACAACGCATCGAGAATCGGCTTCGTCGGGATCCGACGAATTTTTACGGAGGGAAAATCGCCAAAATCGAGAAATCGCAAAAAGTGGTGAAATTTTGGATCCGAGTCCAATAATTCGGGAAGACCCGACCGGAATAGCTGCTGGAGGCTTGCCGGTCACAACGCATCGAGAATCGGCTTCGTCGGGATCCGACGAATTTTTACGGAGGGAAAATCGCCAAAATCGAGAAATCGCAAAAAGTGGTGAAATTTTGGATCCGAGTCCAATAATTCGGGAAGACCCGACCGGAATAGCTGCTGGAGGCTTGCTGGTCACAACGCATCGAGAATCGGCTTCGTCGGGATCCGACGAATTTTTACGGATTTCCCTAGGGGTACCCCTAGAGAAAATCGCCAAAATCGAGAAATCGCAATAAGTGGTGAAATTTTGGATCCGAGTCCAATAATTCGGGAAGACCCGACCGGAATAGCTGCTGGAGGCTTGCCGGTCACAACGCATCGAGAATCGGCTTCGTCGGGATCCGACGAATTTTTACGGATTTCCCTAGGGGTACCCCTAGGGAAAATCGCCAAAATCGAAAAATCGCAATAAGTGGTGAAATTTTGGATCCTAGTCCAATAATTCGGGAAGACCCGACCGGAATAGCTGCTGGAGGCTTGTCGGTCACAACGCATCGAGAATCGGCTTCGTCGGGATCCGACGAATTTTTACGGATTTCCCTAGGGGTACCCCTAGGGAAAATCGCCAAAATCGAGAAATCGCAAAAAGTGGTGAAATTTTTGATCCGAGTCCAATAATTCGGGAAGACCCGACCGGAATAGCTGCTGGAGGCTTGCCGGTCACAACGCATCGAGAATCGGCTGCGTCGGGATCCGACAAATTTTTACGGATTTCCCTAGGGGTACCCCTAGGGAAAATCGCCAAAATCGAGAAATCGCAAAAAGTGGTGAAATTTTGGATCCGAGTCCAATAATTCGGGAAGACCCGACCGGAATAGCTGCTGGAGGCTTGCCGGTCACAACGCATCGAGAATCGGCTTCTTCGGGATCCGACAAATTTTTACGGATTTCCCTAGGGGTACCCCTAGGGAAAATCGCCAAAATCGAGAAATCGCAAAAAGTGGTGAAATTTTGGATCCGAGTCCAATAATTCGGGAAGACCCGACCGGAATAGCTGCTGGAGGCTTGTCGGTCACAACGCATCGAGAATCGGCTTCGTCGGGATCCGACGAATTTTTACGGATTTCCCTAGGGGTACCCCTAGGGAAAATCGCCAAAATCGAGAAATCGCAAAAAGTGGTGAAATTTTTGATCCGAGTCCAATAATTCGGGAAGACCCGTCCGGAATAGCTACTGGAGGCTTGCCGGTCACAACGCATCGAGAATCGGCTGCGTCGGGATCCGACGAATTTTTACGGATTTCCCTAGGGGTACCCCTAGGGAAAATCGCCAAAATCGAGAAATCGCAAAAAGTGGTGAAATTTTGGATCCGAGTCCAATAATTCGGGAAGACCCGACCGGAATAGCTGCTGGAGGCTTGCCGGTCACAACGCATCGAGAATCGGCTTCTTCGGGATCCGACAAATTTTTACGGATTTCCCTAGGGGTACCCCTAGGGAAAATCGCCAAAATCGAGAAATCGCAAAAAGTGGTGAAATTTTGGATTCGAGTCCAATAATTCGGGAAGACCCGACCGGAATAGCTGCTGGAGGCTTGCCGGTCACAACGCATCGAGAATCGGCTTCGTCGGGATCCGACGAATTTTTACGGAGGGAAAATCGCCAAAATCGAGAAATCGCAAAAAGTGGTGAAATTTTGGATCCGAGTCCAATAATTCGGGAAGACCCGACCGGAATAGCTGCTGGAGGCTTGCCGGTCACAACGCATCGAGAATCGGCTTCGTCGGGATCCGACGAATTTTTACGGAGGGAAAATCGCCAAAATCGAGAAATCGCAAAAAGTGGTGAAATTTTGGATCCGAGTCCAATAATTCGGGAAGACCCGACCGGAATAGCTGCTGGAGGCTTGCTGGTCACAACGCATCGAGAATCGGCTTCGTCGGGATCCGACGAATTTTTACGGATTTCCCTAGGGGTACCCCTAGGGAAAATCGCCAAAATCGAGAAATCGCAAAAAGTGATGAAATTTTGGATCCGAGTCCAATAATTCGGGAAGACCCGACCGGAATAACTGCTGGAGGCTTGCCGGTCACAACGCATCGAGAATCGGCTTCGTCGGGATCCGACGAATTTTTACGGATTTCCCTAGGGGTACCCCTAGGGAAAATTGCCAAAATCGAGAAATCGCAAAAAGTGGTGAAATTTTGGATCCGAGTCCAATAATTCGGGAAGACCCGACCGGAATAGCTGCTGGAGGCTTGCCGGTCACAACGCATTGAGAATCGGCTTCGTCGGGATCCGACGAATTTTTACGGATTTCCCAAGGGGTACCCCTAGGGAAAATCGCAAAAATCGAGAAATCGCAAAAAGTGGTGAAATTTTGGATCCGAGTCCAATAATTCGGGAAGACCCGACCGGAATAGCTGCTGGAGGCTTGCCGGTCACAACGCATCGAGAATCGGCTTCGTCGGGATCCGACGAATTTTTACGGATTTCCCTAGGGGTACCCCTAGGGAAAATCGCCAAAATCGAGAAATCGCAAAAAGTGGTGAAATTTTGGATCCGAGTCCAATAATTCGGGAAGACCCGACCGGAATAGCTGCTGGAGGCTTGCCGGTCACAACGCATCGAGAATCGGTTTCGTCGGGATCCGACGAATTTTTACGGATTTCCCTAGGGGTACCCCTAGGGAAAATCGCCAAAATCGAGAAATCGCAAAAAGTGGTGAAATTTTGGATCCGAGTCCAATAATTCGGGAAGACCCGACCGGAATAGCTGCTGGAGGCTTGCCGGTCACAACGCATCGAGAATCGGCTTCGTCGGGATCCGACGAATTTTTACGGATTTCCCTAGGGGTACCCCTAGGGAAAATCGCCAAAATCGAGAAATCGCAAAAAGTGGTGAAATTTTGGATCCGAGTCCAATAATTCGGGAAGACCCGACCGGAATAGCTGCTGGAGGCTTGCCGGTCACAACGCATCGAGAATCGGCTTCGTCGGGATCCGACGAATTTTTACGGATTTCCCTAGGGGTACCCCTAGGTAAAATCGCCAAAATCGAGAAATTGCAAAAAGTGGTGAAATTTTAGATCCGAGTCCAATAATTCGGGAAGACCCGACCGGAATAGCTGCTGGAGGCTTGTCGGTCACAACGCATCGAGAATCGGCTTCGTCGGGATCCGACGAATTTTTACGGATTTCCCTAGGGGTACCCCTAGGGAAAATCGCCAAAATCGAGAAATCGCAAAAAGTTGTGAAATTTTGGATCCGAGTCCAATAATTCGGGAAGACCCGACCGGAATAGCTGCTGGGGGCTTGCCGGTCACAACGCATCGAGAATCGGCTTCGTCGGGATCCGACGAATTTTTACGGATTTCCCTAGGGGTACCCCTAGGGAAAATCGCCAAAATCGAGAAATCGCAAAAAGTTGTGAAATTTTGGATCCGAGTCCAATAATTCGGGAAGACCCGACCGGAATAGCTGCTGGAGGCTTGCCGGTCACAACGCATCGAGAATCGGCTTCGTCGGGATCCGACGAATTTTTACGGATTTCCCTAGGGGTACCCCTAGGGAAAATCGCCAAAATCGAGAAATCGCAAAAAGTGGTGAAATTTTGGATCCGAGTCCAATAATTCGGGAAGACCCGACCGGAATAGCTGCTGGAGGCTTGCCGGTCACAACGCATCGAGAATCGGCTTCGTCGGGATCCGACGAATTTTTACGGAGGGAAAATCGCCAAAATCGAGAAATCGCAAAAAGTGGTGAAATTTTGGATCCGAGTCCAATAATTCGGGAAGACCTGAACGGAATAGCTGCTGGAGGCTTGCCGGTCACAACGCATCGAGAATCGGCTTCGTCGGGATCCGACGAATTTTTACGGATTTCCCTAGGGGTACCCCTAGGTAAAATCGCCAAAATCGAGAAATCGCAAAAAGTGGTGAAATTTTGGATCCGAGTCCAATAATTCGGGAAGACCCGACCGGAATAGCTGCTGGAGGCTTGCCGGTCACAACGCATCGAGAATCGGCTTCGTCGGGATCCGACGAATTTTTACGGATTTCCCTAGGGGTACCCCTAGGGAAAATCGCCAAAATCGAGAAATCGCAAAAAGTGGTGAAATTTTGGATCCGAGTCCAATAATTTGGGAAGACCCGACCGGAATAGCTGCTGGAGGCTTGCCGGTCACAACGCATCGAGAATCGGCTTCGTCGGGATCCGACGAATTTTTACGGATTTCCCTAGGGGTACCCCTAGGGAAAATCGCCAAAATCGAGAAATCGCAAAAAGTGGTGAAATTTTGGATCCGAGTCCAATAATTCGAGAAGACCCGACCGGAATAGCTGCTGGGGGCTTGCCGGTCACAACGCATCGAGAATCGGCTTCGTCGGTATCCGACGAATTTTTACGGATTTCCCTAGGGGTACCCCTAGGGAAAATCGCCAAAATCGAGAAATCGCAAAAAGTGGTGAAATTTTGGATCCGAGTCCAATAATTCGGGAATACCCGACCGGAATAGCTGCTGGGGGCTTGCCGGTCACAACGCATCGAGAATCGGCTTCGTCGGGATCCGACGAATTTTTACGGATTTCCCTAGGGGTACCCCTAGGGAAAATCGCCAAAATCGAGAAATCGCAAAAAGTGGTGAAATTTTGGATCCGAGTCCAATAATTCGGGAAGACCCGACCGGAATAGCTGCTGGAGGCTTGCCGGTCACAACGCATCGAGAATCGGCTTCGTCGGGATCCGACGAATTTTTACGGAGGGAAAATCGCCAAAATCGAGAAATCGCAAAAAGTGGTGAAATTTTTGATCCGAGTCCAATAATTCGGGAAGACCCGACCGGAATAGCTGCTGGAGGCTTGCCGGTCACAACGCATCGAGAATCGGCTTCGTCGGGATCCGACGAATTTTTACGGATTTCCCTAGGGGTACCCCTAGGGAAAATCGCCAAAATCGAGAAATCGCAAAAAGTGGTGAAATTTTGGATCCGAGTCCAATAATTCGGGAAGACCCGACCGGAATAGCTGCTGGGGGCTTGCCGGTCACAACGCATCGAGAATCGGCTTCGTCGGGATCCGACGAATTTTTACGGATTTCCCTAGGGGTACCCCTAGGGAAAATCGCCAAAATCGAGAAATCGCAAAAAGTGGTGAAATTTTGGATCCGAGTCCAATAATTCGGGAAGACCCGACCGGAATAGCTGCTGGAGGATTGCCGGTCACAACGCATCGAGAATCGGCTTCGTCGGGATCCGACGAATTTTTACGGATTTCCCTAGGGGTACCCCTAGGGAAAATCGCCAAAATCGAGAAATCGCAAAAAGTGGTGAAATTTTGGATCCGAGTCCAATAATTCGGGAAGACCCGACCGGAATAGCTGCTGGGGGCTTGCCGGTCACAACGCATCAAGAATTGGCTTCGTCGGGATCCGACGAATTTTTACGGATTTCCCTAGGGGTACCCCTAGGGAAAATCGCCAAAATCGAGAAATCGCAAAAAGTGGTGAAATTTTGGATCCGAGTCCAATAATTCGGGAAGACCCGACCGGAATAGCTGCTGGAGGATTGCCGGTCACAACGCATCGAGAATCGGCTTCGTCGGGATCCGACGAATTTTTACGGATTTCCCTAGGGGTACCCCTAGGGAAAATCGCCAAAATCGAGAAATCGCAAAAAGTGGTGAAATTTTGGATCCGAGTCCAATAATTCGGGAAGACCCGACCGGAATAGCTGCTGGAGGCTTGCCGGTCACAACGCATCGAGAATCGGCTTCGTCGGGATCCGACGAATTTTTACGGATTTCCCTAGGGGTACCCCTAGGGAAAATCGCCAAAATCGAGAAATCGCAAAAAGTGGTGAAATTTTGGATCCGAGTCTAATAATTCGGGAAGACCCGACCGGAATAGCTGCTGGAGGCTTGTCGGTCACAACGCATCGAGAATCGGCTTCGTCGGGATCCGACGAATTTTTACGGATTTCCCTAGGGGTACCCCTAGGGAAAATCGCCAAAATCGAGAAATCGCAAAAAGATGTGAAATTTTGGATCCGAGTCCAATAATTCGGGAAGACCCGACCGGAATAGCTGCTGGGGGCTTGCCGGTCACAACGCATCGAGAATCGGCTTCGTCGGGATCCGACGAATTTTTACGGATTTCCCTAGGGGCCCCTAGGGAAAATCGCCAAAATCGAGAAATCGCAAAAAGTTGTGAAATTTTGGATCCGAGTCCAATAATTCGGGAAGACCCGACCGGAATAGCTGCTGGAGGCTTGCCGGTCACAACGCATCGAGAATCGGATTCGTCGGGATCCGACGAATTTTTACGGATTTCCCTAGGGGTACCCCTAGGAAAAATCGCCAAAATCGAGAAATCGCAAAAAGTTGTGAAATTTTGGATCCGAGTCCAATAATTCGGGAAGACCCGACCGGAATAGCTGCTGGAGGCTTGCCGGTCACAACGCATCGAGAATCGGATTCGTCGGGATCCGACGAATTTTTACGGATTTCCCTAGGGGTACCCCTAGGGAAAATCGCCAAAATCGAGAAATCGCAAAAAGTGGTGAAATTTTTGATCCGAGTCCAATAATTCGGGAAGACCCGACCGGAATAGCTGCTGGAGGCTTGTCGGTCACAACGCATCGAGAATCGGCTTCGTCGGGATCCGACGAATTTTTACGGATTTCCCTAGGGGTACCCCTAGGGAAAATCGCCAAAATCGAGAAATCGCAAAAAGTTGTGAAATTTTGGATCCGAGTCAAATAATTCGGGAAGACCCGACCGGAATAGCTGCTGGGGGCTTGCCGGTCACAACGCATCGAGAATCGGCTTCGTCGGGATCCGACGAATTTTTACGGATTTCCCTAGGGGCCCCTAGGGAAAATCGCCAAAATCGAGAAATCGCAAAAAGTTGTGAAATTTTGGATCCGAGTCCAATAATTCGGGAAGACCCGACCGGAATAGCTGCTGGAGGCTTGCCGGTCACAACGCATCGAGAATCGGATTCGTCGGGATCCGACGAATTTTTACGGATTTCCCTAGGGGTACCCCTAGGGAAAATCGCCAAAATCGAGAAATCGCAAAAAGTGGTGAAATTTTGGATCCGAGTCCAATAATTCGGGAAGACCCGACCGGAATAGCTGCTGGAGGCTTGCCGGTCACAACGCATCGAGAATCGGCTTCGTCGGGATCCGACGAATTTTTACGGAGGGAAAATCGCCAAAATCGAGAAATCGCAAAAAGTGGTGAAATTTTTGATCCGAGTCCAATAATTCGGGAAGACCTGACCGGAATAGCTGCTGGAGGCTTGCCGGTCACAACGCATCGAGAATCGGCTTCGTCGGGATCCGACGAATTTTTACGGATTTCCCTAGGGGTACCCCTAGGGAAAATCGCCAAAATCGAGAAATCGCAAAAAGTGGTGAAATTTTGGATCCGAGTCCAATAATTCGGGAAGACCCAACCGGAATAGCTGCTGGAGGCTTGCCGGTCACAACGCATAGAGAATCGGCTTCGTCGGGATCCGACGAATTTTTACGGATTTCCCTAGGGGTACCCCTAGGGAAAATCGCCAAAATCGAGAAATCGCAAAAAGTGGTGAAATTTTGGATCCGAGTCCAATAATTCGGGAAGACCCGACCGGAATAGCTGCTGGAGGCTTGCCGGTCACAACGCATCGAGAATCGGCTTCGTCGGGATCCGACGAATTTTTACGGATTTCCCTAGGGGTACCCCTAGGGAAAATCGCCAAAATCGAGAAATCGCAAAAAGTGGTGAAATTTTGGATCCGAGTCCAATAATTCGAGAAGACCCGACCGGAATAGCTGCTGGGGGCTTGTCGGTCACAACGCATCGAGAATCGGCTTCGTCGGGATCCGACGAATTTTTACGGATTTCCCTAGGGGTACCCCTAGGGAAAATCGCCAAAATCGAGAAATCGCAAAAAGTGGTGAAATTTTGGATCCGAGTCCAATAATTCGGGAAGACCCGACCGGAATAGCTGCTGGAGGCTTGCCGGTCACAACGCATCGAGAATCGGCTTCGTCGGGATCCGACGAATTTTTACGGAGGGAAAATCGCCAAAATCGAGAAATCGCAAAAAGTGGTGAAATTTTTGATCCGAGTCCAATAATTCGGGAAGACCTGACCGGAATAGCTGCTGGAGGCTTGCCGGTCACAACGCATCGAGAATCGGCTTCGTCGGGATCCGACGAATTTTTACGGATTTCCCTAGGGGTACCCCTAGGGAAAATCGCCAAAATCGAGAAATCGCAAAAAGTGGTGAAATTTTGGATCCGAGTCCAATAATTCGGGAAGACCCGACCGGAATAGCTGCTGGAGGCTTGTCGGTCACAACGCATCGAGAATCGGCTTCGTCGGGATCCGACGAATTTTTACGGATTTCCCTAGGGGTACCCCTAGGGAAAATCGCCAAAATCGAGAAATCGCAAAAAGTTGTGAAATTTTGGATCCGAGTCCAATAATTCGGGAAGACCCGACCGGAATAGCTGCTGGGGGCTTGCCGGTCACAACGCATCGAGAATCGGCTTCGTCGGGATCCGACGAATTTTTACGGATTTCCCTAGGGGCCCCTAGGGAAAATCGCCAAAATCGAGAAATCGCAAAAAGTTGTGAAATTTTGGATCCGAGTCCAATAATTCGGGAAGACCCGACCGGAATAGCTGCTGGAGGCTTGCCGGTCACAACGCATCGAGAATCGGATTCGTCGGGATCCGACGAATTTTTACGGATTTCCCTCGGGGTACCCCTAGGGAAAATCGCCAAAATCGAGAAATCGCAAAAAGTGGTGAAATTTTGGATCCGAGTCCAATAATTCGGGAAGACCCGACCGGAATAGCTGCTGGAGGCTTGCCGGTCACAACGCATCGAGAATCGGCTTCGTCGGGATCCGACGAATTTTTACGGAGGGAAAATCGCCAAAATCGAGAAATCGCAAAAAGTGGTGAAATTTTTGATCCGAGTCCAATAATTCGGGAAGACCTGACCGGAATAGCTGCTGGAGGCTTGCCGGTCACAACGCATCGAGAATCGGATTCGTCGGGATCCGACGAATTTTTACGGATTTCCCTAGGGGTACCCCTAGGGAAAATCGCCAAAATCGAGAAATCGCAAAAAGTGGTGAAATTTTGGATCCGAGTCCAATAATTCGGGAAGACCCGACCGGAATAGCTGCTGGAGGCTTGCCGGTCACAACGCATCGAGAATCGGATTCGTCGGGATCCGACGAATTTTTACGGATTTCCCTAGGGGTACCCCTAGGGAAAATCGCCAAAATCGAGAAATCGCAAAAAGTGGTGAAATTTTGGATCCGAGTCCAATAATTCGGGAAGACCCGACCGGAATAGCTGCTGGAGGCTTGCCGGTCACAACGCATCGAGAATCGGCTTCGTCGGGATCCGACGAATTTTTACGGAGGGAAAATCGCCAAAATCGAGAAATCGCAAAAAGTGGTGAAATTTTTGATCCGAGTCCAATAATTCGGGAAGACCTGACCGGAATAGCTGCTGGAGGCTTGCCGGTCACAACGCATCGAGAATCGGCTTCGTCGGGATCCGACGAATTTTTACGGATTTCCCTAGGGGTACCCCTAGGGAAAATCGCCAAAATCGAGAAATCGCAAAAAGTGGTGAAATTTTGGATCCGAGTCCAATAATTCGGGAAGACCCGACCGGAATAGCTGCTGGAGGCTTGCCGGTCACAACGCATCGAGAATCGGCTTCGTCGGGATCCGACGAATTTTTACGGATTTCCCTAGGGGTACCCCTAGGGAAAATCGCCAAAATCGAGAAATCGCAAAAAGTGGTGAAATTTTGGATCCGAGTCCAATAATTCGGGAAGACCCGACCGGAATAGCTGCTGGAGGCTTGCCGGTCACAACGCATCGAGAATCGGCTTCGTCGGGATCCGACGAATTTTTACGGATTTCCCTAGGGGTACCCCTAGGGAAAATCGCCAAAATCGAGAAATCGCAAAAAGTGGTGAAATTTTGGATCCGAGTCCAATAATTCGAGAAGACCCGACCGGAATAGCTGCTGGGGGCTTGCCGGTCACAACGCATTGAGAATCGGCTTCGTCGGGATCCGACGAATTTTTACGGATTTCCCTAGGGGTACCCCTAGGGAAAATCGCCAAAATCGAGAAATCGCAAAAAGTGGTGAAATTTTGGATCCGAGTCCAATAATTCGGGAATACCCGACCGGAATAGCTGCTGGGGGCTTGCCGGTCACAACGCATCGAGAATCGGCTTCGTCGGGATCCGACGAATTTTTACGGATTTCCCTAGGGGTACCCCTAGGGAAAATCGCCAAAATCGAGAAATCGCAAAAAGTGGTGAAATTTTGGATCCGAGTCCAATAATTCGGGAGACCCGACCGGAATAGCTGCTGGAGGCTTGCCGGTCACAACGCATCGAGAATCGGCTTCGTCGGGATCCGACGAATTTTTACGGAGGGAAAATCGCCAAAATCGAGAAATCGCAAAAAGTGGTGAAATTTTTGATCCGAGTCCAATAATTCGGGAAGACCCGACCGGAATAGCTGCTGGAGGCTTGCCGGTCACAACGCATCGAGAATCGGCTTCGTCGGGATTCGACGAATTTTTACGGATTTCCCTAGGGGTACCCCTAGGGAAAATCGCCAAAATCGAGAAATCGCAAAAAGTGGTGAAATTTTGGATCCGAGTCCAATAATTCGGGAAGACCCGACCGGAATAGCTGCTGGGGGCTTGCCGGTCACAACGCATCGAGAATCGGCTTCGTCGGGATCCGACGAATTTTTACGGATTTCCCTAGGGGTACCCCTAGGGAAAATCGCCAAAATCGAGAAATCGCAAAAAGTGGTGAAATTTTGGATCCGAGTCCAATAATTCGGGAGACCCGACCGGAATAGCTGCTGGAGGCTTGCCGGTCACAACGCATCGAGAATCGGCTTCGTCGGGATCCGACGAATTTTTACGGAGGGAAAATCGCCAAAATCGAGAAATCGCAAAAAGTGGTGAAATTTTTGATCCGAGTCCAATAATTCGGGAAGACCCGACCGGAATAGCTGCTGGAGGCTTGCCGGTCACAACGCATCGAGAATCGGCTTCGTCGGGATTCGACGAATTTTTACGGATTTCCCTAGGGGTACCCCTAGGGAAAATCGCCAAAATCGAGAAATCGCAAAAAGTGGTGAAATTTTGGATCCGAGTCCAATAATTCGGGAAGACCCGACCGGAATAGCTGCTGGGGGCTTGCCGGTCACAACGCATCGAGAATCGGCTTCGTCGGGATCCGACGAATTTTTACGGATTTCCCTAGGGGTACCCCTAGGGAAAATCGCCAAAATCGAGAAATCGCAAAAAGTGGTGAAATTTTGGATCCGAGTCCAATAATTCGGGAAGACCCGACCGGAATAGCTGCTGGAGGATTGCCGGTCACAACGCATCGAGAATCGGCTTCGTCGGGATCCGACGAATTTTTACGGATTTCCCTAGGGGTACCCCTAGGGAAAATCGCCAAAATCGAGAAATCGCAAAAAGTGGTGAAATTTTGGATCCGAGTCCAATAATTCGGGAAGACCCGACCGGAATAGCTGCTGGAGGCTTGCCGGTCACAACGCATCGAGAATCGGCTTCGTCGGGATCCGACGAATTTTTACGGATTTCCCTAGGGGTACTCCTAGGGAAAATCGCCAAAATCGAGAAATCGCAAAAAGTGGTGAAATTTTGGATCCGAGTCTAATAATTCGGGAAGACCCGACCGGAATAGCTGCTGGAGGCTTGCCGGTCAAAACCCATCGAGAATCCGCTTCGTCGGGATCCGACAAATTTTTACGGATTTCCCTAGGGGTACCCCTAGGGAAATCGCCAAAATCGAGAAATCGCAAAAAGTGGTGAAATTTTGGATCCGAGTCCAATAATTCGGGAAGACCCGACCGGAATAGCTGCTGGAGGCTTGCCGGTCACAACGCATCGAGAATCGGCTTCGTCGGGATCCGACTAATTTTTACGGATTTCCCTAGGGGTACCCCTAGGGAAAATCGCCAAAATCGAGAAATCGCAAAAAGTGGTGAAATTTTGGATCCGAGTCCAATAATTCGGGAAGACCCGACCGGAATAGCTGCTGGAGGCTTGCCGGTCACAACGCATCGAGAATCGGCTTCGTCGGGATTCGACGAATTTTTACGGATTTCCCTAGGGGTACCCCTAGGGAAAATCGCCAAAATCGAGAAATCGCAAAAAGTGGTGAAATTTTGGATCCGAGTCCAATAATTCGGGAAGACCCGACCGGAATAGCTGCTGGGGGCTTGCCGGTCACAACGCATCGAGAATCGGCTTCGTCGGGATCCGACGAATTTTTACGGATTTCCCTAGGGGTACCCCTAGGGAAAATCGCCAAAATCGAGAAATCGCAAAAAGTGGTGAAATTTTGGATCCGAGTCCAATAATTCGGGAAGACCCGACCGGAATAGCTGCTGGGGGCTTGCCGGTCACAACGCATCGAGAATCGGCTTCGTCGGGATCCGACGAATTTTTACGGATTTCCCTAGGGGTACCCCTAGGGAAAATCGCCAAAATCGAGAAATCGCAAAAAGTGGTGAAATTTTGGATCCGAGTCCAATAATTCGGGAAGACCCGACCGGAATAGCTGCTGGAGGATTGCCGGTCACAACGCATCGAGAATCGGCTTCGTCGGGATCCGACGAATTTTTACGGATTTCCCTAGGGGTACCCCTAGGGAAAATCGCCAAAATCGAGAAATCGCAAAAAGTGGTGAAATTTTGGATCCGAGTCCAATAATTCGGGAAGACCCGACCGGAATAGCTGCTGGAGGCTTGCCGGTCACAACGCATCGAGAATCGGCTTCGTCGGGATCCGACGAATTTTTACGGATTTCCCTAGGGGTACCCCTAGGGAAAATCGCCAAAATCGAGAAATCGCAAAAAGTGGTGAAATTTTTGATCCGAGTCCAATAATTCGGGAAGACCCGACCGGAATAGCTGCTGGGGGCTTGCCGGTCACAACGCATCGAGAATCGGCTTCGTCGGGATCCGACGAATTTTTACGGATTTCCCTAGGGGTACCCCTAGGGAAAATCGCCAAAATCGAGAAATCGCAAAAAGTTGTGAAATTTTGGATCCGAGTCCAATAATTCGGGAAGACCCGACCGGAATAGCTGCTGGAGGCTTGCCGGTCACAACGCATCGAGAATCGGCTTCGTCGGGATCCGACGAATTTTTACGGATTTCCCTAGGGGTACCCCTAGGGAAAATCGCCAAAATCGAGAAATCGCAAAAAGTGGTGAAATTTTGGATCCGAGTCCAATAATTCGGGAAGACCCGACCGGAATAGCTGCTGGAGGCTTGCCGGTCACAACGCATCGAGAATCGGCTTCGTCGGGATCCGACGAATTTTTACGGATTTCCCTAGGGGTACCCCTAGGTAAAATCGCCAAAATCGAGAAATTGCAAAAAGTGGTGAAATTTTGGATCCGAGTCCAATAATTCGGGAAGACCCGACCGGAATAGCTGCTGGAGGCTTGTCGGTCACAACGCATCGAGAATCGGCTTCGTCGGGATCCGACGAATTTTTACGGATTTCCCTAGGGGTACCCCTAGGGAAAATCGCCAAAATCGAGAAATCGCAAAAAGTTGTGAAATTTTGGATCCGAGTCCAATAATTCGAGAAGACCCGACCGGAATAGCTGCTGGGGGCTTGCCGGTCACAACGCATCGAGAATCGGCTTCGTCGGGATCCGACGAATTTTTACGGATTTCCCTAGGGGTACCCCTAGGGAAAATCGCCAAAATCGAGAAATCGCAAAAAGTGGTGAAATTTTGGATCCGAGTCCAATAATTCGGGAATACCCGACCGGAATAGCTGCTGGGGGCTTGCCGGTCACAACGCATCGAGAATCGGCTTCGTCGGGATCCGACGAATTTTTACGGATTTCCCTAGGGGTACCCCTAGGGAAAATCGCCAAAATCGAGAAATCGCAAAAAGTGGTGAAATTTTGGATCCGAGTCCAATAATTCGGGAAGACCCGACCGGAATAGCTGCTGGAGGCTTGCCGGTCACAACGCATCGAGAATCGGTTTCGTCGGGATCCGACGAATTTTTACGGAGGGAAAATCGCCAAAATCGAGAAATCGCAAAAAGTGGTGAAATTTTTGATCCGAGTCCAATAATTCGGGAAGACCCGACCGGAATAGCTGCTGGAGGCTTGCCGGTCACAACGCATCGAGAATCGGCTTCGTCGGGATCCGACGAATTTTTACGGATTTCCCTAGGGGTACCCCTAGGGAAAATCGCCAAAATCGAGAAATCGCAAAAAGTGGTGAAATTTTGGATCCGAGTCCAATAATTCGGGAAGACCCGACCAGAATAGCTGCTGGAGGCTTGCCGGTCACAACGCATCGAGAATCGGCTTCGTCGGGATCCGACGAATTTTTACGGATTTCCCTAGGGGTACCCCTAGGGAAAATCGCCAAAATCGAGAAATCGCAAAAAGTGGTGAAATTTTTGATCCGAGTCCAATAATTCGGGAAGACCCGACCGGAATAGCTGCTGGGGGCTTGCCGGTCACAACGCATCGAGAATCGGCTTCGTCGGGATCCGACGAATTTTTACGGATTTCCCTAGGGGTACCCCTAGGGAAAATCGCCAAAATCGAGAAATCGCAAAAAGTTGTGAAATTTTGGATCCGAGTCCAATAATTCGGGAAGACCCGACCGGAATAGCTGCTGGAGGCTTGCCGGTCACAACGCATCGAGAATCGGCTTCGTCGGGATCCGACGAATTTTTACGGATTTCCCTAGGGGTACCCCTAGGGAAAATCGCCAAAATCGAGAAATCGCAAAAAGTGGTGAAATTTTGGATCCGAGTCCAATAATTCGGGAAGACCCGACCGGAATAGCTGCTGGAGGCTTGCCGGTCACAACGCATCGAGAATCGGCTTCGTCGGGATCCGACGAATTTTTACGGATTTCCCTAGGGGTACCCCTAGGTAAAATCGCCAAAATCGAGAAATTGCAAAAAGTGGTGAAATTTTGGATCCGAGTCCAATAATTCGGGAAGACCCGACCGGAATAGCTGCTGGAGGCTTGTCGGTCACAACGCATCGAGAATCGGCTTCGTCGGGATCCGACGAATTTTTACGGATTTCCCTAGGGGTACCCCTAGGGAAAATCGCCAAAATCGAGAAATCGCAAAAAGTTGTGAAATTTTGGATCCGAGTCCAATAATTCGAGAAGACCCGACCGGAATAGCTGCTGGGGGCTTGCCGGTCACAACGCATCGAGAATCGGCTTCGTCGGGATCCGACGAATTTTTACGGATTTCCCTAGGGGTACCCCTAGGGAAAATCGCCAAAATCGAGAAATCGCAAAAAGTGGTGAAATTTTGGATCCGAGTCCAATAATTCGGGAATACCCGACCGGAATAGCTGCTGGGGGCTTGCCGGTCACAACGCATCGAGAATCGGCTTCGTCGGGATCCGACGAATTTTTACGGATTTCCCTAGGGGTACCCCTAGGGAAAATCGCCAAAATCGAGAAATCGCAAAAAGTGGTGAAATTTTGGATCCGAGTCCAATAATTCGGGAAGACCCGACCGGAATAGCTGCTGGAGGCTTGCCGGTCACAACGCATCGAGAATCGGTTTCGTCGGGATCCGACGAATTTTTACGGAGGGAAAATCGCCAAAATCGAGAAATCGCAAAAAGTGGTGAAATTTTTGATCCGAGTCCAATAATTCGGGAAGACCCGACCGGAATAGCTGCTGGAGGCTTGCCGGTCACAACGCATCGAGAATCGGCTTCGTCGGGATCCGACGAATTTTTACGGATTTCCCTAGGGGTACCCCTAGGGAAAATCGCCAAAATCGAGAAATCGCAAAAAGTGGTGAAATTTTGGATCCGAGTCCAATAATTCGGGAAGACCCGACCAGAATAGCTGCTGGAGGCTTGCCGGTCACAACGCATCGAGAATCGGCTTCGTCGGGATCCGACGAATTTTTACGGATTTCCCTAGGGGTACCCCTAGGGAAAATCGCCAAAATCGAGAAATCGCAAAAAGTGGTGAAATTTTGGATCCGAGTCCAATAATTCGGGAAGACCCGACCGGAATAGCTGCTGGGGGCTTGCCGGTCACAACGCATCGAGAATCGGCTTCGTCGGGATCCGACGAATTTTTACGGATTTCCCTAGGGGTACCCCTAGGGAAAATCGCCAAAATCGAGAAATCGCAAAAAGTTGTGAAATTTTGGATCCGAGTCCAATAATTCGGGAAGACCCGACCGGAATAGCTGCTGGAGGCTTGCCGGTCACAACGCATCGAGAATCTGCTTCGTCGGGATCCGACGAATTTTTACGGATTTCCTTAGGGGTACCCCTAGGGAAAATCGCCAAAATCGAGAAATCGCAAAAAGTGGTGAAATTTTGGATCCGAGTCCAATAATTCGGGAAGACCCGACCGGAATAGCTGCTGGAGGCTTGCCGGTCACAACGCATCGAGAATCGGCTTCGTCGGGATCCGACGAATTTTTACGGATTTCCCTAGGGGTACTCCTAGGGAAAATCGCCAAAATCGAGAAATCGCAAAAAGTGGTGAAATTTTGGATCCGAGTCCAATAATTCGGGAAGACCCGACCGGAATAGCTGCTGGAGGCTTGCCGGTCACAACGCATCGAGAATCCGCTTCGTCGGGATCCGACAAATTTTTACGGATTTCCCTAGGGGTACCCCTAGGGAAATCGCCAAAATCGAGAAATCGCAAAAAGTGGTGAAATTTTGGATCCGAGTCCAATAATTCGGGAAGACCCGACCGGAATAGCTGCTGGAGGCTTGCCGGTCACAACGCATCGAGAATCGGCTTCGTCGGGATCCGACGAATTTTTACGGATTTCCCTAGGGGTACCCCTAGGGAAAATCGCCAAAATCGAGAAATCGCAAAAAGTGGTGAAATTTTGGATCCGAGTCCAATAATTCGGGAAGACCCGACCGGAATAGCTGCTGGAGGCTTGCCGGTCACAACGCATCGAGAATCGGCTTCGTCGGGATCCGACGAATTTTTACGGAGGGAAAATCGCCAAAATCGAGAAATCGCAAAAAGTGGTGAAATTTTGGATCCGAGTCCAATAATTCGGGAAGACCTGACCGGAATAGCTGCTGGAGGCTTGCCGGTCACAACGCATCGAGAATCGGCTTCGTCGGGATCCGACGAATTTTTACGGATTTCCCTAGGGGTACCCCTAGGGAAAATCGCCAAAATCGAGAAATCGCAAAAAGTTGTGAAATTTTGGATCCGAGTCCAATAATTCGGGAAGACCCGACCGGAATAGCTGCTGGAGGCTTGCCGGTCACAACGCATCGAGAATCGGCTTCGTCGGGATCCGACGAATTTTTACGGATTTCCCTAGGGGTACCCCTAGGGAAAATCGCCAAAATCGAGAAATCGCAAAAAGTGGTGAAATTTTGGATCCGAGTCCAATAATTCGGGAAGACCCGACCGGAATAGCTGCTGGAGGCTTGCCGGTCACAACGCATCGAGAATCGGCTTCGTCGGGATCCGACGAATTTTTACGGATTTCCCTAGTGGTACCCCTAGGGAAAATCGCCAAAATCGAGAAATCGCAAAAAGTGGTGAAATTTTGGATCCGAGTCCAATAATTCGGGAAGACCCGACCGGAATAGCTGCTGGGGGCTTGCCGGTCACAACGCATCGAGAATCGGCTTCGTCGGGATCCGACGAATTTTTACGGATTTCCCTAGGGGTACCCCTAGGGAAAATCGCCAAAATCGAGAAATCGCAAAAAGTGGTGAAATTTTGGATCCGAGTCCAATAATTCGGGAATACCCGACCGGAATAGCTGCTGGGGGCTTGCCGGTCACAACGCATCGAGAATCGGCTTCGTCGGGATCCGACGAATTTTTACGGATTTCCCTAGGGGTACCCCTAGGGAAAATCGCCAAAATCGAGAAATCGCAAAAAGTGGTGAAATTTTGGATCCGAGTCCAATAATTCGGGAAGACCCGACCGGAATAGCTGCTGGAGGCTTGCCGGTCACAACGCATCGAGAATCGGCTTCGTCGGGATCCGACGAATTTTTATGGAGGGAAAATCGCCAAAATCGAGAAATCGCAAAAAGTGGTGAAATTTTGGATCCGAGTCCAATAATTCGGGAAGACCCGACCGGAATAGCTGCTGGAGGCTTGCCGGTCACAACGCATCGAGAATCGGCTTCGTCGGGATCCGACGAATTTTTATGGAGGGAAAATCGCCAAAATCGAGAAATCGCAAAAAGTGGTGAAATTTTGGATCCGAGTCCAATAATTCGGGAAGACCCGACCGGAATAGCTGCTGGAGGCTTGCCGGTCACAACGCATCGAGAATCGGCTTCGTCGGGATCCGACGAATTTTTATGGAGGGAAAATCGCCAAAATCGAGAAATCGCAAAAAGTGGTGAAATTTTTGATGCGAGTCCAATAATTCGGGAAGACCCGACCGGAATAGCTGCTGGAGGCTTGCCGGTCACAACGCATCGAGAATCGGCTTCGTCGGGATTCGACGAATTTTTACGGATTTCCCTAGGGGTACCCCTAGGGAAAATCGCCAAAATCGAGAAATCGCAAAAAGTGGTGAAATTTTGGATCCGAGTCCAATAATTCGGGAAGACCCGACCAGAATAGCTGCTGGAGGCTTGCCGGTCACAACGCATCTAGAATCGGCTTCGTCGGGATCCGACGAATTTTTACGGAGGGAAAATCGCCAAAATCGAGAAATCGCAAAAAGTAGTGAAATTTTGGATCCGAGTCCAATAATTCGGGAAGACCTGACCGGAATAGCTGCTGGAGGCTTGCCGGTCACAACGCATCGAGAATCGGCTTCGTCGGGATCCGACGAATTTTTACGGAGGGAAAATCGCCAAAATCGAGAAATCGCAAAAAGTAGTGAAATTTTGGATCCGAGTCCAATAATTCGGGAAGACCTGACCGGAATAGCTGCTGGAGGCTTGCCGGTCACAACGCATCGAGAATCGGCTTCGTCGGGATCCGATGAATTTTTACGGATTTCCCTGGGGGTACCCCTAGGGAAAATCGCCAAAATCGAGAAATCGCAAAAAGTGGTGAAATTTTGGATCCGAGTCCAATAATTCGGGAAGACCCGACCGGAATAGCTGCTGGAGGCTTGCCGGTCACAACGCATCGAGAATCGGCTTCGTCGGGATCCGACGAATTTTTACGGATTTCCCTAGGGGTACCCCTAGGGAAAATCGCCAAAATCGAGAAATCGCAAAAAGTGGTGAAATTTTGGATCCGAGTCCAATAATTCGGGAAGACCCGACCGGAATAGCTGCTGGAGGCTTGCCGGTCACAACGCATCGAGAATCGGCTTCGTCGGGATCCGACGAATTTTTACGGATTTCCCTAGGGGTACCCCTAGGGAAAATCGCCAAAATCGAGAAATCGCAAAAAGTGGTGAAATTTTGGATCCGAGTCCAATAATTCGGGAAGACCCGACCGGAATAGCTGCTGGGGGCTTGCCGGTCACAACGCATCGAGAATCGGCTTCGTCGGGATCCGACGAATTTTTACGGATTTCCCTAGGGGTACCCCTAGGGAAAATCGCCAAAATCGAGAAATCGCAAAAAGTGGTGAAATTTTGGATCCGAGTCCAATAATTCGGGAATACCCGACCGGAATAGCTGCTGGGGGCTTGCCGGTCACAACGCATCGAGAATCGGCTTCGTCGGGATCCGACGAATTTTTACGGATTTCCCTAGGGGTACCCCTAGGGAAAATCGCCAAAATCGAGAAATCGCAAAAAGTGGTGAAATTTTGGATCCGAGTCCAATAATTCGGGAAGACCCGACCGGAATAGCTGCTGGAGGCTTGCCGGTCACAACGCATCGAGAATCGGCTTCGTCGGGATCCGACGAATTTTTACGGAGGGAAAATCGCCAAAATCGAGAAATCACAAAAAGTGGTGAAATTTTGGATCCGAGTCCAATAATTCGGGAAGACCCGACCGGAATAGCTGCTGGAGGCTTGCCGGTCACAACGCATCGAGAATCGGCTTCGTCGGGATCCGACGAATTTTTACGGATTTCCCTAGGGGTACCCCTAGGGAAAATCGCCAAAATCGAGAAATCGCAAAAAGTGGTGAAATTTTGGATCCGAGTCCAATAATTCGGGAAGACCCGACCGGAATAGCTGCTGGAGGCTTGCCGGTCACAACGCATCGAGAATCGGCTTCGTCGGGATCCGACGAATTTTTACGGATTTCCCTAGTGGTACCCCTAGGGAAAATCGCCAAAATCGAGAAATCGCAAAAAGTGGTGAAATTTTGGATCCGAGTCCAATAATTCGGGAAGACCCGACCGGAATAGCTGCTGGGGGCTTGCCGGTCACAACGCATCGAGAATCGGCTTCGTCGGGATCCGACGAATTTTTACGGATTTCCCTAGGGGTACCCCTAGGGAAAATCGCCAAAATCGAGAAATCGCAAAAAGTGGTGAAATTTTGGATCCGAGTCCAATAATTCGGGAATACCCGACCGGAATAGCTGCTGGGGGCTTGCCGGTCACAACGCATCGAGAATCGGCTTCGTCGGGATCCGACGAATTTTTACGGATTTCCCTAGGGGTACCCCTAGGGAAAATCGCCAAAATCGAGAAATCGCAAAAAGTGGTGAAATTTTGGATCCGAGTCCAATAATTCGGGAAATCCGACCGGAATAGCTGCTGGAGGCTTGCCGGTCACAACGCATCGAGAATCGGCTTCGTCGGGATCCGACGAATTTTTACGGAGGGAAAATCGCCAAAATCGAGAAATCACAAAAAGTGGTGAAATTTTGGATCCGAGTCCAATAATTCGGGAAGACCCGACCGGAATAGCTGCTGGAGGCTTGCCGGTCACAACGCATCGAGAATCGGCTTCGTCGGGATCCGACGAATTTTTACGGATTTCCCTAGGGGTACCCCTAGGGAAAATCGCCAAAATCGAGAAATCGCAAAAAGTGGTGAAATTTTGGATCCGAGTCCAATAATTCGGGAAGACCCGACCGGAATAGCTGCTGGAGGCTTGCCGGTCACAACGCATCGAGAATCGGCTTCGTCGGGATCCGACGAATTTTTACGGATTTCCCTAGGGGTACCCCTAGGGAAAATCGCCAAAATCGAGAAATCGCAAAAAGTGGTGAAATTTTGGATCCGAGTCCAATAATTCGGGAAGACCCGACCGGAATAGCTGCTGGAGGCTTGCCGGTCACAACGCATCGAGAATCGGCTTCGTCGGGATCCGACGAATTTTTACGGAGGGAAAATCGCCAAAATCGAGAAATCGCAAAAAGTGGTGAAATTTTGGATCCGAGTCCAATAATTCGGGAAAACCCGACCAGAATAGCTGCTGGAGGCTTGCCGGTCACAACGCATCGAGAATCGGCTTCGTCGGGATCCGACGAATTTTTACGGATTTCCCTAGGGGTACCCCTAGGGAAAATCGCCAAAATCGAGAAATCGCAAAAAGTGGTGAAATTTTGGATCCGAGTCCAATAATTCGGGAAGACCCGACCGGAATAGCTGCTGGAGGCTTGCCGGTCACAACGCATCGAGAATCGGCTTCGTCGGGATCCGACGAATTTTTACGGAGGGAAAATCGCCAAAATCGAGAAATCGTAAAAAGTGGTGAAATTTTGGATCCGAGTCCAATAATTCGGGAAGACCCGACCGGAATAGCTGCTGGAGGCTTGCCGGTCACAACGCATCGAGAATCGGCTTCGTCGGGATCCGACGAATTTTTACGGATTTCCCTAGGGGTACCCCTAGGGAAAATCGCCAAAATTGAGAAATCGCAAAAAGTGGTGAAATTTTGGATCCGAGTCCAATAATTCGGGAAGACCCGACCGGAATAGCTGCTGGAGGCTTGCCGGTCACGACGCATCGAGAATCGGCTTCGTCGGGATCCGACGAATTTTTACGGATTTCCCTAGGGGTACCCCTAGGGAAAATCGCCAAAATCGAGAAATCGCAAAAAGTGGTGAAATTTTGGATCCGAGTCCAATAATTCGGGAAGACCCGACCGAAATAGCTGCTGGAGGCTTGCCGGTCACAACGCATCGAGAATCGGCTTCGTCGGGATCCGACGAATTTTTACGGATTTCCCTAGGGGTACCCCTAGGGAAAATCGCCAAAATCGAGAAATCGCAAAAAGTGGTGAAATTTTGGATCCGAGTCCAATAATTCGGGAAGACCCGACCGGAATAGCTGCTGGGGGCTTGCCGGTCACAACGCATCGAGAATCGGCTTCGTCGGGATCCGACGAATTTTTACGGATTTCCCTAGGGGTACCCCTAGGGAAAATCGCCAAAATCGAGAAATCGCAAAAAGTGGTGAAATTTTGGATCCGAGTCCAATAATTCGGGAAGACCCGACCGGAATAGCTGCTGGAGGCTTGCCGGTCACAACGCATCGAGAATCGGCTTCGTCGGGATCCGACGAATTTTTACGGAGGGAAAATCGCCAAAATCGAGAAATCGCAAAAAGTGGTGAAATTTTGGATCCGAGTCCAATAATTCGGGAAGACCCGACCGGAATAGCTGCTGGAGGCTTGCCGGTCACAACGCATCGAGAATCGGCTTCGTCGGGATCCGACGAATTTTTACGGATTTCCCTAGGGGTACCCCTAGGGAAAATCGCCAAAATCGAGAAATCGCAAAAAGTGGTGAAATTTTGGATCCGAGTCCAATAATTCGGGAAGACCCGACCGGAATAGCTGCTGGAGGCTTGCCGGTCACAACGCATCGAGAATCGGCTTCGTCGGGATCCGACGAATTTTTTCGGAGGGAAAATCGCCAAAATTGAGAAATCGCAAAAAGTGGTGAAATTTTGGATCCGAGTCCAATAATTCGGGAAGACCCGACCGGAATAGCTGCTGGAGGCTTGCCGGTCACAACGCATCGAGAATCGGCTTCGTCGGGATCCGACGAATTTTTACGGATTTCCCTAGGGGTACCCCTAGGGAAAATCGCCAAAATCGAGAAATCGCAAAAAGTGGTGAAATTTTGGATCCGAGTCAAATAATTCGGGAAGACCCGACCGGAATAGCTGCTGGGGGCTTGCCGGTCACAACGCATCGAGAATCGGCTTCGTCGGGATCCGACGAATTTTTACATATTTCCCTAGGGGTACCCCTAGGGAAAATCGCCAAAATCGAGAAATCGCAAAAAGTGGTGAAATTTTGGATCCGAGTCCAATAATTCGGGAAGACCCGACCGGAATAGCTGCTGGAGGCTTGCCGGTCACAACGCATCGAGAATCGGCTTCGTCGGGATCCGACGAATTTTTACGGATTTCCCTAGGGGTACCCCTAGGGAAAATCGCCAAAATCGAGAAATCGCAAAAAGTGGTGAAATTTTGGATCCGAGTCCAATAATTCGGGAAGACCCGACCGGAATAGCTGCTGGAGGCTTGCCGGTCACAACGCATCGAGAATCGGCTTCGTCGGGATCCGACGAATTTTTTCGGAGGGAAAATCGCCAAAATTGAGAAATCGCAAAAAGTGGTGAAATTTTGGATCCGAGTCCAATAATTCGGGAAGACCCGACCGGAATAGCTGCTGGAGGCTTGCCGGTCACAACGCATCGAGAATCGGCTTCGTCGGGATCCGACGAATTTTTACGGATTTCCCTAGGGGTACCCCTAGGGAAAATCGCCAAAATCGAGAAATCGCAAAAAGTGGTGAAATTTTGGATCCGAGTCAAATAATTCGGGAAGACCCGACCGGAATAGCTGCTGGGGGCTTGCCGGTCACAACGCATCGAGAATCGGCTTCGTCGGGATCCGACGAATTTTTACATATTTCCCTAGGGGTACCCCTAGGGAAAATCGCCAAAATCGAGAAATCGCAAAAAGTGGTGAAATTTTGGATCCGAGTCCAATAATTCGGGAAGACCCGACCGGAATAGCTGCTGGAGGCTTGCCGGTCACAACGCATCGAGAATCGGCTTCGTCGAGATCCGACGAATTTTTACGGATTTCCCTAGCGGTACCCCTAGGGAAAATCGCCAAAATCGAGAAATCGCAAAAAGTGGTGAAATTTTGGATCCGAGTCCAATAATTTGGGAAGACCCGACCGGAATAGCTGCTGGAGGATTGCCGGTCACAACGCATCGAGAATCGGCTTCGTCGGGATCCGACGAATTTTTACGGAGGGAAAATCGCCAAAATCGAGAAATCACAAAAAGTGGTGAAATTTTGGATCCGAGTCCAATAATTCGGGAAGACCCGACCGGAATAGCTGCTGGAGGCTTGCCGGTCACAACGCATCGAGAATCGGCTTCGTCGGGATCCGACGAATTTTTACGGATTTCCCTAGGGGTACCCCTAGGAAAAATCGCCAAAATCGAGAAATCGCAAAAAGTGGTGAAATTTTGGATCCGAGTCCAATAATTCGGGAAGACCCGACCGGAATAGCTGCTGGAGGCTTGCCGGTCACAACGCATCGAGAATCGGCTTCGTCGGGATCCGACGAATTTTTACGGATTTCCCTAGGGGTACCCCTAGGAAAAATCGCCAAAATCGAGAAATCGCAAAAAGTGGTGAAATTTTGGATCCGAGTCCAATAATTCGGGAAGACCCGACCGGAATAGCTGCTGGAGGCTTGCCGGTCACAACGCATCGAGAATCGGCTTCGTCGGGATCCGACGAATTTTTACGGATTCCCTAGGGGTACCCCTAGGGAAAATCGCCAAAATCGAGAAATCGCAAAAAGTGGTGAAATTTTGGATCCGAGTCCAATAATTCGGGAAGACCCGACCGGAATAGCTGCTGGAGGCTTGCCGGTCACAACGCATCGAGAATCGGCTTCGTCGGGATCCGACGAATTTTTACGGAGGGAAAATCGCCAAAATCGAGAAATCACAAAAAGTGGTGAAATTTTGGATCCGAGTCCAATAATTCGGGAAGACCCGACCGGAATAGCTGCTGGAGGCTTGCCGGTCTAAACGCATCGAGAATCGGCTTCGTCGGGATCCGACGAATTTTTACGGATTTCCCTAGGGGTACCCCTAGGGAAAATCGCCAAAATCGAGAAATCGCAAAAAGTGGTGAAATTTTGGATCCGAGTCCAATAATTCGGGAAGACCCGACCGGAATAGCTGCTGGAGGCTTGCCGGTCACAACGCATCGAGAATCGGCTTCGTCGGGATCCGACGAATTTTTACGGATTTCCCTAGGGGTACCCCTAGGGAAAATCGCCAAAATCGAGAAATCGCAAAAAGTGGTGAAATTTTGGATCCGAGTCCAATAATTCGGGAAGACCCGACCGGAATAGCTGCTGGAGGCTTGCCGGTCACAACGCATCGAGAATCGGCTTCGTCGGGATCCGACGAATTTTTACGGATTTCCCTAGGGGTACCCCTAGGGAAAATCGCCAAAATCGAGAAATCGCAAAAAGTGGTGAAATTTTGGATCCGAGTCAAATAATTCGGGAAGACCCGACCGGAATAGCTGCTGGAGGCTTGCCGGTCACAACGCATCGAGAATCGGCTTCGTCGGGATCCGACGAATTTTTACGGAGGGAAAATCGCCAAAATCGAGAAATCACAAAAAGTGGTGAAATTTTGGATCCGAGTCCAATAATTCGGGAAGACCCGACCGGAATAGCTGCTGGAGGCTTGCCGGTCACAACGCATCGAGAATCGGCTTCGTCGGGATCCGACGAATTTTTACGGATTTCCCTACCCCTAGGGAAAATCGCCAAAATCGAGAGATCGCAAAAAGTGGTGAAATTTTGGATCCGAGTCCAATAATTCGGGAAGACCCGACCGGAATAGCTGCTGGAGGCTTGCCGGTCACAACGCATCGAGAATCGGCTTCGTCGGGATCCGACGAATTTTTACGGATTTCCCTAGGGGTACCCCTAGGGAAAATCGCCAAAATCGAGAAATCGCAAAAAGTGGTGAAATTTTGGATCCGAGTCCAATAATTCGGGAAGACCCGACCGGAATAGCTGCTGGAGGCTTGCCGGTCACAACGCATCGAGAATCGGCTTCGTCGGGATCCGACGAATTTTTTCGGAGGGAAAATCGCCAAAATTGAGAAATCGCAAAAAGTGGTGAAATTTTGGATCCGAGTCCAATAATTCGGGAAGACCCGACCGGAATAGCTGCTGGAGGCTTGCCGGTCACAACGCATCGAGAATCGGCTTCGTCGGGATCCGACGAATTTTTACGGATTTCCCTAGGGGTACCCCTAGGGAAAATCGCCAAAATCGAGAAATCGCAAAAAGTGGTGAAATTTTGGATCCGAGTCAAATAATTCGGGAAGACCCGACCGGAATAGCTGCTGGGGGCTTGCCGGTCACAACGCATCGAGAATCGGCTTCGTCGGGATCCGACGAATTTTTACATATTTCCCTAGGGGTACCCCTAGGGAAAATCGCCAAAATCGAGAAATCGCAAAAAGTGGTGAAATTTTGGATCCGAGTCCAATAATTCGGGAAGACCCGACCGGAATAGCTGCTGGAGGCTTGCCGGTCACAACGCATCGAGAATCGGCTTCGTCGGGATCCGACGAATTTTTACGGATTTCCCTAGGGGTACCCCTAGGGAAAATCGCCAAAATCGAGAAATCGCAAAAAGTGGTGAAATTTTGGATCCGAGTCCAATAATTCGGGAAGACCCGACCGGAATAGCTGCTGGAGGCTTGCCGGTCACAACGCATCGAGAATCGGCTTCGTCGGGATCCGACGAATTTTTTCGGAGGGAAAATCGCCAAAATTGAGAAATCGCAAAAAGTGGTGAAATTTTGGATCCGAGTCCAATAATTCGGGAAGACCCGACCGGAATAGCTGCTGGAGGCTTGCCGGTCACAACGCATCGAGAATCGGCTTCGTCGGGATCCGACGAATTTTTACGGATTTCCCTAGGGGTACCCCTAGGGAAAATCGCCAAAATTGAGAAATCGCAAAAAGTGGTGAAATTTTGGATCCGAGTCCAATAATTCGGGAAGACCCGACCGGAATAGCTGCTGGAGGCTTGCCGGTCACGACGCATCGAGAATCGGCTTCGTCGGGATCCGACGAATTTTTACGGATTTCCCTAGGGGTACCCCTAGGGAAAATCGCCAAAATCGAGAAATCGCAAAAAGTGGTGAAATTTTGGATCCGAGTCCAATAATTCGGGAAGACCCGACCGAAATAGCTGCTGGAGGCTTGCCGGTCACAACGCATCGAGAATCGGCTTCGTCGGGATCCGACGAATTTTTACGGAGGGAAAATCGCCAAAATTGAGAAATCGCAAAAAGTGGTGAAATTTTGGATCCGAGTCCAATAATTCGGGAAGACCCGACCGGAATAGCTGTTGGGGGCTTGCCGGTCACAACGCATCGAGAATCGGCTTCGTCGGGATCCGACGAATTTTTACATATTTCCCTTGGGGTACCCCTAGGGAAAATCGCCAAAATCGAGAAATCGCAAAAAGTGGTGAAATTTTGGATCCGAGTCCAATAATTCGGGAAGACCCGACCGGAATAGCTGCTGGAGGCTTGCCGGTCACAACGCATCGAGAATCGGCTTCGTCGGGATCCGACGAATTTTTACGGATTTCCCTAGGGGTACCCCTAGGGAAAATCGCCAAAATCGAGAAATCGCAAAAAGTGGTGAAATTTTGGATCCGAGTCCAATAATTCGGGAAGACCCGACCGGAATAGCTGCTGGAGGCTTGCCGGTCACAACGCATCGAGAATCGGCTTCGTCGGGATCCGACGAATTTTTTCGGAGGGAAAATCGCCAAAATTGAGAAATCGCAAAAAGTGGTGAAATTTTGGATCCGAGTCCAATAATTCGGGAAGACCCGACCGGAATAGCTGCTGGAGGCTTGCCGGTCACAACGCATCGAGAATCGGCTTCGTCGGGATCCGACGAATTTTTACGGATTTCCCTAGGGGTACCCCTAGGGAAAATCGCCAAAATTGAGAAATCGCAAAAAGTGGTGAAATTTTGGATCCGAGTCCAATAATTCGGGAAGACCCGACCGGAATAGCTGCTGGAGGCTTGCCGGTCACGACGCATCGAGAATCGGCTTCGTCGGGATCCGACGAATTTTTACGGATTTCCCTAGGGGTACCCCTAGGGAAAATCGCCAAAATCGAGAAATCGCAAAAAGTGGTGAAATTTTGGATCCGAGTCCAATAATTCGGGAAGACCCGACCGAAATAGCTGCTGGAGGCTTGCCGGTCACAACGCATCGAGAATCGGCTTCGTCGGGATCCGACGAATTTTTACGGAGGGAAAATCGCCAAAATTGAGAAATCGCAAAAAGTGGTGAAATTTTGGATCCGAGTCCAATAATTCGGGAAGACCCGACCGGAATAGCTGCTGGAGGCTTGCCGGTCACGACGCATCGAGAATCGGCTTCGTCGGGATCCGACGAATTTTTACGGATTTCCCTAGGGGTACCCCTAGGGAAAATCGCCAAAATCGAGAAATCGCAAAAAGTGGTGAAATTTTGGATCCGAGTCCAATAATTCGGGAAGACCCGACCGAAATAGCTGCTGGAGGCTTGCCGGTCACAACGCATCGAGAATCGGCTTCGTCGGGATCCGACGAATTTTTACGGATTTCCCTAGGGGTACCCCTAGGGAAAATCGCCAAAATCGAGAAATCGCAAAAAGTGGTGAAATTTTGGATCCGAGTCCAATAATTCGGGAAGACCCGACCGAAATAGCTGCTGGAGGCTTGCCGGTCACAACGCATCGAGAATCGGCTTCGTCGGGATCCGACGAATTTTTACGGATTTCCCTAGGGGTACCCCTAGGGAAAATCGCCAAAATCGAGAAATCGCAAAAAGTGGTGAAATTTTGGATCCGAGTCAAATAATTCGGGAAGACCCGACCGGAATAGCTGCTGGGGGCTTGCCGGTCACAACGCATCGAGAATCGGCTTCGTCGGGATCCGACGAATTTTTACATATTTCCCTAGGGGTACCCCTAGGGAAAATCGCCAAAATCGAGAAATCGAAAAAAGTGGTGAAATTTTGGATCCGAGTCCAATAATTCTGGAAGACCCGACCGGAATAGCTGCTGGAGGCTTGCCGGTCACAACGCATCGAGAATCGGCTTCGTCGGGATCCGACGAATTTTTACGGATTTCCCTAGGGGTACCCCTAGGGAAAATCGCCAAAATCGAGAAATCGCAAAAAGTGGTGAAATTTTGGATCCGAGTCCAATAATTCGGGAAGACCCGACCGGAATAGCTGCTGGAGGCTTGCCGGTCACAACGCATCGAGAATCGGCTTCGTCGGGATCCGACGAATTTTTTCGGAGGGAAAATCGCCAAAATTGAGAAATCGCAAAAAGTGGTGAAATTTTGGATCCGAGTCCAATAATTCGGGAAGACCCGACCGGAATAGCTGCTGGAGGCTTGCCGGTCACAACGCATCGAGAATCGGCTTCGTCGGGATCCGACGAATTTTTACGGATTTCCCTAGGGGTACCCCTAGGGAAAATCGCCAAAATTGAGAAATCGCAAAAAGTGGTGAAATTTTGGATCCGAGTCCAATAATTCGGGAAGACCCGACCGGAATAGCTGCTGGAGGCTTGCCGGTCACGACGCATCGAGAATCGGCTTCGTCGGGATCCGACGAATTTTTACGGATTTCCCTAGGGGTACCCCTAGGGAAAATCGCCAAAATCGAGAAATCGCAAAAAGTGGTGAAATTTTGGATCCGAGTCCAATAATTCGGGAAGACCCGACCGAAATAGCTGCTGGAGGCTTGCCGGTCACAACGCATCGAGAATCGGCTTCGTCGGGATCCGACGAATTTTTACGGATTTCCCTAGGGGTACCCCTAGGGAAAATCGCCAAAATCGAGAAATCGCAAAAAGTGGTGAAATTTTGGATCCGAGTCCAATAATTCGGGAAGACCCGACCGGAATAGCTGCTGGAGGCTTGCCGGTCACAACGCATCGAGAATCGGCTTCGTCGGGATCCGACGAATTTTTACGGATTTCCCTAGGGGTACCCCTAGGGAAAATCGCCAAAATCGAGAAATCGCAAAAAGTGGTGAAATTTTGGATCCGAGTCCAATAATTCGGGAAGACCCGACCGGAATAGCTGCTGGAGGCTTGCCGGTCACAACGCATCGAGAATCGGCTTCGTCGGGATCCGACGAATTTTTACGGAGGGAAAATCGCCAAAATCGAGAAATCGTAAAAAGTGGTGAAATTTTGGATCCGAGTCCAATAATTCGGGAAGACCCGACCGGAATAGCTGCTGGAGGCTTGCCGGTCACAACGCATCGAGAATCGGCTTCGTCGGGATCCGACGAATTTTTACGGATTTCCCTACCCCTAGGGAAAATCGCCAAAATCGAGAGATCGCAAAAAGTGGTGAAATTTTTGATCCGAGTCCAATAATTCGGGAAGACCCGACCGGAATAGCTGCTGGAGGCTTGCCGGTCACAACGCATCGAGAATCGGCTTCGTCGGGATCCGACGAATTTTTACGGATTTCCCTAGGGGTACCCCTAGGGAAAATCGCCAAAATCGAGAAATCGCAAAAAGTGGTGAAATTTTGGATCCGAGTCCAATAATTCGGGAAGACCCGACCGGAATAGCTGCTGGAGGATTGCCGGTCACAACGCATCGAGAAT
The DNA here is from genome assembly GCA_947683425.1 of Excoecaria cochinchinensis. Lineage (NCBI taxonomy): Eukaryota > Viridiplantae > Streptophyta > Magnoliopsida > Malpighiales > Euphorbiaceae > Excoecaria > Excoecaria cochinchinensis. The sequence goes on along the minus strand of CANTUQ010000049.1, from coordinate 7,191 downwards.
CGGCTTCGTCGGGATCCGACGAACTTTTACGGAGGGAAAATCGCCAAAATCGAGAAATCGCAAAAAGTGGTGAAATTTTGGATCCGAGTCCAATAATTCGGGAAGACCCGACCGGAATAGCTGCTGGAGGCTTGCCGGTCACAACGCATCGAGAATCGGCTTCGTCGGGATCCGACGAATTTTTACGGATTTCCCTAGGGGTGCCCCTAGGGAAAATCGCCAAAATCGAGAAATCGCAAAAAGTGGTGAAATTTTGGATCCGAGTCCAATAATTTGGGAAGACCCGACCGGAATAGCTGCTGGAGGCTTGCCGGTCACAACGCATCGAGAATCGGCTTCGTCGGGATCCGACAAATTTTTACGGATTTCCATAGGGGTACACCTAGGGAAAATCGCCAAAATCGAGAAATTGTAAAAAGTGATGAAATTTTGGATCCGAGTCCAATAATTCGGGAAGACCCGACCGGAAGAGCTGCTGGAGGCTTGCCGGTCACAACGCATCGAGAATCGGCTTCGTCGGGATCCGACGAATTTTTACGGATTTCCCTAGGGGTACGTACCCCTAGGGAAAATCGCCAAAATCGAGAAATCGCAAAAAGTGGTGAAATTTTGGATCCGAGTCCAATAATTCGGGAAGACCCGACCGGAATAGCTGCTGGAGGATTGCCGGTCACAACGCATCGAGAATCGGCTTCGTCGGGATCCGACGAATTTTTACGGAGGGAAAATCGCCAAAATCGAGAAATCACAAAAAGTGGTGAAATTTTAGATCCGAGTCCAATAATTCGGGAAGACCCGACCGGAATAGCTGCTGGAGGCTTGCCGGTCACAACGCATCGAGAATCGGCTTCGTCGGGATCCGACGAATTTTTACGGATTTCCCTAGGGGTACCCCTAGGGAAAATCGCCAAAATCGAGAAATCGCAAAAAGTGGTGAAATTTTGGATCCGAGTCCAATAATTCGGGAAGACCCGACCGGAATAGCTGCTGGAGGCTTGCCGGTCACAACGCATCGAGAATCGGCTTCGTCGGGATCCGACAAATTTTTACGGATTTCCATAGGGGTACCCCTAGGGAAAATCGCCAAAATCGAGAAATTGCAAAAAGTGATGAAATTTTGGATCCGAGTCCAATAATTCGGGAAGACCCGACCGGAAGAGCTGCTGGAGGCTTGCCGGTCACAACGCATCGAGAATCGGCTTCGTCGGGATCCGACGAATTTTTACGAATTTCCCTAGGGGTACGTACCCCTAGGGAAAATCGCCAAAATCGAGAAATCGCAAAAAGTGGTGAAATTTTGGATCCGAGTCCAATAATTCGGGAAGACCCGACCGGAATAGCTGCTGGAGGCTTGCCGGTCACAACGCATCGAGAATCGGCTTCGTCGGGATCCGACGAATTTTTACGGATTTCCCTAGGGGTACCCCTAGGGAAAATCGCCAAAATCGAGAAATCGCAAAAAGTGGTGAAATTTTGGATCCGAGTCCAATAATTCGGGAAGACCCGACCGGAATAGCTGCTGGAGGCTTGCCGGTAACAACGCATTGAGAATCGGCTTCGTCGGGATCCGACGAATTTTTACGGATTTCCCTAGGGGTACCCCTAGGGAAAATCGCCAAATCGAGAAATCGCAAAAAGTGGTGAAATTTTTGATTCGAGTCCAATAATTCGGGAAGACCCGACCGGAATAGCTGCTGGAGGCTTGCCGGTCACAACGCATCGAGAATCGGCTTCGTCGGGATCCGACGAATTTTTACGGATTTCCCTAGGGGTACCCCTAGGGAAAATCGCCAAAATCGAGAAATCGCAAAAAGTGGTGAAATTTTGGATCCGAGTCCAATAATTCGGGAAGACCCGACCGGAATAGCTGCTGGAGGCTTGCCGGTCACAACGCATCGAGAATCGGCTTCGTCGGGATCCGACGAATTTTTACGGATTTCCCTAGGGGTACCCCTAGGGAAAATCGCCAAAATCGAGAAATCGCAAAAAGTGGTGAAATTTTGGATCTGAGTCCAATAACTTGGGAAGACCCGACCGGAATAGCTGCTGGAGGCTTGCCGGTCACAACGCATCGAGAATCGGCTTCGTCGGGATCCGACGAATTTTTACGGATTTCCCTAGGGGTACCCCTAGGGAAAATCGCCAAAATCGAGAAATCGCAAAAAGTGGTGAAATTTTGGATCCGAGTCCAATAATTCGGGAAGACCCGACCGGAATAGCTGCTGGAGGCTTGCCGGTAACAACGCATCGAGAATCGGCTTCGTCGGGATCCGACGAATTTTTACGGATTTCCCTAGGGGTACCCCTAGGGAAAATCGCCAAAATCGAGAAATCGCAAAAAGTGGTGAAATTTTGGATCCGAGTCCAATAATTCGGGAAGACCCGACCGGAATAGCTGCTGGAGGATTGCCGGTCACAACGCATCGAGAATCGGCTTCGTCGGGATCCGACGAATTTTTACGGAGGGAAAATCGCCAAAATCGAGAAATCACAAAAAGTGGTGAAATTTTGGATCCGAGTCCAATAATTCGGGAAGACCCGACCGGAATAGCTGCTGGAGGCTTGCCGGTCACAACGCATCGAGAATCGGCTTCGTCGGGATCCGACGAATTTTTACGGATTTCCCTAGGGGTACCCCTAGGAAAAATCGCCAAAATCGAGAAATCGCAAAAAGTGGTGAAATTTTGGATCCGAGTCCAATAATTCGGGAAGACCCGACCGGAATAGCTGCTGGAGGCTTGCCGGTCACAACGCATCGAGAATCGGCTTCGTCGGGATCCGACGAATTTTTACGGATTTCCCTAGGGGTACCCCTAGGGAAAATCGCCAAAATCGAGAAATCGCAAAAAGTGATGAAATTTTGGATCCGAGTCCAATAATTCGGGAAGACCCGACCGGAAGAGCTGTTGGAGGCTTGCCGGTCACAACGCATCGAGAATCGGCTTCGTCGGGATCCGACGAATTTTTACTGATTTCCCTAGGGGTACCCCTAGGGAAAATCGCGAAAATCGAGAAATCGCAAAAAGTGGTGAAATTTTGGATCCGTGTCCAATAATTCGGGAAGACCCGACCGGAATAGCTCTTGGAGGCTTGCCGGTCACAACGCATCGAGAATCGGCTTCGTCGGGATCCGACGAATTTTTACGGATTTCCCTAGGGAAAATCGCCAAAATCGAGAAATCGCAAAAAGTGGTGAAATTTTGGATCCGAGTCAAATAATTCGGGAAGACCCGACCGGAATAGCTGCTGGAGGCTTGCCGGTCACAACGCATCGAGAATCGGCTTCGTCGGGATCCGACGAATTTTTACGGAGGGAAAATCGCCAAAATCGAGAAATCACAAAAAGTGGTGAAATTTTGGATCCGAGTCCAATAATTCGGGAAGACCCGACCGGAATAGCTGCTGGAGGCTTGCCGGTCACAACGCATCGAGAATCGGCTTCGTCGGGATCCGACGAATTTTTACGGATTTCCCTACCCCTAGGGAAAATCGCCAAAATCGAGAAATCGCAAAAAGTGGTGAAATTTTGGATCCGAGTCCAATAATTCGGGAAGACCCGACCGGAATAGCTGCTGGAGGCTTGCCGGTCACAACGCATCGAGAATCGGCTTCTTCGGGATCCGACGAATTTTTACGGATTTCCCTAGGGGTACCCCTAGGGAAAATCGCCAAAATCGAGAAATCGCAAAAAGTGATGAAATTTTGGATCCGAGTCCAATAATTCGGGAAGACCCGACCGGAAGAGCTGTTGGAGGCTTGCCGGTCACAACGCATCGAGAATCGGCTTCGTCGGGATCCGACGAATTTTTACGGATTTCCCTAGGGGTACCCCTAGGGAAAATCGCCAAAATCGAGAAATCGCAAAAAGTGGTGAAATTTTGGATCCGAGTCCAATAATTCGGGAAGACCCGACCGGAATAGCTACTGGAGGCTTGCCGGTCACAACGCATCGAGAATCGGCTTCGTCGGGATCCGACGAATTTTTACGGATTTCCCTAGGGGTACCCCTAGGGAAAATCGCCAAAATCGAGAAATCGCAAAAAGTGGTGAAATTTTGGATCCGAGTCCAATAATTCGGGAAGACCCGACCGGAATAGCTGCTGGAGGCTTGCCGGTCACAACGCATCGAGAATCGGCTTCGTCGGGATCCGACGAATTTTTACGGATTTCCCTAGGGGTACCCCTAGGGAAAATCGCCAAAATCGAGAAATCGCAAAAAGTGGTGAAATTTTGGATCCGAGTCCAATAATTCGGGAAGACCCGACCGGAATAGCTGCTGGAGGCTTGCCGGTCACAACGCATCGAGAATCGGCTTCGTCGGGATCCGACGAATTTTTACGGATTTCCCTAGGGGTACCCCTAGGGAAAATCGCCAAAATCGAGAAATCGCAAAAAGTGGTGAAATTTTGGATCTGAGTCCAATAACTTGGGAAGACCCGACCGGAATAGCTGCTGGAGGCTTGCCGGTCACAACGCATCGAGAATCGGCTTCGTCGGGATCCGACGAATTTTTACGGATTTCCCTAGGGGTACCCCTAGGGAAAATCGCCAAAATCGAGAAATCGCAAAAAGTGGTGAAATTTTGGATCCGAGTCCAATAATTCGGGAAGACCCGACCGGAATAGCTGCTGGAGGCTTGCCGGTAACAACGCATCGAGAATCGGCTTCGTCGGGATCCGACGAATTTTTACGGATTTCCCTAGGGGTACCCCTAGGGAAAATCGCCAAAATCGAGAAATCGCAAAAAGTGGTGAAATTTTGGATCCGAGTCCAATAATTCGGGAAGACCCGACCGGAATAGCTGCTGGAGGATTGCCGGTCACAACGCATCGAGAATCGGCTTCGTCGGGATCCGACGAATTTTTACGGAGGGAAAATCGCCAAAATCGAGAAATCACAAAAAGTGGTGAAATTTTGGATCCGAGTCCAATAATTCGGGAAGACCCGACCGGAATAGCTGCTGGAGGCTTGCCGGTCACAACGCATCGAGAATCGGCTTCGTCGGGATCCGACGAATTTTTACGGATTTCCCTAGGGGTACCCCTAGGAAAAATCGCCAAAATCGAGAAATCGCAAAAAGTGGTGAAATTTTGGATCCGAGTCCAATAATTCGGGAAGACCCGACCGGAATAGCTGCTGGAGGCTTGCCGGTCACAACGCATCGAGAATCGGCTTCGTCGGGATCCGACGAATTTTTACGGATTTCCCTAGGGGTACCCCTAGGGAAAATCGCCAAAATCGAGAAATCGCAAAAAGTGATGAAATTTTGGATCCGAGTCCAATAATTCGGGAAGACCCGACCGGAAGAGCTGTTGGAGGCTTGCCGGTCACAACGCATCGAGAATCGGCTTCGTCGGGATCCGACGAATTTTTACTGATTTCCCTAGGGGTACCCCTAGGGAAAATCGCGAAAATCGAGAAATCGCAAAAAGTGGTGAAATTTTGGATCCGTGTCCAATAATTCGGGAAGACCCGACCGGAATAGCTCCTGGAGGCTTGCCGGTCACAACGCATCGAGAATCGGCTTCGTCGGGATCCGACGAATTTTTACGGATTTCCCTAGGGAAAATCGCCAAAATCGAGAAATCGCAAAAAGTGGTGAAATTTTGGATCCGAGTCAAATAATTCGGGAAGACCCGACCGGAATAGCTGCTGGAGGCTTGCCGGTCACAACGCATCGAGAATCGGCTTCGTCGGGATCCGACGAATTTTTACGGAGGGAAAATCGCCAAAATCGAGAAATCACAAAAAGTGGTGAAATTTTGGATCCGAGTCCAATAATTCGGGAAGACCCGACCGGAATAGCTGCTGGAGGCTTGCCGGTCACAACGCATCGAGAATCGGCTTCGTCGGGATCCGACGAATTTTTACGGATTTCCCTACCCCTAGGGAAAATCGCCAAAATCGAGAAATCGCAAAAAGTGGTGAAATTTTGGATCCGAGTCCAATAATTCGGGAAGACCCGACCGGAATAGCTGCTGGAGGCTTGCCGGTCACAACGCATCGAGAATCGGCTTCTTCGGGATCCGACGAATTTTTACGGATTTCCCTAGGGGTACCCCTAGGGAAAATCGCCAAAATCGAGAAATCGCAAAAAGTGATGAAATTTTGGATCCGAGTCCAATAATTCGGGAAGACCCGACCGGAAGAGCTGTTGGAGGCTTGCCGGTCACAACGCATCGAGAATCGGCTTCGTCGGGATCCGACGAATTTTTACGGATTTCCCTAGGGGTACCCCTAGGGAAAATCGCCAAAATCGAGAAATCGCAAAAAGTGGTGAAATTTTGGATCCGAGTCCAATAATTCGGGAAGACCCGACCGGAATAGCTACTGGAGGCTTGCCGGTCACAACGCATCGAGAATCGGCTTCGTCGGGATCCGACGAATTTTTACGGATTTCCCTAGGGGTACCCCTAGGGAAAATCGCCAAAATCGAGAAATCGCAAAAAGTGGTGAAATTTTGGATCCGAGTCCAATAATTCAGGAAGACCCGACCGGAATAGCTGCTGGAGGCTTGCCGGTCACAACGCATCGAGAATCGGCTTCTTCGGGATCCGACGAATTTTTACGGATTTCCCTAGGGGTACCCCTAGGGAAAATCGCCAAAATCGAGAAATCGCAAAAAGTGATGAAATTTTGGATCCGAGTCCAATAATTCGGGAAGACCCGACCGGAAGAGCTGTTGGAGGCTTGCCGGTCACAACGCATCGAGAATCGGCTTCGTCGGGATCCGACGAATTTTTACGGATTTCCCTAGGGGTACCCCTAGGGAAAATCGCCAAAATCGAGAAATCGCAAAAAGTGGTGAAATTTTGGATCCGAGTCCAATAATTCGGGAAGACCCGACCGGAATAGCTACTGGAGGCTTGCCGGTCACAACGCATCGAGAATCGGCTTCGTCGGGATCCGACGAATTTTTACGGATTTCCCTAGGGGTACCCCTAGGGAAAATCGCCAAAATCGAGAAATCGCAAAAAGTGGTGAAATTTTGGATCCGAGTCCAATAATTCGGGAAGACCCGACCGGAATAGCTGCTGGAGGCTTGCCGGTCACAACGCATCGAGAATCGGCTTCGTCGGGATCCGACGAATTTTTACGGAGGGAAAATCGCCAAAATCGAGAAATCACAAAAAGTGGTGAAATTTTGGATCCGAGTCCAATAATTCGGGAAGACCCGACCGGAATAGCTGC